>CM049311.1:48040960-49240960 GCA_026874595.1 Sipunculus nudus
CCAAGGAACCTATTTGTTGTGCTAGCTTCCTTTTTGAGTGTGTAGAAAGAACCAAAATATTAATGCAGACCATAGTAACAAATAGATAGACAACCAGCTTCTGTTGCCTAGGGGTTGGTCTCCACACAGGGTGAGTGCGCCTTTCGGGGGTTCCTCGGTGGTATGACCCAGTTATTGGGACACTAACACGCCCGGGACAAGCAAGTGTAGTAGTCACCGGGCCTAGAAACCCGGATATAAAACAAATGACCCAGGGGTCATGACGCTCGGCTGACTAGGAAAACATTCACAAAAGGAATTTTATCAATGCCAAATTTTGTAGGTGGCATCCCTATTCAACCAAAACATAGCGCAGAGGTTATGGGCAACATTGACCTAATTTTAGGTTTCCAAAGAGATGTTTCATGGACCTCCCTGGATGTCGAGTTAGAACATTATAGATGCAATGGTTACAATTTGTGCCCTGTTAATAGACAACCAAGTCTTTGAAGGTCTCAAGAAATGGAGATAAAAGCATAAAAATTCGTAAAAATCAAGGTGGCACCACCAGTCTGCAATAACAAATGAAACAGTCCTAATGAATATGCATGCAATGAAACATGGTGATCAATGCATCAGTTGTTCAGATACTGAAGTTTTGTATCATTCTGGAGGGGGGGGGGGGGGTAATTCTGAGCTCCAAAACTCAGAGGAAATGAGTAACAAAGACATAATTTCAAGTTTCCATGGAGATTTTTCATGGACCTCTTTAGATGTCAAGTTAGAAGATTCTAGGTCCTATTTTAATCATGTGTGCCCTGTTTGAAAGTCTCAAAAATAAAGAAAAAATAAAAAAAAATAATAAGAAATTATAATGGCGCCACCAGACTGCAGAAACTGATGAAAAATTCCATGATCAATATCCATGCAAAGAATCATTGTGATCAATGCAAAAGTTGTTCAGATGCTTGAGCTTTTGTATCAAATTTTCCATTATTCTGGGAGGGTGGTGGTTGGGGGGGGGGGGGGTTACTTTGGAGCTCCATGGCTCAGAGGTTATGGGTAGCAGGTTGTAATTTTAGGTTCCATAAGAGACTTTTCATGGGCCTCCTAGGATATCAAGTTAAGGATCCCAGGTCCCGTGGTTACGATTTGTGCCTGGTGAACGGACGGACAGACAGACAGACAGACGGACGACGGACAAAGGGTGATTGCTATAGTTCAGAATATTAAGTCGGTTGAGCTAATAAGAGATAGCATGTAATTCTGCCCTGTCACGTAGGCCGGAACCGGCATAAACCTGCTGATATACTTAGTTCACCTACAATTAAAAAAAGAAGGAGTTTACAGGTTGACAACAACAAAAATATGAAAAAGCAAAACGGTTTGGTGGAAAGATGAAAAGCCAAAATTCCATTTATATATCTGCACATCACACACACACACACACACTCATATATATAATAAATATAAACCATTCAAAGTGCAACCAAAATTAGGTCAAAAATAAACCTAAACGGCAAAGGAACCATCAAGAAAAGTGGAGAAGGTTACTATGATGACAGAGTAAAGCGAGGTTTTCTCACCTTCCTTGGAAAAAATACAGTAGTGGCCCGCACTACAATGTGAAGGCAACGCACAAATACCAGCTCGATAGAAGGACAGCCCTTAAAACCGGTGCTTGGTAAAACCGATGGTGACCTTATGCATCTGACCTTTTGACCTCTCATTTCCGTGAGCAAGCAACGGTGTCGTATAGTAACATGCGCTCACAGGAAATAACCCAGGTTATCTGTGTATTGTCACACGTCCAGCATTTATATCTGTCATTTCCGATCAAACTCGACCGAGAGATTGACCCAAGAACCAGATAATATGATCAGAGGACAGTACATAATCAGACGACAGTGTAATTTGTCTCAACGTCAGGTCAGGTCAGGTCAGCGTTTTAACACGTTGGTTTATTTTATTCAGAAAAGAATATAGGCCCCTGTGTGACCATAGACAATTTTTAGAAATGGCTAAAGTCTAGTACATGTGAATGCTGCTGATTTGAGTTTGTTGGCTTCAAAATCTTAAACCCACAATGCACCGGAGCCACTAAATACACCAGAGGCGTAGGTAAAATTGAAGTGAAGAGTATAATGAAGTCCCTTCAAATATGTTGAATAAGAATTGTTTCCAGGCAAATTACAAAACATGGGTGTTTTGTGGTAGAACTTCACGTAATAGGTAATACTTTGTAATCATGTAAAATGTAAACAGAAGTTGTTTCATCGGAATAAAACAAAATTTGATTTTAAAGTTTGACAGTTGAGACAAGTAGTCCAGGGCGTCCTTCTCTACCTATAAGGAAGAGGTTGGTTTTGAGTAGAAACGACATCTGGCGGACGGGTACATATACATGTTCATTTTATTCTTCCCTGAGCAATAGATGTGAAGAGTATCTTAGAACAAGTGGCCCATGGGCCATGACGCTAAGCTAATTTTGGCTGGGTGCTCATGTTTTTTTTTTATTAATGTTATATATTGTCTGTGAGAATAGGCTATGGCTAAAGTTACAGAATTGAAAAAATGGACAGAAAATAAAAAAAATCAGAATTCATAGGAGACCTGTCCAGGTCCATTTCCCAATAGAGGGTTCAAAGGAAAATAGATACAATATGTACCCTGTCTGTCTGGGTGTTCAAAATTATGTTTCTGGCCATAGCTAGCAGAATATAGGTCACCATGATCCAATTTTAGGTTTTTAAAAAGATTTCCAAGGATTTCCCTGAATGTCATGTTAGAAGTGTTTAGAGCTAATGAATACAATTTGTGCCTTGTCTGTCTGGGTGCGCAAAATCATTTTTCAGCCCACAGGTCACACAATATAGGTCACCATGACCTAATTTCAGGTTTCCAAGGACACTTGACAAGGACCTCCCTAAATTTTATATTAATAGATTCTAAGCCTAATGGATACAATTTGTGCTCTGTCTGATTGTCTGGGTGCTTATATGACATCTTTTCCGATAGGTGGCAAAATATAGGTCAAGGTGACCTAATTTAAGTTTTCCAAGGACACTGGCCAAGGACGTCTCAGAATATTACATTGGAAGATTCTAGGCCTAACAGATACAATGTGTGCCCTGACTGACTGTCTGGCTGCTCAAATCCTGTTTTCAGCTTGTACGTCACAGAATATAGGTCACAGCTACCTAATTTCAGGTTTCTAAGGGACATTTGTTCAATCATGTTTTCGGCTTGTAGGTTAAAAAATATAGGTCACCATGACCTAATTTCAAATTTCCAAAGAGATTTGCCTAGAAACTCCCAGGATATTGAGTTAGAAGACTCTAGTCCTCAAATATATGATTGGTCCCCATTTGACATTCAGGGTGCTCGAAATCATGGTTTCGGCCTTTAGGTCACGAAATATAAGTCACCATGACCTAATTTCAGGATTCCAAGGATACTTGCCTGGGACATCCCTAAATGTCATGTTGGAGGATTCTAGGCTTTATCGATTCAATTTATGCCTCGTCTGACTGTCTGATGCTAAAAAACCTTGTTTTCGGCCCGAAGGTCATAAAATATAGGTCACCATGACCAAATTCCAGGTTTCCAAAGACATTGGCCTAGAAACTCCCAAGATATTGTGTTAGAAGATTCTAGGCCTCACAGATACGATTTGTCCCCATCTACATTCAGGGTTCTCATATGATATCTTTACCCTATAGGTCGCAGAATATATGTCACAGTGACCTAATTTCAGGTTTCTAAGGGCAATTTGCCTAGGACATGAACAATGTCATGTTTGAGGATTCTTGGCCTAATGGATCCAATTTGTGCCCCGTCTGACTGTCTGGGTGCTCCAAATCATGTTTTCAGCCTGTAGGTCACAAAATATAGGTCAACATGACCTAATTTCAGGTTTCCAAGGAGATTTGCATAGAAACTCCCAGGATATTGTGTAAGAAGATTCTTGGCCACACAGATAGGATTTGTCCCCTTCTGACATTCAGGGTACTAATGTGACATCTTTTCCCTATAGGTCGCAGAATATAGGTCACAGTGACCTAGTTTCAGGTTTCCAAGAACATTTGCCTAGTATCTCCAAAAATGTCAGGTTAGAGGTTTTTAGGCCTAATGGATACTATTTTTGCCCCTGTCTGACTGTCTGGGTGCTTGAAATCATTTTTTTTGGCCCGTAGGTCACAAAATATAGGTCACCATGACCTAATTTCGGGTTTCCAAGGAGATTTGCCCAGGACCTTCCTGGATGTACAGTAAGAAGTTAACGGACGGACGCAAGACAAAGGGTGATCGCTATAGCTCAGATGAGTTACAGTCAGCTGAGCTAAAACTTGTAAAATGCTTTTCAATCAGGAAATGGGTTCACTCCAGTTATGAGCATTTCTAAAATGTTGGTACCCATTATAGAATGAAAAGCCACTTTAATGCTTCTGGAGTATAAATAATCAAATTTCATAGGTCACTCGTATCAAAGCTATACATCATATATATAATTGGCTCTGGTATTAGTTTTCATTCATTCTGCTATATTTTGGTAACAATTATATATATTTGATCCATTTTCATGCATAATTTAGTTTATTATATTAATACCAAATAAATAATCAATTCATACAAATTCGAGATCAATTAAAACCTTAAAATTAAAAGGCTTTTCTCATGAGATTGGTCTCTTGGTATTCAGCTGTTGTTTATAGGCTGGCACTTTGAGCCTCTCTTAATGCTGACGGAGAACCCCTAATTAGAAGTATAGACAGTTCTGCATTCTGTATAATCTTCAAATAAATCTGGGTTCAGTCTATGCAAATTCTGTTTTTCTTTTTTTTTCAATATACTAGTTTTCAAAGTCAAATATGTTCTATCCTAATATTATTGTATTTGGATTACGTTTGTCATCGTTTGACCCTCATTGGTTTCATGATCATTTGTTCTGTTATTCAGCGAAGGTGAATTCATTAGCTAATGAACAGAGGGTCAGGAGGAAAACAAACATGCCAACACACTTCAAAACAAGCGTCCCGTAGACGAGGAGTGGAGGGACAACTGCATATGCGACCACAGGAACTTGGATCTACATAAACATGATATATATGGTTTGTCAAGGTTGATTTAATGATAAAAAAAAACATTTTGACAGGATTCAAGGTCTGTGGGCGTGAATACGTCCCCCTGTTCTGAAAGAAAACGGAAGGCTGGTAACAGCGCCTGGTTGCTCAGTATGTAGCTATACCGTGAGTGAAGGAATACCTGGGAAATCCCTTAGGATGTTAGTCTTGTTAATTTTTTTTTATATTGAAATAAATAATTTTAAGGGTGTAAAGTAATTAATATTGTCTTAATTTTAACTATAACGTTGATATGTTTTCATTTGAAGCAGAACACAGTTCATTTGCTTAGTTTATATAAAAGTTATTATTTATATTTTCGAGGTTATAAACCATTAACCAATGAGGAAAGGCATAATGTTTGCTTTGAATGGATGATTGCCACTTCAGACAGTCCAAGATTTAGTTCCGCTACAAGTGAGAAAAGAGATTATTTCTGTCGCGATATTGTGCCCCTTGATGCTGATAATCCAACAGAAGTGATTAGATAAAGGTTTTAGTCCGGAAAACAAAAGTAAACTAGATTTTATGGACCTAAACAGTTAATCACCGTATTATCGCTCAGACTCAGAAATCCGATTTAAACAGCCTTTCCTTTTCTTTCACATAATGCATGAATTCCCCTTTTTTATTATATTGCATTTTATACATCGGCCGAACACGCCTTGGCACGTTTAATGTCTGTTACATGCAAAGACTAAAAATATGAGCTTTTTGGGGAAATAATAACACAAACGTATTAATGGCACATATTTTCATGATTGTACAATGATCTTAATTACACGTTTACCCTAGTTTAAAAATGATGTAAACTTCACCGTTCTGTAAATATGGATAAACCAGGCCCAGTGCACATATGTCATCGTTTTGAAACGCATGATAGGTAAGTACATATCGTATTCCTTGCAAATAGCCTTTACTCAGATTGGGCGAGTTTAGTGGTTACGAGATCCGTGGCCAAGGCCATATTGTCTTAATTTTAACTATTACGTTGATATGTTTTCATTTGAAGCAGAACACAGATCATTTGCTTAGTTTATATAAAAGTTATTATTTATATTTTCGAGGTTATAAACCATTAACCAATGAGGAAAGGCATAATGTTTGCTTTGAATGGATGAATACCACTTCAGACAGTCCAAGATTTAGTTCCGCTACAAGTGAGAAAAGAGATTATTTCTGTCGCGATATTGTGCCCCTTGATGCTGATAATCCAAGAGAAGTGATTAGATAAAGGTTTTAGTCCGGAAAACAAAAGTAAACTAGATTTTATGGACCTAAACAGTAAATCACCGTATTATCGCTCAGCCTCAGAAATCCGATTTTAGCAGCCTTTCCTTTTCTTTCACATAATGCACGAATTCCCCTTTTTTTATTATATTGCATTTTATACATCGGCCGAACACGCCTTGGCACGTTTAATGTCTGTTACATGCACAGACTAAAAATATGACCTTTTTTTGGGGAAATAATAACACAAACGTATTAATGGCACGTATTTTCATGGTTGTACAATGATCTTAATTACACGTTTACCATAGTTTTAAAATGACGTAAACTTCACCTTTCTGTAAATATGGATAAACCAGGCCCAGTGCACATATGTCATCGTTTTGAAACGCATGATAGGTAAGTACATATCGTATTCCTTGCAAATAGCCTTTACTCAGATTGGGCGAGTTTAGTGGTGACGAGATCCGTGGCCAAGGCCAAATGGTGATTAAAATGCACGGAACGGTGAAAAATAATCTGTTTATACATGTACCACGCCCAGCGAGTTACCTGGCTTCAAGAGGTTCAATAAGTCTTAATGGTATATTTTCTTAGAAAATACCATCTCCGGGGAGGCGAACTAAAGTTATTCAATAACATATTGAAAAAGTAACGAGACATATTACCATTCCTTGTTTATGTGACACCTTTAGCATTATATCCGGAAGGGTGAGATTTTTTTCTTTGGAACGCGATCTTCACAGGATCCGTTAATCCAATGGGTTCAAGGAGATAGAAGAGACTCGAGAAATGCTTGATTTACGGATGCAAAGGCGTCAATCTTACTACCTTAGCATCTCTCTTCAATAATGACTAATTATGCATGATTATATAAAATTTTATGTATGTGTGTGTGTGTATATTGTCTGAAACAGTCGATTCAAGAAAAGTCAGTATATATATACAGTATATAAATATATATATATATATATATATATATATTATATAATATATCATATTATATCATATTACATTATATTATATTAACATTAAATTTTTATTTTACATTCTTTTATATAATATTATACTATTATTTTTTCGCCTCTTCAAAAAAGCTCTTGTTTGTGTCATCTGAAATTAGATTACCATTAACCAAAAAGAATAGGGTCTCTAACCACGACCCATTTGATGTTAAATTGTTAAGGCTTGGTAGAAATTACATAGAACGTTGTGGAAATTTTCCTCTAGAATGAAGGTCGACAATATATATTACTTGTGTCGCTATTGCTCTTGCAAAAGTGATATTACTTAGCCCGATGTACTTCCAGGGTATTACTCAGTATGGATAAAGAGACACCCGTCAAAATAAGTGTCAAGCAGCCAAGATATGTGCATTCAGCAAATTTTAATGCTAACATATAAACACCAAAGATTAAAGTAAATATTAGAATTTCTACCTGAAAATATCCAACTTTGAAGGAATAAGTAAAGATATGGTTTATTCGGATATACTTTGCCTGCTATTCTGTTTGGTATGTTCTAGATAGCTTTTCTTAGCCCCCTGGGGGAATATACCAACAAAGGAGCAATAATAGAAGACAGAATTATTATTGGCCTGCCGTGTATGCATGACCAGCGCCGATTCACTATTCTCGCCGCAACGCTCCCCAAAGTAACATCCTCTGATTGTCATGCATGCATAGTTTTCTTTAATCAACTTCTCTACACAGTATCAACTAAATGGCAATGGTAATAATATTAAGATATTATTATACATTATTTTGGAAGACGTAGGATGAATACAGCATTGACACCCTCGCAAATTCCAAAACTGAGATTAATTGGAAACAATTGCTTATACATCTAGAGTCATTAACTTTATAGACAAACCGTGAAAGGTATAAAAACAGTTTGCTTGCTGCAACGTCTGATGGTCTTACATTCCATTTAATAACGCTGTAGCTGTAGGACCACCTGCGGCTCGATAGAGTTACATCTCCCCAGGTAGAAATTATATGTAGCACAAGAAATTGCATGAGATTCGTGGAGCTCGAGGTCGCATGTAACCTTTTTAATATACTGAAACGGGAAGAAGATTTAGGGATCGAGTATTACTCGATCTGACTCGAGTGTGACCCGACACGGATTCGAGTATACTATACTCGAAGATTACCCTATTTGGACTCGGGTATAAGACGACTCGGACTCGGGTATTAAACGACTCGGACTCGAGGATTACCCGATTCGGACTGGAGTATAAAACGACTCGGACTCGAGGATTAACCGATTCGGTCTCGGGTATTTAACGAAGCGGACTCGAAGATTACCCTATTCAAACTCTGGTACTCGTTGGCACAGTGACACAGACACTACAATGGCACATGTAAATTAGGACATTTTACGTGGTATGAAATGTACTGCTAGCATTTCTGAAGTTATAATGATTTTACATTCAAAGTTTTAAGGCTTGTGAAAAGGTTCTGCACACAAATGCGCAAGCAGACGTTGTTAAATCAAATTAAAAGCATGAATGATAAGGACTGAGATAATTGCTTAATGTCCAAAAATGCAGACAGTACATGTACTGGAGTCTTGATTTTGGACAAGGATACTCGGTTAATGAATGACTCCTCTCACAAACTCTCTAGATACCAGTCAATTCGTCATCACAGTGGTTTCGTCACCAATTCACATGCAGAACCAAATGGTCAATTGGTCAACAAGGTTTCGTATGACAAAATGTCAAATAAAATTAAAATAAACTACGATACGACGATACCAATACTGAAAAGCTTATTTGGTTTTTGTTTTATTTGATTAACGGCTCAGGATACTTTAGGCAAGGAGTGGATAACATGTTAATACAAACATTGTGCAGTATATCTAACGGATATCCATTTAATGCAGGGCTATGCACCTCCCGCATCGTAAACGGTTCCCTCACGGCATCCCGTTTGCTTATGTTCTTTTATTTCACACACAAAGCTGATGTCACATACTGTCAAGTTACCGAATGTCACTTTCCTAATAGAGTTGATATGTGTATGTGCACGAGTGGGTGATTTATCTAGATGACGTGCACACACGGACAATTTACCGGGTTTATACTAACAGTCTACTATAACAGAAACATGTGTAAATTCTGATTGTTTATACCCTAATTAATAAATAATTACCTATGCGTATGTATGGATGTGATATATCTATTAGCGAATAATTTAGTGAATATTCGCACTGCTGTATCCGATTCATTATAACGAATTTCATTATTTTTTAACTTCTCGTACCTTTGAATTAAAAAAGGATTACGACAACAGGTCAACCGGAAGTAAGATGATTATCTGATCCGCTGACTTGTCGAATCCTCCCGCAAAGGGTAGTGACCAGTCTATGATGACGCTTGAGCACATGCGCAAAAATGAAATAAACTGTGATGTCTATTGTCACACGTTTGGCATTATATGTAAAGAAAGCACGTGTGGTGTCCCAGGGTTGTAATATTCATGTATGTTTTTATTTGCATTCCCTGTAGTTATGCTGCATGAATTAAATAAACCGAGCATGTAAACTCTTTGTGATATAGACAATCGATATTTAATTCTTTCTCCAAACAAAGGATCTGTTACCTCCACGTGTGACATCGACTAACACCTGTCACCATCCAAGCGTGTTATCAGTTTAATAAATCGTTGAGGCCTTAATTGAAATATATTTATGAACACCTGCTGAGAAATATTTAAGGTTCATACATAAATACTTGCAATAACATGTGTATTATCTCACGCTGTTAGTTCCCTTTTGGCTGATTACAAACATTTACAAGCTGAATTCTCAAGCACATGCATGTACTTTATCCAGTTCAACTATTTAACACATTGTTATGGTTCCATGTGTAAGTAAATATAGTCCACAGATGTCAGTTTATCATTACAAGAAGATGCGAGTATATGTCCGATCTTCCGCGTATGGGACATCTCACAAGAAGAAGAAACATGAAAGAATATATAGAAAAGAAACAGTGGCTTCAAGCCCTTTGCAAGCGTATTCACATTTGTGTACATGAGTAAGCAAACGGCTTTTATGACGAAACATTGGTAGATACCATAATATGTCAATGAGAGAACACTATATTTCAAGTGTATTTAATATGCTTGTATGTGAATAGGCCCCTTTAAGACTTTATGGAGTTTGTAGAATTAATGGACGACAAGTCTCCGTGCGCCCAATGAAGGAGCCACCTAATCAGTGTTGGTGTAAAACATGTACGACTGGAGCCCATGCAGCACTGTTGTATTCCCGTTAACATACCTCAAAGGCTTTGTAGCCATAACCACTGATTCAGGAGTGACCAAGTGAGTTCCATCCGACACGGATCGGGCACTGACCTCGGAATGCAAGAACAAAGTGATTGATATAAGTGAAAAATACTTGTGGGGCTGTTACTGAGTTTCCCTGTTGTTATTTATGTTATGTACGATAATTTGTAAACAAATATATAAATATATATGCAGGCTTATCGCAAACCTCTTTTATAAATTAGGATTAGTTTAGACAATAGTATTATTATAGGCTCAATCTAACATCTCGGCCTCCCGGTCTGATTTCATGTGATTTCTGTCAAACTAATACAGCAATCTGACACACCGAATAAGAAATTTGTTCCATGTCGTAAAAAAATTCCAGGGTTTCCTTTTTCACTCTTGTTTGTAATAATGACAACTAAATCTGCAAAATATGCCGCTATGCGGGGGTACCTGTTGTGGGATACTCCCAAAACCATGTTTGCATTCACTCATCTGGCCCAAATTCCAAGATTCATTCGTGCAAAAATTACACCACATTAGTGAATATTCCTGAATCCGGATCTACACCAAACTCCAATTGTTTATTTATTTGTCCTTTCCCGAAATGCCCTTAAAAATTCGTAAGATTAGTTTCATGATTGCGTGAGTTATGTTATGACCAAATTTATAAACGCACACACACACGAATGATGATGAACGCATCACTTCTTGGCGGAGGCAGAAGTAGACAAATGTATATACCCATAGCGATTTTTTCCATGTGGCATTGATATTTAATTCTTTGCCTTAAGACCAACCTTTCTAAACAAGTCAGTTTTCCCACTAGACGTCAACACTATTATTGGTATTATCGATATTCTAGAGATGTACAAAGGATGAACTGATCTGGGTTTCATTAATGTTTTAATCATTGTAACTTTCTAGATAACCAACGCATCAAATGTAAGCAATAATATTCATACATTCATTTATACATTATATGAGGTGAAATACAGACAGACCTCGGAAAATATATGTAGAAAGATAAACAATGAAAGTTAAACATAGGTGAAAGTATTACCTTATTAAACTTTCGTCGCTATAGAGAAATGTCACAAAAGTTTCTCAAACTTTAGTAAAATTCCAAAATGTCATTTCATGTTTGAAACCACGCCTTCTTTGAACGAAGTATTTACATACTTAACACAAAATACATGTTTCTAATTGAATTTTCAAGCAAGATATATCAATCACTATGCCCTGCAATTTGCAGGCCAGCTTACGCATAAAACTGACCTGAGCTAATCAATCACTGGAAATCAAAGAAAACTCTTTTACTTAAATCTGAAAACATGAGAAGAAGTTTAAATTAAATCGGTCTAATAAACAGCAGTAGTAATCATTGAGAAATTAGTACCAATCATTCACTCAAGCTATCACGGGATCAAGCTTAATTCATGAGTCCTGACAGAAAACAAACATTTCTCTTGTTTTAGGTTCCACGAGGAGTTTGGGCAGGATACTACGTCCCTCTAGATAAGAAGGAAAAAAGGGGACGGCTTGGATCTTGAGCAGAAAACAAGAACCAAAGGATAGCACACTACAAACCACTCCCCAAACCACGACAACGATCATTCAGGAAGGATCAGTGATAATAAACAAGGTTCAGTCCTCGATCGTTTCTGCAAAATAAAACGTTTCTTGAACAGCTTTGCTTTCACGGGAATCGAAAGCCAAATTGAAAACAATGGCGGATCTAACGTTTTCTTTTGACTTCATTACGACCAGCTTTCAATTATTTGACAATTTGTCTCTTGTGGAACTGCGCCGGGACAGATAGAGACCGACCGTTATAAAGGAAATCTGACACGCCCTTGTCCTAGAGTTTTATCGTCTAATACTATTCAAAAGTGTACTTCCTTTAGGTCTTACCTTGATGAAATTCTAGTCTTGGTTGGTTTAATGTCGTACGTCATTCATTTTATTTTTACTACGATGATAATGGTGAATGTTTATCCGGACTTTGTAAAAGGAATACTTTTTAAACTCAAGCTAATGACACACAGCTTTGATAAAATTAAAGGAAACACGGTTACATGATTTCCTAACCAAAAAACAGCCAACCAGCCGAGAGCCCTGTTATTTAGTGGCATATAAATGAGTTAACGGCCATTCTATATTAAATGAAAGTAAACATCTTTGTAAAAATGGGATCATCTATAAGGGATTCTACTAAACCCTGTCTGAAATATCTTCAAAATAGTTAGTACTACAAGAAAACCAAGCTTCCCGCAAAATCCGTACAACAAATACAAAGTTAATCTGCAGATTTTTATTCTATAAATATAACATGTTTGCAAAAGCATTAGCACGGTTTTCAAATTTCTTATTCCAAGACTGTTAGAACAGCTTAATAAATCTATGAAATCTGTCTTGAATGTTTTCTCTACCGCTTTCCTCCCTTTTTTTGTGACTCTGGTTTATAATATTTTCATGCTCAGCAGTATATATCAGTTTAGATTAACTGAAAGGGAGATTCCAGCAGTTTATATTAATCAATATTTATTTTAGGATCTTTCGGAATATTCTACATTAGGTTTTCGGCTTGGTCTAAACAAGTTTCGATATACATCCCCTTACCTCTAAACTTTCTCCGCACATAGATTCTCACCTGGACTCTGCCCTTAGAGTACTTACGTGGCACCCTTCCCGGACCCTGACAGGTTCATCAACCCCCCATTCTCGATACCGCTCCCGTGGCTGCCGTTTTGCGTAAACACTAAATCCCGGATGTCAGAGGACGCATGTCGAATTATGGGTATATCGCTTGTTTGGAAAATGTATCAAGTCCGTCTTTAGGGAGCAGCTTGAATCTAAGATGAAAGGGTACAAAAGCGGTGTGAGTATAGCGTATCTCGAAAATTTCGGAATACATGTGTGGCATATGATCAATGTTGTAAGTTTCAGTTCCCTCGTCTATAACTCATTTCGAAATCACTGAAATAGAAGTCACTAAGAGATGTCACTAATCTTCCATTTATCCAACAAGTGTAACATTTTCCTCTCAGCTGTTTATAATTTACAATTATTGAGACTTGCTCTCTAGTTTTGATAATAACTGGATCATTGTTCAGATGAACGATTTAATTTTAAAGGACGATGTATCAATTTCCAATTTTTTTCTGACAATTTATATGTTGCTGCTTTAAACGTACATGCACCGAAATCACCCGCAACACTGGGGGGAAAAGTTTTTATACGTTCCCATGGCAGTTTTAGCGCTTCATATTCTTAATGAAACTTAGTCGACAGGGCAATTTTCTTTTCGGTTACATCATTTATTTCCCACAGAGTATTATATGACGCATGAGAAGTATGATTTACGTTCATGAACGTGACAGATATGTGATAATTTTTTTAGACATTAAAAAGATCCTACAACTAATGTACCATTAAAACACTGTTGCTTGCTAGAAATATTTAATAAACCCCATGGTCAAACAGATGAATAAGTGTTATTTTCTGGGTGAGACGAAACATGTTTACGATAATATTGGATGGGTATGATAGAGAAAATATGGCGGAAATGAACGCAATATTTTTAAAATTACCTTTAATGGTCCTTTTCAACATAGTGCCGATTTGGGAGGAAACAGGCTCAATTACGTGCGTAACGGCTTTCAGCAATGGCTCTTGGGATTTCGTCATAAAAATTTCAATATTTATGTAAATAAGGTGGTATAAGGACTGCTTGTGCATTGGAAGAGTTAAAATCCCTCTAGTTGAAAATGGTAACACAAAGACTGGAAGTTTCATTACTTATCCCATGCCTTGATCCTTCTGGTGCTATGGTCTAACGATATATACCGTGAGTTGTAAATTTATTTATGGTAGGTATTATATAACAAGGGTTATATCAGTTATTTACAAAATACACCACCCAGATAAACTGGTGTACATGTAATAAACTACCAAAAGGAGAAAGCCAAGGTATAGGATCATCAGAATGAATATTTTAAATTTAAACCATTACCGGTTTATCTATATATATTGCCAATTTATAAAATACATGTATATGAATATTATGAATGGCTTATGAATGTACATATTAATATATATATATATATATATATATATATATATATATAATCATTACAGAAAAATAACAGAATGCTTGTAAACTCCTACCTGAGCAAATTGTAGGGTGCACAGCCTTGTAATATGTGATCGATGAAATTCAATTATTTATTTATCAGCATAAAATGGTTTTTCAGTCGATGACATTGGGTAAACTTTAAATTTTAGGACCAAACAAAACTTGAATTACAACTTTTCCATTAACAACTGCACAAACAGGAGTCAACTGCACGTTAAAATATACCAAGGCCGTGTATACCACCCTAAAGGGAAGGTCAGCTCTGGAAAAAAAAATAAAAACAAAAGATATTGGAGCTTTTAGAAACAATCAACTCGAGATTTTATCCCACATAGAATATAGGATTGAATTCCGGGCGCTAAGATGTTTTTTTCTTTTGTGTATTTGGTATTGGTGTACTGCGGCGCCAGGATATGTCAGTTCTATGAATTTTGGAGAATATTGCAGACTTTTGTCTATGCCAGCAAGAACTTGGAGCGTCACTCACTGAATATCAACTGGCCTCTTGTGACTGCCCCGTTTCATGTCTTCTCAATCTACACGCTTATGCTCAGTAACATCTGAGACGAACAAAACCACTTTTCCATCGTCTGCGAATTTCAAATTTGTTTGACGCTTGACTCACAGTTAAGACAAAGTTCCGTCAAAATGCTCAACCAAGGATAGCCTACAGCAACATATTGGGCTACATAAAACTTCCGGTTTTGCTCATCATGCCTTCTGGGCTAAACAGAAGTCATCAGTTCTTTTACATCAAATAATTGAATTAAACCAAGATAAACCGATCAAATATTCAGGGCAAGCGTTATGGCGCCAGTGATGTAAAAAAGTAGTCATTAATTGGTTTAAGTAAAAGACTGACGTCCCATCCACGATAAAACACGTTTAGGCAGACAGGAAATGAAGCAGACTACACTGGAATTTGCCCGGAGAAACATCAGGAAGATCGGTATCTCTGTCTCATGTTTTCACTTTCTCTGCTGATTTTAATATCGGGATGTTGTGTTTGAAACACACCCACGGGAGGGGCCAGATGTTTTTACTTCCTGCAATAAGCCTTGGGAGCACTTTCGTGTATAAACAGCATGATGATTGACATATGACGATAAAATATTCAAAATATTGAGCTGTCTATAGTATTCGTCCTCTTATTGTGAATAACAATTTTGATGACCATTTGCTATGAGATTTCTCCAATTCCTGTTGTTTAAGCTCTTGCATGCTGCAAGTCAATTTGCTTCAATCTGACAGTCATACTTACAAAACATCTTTATTTGCCTTCTACAGGTCCGGCCGATGTCATTTAACAGTCGTCATGATTATTAATACGTGCGCGCTAATTAGAATTTCAAACATGTGCACGGATAAATATAAACATCAATATTAAGTTTTCTTTGGCTACAAAGAAAATAGGTTTCATTGGTACTTCAGTCTGTGTAAGTAACAAAGTAATATTGCATAAAACGCAGTTTGTCTTTCAATTTTTCGGGCCACTTGTGATTTTTAGTGTCAGCGACTTGCATATAAACTTTTGAAATCACGGTGGTTCCCGAAATCTGCTACATGTAGATAAGTTCTCTCACCACACCTCCCTCTAAGTATTTCTCTCATTTTTCCCCTTTATTTCCAATTATCCCTGCACCAGGGAGGTATTATGCATTCCACTGAAATCGTTTGTCTGTTGGCCAGTTAACGTAAAAAAGTTATGAACCAGATTTTGTGGAAAGTTGAGACAACCAATTAAATATTTAAGATGTTCAAATTGATATACATGTACTTTTAATTCAAACGACTGCATAGCATCGTGACATCGTGACATGGTTAAGATCGCTTCATTCATTAAGGACAGTTTTTGGCAAACAGTTGAGCAGGTGAACCCGTGTTATTTAAGGGGACCAATGTGGTCGAACACATGACAGATTGGTGAAGGGTCCTGGCCGGGCTTTCCAGGTAGTCGTGCAACTTAATACTTCTAGCTTTTTTTTATTATTTTCTTCTTCTTGTTTTATTTTCATAAAAACCTATAAAGCTATAAATCTTAAGTTTTTAACTTCATGGCAGTTGTCATTGATTATGTGTACTTGGGCCAAGTCAGGTGCTATACTACCTTAGTGCTAATTAGTCTGCAGTTTGTTCTTTTATATCTGAGGTTAAACCTGTATCAGACCAGTTGCCCACATCTGGTTGAAATAGTGAGTTGGATATGACAGTCTGTTTTGCAGCAACATATGTGTACCATAAAAACTGGTTAATGTTAGGCGTCGTCAAGTTGATTGCGCAGACCCGCACGATTGAAAAATTAAAATGGAATGCCAAGTAAGATCACACTAAAGTGATGTAACTCTAGGGTTTTTGCTGCAGTAAGTATTTACACATTTATTTATTTACATGAAGATACATAAATATAAAATAAACAGTGTAACATTAATCCGTCACTGGGTATTTCAGCCCTCCAAACTTTGAATTTCTGCATGAAGTATATAATCGTTTTGGGAAAAAGTACCGACTGCCTCGAAAAAAATCGCTTTGTTATTTGGTGTGATGAAGTGAAGATTATTTCATATAGTATGCATGCCAAACTTAAAATAAAGATAATTTGACCAATCCCAGCTTTTTTTATTCTAACTCTCCTTTACGTTTGTCCACATATATATGAACTTAAACAGTCCCATACCAATACATTGGTGTGGGGTGCATAATTAGACATTAGAGGAGAAGACACTGGAATTCTTGCTTCCCAGCAATGCCTTAAACAATGCATGTACAGCGAAACAATACACGACTGCATAAAGTCTCCGCCATTAGCCGGGTTTCCAGCTAATTACCAGCCAGTCAGCACTGGTCAGTTCTGATTATAGTCCAAACTGGCCTAAGGCCTCCTGCCTACGGAGTCAAAGGTATGCATGACTTGGACAAAAAAATAATGAACTCGTACACGCAGAGCAATTCTTCTATACTAGACGTCTGTTCAATTCTAATATTTAACCAGAGAAAGTCAACATTTGCCAGTCAAGACGTTAACTACCAGCTGCCTGCCAATTTATTAAGATGATGAAATTATAATTTAACGTGGTTGTTCGGGCGCTTTACTCAACTTCCAAGTAATGGTGATATATATTAAGGACATGTTGTAAAATGATAAACGGTCATAAGGACATTCTGAAACTATCCTTTCAAGATGAGAAATAATGGGTTGCATTATGGCTTTAATTTGCCAAATAATATCAGAGAGACGAAACATCTATAAGGCATCTAACATATAAATGCCTATAGGAAAATAATCTAAGCTTAATCTATATTTCTAATTCAATTAAAGTATATATTTGACAGTTGTATGCAGATCAATCGATTATATCGATGACTGGTTGATTAAATTGCTTGCATAACCAACCACACACAATTATATGAGGGCATTGAATGAAGTCACAGTCATATCCAGAACATAAGTTTAATCTTGACATATATATTAAAAGACGGGACGCAAAGTAGCGAATAGAATTAAAATTGAACCTTGTCCAACATACAGGTGTCAACAACTAGGCATTTATATAAAACCTAAGTTAGATTGAATTTACTCGGTCAATATTTTAGGTATAAATCTTTACAGATTTCACGGTAAAATAGAAGCTACATAAAATAATGGCTTAATAATCGAACATCGGTCGTTTGTTTTCTTTCAATCATCGAACATGATTTTCCAATCAAATCCTACCACTAATATTTGATCAATTAAGTATTCTCTTGTGGAGAATCATTGATCTTTAGATAATTTAGATTCTGACTGCATTTATATTAAGTTATTGTGTCTACTTAAGTTATCATGTTTGAATAACCGTTTTGCATTCACTTGGTTAAAGTTCAAATATTTAGTCTCCTTATCTTCATTAATTTGTTATTTTGTTTTACAAAAATGGTGTATTACCTTTGTTACTGGGTGACATAAAAGCGGACCGAACTGTCTCGCTAGTGAAGTTTGTTTTTCTAGCGAAGCGGTTGGTATGCAGGACTTGTGCGCCACCCACATGGGGTCGACTCCCGGATCATCCCAATGTTTTCCCCTGAACAATTTGTCTTTGTAACACCATAATGACATAGTATTGTTGGTACAACATTTGGTAAAACATTTGTGGTACTACGATCTGGTATGACATCAGTGTTACTGTAGGTATAGTATAACATCAGTGTCATTACATTTTAAGGGACAGGTGGTACAACAATATGGTGAATCATTAGTGGTACAATTAAGAAATATACCATGCGACAATTAAAGATTTACATGACAACCTCTTTTACGGGACCAGAAGAACAGAAATGCAGATAAATCTCTCCGTTTAAAAGCGTGAACGTAGTATTTATTTAGGAATCTATATTATAACAGACTTTGGTAGCGCTGGACATTTGTCACGCAGCTTCTCTGTGGTCACGCCTCCGATATGCAAGATTTTGGTCTTGAAGGTTCAAGAATGATGCAAAGTGCGGCCTAAGGGGGTCATTTTCCTTATTCTCGATAATTCCAGAGATATCTCATATTATTTTTGAAGGGGCGATCGCAGCGCCATCTGTTGGCAAATACGTTTGTGTATCAAGGCATGAAGTAGTTTTTTTCATTTGAATCAGGACCTAAGGTCATCCTTAGTTTTACTTTTTCTGAGACTCATAGAGTCAGACATAACATAATGTTCTGTTGTTCTCAGAGCATCAGTAAACACGATTAGATTTTATTAATAAAAATGTGATCAGTAGGGCTTGAAATAAACGTTTGCCATATATATTGCTTATCAATTAACAGATCTATAGCATGCGGAACAAAATGTACACCTGGTACCTGTCATAGGTGTGTTGTTGGGTTACCTATAAATAGGAATCAGCCCGTCCTCATTTTATTCTGCCCTACTTGTAATGAAACTAAACTGGTCTTCAAGTGCAAAATAATGACCGGGTAGGGTATGCTAGTGGCTTAATATACAAATCACGGACAACACAGATACGTTACAAAAGACCAAATATGTTTCATAATAATATAGATTTATACCTGGCCAGGGTCAAGCTAAACGGGTTTTCTTCAGCGAGCTTGGTGTGTTAATTCTGTTCCATTTAAATTCCAGACCGCTAAGTTATAAGTAAATAGATTAGTGTGTTTACGCTTAAGGACATCCGAATGCTTCACTGGTCACAGTGACTGACCAGTGACTGACAACATCACTGTGACTGACCAGTGAGTGACAAAATGACCACAGGCTCCCCTGCCTTTCCGAGCTTCTAGCTAGACTACATCGATAGCTCATTCAGCTGCACAAACAGAGCTCATCGAGATATAATAAAAGATGTTATATTGGATAACATATACCTTTACATCAAGTGAGATTTTGTCTCAGAATCGATGGGCCAATCTCAGAATGTCCAAGGTGTGAAAATAAATGAACGATTGTTTGCAAACATTCGTTGTCTTGGATAAATATTGACCAATTGTGCCGACACATCGTTCATGTGGAGCACCGTAGGGCTATACTATTAGATCTCTTCTAATGGGTTTACTGTCAAGAAAACCATGTTCATGTAAATGTCTTTGTACAAACTTTTGGTGTATGATATACAAACCAAACAAGGTCTAGAGGTATTGCACTATCAAAGTAGCCATCGGTCCACTTCCCTTACCTTTTACATTAACGGCAAACTTATTTCAACTAAATGCCAAACATGAAGCTAATTATTTAAGACTTAAAGATTTCAAATACAGGTAAAAATAACATCATGATATTCAAATAATATTGTCTACACTTCGTTTCATCCAGGAGTTCAAATCAAGTTTCTTTGAATGTTTTTGTTAAATCTTGAAAACCAGATTTCACTGAATAATAAGTTCCTCCAATAAAAGGAAACCAAACTTTACCTACGCTCCAAACGCAGCGGTTATACACTGCAGTCCTCCAGGATCATGTTTTATGTAACAGACAAACCAGGGCGGATGTCGCCTGTTTAAAATTTTGAGCTGGATGCACAATGCAATAACTTGTTCTCAGATTACAATTCTTGCTCTGTGCTAACCCTGGTGGTCAGACCATGAGAATCTTGCTATGCAAAGCAGCGGTTAAACGAAAAGAGACCTGGTACGACCCTAAAGTATAACCGCTGTGTGAGGAGCTAAACATTACCTGGTTAATATATTTAATTAATTGTCTTGGAAAACAATCATTTTGTTATGACGATATGTCCGAAGTAACGGTACCAAATACTCCTTTTGACAACTTTTGTCTCGGTGGTAGAACCATGAATATTATATATATTTCGTCAAAGAAAAGAGCACATCACTTCATGAAGAGGCGGCCAGAGAGTCGTAAAGTCTCTATTAATCATCTAGAATGAATTATTTTAGTATTCTTCATCGGACTTCTTAGACCACTCTGTCACAAATACATATTAAATAGAATATAGATATTTCATTATTATCACACACAAAGACTGAAAGGCATCCATGGTTGTACAGGCTACAGTCTGTTAAACTAAATAAGAAAGAAATGTAGATTTAATACCATCTGAACATTAAACAAGGGTAACATGCAGTCACTGAAGCCAGACTTTAATTGGATAACCAGTACACGTTTGTAGGTCAATAAAATTATACCCTTCCTTTATGTAATAGAATAATTTAATAACGTTACGGCAATATTTTTTATTCTCTTTACGCATTTCAGAAGAAAAGTCGGATAAAAGCAAATATAGAGGGATTCGAAGCCAAAGAAGCGCTTCCACTCTCCCTGAGCTTGTTACCGCACGTCAAAGGCGCACATGTGACACATCCTGGACTTGTATGGCCCGCTGCTCTCCGCTGTTGGATAGCACCGCAGGAGAGGGCACTTAAATGGGATTATATTGCTTGGCTATTTTTACTCAACCGTAAGGCTGGCAATTAGCTATTGATTTTAAAGACGTCCGGCCCTGTGGATGTATCCACTGTATCTAAATACGTGGCACGACGACAGAATACTATCATACTGTCTCCGACATCAGTCCAGTGCGTGGCATCTATTATCAGATTATCCTAACAGACCAGTGCGTTGCATCTATAATCCCAACGGCCCATAGCGTGTCATCTATTATCCCATACGTCTAGTGCGTGTCATCTATTATCCCGACAGTCCAATGCGTGTCATCTATAATCCAAACAGCCCAACGCGTGTCATCTATTATCCCAACCGTCTAGTGCATGTTACTATTATCCCAACCGTCTAGTGCATGTCATCTATTATCCCAACCGTCTAGTGCATGTCATCTATTATCCCAACCGTCTAGTGCATGTCATCTATTATCCCAACCGTCTAGTGCATGTCATCTATTATCTCCACAGTCAACCTCGTGTCATCTATTATCTCTACAGTCTTGTGCGTGGCATTTATTATCCCAACAGTCCAGTTCTTGGCATCTTTTGTTTCCATTCCAGTGCCTGGCAGTTGACGGTTGAAAATTCGAATCCTAGGAATGGTCACAGATACAATGGTCTCTCACTCGGTCCCTCTCTCAGATCAGCACGACAAATACTGTTGCCCAGGTGAGTTGGGCAATTTGTGACACCTCATAAATATATAATCTTACCACTAGATCACTACTGTATTACTGGTGTTTCCACTGATGTACATGCCTGGCAATGTACATCTGTGTATATGGGCAAGGCTGTGTTCCTTGTGGGCAGTGTCCTGGGCGGGGCCCTAGGTTACCAAGTCCAATTAACATCTGACAAGAATTTGTATCATACAAAATACGATATTCAAATATATACCGATCAATTAACAGCGGTCTCGTTAAACATCATTTCGAAGCAACATTATCGGGATCTTGGAAGAATGACTCACTTTTTCAAACTAGGTTTGAAATCATTAATGTTAATATAGGACACAGCTTTTTATGATTTTGTGATATTTTAAATAGTTACCGTCATAAAGCATAGGAAAAGTGGTCTGCTATTGGAAGACGTTCCAAAAACAATGAGGCGTCACTTTTGCCCCAGTTTTCTGGAGAAGAAGTCAGGATTGGTCTTACTGGTTACGCTCCCGAGGCAGCGGAAATCTTGCGCTTCTAAAGAAGCAACTGATTTTCACGCTGCCAGCTTTGACCGTTTATGATATATTTAGACACCAGATGGCGGTTCGTTATCCGCTGAAATAAACGTGCGTATGATGTGACAAGCAGCCAACCAGATGCCAATAAACAAACACTCGACAGGCATCCTGGCTCCGCCGATTGCTGCGCTTCAAGCGCCGCTTGTTGAGTTTCCGGTCGAATTTAAATTGCTCCCTCTGCATTCTCGCATCATCGACCGATTCGATTATGACATTATGACTGTGTTAGCGTAGCCATGTATCTGTTGTCTGCAGAACTGAAACAAGCCAGCGAGGTGTGCACGCAGCCTTTGTTGTTACGTTTCGTTTGAATTACATCTCACCGGCCGAGCATCCTATGTGCCCAAGGCCCTAAGCAAACCACATCAGGGGCAATTCTCTCTGAGCCTGTGGCCTGTTCAGACGGTTACGCGGGGTGATGAGCTGTCACTCAAAACGAAATAAATATGATTGGCTCCGTTTATTCCTCGCTTGGCTTTGTCTTCCAGCACAAGGTCTCATCTGATTGGACAAAAATACAATGCTACCCTCTGGTGTAGCAATTCAGGATACGAGGTCATAACAAACAGCGCCTTACGATATAGGTAGTGGCCCTATAGGTAAAGCGCTGTGTAAAGAGCGTACTTACTGGTAGGAAAACTGAGTGCTTGACCTTTAATGTTGTTCTAGAAGTCAGTTTGAGGGTGTTTCCCTTACGGGAAAATGACAACCTTCAACCAGTCAATTGGATTCATCATAATTACGTGTGGACTTTGATGAAGCAATACTTCCAGTTCATATCAACGACTGAAAAATTAACTAACTAGAAATCTGCATAAGGAATGCAAACCTCCGCCATGTTTGGATCCCTATTATGGGATGAGCATAAGTGACTGTACATTTATGAATATTCCTTGATGACACTTCTGGATTTTGCTCCGGGTCCACACTAAAATCTAATCATTCTTCATTGGCCCATTCCCCAAAATTCCCTGAAAATTTCATGAGATTCATTTCATGATTGTGTGAGTTATGTTATAAACAAACACACAAACACACTCACGGCAGGAGGCAATAACTTTAAAGCGCCGAAACAACTCAACCTCTTATCGAATTTACCAGCTGTGTATATATAATCATATATTTATTTCAACCCATTTGAAAAACTAGGACTTCAACAGAATCCTTGCTAACTGCGGTGCATTGTCCATAATTTGTGATATTAAATAACTCCTCAAACATAGAGCTAAGAGAAAAAAAAGCCTTATATTCCCCTCCCTGACTGGACAAGCGTATACAAGCGTAGTATGTCTCGGTCAATTTGTTAATCTTTTAACATCCTCGGAACACGAGGAAAATCCCACTTCCTCTTCCATCTCCATCTGAGAAAGTCTTTCTCATCAATAAGTCTAGAATTCGTCCCTATCCGTCAAACTTAGGGGGAACTCCTACTTTATCAAGGTTTGAACACAAGGCATCTCAAGGCACCGCCTTTACGTCAATATCTGACCATGACGGATGAGAAAGCAATCTTTAGACCTGACCACGCCGACCTCACAGGATATTGCTCAAACTGACTTCTTGGCACTTTGTCAAAAATATTTAGGCGAGAATAGGAACAATTATATCCACATCTGTACCAAACATTTATAGCGAAAAAAATATCAATATATGTAATATATTATATATATATATATATATATATATATATATTTATATATATATATATATATATATATATATATATTTATATATATATATATATATATATACATATATAATTAGCATGTCTTTCGATGATAAAACATGACATATAGTACCTTATTTTAACAAAACCGTGAATTATATTTCAGTTTTATCATCAGTATGTCGGTAAGAAAGCCTGAAACGGCGTCATATACCAATGTAATATAGATAAATTCATCCAAAACTAAATTAGGTACAGGGCAAGATGAAATTTTGTAAATTACCAGAATAATGCGTCAATTCCGGGTTCGCTCTGACAACTAAATGAAAGAGACATTTCGGTCAGTAGCAATTATCCGTGGGATGCTAAACTGACAGGTGCCAATTACAGTCTTCGAAAAACATCTTAAAAAATACAGGATACACAGGTTTGGTTTTGTTGATACCCCGCCATTTTATTCCGCAAGGGAGCAGGTTATGGTTGAAATTAATGAGAGCTCTGAATATCATCAAAAACAGGTAAATAATCAGATGGATTAGAACGCAGGTCACCTCAGTGCAGTTTGTTTAGAGAGTGTGATTTGTTCACCTTTTTTAGCGGAGCATAAGCCCTAAATGCCCGCTATTACTGCTAGTTGCTTGGTGCACTGAAAGTGATCACATCGACATTAAAAACCAGGGTAAAATAATCAGCCTATCTACTACCTGTCACCAGGCGTGTAATTTGTAAAATGAGCACAAAGACAAGTTGGGCCTGGGAAATCCACGTTTAAAGTATTTGATTACTACCTTGCTGTGTGCTGGCATCTTAATTGATTACGTTATTAACCTGCAAAAGAACAGAGACACGATGATACATACTGTCACCACACAGATGAGATTAAAATTTTGTTACATATTCTTCGCCTTTATTATAGTCCGCCGTTCCTTTCGTGTAATTAGTGTCAATGGAACCCGCTAATAGGTATCAGAGCTGCGCATGACACTAACGATACCTATCCATTTTTGTGATACATTACTCGTATAATGTCCGTGTTTGTTCCCCACGGCGTGGCCAAGAAGAAAGCGCCGGCCGCGTAATTCAGTGGTCTTAAAAGGACCTCTGACCCGGATGTAAACTTTCAGGTCTCGTTTGATCAGTGCCCGGAAGAGGGATGGCAATTCAAATGCAGGCTTGGCCATATAACCTAACTTTAATAGGCATTACATTCTGTCGTGCCGCAACTCCAATTAACGGTCCAACACCGCCAAGCTGTCAGGGACGTTGGTTTGCCTGATGAATTACATCACGGGGAGATGTCAGCGGATAAGTAAGTATGCTTGTAATGGAGACCAACCGGATGGTTAACAATAACACCATGCCCTCAAGAAACCATTGTTTAAAACAAAAACTAAAAAAAACATAAAAATAAAAAACAACCTCATAACAAAGTTAAAATAATAGTTCTTATCTTGCGGCTGACCTCGCCAATACCAGCTACAATCCTGCTGTCCTAAAATATATACCTTAAGGTCGGAGTTTCGTCTTAAAATAATAAAATGTTAATTTTTCAGAACATTAATGATTATGTTATATATATGTTATTAAGTTATGTTTTATTAGATATATTATCAATGTTATACCTTGCCACAAAACGTGTTATTGATTATATAGTTCATTATTAAGAAAACGTAGCATGGGGTGTCGACAAACCTATGTGTATGTCCAAAGATCACCCCTTCATTCTCCAATTGCTGATTGGCTGGCAAATGGACTGAAGACTTGATTGATATATGGGATTGTGACTTTCAGAAGCAGGTCTTTAGAGTCTGAGCACTGTTTTAATGATCAGCTAGATAATATATATTGAACATGGGTAGCCAGGTGGCCTGAATACTAATGGACCTGTGTATTGTTCCTTAATAAGTGCGGAGATGATAATGCTCCACCCTCTTCAGAGTTTGACACCTACAGACTTGATACCTGGTATCTCACTTTTTATACATGATAAATGGTTAAGTGTAATTAAATATTACTACAAACCAGGACAAATTTACTTTTCTAAAACAGTTTTGGCCATTTTTAATACTAGATAAACAGACAAACAAAAGGACATTTAAGAAATGTTGCGGACCTCGCGGCTTATCATGTGACTCCCGTCCATCTCAACTGCAGGGACCAGAGTCAATAAAAGAAGTGACATGTACCCATGTTACACACATTGTCTTATTCAAATAAACTGATTTCAAACAAAAAGCTTCATAAAGATCCTCCAGTCCACAAATGACGGGCGGCCACTCTGTGTTACGGACGCACCAAGTATTTCACCTTTTCTGTTTTATCTTGAAGCATGTACATCATAATTTAGTAATTCCCTGCAAAATTGAAACACACCTGACAGTACACACGTTACCATTTATGCGTCTAATTATATCAGATTAATTGTATTAATATATATCGTAGATCGTTCGAGTGGGTGGATTTTAATGACCAAACGATACCCAGAACAAGAGGTTAATGGACTATTTATCTTCGTTTAAGAAAGAAATCTGAAAATCTTTCATAATAGTTAAATATGCTACGCGTGTCATATTCATAGGGTCCGTAGTGCCAGTTGTGCCAGTTGTCTTTCATCTGACGTTGTGTCCGTCCTGCCGGGTGACATTCATAGTAAATATCCATAAAGACCTGTTTTGTATTATAACAAGGGGAATGAATCTCTCGTCCTCATATAGGGGCTTAACAAGTGGGTGCCGCAGGGGGCTATGCCGACTCTGTTTTCAACACTGAGGATCAACTGTAGAGACGATATATAACTGTAAAAAAAGATTATGATTGAAAGTAATTTTCAATCCATGAAATATCAGTCTCATTACTGTACACTTTCATCTGTAACAAAAGGGATAAAGAAAGATGTTTATCCATCTGATTGTAATAATTTATTAGTTCACTTACTGTCAAAGTTCATTTATGTTGTGGCAAATGTGTCTATTATAATGAGTCTAAAATGTAACAAGGAAAAAATTTCTTGAATTTCATTCTCGACTGTTTCATATATATATATATATATATATATATATATATATATATATATATTGCTAATTGTAAATCCTGGCTACGCCCCTGCCTCATTTGGCTAAGATCATTCAGTCCTTGTTACTGAAAATAACTGCTAGATCAGGTTACAACACGAGTGTATGTTTCTGTTTCATTTATTTTATAAATACATCCTGGAGCTTGACGTCATTATTCATGTACGTGGGTGTTCGTCTTGTGTCTTGGGCCTGCGTCAGTCGTTGAAATTCCTGAATTACTAATCTAACTCACACGAATTCCTAGTTATTATGTACTAAGCTATGTAGAATGTAATTAAGCTAATATCATTTTGGGATGGCCAAATCTATGCAAAAAAGCATATTTTAGGAAGAGCTCGTAACTGAAAATTATCCAAGTCTGGAGAGAAATTTTCCTACGCTTGTTGCAAATCAGGCTCATCGCTCAAATACTGGGTTCATAAGAGACCATGCACACTTGACAGAAGGGCCGCCGTAAACATGAGTATCGCATAACTAACTGATTATATTTCCTACATGTTATGCCAAAGGCAGATGTGGTTATCTGTCATCAAAAGAATGAAATAACAGTCTCAGAGCCATATTCAATGAAAGCAAAGCACCAATAAAAGCCAAGATGATTTTCAGGGAAAATCAACCAAACCCTAATCTTCCGCAAAAACCGGAAGCGTGGCTAGAAATGAAGGCAATGGATAAAACTCGGGAGATCCGCGGATGTATTCATAGGGTCTTGGTCAAAAAAGGTATATAAATAGGATCGTTTGTTCTTCTTCTTGGAATCCAAACAAAGGAACCCTAAAGCAGAAAATTAATAGGTTGCATATAAATGAGAAAAAGTAAGCTGACCGCGGAGGACGTATGGTGAGGCGCCCCTGTGTTGAGACCAGACAACGTAATAAATAACGTAGCCCACTGACTGACAAAAAGCCGGGTTTGAGTCTTGCCAGATGTGGACCCATTTGTTGGTTTTAACACAGCATTGATCTGTTTAATGTGAGTGATTAGGAATTATTTGTGATCATTTGGTAAACTATTTGTCCTGCAATTTGCGTTCCACCTCTGCATTCTAAAGTAAACTTGATAGCTTTCCTCATTTAGAATGGCGATGAAATATCCAGTCATTAGTTGCCACCGACCTATTCTCCACAAAAAGGAAAACAGACTTCCAAAGTGACTGAGCGCGAGCAAAAGTTTTTAATTAAATTCCATCCACTGTCACTACAGTTTGGTGTTGTCGTGTATTATAGTAAAGACCACTTCTCGGTTTCACTCTTGCTTGGCTTTGGGAATTAGTTCACACCTAAATCACTCGGTTCTCTCTCCTATAAATATTTTGGCTAGCCATACAATATACCTTTTGATGGTTCAGCTAGCCCCTAATGTTAGAGCGGTTTATTCTTGTAACTTTTAAAGGATCCAGAGCTTTACAAGTATACAAATAAAAAAAAATAATCCACAGTCTTAATGGCCATAATTAACCAGTTGTGTGTATGCTTTTTGTGTACGTGTGTGTACAGACAGAGCTTCTGTCGTAAAGATCCAAAAAACATATAAGTCGTATACAGCAACATTACCAAGGATAGGTCAAGGTATCTGGTGGCAAACACAATACGTATGCTCGGATAGAACAGCTGGTTGCTTGCCCTCCGGTCAGTTTTCCTTACCGTGCGTTTCGAGTACCATGATGCGATGGATGGTTCTATCGTTCTAACAACGTGTAGAATATAGGCAAGAAGAGAAATGTGACGAAATCTTGCTGTGTATGACCCATATAGCCGGGAAAATATAAAGCAGGCACAGTAGAATATTATCTGGCAAACACCTTTGAATCGATGGTACTTGGTTGTCACAATACTGAATCTGCTGGATTTTTTCAAACGCGAGCTTTATACCAGCGTCGTACAACCAGAAATGTAACAGGCACGTAGATGTTTCAGGATGATGTTACTGACAAGATACACGTCTGTTTTGATTGATTGCTCACCATGTTCATGCTAAAATAATGCCACCCAGGGGAACATAGTGATTCGATAGAACGTTTCCATATTTGCTGAAAGTGAGTGAGAGACGATTCTTGAAAACTTGTATGTTTCAAAATTACATTCTGACTTGAAATATCAAAATCTACCTTGAAATAACAAAATCGGTAAATAAAAGATATTACTTCCAGTTTTTCCTTCAACAATTTATGGGTGTTTGTTATTCTTATAATCTGGTTTCATAAAGATATATTTTTATTTCTTCTGGTATACTATATTTTCTATAACTTTATAACAGTAAATCTGTTTTAAACAAAACATACGATTTTCCACTAAAAAGGGATTTTATTTTCAGTCGAGTTAATTGCTATTCTATGTCGCAACGGCATTGGACAATGATATGGGATTTTCCGACTTTTGTCTTTCCTTTTCCTGAGACATTTAATGATTATTTCGCACCGGTCTGCCATCACAGGGATTCGCAGGATTCGATTGAATGCTGTACCAGAGGTACAGGTATCTTTGAAGCGTTCATCATGATGAAACGTCAAAGCATACATATTCTCGGAGCACTCTGAGACGATCCAAAAACAAAATTAAATTGATTAGCATATGGTCACATGGACATACTCCCCTGAAAAGTAAAACAATCTGATTGTCGTGGTTCTGCTGGAGCGGAGCCTCGTTGAATTGATATTTAATCCACGTTGTCTAGGCCAACTTCATATCAAATGTCAATGAAAAGCACTTGTATCAAATGGCCAAATGTGGCCTTAAACCCTTCTATTATGAACGTCATACCTTCATTTTATATCAAGTCCGATTTGCCATATGCACACCCTTAGATAATTGTTCATAAATGTTATGGATCAAATACTGCCAGTCCTTAAAGCATATATATATAAATACATGTCTATATATATATATATATATATATATATATATATATACACACACATATATATATATATATATATATATATATATATATATATATATATGGCTAGTTCTGCAAGAAGGTACTGGAAGTGTTGGCCTGTAGTAGTCCAAACATCCATTTCGTCTATATCTATTTAAACACACACGCACTCAGATGGGTTTTAGTAGCGAACCACTCACCGCCTCCAGTTCTCGTGCGATATGTATACACATGTTAATTATATAACATGCAGGTTTTATATTATCTATGATATCACTTATTGAATTTTATTTATCCAATATTCCAGCATAATTCCAGGAGTTCATCATACCAAAATAAAATTTTCATCTGGATGACATGTCAACATGTTTAAAAATTACAAGTGTCTAAAAAATGAAATAAAAAATTATTCTGTGATAAACTTTCCCACTTACCTATCAACAGCGTGAGCAGATCAGATACAGCCAAGCTGAACAGGTAATAATTGGTAGCCGAGTGCATGGATCGCCGGCGGTAAATCACTACACAAGTGAAAACATTCCCCAAGATGCCAGATAAAAACACAGTCAAGTACACAATCGTAATCAGAGTAGCTTCTACCACATTTCTTTGCATCGGGCCCAAGAGGGCGGCGATCAGCTCTCTTTCCGAAATATTACCCGTGCCATTTGCCTGGATGGCTTGCTGATAAAACCAACCGGTTAAATTTGCCATGCCTGTAAATGATACGTTTTACCTCGTATATAAGACGGTGTAATGAGACGAAGGGTACTAAACGCCCCGAGTGTCTGGCCCCATGGCAAGACTTAGTGTTCTCATACGGTATTGGCAGGCAATTAGCAAGCCACTATGGTAATCTGACATTTGAAGAACCAACCAGAAGAGGAGCTGACCGACTTATACAGGAGACACTGGATTAGGGTTATTACCATAAAAACGTCGGCGCTAAAAGCTCCTTATGTATTATCGAGCCTTCTCCACGCAATAACGTTATGATGAATGCCTGTCAATTGAACGATAGACGAGTACCGATGATTGGCCCGCCGATGGGATGGTTTCCCTCAAGATATCAATACAAATAATCTTCTGTCACGACGCTTCTTACTTAGGCGAGTCAACGTGTGCTGCATCATCTGTTAAGCGTACATATGTCCATGTAAAACACCAAAACGCGATTATTAATATAAATCCGTTCCTCTTTCCGACAAGTGACCACAAAATATGGTCGGTTCCAAGATAGATGTCCACATTGGGCCCCTCCGCCATGGTCACGCCTGATTGATTACTGGGGCGGCCCTCGGCTAACTTTTCAGATTTCTGCTTTTGATATCGGATACTGGCGCTAATGGCAGACCTCTGGTCACATTCAGTCCTTGTTGGAACAGGTTTAACGTTCAATGTACCAACCCCAATGTCCAAACCCCTAAGTCATACATACACGAATTTTACAATTAGAGCTAAGACTCCAAAGCACTGTATCTGTAGATGTTGGTTTAGAAAACGGCGGCATTGTATTTATGCCCTGGACGAGCTCTCGAGGTTTTGCCCCCAGGCCCTGTACAAGGTGCTGGAAACATTATATGTATATACACCAAAGTAGTTTGTCACAGGTAGAGTTAACAACAGTAATCCTGAAGGGAACTCCTCCGGCCGTGTATGGACCTGGCACTGGTATAAATTTCCCCTTTTTTATCTCCCTGGGTCCAGGACTATTAAACATATATAGTTGATTAGAACTCGCCACAATTGACATATCTCACAAACTGCTGTAGAACAAGACAATTTTATCAACTATGGGACAGATTATGAATACATCCATTCATAGCATGTCCATAACCGAATTATGACTAACTGTTTAGGATATTCATCTCTTGTTTTTTTGTCTAATATAGTTCACCATGTTCGAGCAATAATCGTCATAATCTAAAGCACAATACAGATTCCCGACCAAGCAATGCCAGCCGAGTAGTCGTTATAATCGGGATGTACCTGCCATGTACTGAGACCACCTGATGTAAGCGTATATACGTTTAGTATCGAGCACTCATCAATGGTTTGTACCCAGCCCTACTTACTTTACATGATTGACACAATTATCTGATCAGGCCAGCCCTACCAGCAGGTAGGGCTGTGATTTGCAGGCAGTAACAACACCTGCGGTCACGGTATTAGCATACGTGATGGCTGTTTTGCTGATTTTCAGTCGAGCTGGGTACTTTCACGATCATTTGATTGGGCGGTGACGGAATTGATTATTTTCTACAAAATTAGGCCATGGTGGATATGGGCAATGTTTGTAATGACGTTAATCAGGACTGTAGCCAGGGAGTGCCGCAGAGAGCCAAGTCAGCAGACTATGCTGCAACACTGATAAAATTTTCTAAATTTGTATAAAAATAAAAATGAGAATTAATGAATTATGGATTCCACACAATTGATTACTGAATGAAATCGTTCGTAATAATTAATACTTTCTTTAGCCGATGCACCATTTGCAGGTACCCCGAAATTCGGCATTCCTTTCTTTTAACCTGGCTATGTCCCCGTTTGTGGAAAACGCGTGCTTAAAAGCAACAATTTTATGAGTGTTGATGATAATTGGAATTGGTCATGTATCGGTTGGAATGTGGGTATGCGAATGTAGATTATCTGTCTAGGTTCGGCGATTGGTTATTGATGCACTACTGAAATTCTTTATGATGAAGAGGGTAGATTAAACTGACTGGACTGAAATATCTTAACAAATTTCTGTCTGATGTTCAAGATTATATAAAGTATGTATTTATTCTGGTATTGTTTCTTGTCAGACCCATCGATAATCGCACAAATTTCTGTCAGATCCATCGAAGATTGTGTTGATTCGTATCTGACTTATTAACAATCATGTCGATTCTTGTCAGAGCAATCAATAATTGTGCATGTCGATTCTTATCTGACACTTCATTGCTGGGCCGTCTTAACGCATGGGCACACTGGGCACTTGTGCAGGGGTCTCAAATGTTTGGGGGATCCATACTTGCAAATTTATATTGATTTTGGGAAAGAAATTCCAAAGCATTACAAAACCCTAAATGCATGCAGGTGTTGCCAGTCAGTGTCAAACACACTCTTGACACGTTTCAAGTGAAACTCAAACGGCTCACTCACGGGCAGGCGTTGCCTATTGCTAAACGGTTTTAGTGGAACCGGTCTGAAAGACCACCTGTCTAATAAGAGCACCAGTCTATTAAGACCACCTTTGAGTGAACCGAAAGCATTCACATTGGTTATATCTTACCCGTCTAAAAGAACCATCTTTGGGCAGTCCCACAAATGGTCTGATTACACAGGTTTCACTTAACTTATAACTAGGAAAGGTCTTCTTTGCACTGGCTATGTATTCATACAGTTCATTGTGGCATTCGTCCGACTAGACAAGGGGCTGTTTTGATTTTACAGTCATAATTACATTTGTGGACTCTTGACCTTGGCGGCTTCAGTCAGCTTTGGTCATGACGGGCGAATATATTCACGGTCTCTAGGCTGCATAATGTTAGACATAAAATTCTTAGTAATGTTCATAAGTTTATACTCATTAGGCAATTTTTGAAACTTAATCAATCAAGATTTTTTTTTTTTGGTTGTAACTTCACTAAACATGAAAAATAGGAAGTGTGTATGATTTTGTAGACTTTAGTCTGTAAAACGGATATCGTTTATGTAGACATACATAATACATTCATGAAGTGTACGCCTGTAACTTAAGGACTGACACGGAGACACAGTTTGCAAATATGTCAGTGGCATATTCAGGCTTTTCAGACAGACCAGATAGAACCTATCTTTCAAAACGCATTTTCGAAAAATCGAAGAAACGACCTTAATGCCATCTTGTGGACATTTAAGTTACTATTCATTAAAACATTTTCACTGCAGTTTGGAGGCATTTTATCAAGAGGACAAGGTGTTCCCACGCCTGATTCCAAACAATATATCAGCTGTTGTACAAAATTAGGAAGCTTTCTTTATGGTTTTAACTCTTCTCGTCATTATTTCTTAGAATTCTCCTGATACAACAGCTTTCAGTTCTCAACATCAAAACTGAATGTTGGTTGTACGACGATCTCTTAAAACTGACACTGATATGAAGGAGTCATTTAATATGATAAAAAATCCTCATGTTCAGTTGCAGACTTAAGTATTTGCAGAAAGTGAAATTTAAAAAAAAATAAAAACTGACCATACTAGGATGACTAAGGTCACTTCAAGGAATTAATTATATATATATATATATATATATATATATATATATATATATATATATATATATATATAACAAGTTTTCTTTGACAGAGAAATGATAACATGACTGCAGTCATTGACCGAGCTTTATTGAACAAAATCAAAAGACAGTCTAGCAAGTAAATAGCATCTCAACATTACAAGAAAAACAATCATTAGGACACTAAGCACATCTTATGTATATCTATTTAAAGTTACGTTAAATTATCCATGAGTATGTGTTATTCTGTTTCTTATGTGCAGCGAGCTAAACTCGTTTATATATGCATGCATAAAAGTCACGACACCCGATAGTTGGATAACAATACTGAAAAAAGTTCTGGAAATTTTCATAAACTTACGGCAGTCTAATAGAATTTACTGGTTGCCAACCTGTGCAACTGAAACTATTCTGTAAACAAAACAATCATTTTTTTTCTTTTACTATTTTTATTTTCATCTTTAACTTAATAATATGTTTCATCATCAAAGTGTTTGCTTACGTCGAAATCAAGTTGGTTTAAATATGAATAAGAAGTATGAAAATGAAGCAATATGTATAATATGTAAAATGCACTGCACAACTTTCTGACAATTATACCCATTTTTTTTATAACTCGTATATTTAAATGAAGTAAGAATTCTTCTGAGTAGATTGACCAGATCATTTTTTATCACCGAGTTCAACATCTTACTATATAGCATATAATGTATACAATATAGTATATATACACAATATTTTTTCTCGAGAAAGTCACAATACATACCCACAAAAATAAAATACATGCTGAACAGACAAAGTGTCTGTCAAATCTCCAGGAAAATATAGTGTTCTTCTGTACCCCTAATAAATGAATAAAAATTGCATGTTAATAAGGGTGTTTTTATGTTGTGTCAAATATTTAAATCCAAGCTATTTTTTGGTACAAATTCTACTTGTGTGTGTATATTGTACCTAACCTTACCATTTTATAACATAACTGTGATATAGCAATCCGTATCCACATTTCATAGCTGTCCAATAATTTAGAGCATTAAATTTCCAATAGAATTATATATATATATATATATATATATATATATATTTATTTATATATATATATATGTATGTGTGTGTGTGGGTGTGTGTAAGTAGATGAATAATAACTTAAATAAGTCAGATAAACCAACTTAAATAAGTTAGCCTAATTTAGTCTATCTAACAGGCGTCACTCTTCAGCAGCATACGCATCGACAATAGACTAACACGACTATTCAATATATATGTATGTGTATACTAAAGATTTGCAACAGAAGCAAGGCTGAACGGCAGTCGAAGTAGATATATACGGAAATGCAAAATAAAATCAACATTAAAGTATGACAGCTATGCTGTTCATGAGATTATCCTGAATATTATTTAATTCTACATGAATATATATTATTTGATTCACAACTCATACCCTAAAAAACATTTCCCGGTCACCCTTTTTATGTCACAAACCCTATTAGTTCATCTAATAATATCTTGTGTACTGGTATATTTATGGTTTATTAGGTGACATTGCTATACAATAATTTTAAACGGGAAAATTTTCTTATGAAATCCTGTAAAACATATATTTAATTTTAGCTACAATCACAGTGACTCGCTATATTACATGTACACACGTCCTTATATATTTATATACACAGAACCATTATCACAAATAAGTAATCTTCATAATAGTAATCTTATATTACTAAATGAGTACCTGCAGCACAAGACGATAAAACAGAAAGAGTTCACATCCAATATTCACACTACATTTACAGCATAAATGCAATAAGCTTGCGTTTATAACTTAAAGGTTACCTAAACAGTGAAGAACTAGCTTGCATAATTAAAAAGTGACGAACCGGCACGCATTTCAGCTATAAGAGGACATAAAATGAGAGGAACTATAGGTTTTATTTATAGCTTAAAGGTTACCCAAAAAGTGATGTACTAGTACGCATTTATAGCTAAAAGGTTACACAGAAGTGACGAACTATATAGCACGACTTTATAGCTTGAAGGTGACATAGAATATGACTTTGATTGGTGATTGTTGACCTTTTTTTAAAAACTATAACAATAATATATATATATGTATATATAATTTAAATTCGGCCAATTTTGTATAATTATTTATTCGAACCTGAGATTAAGTAAGCAGGGTCAATAAATACCATCACCACAAGTGCCTTACTCAATAAGGTTAAAGTAGCCTTCACTGGTCAACCCATACAACATTACGTATGTTTTTACAAATTAAAACAGATTGTCTTTAAAGCATAACTGTTAAATACACATATAATTAAAAGCCGTCCTGGTTAGATATATATGAATGAGAATATATTAGCATATGGAAAAATACAATTCATGGCTGAAGAAGAAATCAGAATATCGGGAACAGAAAAAAAATCTGCCAAATCAGATATGTTTATAAAAATGTAAAAAAACAAGCGCGTTATAATATATAAAAAACCACACGATGTAGCAGGTGTAAAAGTACTAACAATCTTGGAAGAACCAGATGAAGCACACGAACGCTAATATGAAAGAACTGACTATCAAATAATGGTATAAGCTGTGTATGCACTAAAAACTAAATATCTGTTAGATGCATTTAATATTTGTCTAGTCTAGCAAAAGTATGGTTATGTAAATATTGGCACATATGCATTTTTAAGTACCCAAGTCATACATACCTAACCATCAGTGTATACTGCATCAGTTAAATGTCATTCTACCAAAGATGTGTATGCACCAAAATTTAAAACCTGTTAGATGCATTTAACAGTTGTCTAAATTAGCAAAAGAATGGTTATGTAAATGTTGGCACATATGCATTTTAAATACGTACCCAAGTCATACATACCTAACCACCAGTGTATACTGCATCAGGTAAGTTGTCACGAGAGGAAGCAATTTCTATGTAAAATACAGTTACGTGCATCTTTTAAAAAGATGTTACGTCAAGTTTTTACATGGTGTACCAAGAACATTATCCTCTTCAGTCGCAAAGACTTGTATTTAAATAAAAAAGAGTCTCATAAATGGGAACTCAGGCTTAAAACATCTTCAAAATTACCCTAAATTCACATCGACTGCTTTATTAAATTAAAGTAATCAATTCCTAATAAATATGGAACCCCAATCAGAAATACGTGTTACAGGAAATTAAATGAATATACAAAACAAAATAAATGGTTTAAATCGTTAAGTTAAGTATTTCCTTCGGAGTTTTGATTATTCACTACATTCACTGTTTGCCTTCCAAAAGCTGCCAAAGGAAAAGGCGATAAAGCCATAAATGCCCTAATCAGATAATCATCGTTTTTTCAATACCTGGACACTTAAACTTATCGTAGGTGACGGCAAGAAGAGCGGGCATCTTTAAGCGTCCATCAGAGGCTGTTCAAGACGGTCTCTCTTGAGCTTCTCGATAAACGAGATCAACCTCTTTTCTTCCTTCTTCTGTAATTTAGATAAAAAATATGTTGGATTGAAACCTCTTTGTGGAAGTGTTACAAGAATGCCTAGTTTTAAAATGTTTACTTCAGAATGTTTGTACAATGAGGATTTTTACAGAGGGGAGCGAAAAATTAAAACAAAATAATTCACAATCAACTTATTTATATAACTAATACTCAGATTGATTTTCCTAGTCAAAGGTGTACCTGCTTTTGTTCTGATTTGGCCTACGAAATTTGGCACATGTATCAGCGGTGCGCTCTTCTAAGACAAGTTTGTTTTGTTTCGCAGGATTATGCCCTATTTAGCTGCATGATTAATAATTTTAATATTCCCCCTATTTCTATTTCTTTTGTGCTTTAAAATCCTCCACGCCTGTCACTTTTTTCAGGGGGCGCCTTGTGGATTTTCCTGTATTTCGAGCTCACTGGCCACAGATGGTATTGTGCAATTCTCGGTCACAGGTCCACGCTAATTCCTATCTATCCCAATACTTCCCTTAACAGGAAGTGAAGCTTTTTAATTCAAAACAAAGATCACATGAATCCGCTTTCAATGGGAGGGCTTTTCAGTTAGTAACACCCCCGTCCTTTGGCTTTTTTAAGTTTATAAGTATGTCGATTAATATACATTCTTAAATATCCTTCCATTATAACATGTTTTCAATAGTTCATCCAGTTTGTGGGTTGTTTGAAAAAAAAGGTTGTTCAAAGCAATGCATCAAAACACAGGTCGGCAAACATTTTTTTAGGATCCGCAATCTCCGGGGCCTTTGAAACAAGAAAATATATTACCAGTACATCTTTAAACTGATGGGGTTCTATTCTGCAGTCGGAGCCCAAAAGCTCCACCAGAATCTCCTTTTCAGTCATGTGTTCAAGTGTACACTTTTATTAATCTATAAACACTGTCACGTCTTCAGTGACCCGGTTTCACCTGGCGAGTGGCAGAACAAATGCATACGAACTGGAGGCTTCGACATGTGGACAAAGGAATTCCTCTTTAATCGTAATGGTATATAAGAAAAAAAAATTATTATTTTGATTCTGATTACCTCCAACATTAATTGGGATGGTCATATGGTTTATTTTAAACCTCTGGAAATTTTCTAAAAAATCCGGATAAACCATTTTACATTAACTTATGACAAAGCAACGAACCACGGTTGAATGTTATTTCTTTTCCTGGGACTAGCACCGAAAGATCTAAACCTGACGAGTATCTCGGGTCAGCATCAGTTTACAATCAACCTATTGACAATAAACTAGGCTCAGAACAAGCATTTAATACTGTAGGAGTCTATTTGTCTGAGCCTGTCTTTCCGCATTGGCAGCTTTTAGTTGCAACTTCGTGAGCAAGAGCCGTCAGTGACGTGTTTGTTATTGTACCAAAATCTTCCATCATTTGACAACTAAACATCGTTGCTTTCATGATGTCCTTTGAATTTCAATTTATACAAATTATCTTTCATAAACTGTCACTTTTCTATATACAGTCATATAGTTTCTTCAAAATATTATCACAGTATTGATGACTAATATACAATCACTTCGGGAAGGATGATGTAAAGCCTATGTTTTTTAAGAAAAAAGATACCCTATGTATGCCTGACGTCTAGCTCGTACTCCTTGAAAAGCATAATTTGCCATTCTTTGATGACTTTTTTCGGCGAGGGGTTTTCCTGGAGAATCCTAACACAAGTGATCAATATATCATGAACATCAGGTCCTGCGAAAAACACAGGATAAAATATGCGACATTAAATCCCTACCAGCTCAATACAAATTTTTTATCATATCGAACCGTAGAATTTCCACGGATGGATAATTATATAATAATAATATCATCATTCGAGACCACCTCCATGAATCATATTTGTGTAAAGGTTTTAATGTTTGAAATCATAAATCTGAAATCAATATATTCTGGACATGTACATTTGAATGATCCTGTGTTGTCATTAGTACGAATCCAAATGATCTACTGAGTATATATTGCTGACAGTCAGCTAGATGTGAGCCATTATTAAATAAAAAAATGCCTTACCTCGTGCTCTGTTGGCCCCCTGCCCGCGTACTTAGTTCTTAGTTTCATGAGATCTGCTTCAGCGTTTCGGATGATCTTAAGGAAGTCCCAGTGTGAGTTTGTTTTGAGGCGAGTTCCCTTCTGCGGATTCTGGGCGCTTTGTCCTTGCTTTGCATTAGGATCGGGGATCGAGTGGCCCATTGCTACAAGATTCTCGTCCATGGTTGGGTCTTTTATGTCAACATCGTAAGCCTTCGGGCCACCCCAGCTGAAACCGATCACAAACCACACGTGTTTGTTGTACTTCGAATGATCCCGAATGGGAAAGGATGTCGGAATATCAATGTGATACTGGTTTCCGTGGTACTTCACCGGAACGGTTACTTTCAAGCCTTCGCTGTTCAGTGTGCCTTTAAACCTCTCTAGATTTCTCAAAACATAAGAACTACGCCAGAAACGGGTTCGAAATCCCTGGCTGTGTTCCGCTTCAGATCGTTTGATTTCATAATAACTCTTAATCGAGTTCATCCCGGATCCATTTGAGAAGAAAAACATCACTGTGTCTTTTTTTCGATGGAGTCTGCCTTCTTCACGTTGACGGGGGTACTTTTTCCAGTAAGCTTGCGTCCACTGTTTCAGGACTTCCTTTATTTCTGGTGGCGGCACCGCATCAGATGTGTTTTTTCTCGGCCAGTTCATCATTGTGTAGAAAAGATATGGCTCTAAAGCAGTAAACGTAAGGGTTTCTCTCTTCTCGTACAGAATGCGGGTCCAGCCGACCACTTTTTCATATGGCACAGCATAGAGGTGTTTGGCTCCATATGACACTAAAGCTAGCGTAGTGCATAAAATCATTCTGAAGTCATCTGCATTTGAAAATTTTGAAGCAATATTAGCAAAAAGAAGATTTTGCACTCTCTCCAAAATTTCTCGCCCGTTATCCTCTTTCTTTTGCATTTCAAAGACATCACGGAGTGAAAGCCCAGTCAATTTAAAAATTCTTCGTCGCCTGAAGCTGCATGCTTCTGCTTCACTGGAGCTTTCTGGTGCCTGGTCAGAGTCTTCCCCAAAATATGAGTCAAGGTCGCGTTTGACTTTCTCTAGATCTGTATTTGTCTTCTTTCTGTGACTCACTGTCGTATCGTCCATGAAGGCTTCCCTAAGCTGTACCTGTTCGTCTTCTAGTCGGCCGAGGGTCTCTTGCACCCTTTTCCACATGTCACGAAGCACGTCAATGTAATTCTTTTCGTTCAAGTTCCCTAGGCCTGCTAATTCTGGTGGAACCATTCTTCTTTCTGCGATCAGCTCTTGTAGTGTATCTTTTGCCCGTGATAAATTCATTGTACTTAAAGCTTCCATGTATGTCATACAGTTCAGCATTGTTGTGAACACGCGAATTTCTCCGAAGAATCCAGCATCATTTGTCATGGATGATGACGTATCCATGTCGCTTAACTCTTGTTCTTTCTTGAACATTTTCATTGCATTGTAAGTCAATTCAATTATCTGGGCAATCTCTTCAAGACTAAGTAAGTTGGTTTCTTTAACCAGCTGATTGTAATGCTCTAGAACCTGCTCCCTGTACACCTGCGCGTATGTATCCCATACATAAGAGTTGTCTCTTTTGATATCTGTCGCCTTCTTTGCAAATTCTTCTGCTTTTGGCCAGTTCTTGTACTTTATGTAGTATCTTGCAATCTGCTGCGCCAAGAAAGGATCCTCTGTTAGTTCATAGCCCTTTTGGTACACCTCCAGAGCCTTTTCCGTGGTTTCATTTTCATCAATTTCCTCTATAATGGGGGCAAATTTTGTGGCTCGTATTCCATACTGGTTTCGCTCCCGTTGCTTCAAAATGTCCTGAACTAATCTTAATAAATCTCTCTTTGCATGGTTCATAGGGTTGAAGATTTCCTTGCTGTTGAGGAATTCCAGGGCAATCTCACTTTTTGTTTGTTTTCCTTGCTTTGATTCTGCCAAAACCGATAATACTTCAGATGCTAATTTACGATGAATGAGACCTATAGCTTTGATGCGTGCAAACTTTGTGCTCGGAGTCTCATTCAGGAGGATCTTCGTAGAGTCACTCAACCCCAGTTCCCAGTGACGTTCTTGGCTGACAATGCTGCCATATCCCCATGATCGTTCTCCCCGTGATCTTTTTTTCTTCTTGGTCCAGAACTTATCTTGCATCATGTAGTTAAACACAGCGGTGGGCACTAGGCGACGCTGTAAATCATAAACATTCAGGAATGCAAGGTACTTAAGCATTAACCGTTCCTTTGGTCTCTCGACGTGGTCCAAGAGGTCTTTGGCCGTCTTTTTAATGTGCTCTTCATCAAAGCCTGATTTAAGAATGTTCAGCGAAATCAGGTACTTTGGATTAGGTCCTTGTGCTTCAGTGTACTGTTGGTCTAGCCGATTGTACGTGCGCATGAGCCAGTCTACTTCATTTTTCTTCAGTTCCTGTTTTAATAACACTCGATCCCCATAGGCGTGCCGTGGAGGCTCCGTAGCACGTTTACATATGAGGAATACACAAGCTATCCCAGTTTTATTTATATTGTAATCTTTGTTATAATACTCATCTTCCTTGACTTTGCGCTCTATCAAGGCGACAAGAGTTGCAACTTTGTCTTCTTCTGGATTATCAAGCAGGACAACGACTGGCTTTGGGTTTACCTCATCCTGATATCGTCGGAATTCAAGGATGTGATCGGCTGTCCTATCAGTTACAGTTATGACCTCCGCACACCTATTAAATGATCGAAGATCCCACAAAACGTTTCTAGCTGCAGTAGTTCCCCCAGCACCAGCTTGGTGATATAAAGTTACCCTTCCAGTTCGATCATCCTCGTCCATACTCTTCAATTCTCCTCGAAGCCCACTTTGAACCAACTTTTTCAGGTTGTTGTGAATATCCCGTTGCATTACTTGGTCTTTAAAGTAAAAGTTCCACCAACATACCTCCTGGCCCTTGAAAAATGCTTCTTCTACATCTCTGCGTTGTTTATCTCTTGCTTCATTGTCATTTATTATTGCTACATCACACTCGCACTGGTTGCATCCAAGTATATCAAGGTCTGTCCAACCACCCCTTGTGTATTCATCCAAGGGGCAAGTTGTTCCACTTGATGTAGGAAGCTGCAATACATCCACTTTAGCAGAATGTGTCAATTCCTGGATGACGAACTGGATATGCTTCCATGAAATACCCGACACCGTACGTTCATTGGCAACTTCAAAAGTTGTAAGATAACGTTGCACAAGGACTTCTTTCAGTTTGTCAGCATTCTCTTCCTGTTCTGATAAAACCACATATTGATCTAGTAATTTGTCACAGCAATCACAAGCTCCTTCGGTGACTGCCACAAGGTCATCAGAAGGCAGTGCAAAGACGACAACTGCTCGTTCGTCTGGAATCTGGCGACATATAACCTGAAAAGCTCCTTGGAAAGTGTTCCCTTTTTCTCGTCTCCACTGTCTTGGAGACGAAGCAGATTCCGTTCCCTGTTCTGAATATCCATTACAGAAGAACCAAAGCATCTGCCCGGAATGGTAATCTTCCTCTAGGTCTTCCACTTTATTCTCTCTTCCCTGCAGACCTTGTTCGTATTCATCAAGAACTATAACCCGATAATTCCTTTTCTCTTCTGTTGCCAGGAAATTATACATCGTCGCCGAAGGATCAAAGTCAAACACTGCTGTCCACTGAATGTCTTTTACGAATGAGAAATTTTCTTTCAAGTAGTTCTTTGTAGCATTTGTTGGAAGCGGGCCAAGAACTAGGATATGATAGAGGTCAGCTGACATACTGTCATCTCCTTGACACAATAACTGGACAAGCCGGTCTCGAAGGTGGTCTTTGTTAACAACCTGTGTGACCTTTCGTTCTTCATCTTCTCTGAGCTGGAAGAGATGCGATTTCTCTTCTGCAAATCTTATAATGTTTTCTTCATCCAAGGCACATGGTTCCTCATCTAGAAAGCGATATATTTTGCCACGCCCCAGTTTGTTTCCTTTTAATCCGCTGGGCAGTCGAACATAAAATGCCGTTTCTCTGCAGAGTTTTGCATGTGACATTACATCAACTTCCATCACGTAACTTACGTCAATGTCCGAGTTGTTGTTCACCTGTATGAACGCTGGTCCATGGACACACATTTTTACGGTATTGATTTGATCTTTGAGGAAACATGAATTTAGTGACCTATAAAAGATTGTTTTCATCGATTCTGGGTTCATCCTAAAACCTTGGATTTGGCCATCTGTATCCACCCCAAAGTGTATAGTTCCATTCGATCTGTCATTCAAACATGCGCAAATGAATGTAAGAAGATGTGTTATAACTGTGGCATTCCTGTCACGTTCAGAAGATTGCGACATGTCAATATATTTGTGCAATGGCACCAACATATTTTGATTTGGTGAAGATGAGAAAAATGGCATTTTCACGCCAGCTTCATAGTAACACCCAAGAGGTGAATCGGTGCCGAACCTACGAACATAAGGTGGAACTTTTGGTCCAGCCGTCTTTGTGGGAGTTGTGATAGTGCAAGTATTTACAGCTTCGTTTTCATCTTTCATCCACTGGTCCCTTTCTTTCAAGACTCTCCAAAAAGCTCCAAGTGTTAAGGGCTGCAACTGCGCTGGCATTTGAGAAACAGTGAAAGTAAGCAAGAGATCTCCTGATACTTCTTGTTTTTTTAAAATATCAGCTGCTTCAGCCTTATCCTTGGTTGACAGGTTGCTCTGCCCGACCCATTCACAGACTTGTTGCACATCCCAGTCCTCCATTTTGGCGTTCTGTATGGATATTTGCATATCTGATAACTCCGTCGATGATATTTTACTGGAAGCCTCTGTAATAATGTTTAACACAACTGAGCATATTGTGATAACATGTAACGAGTAATTACTGGGCCCCGTAGCACGCTTGAATAAGACCAGCATGATCTCTTCACTGCAAGAAATAACATTCAAATATTCTGACCACTAACAAGAAGACATTTCCACAGTGCTACAGTTAACGTTTACAATGACATAAGTATTTTAAGATAATGAGTATTTGAAAGCTTTGTGAATAAAGATAGGTGTAAAAGGTTCATAAATGTATTGAGTGTAAGAAATCCAGTAATTTCAAATTTTTTTTTTTTTTCTTTTCATTATTATTATATTTTGTCTCTCAGAGTTGGAGCCCAATAAAATTAATATTGACAAAATGGTATAATCATACCATTTTCCGGCTTTTCCTTTATTTTGTTTTAAATTAGTCGAAAATATCAGTTTTGATAGAAACATTAAAACATGGCATACCTTGGGCAGAGCTGACTTGATTCTGTTGCTCCTGTTGGATATCATTCAGAAGTGTCTCTTGGTCCTCCTTCAGTGAAATTCCTGATATCTTCTTACACACTCTGTATAATGTTAAGGATCTGTCTCTGGGATTTTCAAAAATTAATAAGATATGATTCTATTATGTTTATGAAGAATAAAAGCAATGAAATTGTTGCCTGATCATAGAACCAGTTTAATGATGGACTAAAGTTATTTTAAGGCAATGCGAACCTAAGGGGGGCAGCATGAGCGGTACGCCCCGGGCAGCACATTTTTTTAACGGCATTTTGGCGGATTGGTATAATGGAGTGACATGAGGAGTTCCTCTAAAAATACAAATTTGGTCTTTTTTTAAGATTGCTGAGAAAAATTAAATGTTTTGTATATTTTATCTGTGTGTCCAAGTATTCAACCAAATGATTTGTGAATGATCTCTATATGGCAAACTACGCAAGAAGAAATACAAATCTGTTGTTATTCTTAATCATACCATCATTCTTGCAGTGTCAGAAAGCCATCGATAATCTGACCAGTCATGCAAAGACGTATTTCAGGGCCATCTACATAAATCCTTAGGGGGCACTAACCAGGGAAAAGCCCTGCCAGGACACCAATGGCCCCTGGTGGTGGAGGTTTGGTGTCTGTCTTACACGTTGTGCAGAAAATATAATGATGAATTCTGTGGCTTATTCCTTGATATGTATAAGGAATTTCAACTTTAGAATCCAAAAAAATATGCTAAATAATATTTAAACAGCCTGAAACAACGTGAAATGCCCGTTTCCATGATTCCCCCTACTCTAACAACAGTCTCGTTAAAATACAATCATTAACACTATCGTGAAAAAATTAGAATATATTGAGCACTACCTAAATTTATGGGGGTTTTATTTTATTTATCACTGGTTAAAGAATTTAATGTTAATATGACCTGCATCATCTTTTGTGTACAATGAATAACTAGACATTTCTTGGCACCACAGATGCCATATTATCCCCAGACATCGTAATCCCCCCCCCCCCCCCCCCTTTAAGAATAGGCCCCAATCTTCAGTAGCATATACTAACACTTGGCAATCAACCATGGTTTCTTTCATCGATCAACTTGAGAAACAATATTTTTCACGAAACATGGGGGCCAATATGGTGAATCACTCTTGAGAAAAGGGGATTAATTTATAGTATTATAATGGTAAGGTAGGTGGTGCCACCTGTCTTGTTGATTAGAAAACTGTCACAGGTATATATGCGAAATTGCAGACCAACACATTGAACAATTCCTCAGATATTAGCAATTTTAACGTACAGCAAATGTACGAATGGACACCACACGAAAATTATTGCAGAAGATGTCATCAGTCTTGAATACAATTTCAGGCCAATACGACGAATCATTCCTCAAAAAGGTCATTCTTTTATACTATGAAAATGGTAAGGAAGGTGGCGTCCCTGTCTGCTTTACAAGAAAACTCTAAAGTGGATGTACATGCACAATTTCAGACCAACAAACTGAATGACTCCTGAAATATGAGCAATTTTGACCTGAACCAAATACACGGATGGAAGCCACACAAAAATGATTGCAGACAGTGCCACCAGTCATGAATGTGAGACGGAAGTATCAAAGATCTATGGACATGCACAATTTCAGGCCAATACAGCATATCATTCCTGAAAAGGGGCATTAATTTATACTATGAAAGCAGTAAGGTAAGTGGGGCCACCAGTAAACTCTCCAAGTGGATTTACATGCCAAATTTCAGACCAACACATTGAACAACTACTTAGATATGAGCAATTTTTACCTAATGCAAATGTACAGATGGGCGCCAAATAAAAATTATTGCAGATTGCACCACCAGTCTTTAACATGAGATTGAGGAGTCCAAGATCTATTGACAAGCCCATTTTCAGACCAAACGGGCTTTAATTTATACTATGTAAATTAAAGGGTAAGGTAGGTGGCGCCACCTTTCACCGTTACGAGCAAAATCTCCAAGATGTATGAATATGCCAAACTTCGCACCAACACATTGAACGACTCCTCAGATATGAGCAATTTTCACCTAAAGCACATACTGTGGTTGCCTTTTTGTTCGCGAGGGTTTTAATTTCGCGATATTCGCAAATGGGAAATAATCGCGAAAATGAAACCCTCGGGAATAATTGGCCAATGGAGTACGTCCTTCTTATTTAATATAGCAAGTATTTGTATGGGAACAGATTAGAACAATGAGAATTGTAATAATAAGTTACATCCATGCAGGTATAGGGTAAACGTTCCCCTTAATTTGAACTAAACTACCTGTGCTTTGTGTTCGGGCCCATCGTTATATGAGAAAAAATATCACAAACTCATGACTTATACTCATTTTATAACACACATAGGTATGGCTTTACCAAATATTTGGTTTTTGGTGAGATCGCGAAAATAAAACCCTCGCGAAACATTAAAAATTGAAAAATCGCGAAATTTCAGCCTCGCGAATATGAAGCCAACCACAGTATATGAAAGGAGGCTTCACAAAAACAATTGCAGATGGCACTATCAGTCTTAATTACAAGATGGAGGTATCCAAGATCAATAGACATGCATAATTTTAGCCCGATCTGTGCATTAGATTTTGACTGATAATGCTCACAATTGATGCATCCCTTATTGAGATATTTAAGATTCTTGGTGATTTTCACCATATATGGGAATATTCAAGGTCAAGGTTACTTTTATAGGAAAGGTCATGACCCCAATTTAAATATGCATCATCCCATAACCCATACCTAAGTATGCATAAAATGAAAGAAATCTGTCCATTAGTTTTTTACTTATATTGCTCACAGTACTGTCATTTGGCAATGACTGGGGTATAAAACAGCACAGAAACAAGAAAAAGTTAATAGGTGGAGCCAGCAGTTTCCAGTACATGACAACACTATTTTCTGTCATCTTGATTTTTGGATCAATCCATTCAATATATCTTGATATATTTAAGTTTTGTGAATTTCCCCCAAAACGGACCTTTTCAAGGTCAAGGTCAATCTCCTTACAAAGGTCATGACCCCATTTTGAACAGGCTTCGTCCATTCACCCATATCTATGTACATGTCAAGTTTGGTAAAGATCTGTGAAAATTTTTTTTAGCTATAGAAATAAATCTCTGCAGTGGCAGCGCATCCGTGCCTACACCATCCTCCCCGCCCCCCCCCCCCCCCCGACTTTGTCTGGGGATACAATAATCATTCACCTAGACATATGTAAGAGATATTTTATCTTTAAGATTGCATTTCACATATGAATCTCCTTTAAAGGTCCGTGGGATGAATCCCCCTTGGAGCTCTACCACATGTTCAATATATGTATCAAGTATCAGTGTCATTTTTAAAGAGTTCAAAACCAAAATAAAGATATATTTGCCTGTACTGTTATTAACCGTTTAATGATCCACAAACTACAGACTATTGTTGTATGTTGTGACAAATCACTTCACTTTAATATATAATATATACATGAATTTCAATGATATAATTACTTAAAATGTATTCAAATACTTTATTGAATACCAAAAAATCAAAAGTTCATAAATAAAACCGCGCAGAGTGCAGAAAGATAATCACTAACTCTAAAACATGGTATTTTTTTATCTGAAAACATTATACATACCCTGGTACATTTAACTCGTGAAATTATGCGTTTTTGAGTAAAGACTTAAAGTATAACTGCCTTGCTTGCTGCATTGTCATGCAAATCACAGAGCTCTTTTAGGTGTAGCTGTTGTCATATGCCATAATATTATAGATGCAATTATATGTGACGAGATATTTTTGTGTGTTGCGAATTGAATTACACTCACAAAATCAGTTTTTTTTCCATATTAAGTTTAAGCTGAGTCGTGTTTACATGAAAAATTAAGTTACCACATTATATGTGTATCCTGCAATGTAATCTTTTTCTAGATTCAATTTATTCTCTCCTGTGCACTTCATAATGTATACTTGTTTGAAGTTAGAGCGATCTTTTGATTGACATTATCAAAGTGACGACTGTCCTTTAATATGTGGCAAAGAAATTCCCTGCTTATTCACTCATTCATATAACTGCGTTGTTGTCAACTAAAATCCTACAGCAAAGAAATTAGATGTGATATGTTTCTGTATGTTGTCCAATTTTGCTATGTTTTGTTAGAGGGGCGGCAAATATCTGAGACCGCCTGGGCGGCAATGAAGCTAGGTACTCCACTGTTTTCAGTGGAGTGAATAAGCATGACGTAAATAATTTCCAGTTAATTAATCTGATTGCTGATAAAGACGTTCAGCTGCTGCTATCAGGTTTGATTAAAACCAGAACATGGTTACCACGAGTCAAAACTCCAGTCCTACCTGTCCATCCTTTTAACCAGCTGTTTCGGGAATGGTCGGTCAATGAACTGCTCAGCATAAAATGTCTATGCTTGAAAGTCATTACACTCTTGGCTTTTGTAATGATGTTGAGGCCATCAGACGTAGCTCCACACGCAAATGTTTTCAATCCTTCCACTTGCATGTTTACAAACCTGGTGTACTGATCATGTGCGTTTTCAGGAGGATAGTTTAATGAAATTGATTTTGCATGGTATAAAAAATGACTATCAAAGAGAAGGGTTTAAGGTTCATGTAGTTCCGAAAACAGACAAAATGCTTGATCCTGCCAGTGCTTTACAGGTTTATATACAAAGGACTGATAACATAAGGCCTCGCGATTCAAGGCCACTTTTTCTTACCCTCCGCAGGCCAAACAAGGCCATAACCAGTGACACAGTTGCAAAAATTTTATGTGAGGCAATAGATTTAGTTGGCTTAGGTAACAAAGGCTTTTCCGCAAAGTCTTTCAGACCAACTGGCGCCACAGTGTCTGTGGCATGAACAGAACGGCAATGAACCTGATACTGTTAGGCAAATAGGGCGATGGAAGTCCCGTGAAGTGTTTGAAGCCCACTATGTTCATTCAAAGGCAGATGTATCTTTTTCTGATAAGTTATTGAATTATCTTTGACATTTTTCATTCCCACCTCATGCATGTAAGAATTTTTACTAAGGATGTTGTTTGGGTCTTTTTCAGTTCATAACGTTATGTAATTTTACACTCTTTAAATAAGGCTTTACCAATTCTATGAAAATGTTTTGAAGTTGTGACAAAAAATTATTAAAATTGGAGTCAAAAGAGAAACGTTTTAATTAATTCTCTTTGGCACCACTTGGTGCAAGCACCAGGTGGCGCCATCTGTGTTCTTCTCTAAGTGCAAGATTAAGTTTTTTATATTGATGTAATTACTAATCTGTGATGGATATTGATGTATAAGGATGAATTGCACTATATTGACGAATAAAGGCTTTACCAATTTTATGAAAATGTTTTGAAGTTGTGACAAAAATTTATTAAAATCTAACTTCATATGAATGGAGACCTCCAAGTCTGAAATGTGTATATGTCTGCTCCCTTGAGGTTCCACTAATGATTAAAATGTATGATTTATACATAATAATAAGTATGAAGGGAACAGCAGCATGTTCACTCAAGTAAATAGACTGATTGTGCTCATAGTTACAACTTTTTCTACTCTTTTGCATCAACAAGGATACAGGTCTATATCACTACCCTTCTCCACTCTGGCCTCAGGGAAGACTTGCTGGATCATAGCTAGCAGACGAGAACCTTTATCGTCTTCTGGCATCCCGTGTATTGCTGCTTCAGCTACCATGTCTTCAAATGACACTGTGGCCTCATCACACAGCATGTAAGTATCTTTCAGCCAAGAAGACAGCTCAGACTTTGCAATTTTCTCTGCAGTGAATAAATATCAAATGTAGCCAGTCCTGTCAATTAAACAAGGGACCCATGGGCCACTGTGCTCAGCTGACATTCTTGAAGGTAAAAACCTAAAATTAAATCAAATGGAGATAAAGTGTATGAGGAAGAGGTAATAAAGGCCATGGTTGGTTTATATGATTGCAAATAATATTTTATGACCTGACCATGTGTTTCCTAATGTTGAAACTGAAGCATGTGAGCAGTTTGTGAATGAATGATCTGTACCATGATCATTAGTTTGCATTTTGAATAACTCTTGACATTTCAGTTGTTTACACATTTGTTCAATTGAATCTATTTTTTATAATATATTTTATTAAATATAAATGTATTTTTTTTTATTTTATGAAATATACACAGTTGAAATATAACTTATGTCCCCAGTTCACAGATGAAAGGACTTGGTGGTGGTGGGTGGGGGGGACTGGGGGTCGAATGGTGGGAGTTACAACATATCTGTATAATTATAATGTATATACAAAAAATTACCTTGCATTACAATTAAGGAGATGCAGTGAAAACAATAACGATTACTGCATCACACTTGGTGAGTTGGGTTGGGGGGGGGGGGGGGGAGGATTGGGGTGGTACAACTGTACACCTGTCAATGCAGGGGATCTCCCTGAGCAAATCAGAAACCCTGGCATAGCTGTGACCTGGAGTGGGACCCTGCATCTGGAAGAAGCAAATGACTATAATAGGCCCTCAAGAAAAAATAAAAAACTAGCCTAATTTTCAAGCTTTTATTCTAAAATTTCAGATTTAAACTAATTAAATACTTATGAAAACATGCTGTATAAAATAAATCACTGGTACTTACAGGAAAAAAATTTGCCATGGTCAAAGTTGGGCAAAATTCAAGGTACTGTTTTTATTTTTATGCTTATAACTTAAAAATTTTACAAAATTCAGATCTAATTTTGGGTAAATAACTGAATCTTAATTAACCATAGTTATATACTTGGGAAAAAAGACTTGTTTCAAAATTTTTCATGTTAAGTGAATTATAAAATAATTTTCCTGATTTTTTACAAAACCCATTATGTTCGGGCCCATTACAAAAAGAAATTATACTTAACAGACTTAATTTCTGGCATGAATATAGGAAATATATAGGAGATTACTTCTGGTAAATATTAAGAAAAACAGATAAATGGTTTTGATATTAGGCAGTCCTGAAGTGTGATAATAGTTTTTACATGGAAATTTGAGGTTTTTTCCTAAATATCTCAAAGGAATGAAGACATATTGACCCAATTTTCGATATGGTAGGAGATTTTGGGGACATCTAACAGTATGCCAAATTTTGGATTCGTAGGTCTAACGGTTTTAAAAACGTGCAAGTCTAATGGATGGACGGACGACGGACAATGGACCACTACTATAGTTCAGATGACTTATAGTCAGCTGAGCTAAAAATACATTTATGATCTTTTCCTCCAAGAGAGCTCGGAATTTTTGAGCAGGTATATATACATATATAGCTTTATAAGTCTTTAGATATTTTATTATTGAGTCTGGTCTGGGTTGTATCTAAACTTGAAATGATTTCTCTTTTCCAATCTTTTCTTTGAAACACTTGAAGTAATTATCAAAAGGCTTTAAAAGGTTTTGATTCACATTTTTTTTTTTCAAGAAACATGTACTCTCTATTGCATTCAGAAAAGAAGTACAATACTGCATATGGGCTACCAAAATTCAAAACCAAAGAAATAAGACATCTCTTTTGCTTTCCAGGATACCATCCTTAAATTCACTGTAATTTACTTCCTAAAATCTTAGAATAACTTAACTGCTTCATTACTGCTGGAGTCATCCATACCAATAATTACTTCAGAGTAATATTTAAATCCAATTCTAATTTTTTTTGCCTGCTTTCTTGACAATTATACACAACCATATACATTACCATTCCACTGTTTTGCTTTCACTTCAATTTGTTGATGCAGGTGCCACTGTTTTGTCTCATTCAGCCCATCAAGGAAAACTTGAAAGGTGTTAGGGTTGGACTTGTGTCGCAGGATGTCCAGGAACAGTCTAACACGCGAATGTACCACCAGTTCATGCTCCAGCCGACCTTTGTCAAAGTCAGTCAATATCCCCCGGGAATACATGAAATCTATCAAGAGGGATCTGTCTAAATCCAGTGTCCGAATCAAAAAGACACAATTTGCCCGAAGGCTGTACTTGTGACATTCTTCCATTGTCCACTGTGGAATCTCTATTGACCAACCTGTTGAAATACCAACATAACATTTGTAACCTTCAAAATATTGTAAACTTAAAAAATATTATTTTTTTCAAATGTTGGCCAGGCCTAAGGAAATGTTAAACATAGAAACATTGGCCTGTAGGGCATGATGCTCACAAGTATTTATCACATTACTACTAACTCCAGTAGAATACAATGATACATATGAATATAGTGACCTGAGAATCATAGATATAAGCATGCATCCAAAGCCATCATTGTGATCAATGGTCGACAGTGTTTCATATTTTGAATGTCAAAGTTTTGCAAAGCCTATTTTAATTAACCTGTTTTTTATACTGCTTGTTTTGAATGCCAAAGGAATCCTCAAAATTTACATGTCAAATTAGTTCAAAATGTTGTTTTTTAACAGTAAGTATACTAAAAATATGAAAATATATGCAATATGTTTCATCGTTTGTGACTTTGAAAACTGAAAATGAAAGGATATAAAGACTTGTGCAGGTGTATCATTTCTTGAGTTTGGCTGGAAAGGTTGTAATGAAGCGATATTGACCAAATTGTCTTATCAGCGGTAACACAATGTAAAAGTAAAAATTAAAACGTCCACAATTGAAGAAACATTCTCTAGTTGCCTAAAATAGCTGTACCCATCAGTCTCATGCGTGTTTTTTTCATCTTATTTAGTTAATATCCTCTAGTAAACCTTGCATCTTAAATAATAGTCATGAAAGTTCACCCTGAATGCTATTTTCATAGCCTGGTTTGGAAACAGGTTAAGTGGCTTCGATATAATATGTCGTCATTTTCAATGGCTATTTCGTTGTTTAAAACAATGTTTAAACGTCTTTAAAAAAGTGCGTTTGTATGAGCCTTAACATAGCTGATCCTGAGGTGCTGCTGTGTGTGTAAACAACAGACTACTTGTGTCTGACGCACAGACATACTACACCTATGCATTATTTGGCTAGTTGAGCACCTGGGGCCTAAAGAGGTTAGTAGAAGGGATTATTTCTTTGATCATGTTGACTTACAGTCAGCTGAGCTAAATATAGTATACTCCACCAACAAGACCATCTGTAACCCTAATGATGACACCTACGAGGCCAGTACTCAGTTTATTACAACAGGTATTCTATCATGTCTACGTTCCTCTTACAAGACCACTCACTGAAGTGGCCCAGTTACTGCAGTGGCCAGATATTTTAAACAAACATTAGAATTAGATGCTGGTGGCCCCATTTTATAAAGTTATATTAACAAACATTAGATGATGGTGGCCTCATGGTATAATCTAATATTAACAAACATTTAGATGCTGGTGGACCCCAACATATAAACTAATATTAACAAACCTAAGATGCTGGTGGCCCATGGTATAAACTAATATTAACAAACATTAGATGCTGATAGCCCATGGTATAAACTTATATTGAAAAAATTAGATGCTCGTAAACCCAAAGTATAAACTAATATTAACAAACATTAGATGCTGGTGGACCAAATGTATTAAACTAATATTAACAAACAAAAGATGCTGGTGAACCCAATGTATAAACTAATATTAACAAACCTTATATGCTGGTGGACTTATTGTATGAACTAATAATTAACAAACATTAGGTGCTGGTGGCCCAATGGTATAAACTAATATTAACAAACATTAGATGCTGATAGACCCAATGTATAAATTAATTTTAACAAACAGTACCTTGTGGACCCAATGTATAAATTAATATTAACAAACATTAGATGTTGGTGGACCCATGGTATAAACTAATATTAACAAACACTGGATGCTGGTGGACCAAATGTATTAAAATAATATTAACAAACAATGGATGATGGTGGACCAAATGTATTAAAATAATATTAACAAACATTAGATGCTGATGGAAATATTGGTTTAAACTAATATTTACAAACATAAGAAGCTGGTTGACCCACAGTATAAACTAATATTTTATGCCTTTTGGCTCATGCCTATGGCACCAATTTTCAGGGTCAATTTTTCACCTCAGTCAAGGGGCAAATACAGGATTTGAAAACAGTGGGTGCATAAAGGGATGATAATGAGGGGTAAAATATTTGGAAATTTTAGGTAGCAATGGGGGGATCTGAGGTAGTTTATATTGTATCATGATGCCACATTGATGCAAATTCTGCCTCTGAGTACTTTTTAATTAAGTGCTTATTATTCTATTTCCTTGCCTCTTCTAAATTCGCCCTACCCTTAGATCGGGTCTCACATGGGCCCCTGGGTGGAGTAAGACGATGGTAAGATCAAGTGTTTACATAAACGCTACAGTCTAGGCCTATGTTTACTCAAAGTTAACATTACGCGGAGAATATAGCACACGTAAATCTAGGGCAACGTAATTTATGATTGACGTGGCTCTGGCCTCCACGCCCCCCATACCTGATCTGTCTTAAAATTACATATATCATCACCAGTGTTTCAAAATTAGTCTCCCTCAATCGCTTAATGCGTTCTTGGTTCAGATAGGCCGTGTAGCAGCTAGGTTAAGACAAAGTATAAAAGGATCGGCTTTAATCAATAAACTTACCTAGATTTCTATTGCTCGATGGATAAGTTTATTCATATTTTTACACATTTCAATCTAAGAATCTCGCCGGTCAAAAGAAACAGTTATAAATTCACTGAATTGATTAAAATGAAAGATCTAATATCTGTAACTGGTAACAAAAGGCCTACAGAATTCTGCAGAACTGAAGTATATTTTGTTGCGGATCCACAACTGTGATACGTTGTTGACGGAGAGGAGCAGAGCGGATCGGAATCACACGTCTTGGGCCGAGACAAAAGTATATTGAACATGGCATACTTACGCTAAAAAAAACTACCCATGCATTCTTTCTGACTGAAAGCCCCTGTTGTTTGACAGTTCTGTCACATTATTGTCACCAAACTCTGCCTTTAGCATGAAAATGCTGCCGGTCGGCTGGCTCGCCGCCATTATCACCCCTTGGAATTTCCAAGTTTGCCCAGGTACGCTTTCTGGGAAGTTCATGATTCAGCCATGGAAGTCCCCTTTGAAGCTCGGCATTACTCGTTGGGCCGACGAGTGCCGATTACCTATCGGTGTGGCGCCCTTTACCAGTTCACACGCCTCCAGTTAAGGTAGGGAGGGTAAGACGCGGAAATGTTTCCTTCTTGTTCTGAAACATCTTTAAAGTTTAAATCATATTTTTTATTATCACCGGCCTAGATATATTAGAGAATATTAATTCTGATGGGAATTTTAGAACCATTCAGAATATTTTCGACGAAATCGGGAAAAGATATATCGTCTGATCATTGGTGTTTAACCCAAATTAAATGCCCATGGGTGGGCAAGTTACCCCGCTCTCTTCATTTATTCCCGAGCTTCCATTTATAGATAATCACAGTGCAAATTCATTTTCATAAAATACTATGTTTAAGGGGAAATAACAGCCCAACTTCTAATCGAATGTTTTTATTCCATGTTTAAATACTAGAAAATGGGTTACAGTTTATTTGATGACCAATCCGTGAAAAATTATGCAAATTAACACATGCCACATTCGCTCGGTAACTTAAGCATCATAAGTAACTCAAAGCCTTCATGTAGAAACGCTCAGAGGGGTATAACAGGATCATTATTCAGTCCATTCATTCATACCATCAGTTCAGTTTTGTTTTATACAAAAGTTTCCCAGGAAAGCCATATCAGCATACAGTCTCATTACCTCCCATACTGTTAGGACCTTGTTATGGTTCTGTGTGTGAGTAAGTATGGTCAACGTGTGTTTGTTTACCATAACGAGGTCGCTTAACCGGAGGTCTGATTTTGTGCATTCGCGATATATCTCAAACAAAGAGTAGTCCAAACTAGTTCATACAGGTATCTTTACGTCCTCTGATATATCTCTTTTGGATGAACATCATACGTTCCTTTGTGGACATTACTGTCCATCTTCCGAATTAAAATTCATTGTAGAATCTATCACAACAGAGCTGTACGATAGGGCGAGGGGCCTTTGCTAAAATGACACGTACCGTGTGCATCGGGTCCTTGAGCCACTGCAACACGCGATGTTTCAGCCAGGGCAAGCATGTATTACATTTTTTGGGCAAAGTGAGCCAGGACATCTCCTAATTGACAGGTGTTGTGGCCCTGAGTTCCTTTCGCTATGTGTAGGATGACGCCAGTGATGGCGCCCGGTCCACTCTTTTGAACGCTCGTGTACAGGAGTAAGCCAATATTTTGGCAGCTCCAATTGATTTTAAAGAGGAGACGCTATTTTCGTGTTAATTCAACATGCTTTATAGGTGATAATAACAGGTGACTGGCAAGTTCAAATAAATTCCTCCTCAGAATCTGAGCTGGACGCTGCTAAGCTTCACTTTTTAGTGGTTTGGGAGACGCCGAAGTCTCAGTAGCCCCCTTTAAACACTTACTTGCTCCTTCAGCAACACCATTTACAGCTCGTCGTAATTAATGCATCCTGCCCTTATAGGCACCCCGCATGGATTTCAAGGTATACGTAAGATACATCTGAAAAGTTTAAGAGCATAAAATAATTTTCTCTTTCTCTATATTGAAACCTGTGTTATAAGATCACCCAAGAGACAGACCAGAAGTGGTCTTAATTAACAGGCGGTCTTATTACACAGGTCAGTTATAACCAATGCGAATGCTTTTGGTTCACCCAAGGATGGCCTTAATAGACAGGTGGTTGTATAAGACAGGAGGTCTTTCAGACAGGTTCCACTGCATATATATGATATGTATGGGGGTATGGGTGAGAACACACACACACACATATATGACCAATTTTCATGAAACTTCGACAATTAACGTTTCACATTATATATTTTTTTTATATTAAAAGTTAAGAGTAACTTCTTTACAATTTCGAATGCAGCTTGTCAAGAGCTATCGGTGCATATGTAGCTTTCTTTATGTGTTATTATTATTAAGAGTAATGGAAGCAAAATAATTAAAAGAAATAGCACAAATGTCAATTCACATTATCAAAAAACGAGCTTTAAATCGTGTTTAAAAAATATGGCGTGAGACTATAAAGTTTATATGTCTCATACCAAAATATAGGATATTACGGGCTGTAAGGGGAAAAAAGTCATCAGTTTGTACGAATTTGTCTTATTCTTAAAGATTTTACTTCGAATGGAGAATTTTAGGGTGTTATAACCAGGGTTGGCAAAATGCCGGCAAATACTCATAAAGTCCATGCCAGCGGTAAATCCCGAGAAATGACACCTTTTGCTGCCAAATACTGGTATTTGCTGGTAAATACTGGCAAATTGAATTTTATCACACCAGGTCATATTAAAATTTCTTTGTTTTGATTATACCTAAACTTTTATGATTAGATTCTTCTTATTAGGTTGCATTTCTAGGACTGATGAAGTAAACTGATAAAAAAAATCAATGGATTTATGGGTAGGAGAGGCTTTGTATTTTAACCCCCGGTTTGTTTCCTTTGGGTCAGTTTTATCAAGTCATTTTATTATGTGGGGTTATTTTTTTTTTTTATCAAAAGGGATGTGTTTCTTAGCTGACACTTAAACTTGTTGTGTTTAAAGAGGCAGTCCCTGAATCAAAGTTCATCAATGTAAGAGTGATTTCCTATATAATGTCAGGAGACCAACATGGAGTACAGACCTGAGTGTTTCCTTTACCCATCCACAGCAAGGGGTTGTTTCCGTGCATGGTCCAAATCATAATAAACCCAGGACTGGCAGCATGGGGGGAAGTAGATCATAAATCTTAGTTTACATAAATATCAATGGTAATACATATTACTTCCTATGCATTCAGTTTCTTACTATTTCACTAAACATGTGAGCAGAAAATGTTGTACGGACTCTGCTCTGGTTCAGTGACTGCCTTGAATGCACCTATTGTCAGGGCAAGCCGGGGCCAGCTGTTGTTTATATAAGTTATTACAAGCGGTGCTAATTGCAGAAGGGTACTTCACTGGACAGTACTTGTTTTAACCAGGTTATAGCCTGACTAAGCTACCTAGACCTATCTAGTCATTGATGATGGTCATAGATGAACAGAAGCTCTCTTTCAAGCATTAATCTGCTGCTGTTAAGGGATACAGCAATGATCGGACTTAATATAATCATGATAATTGCCTTATTTGTTTGCACTGACCATTGCATATGCAATAGTGTTTCTAAATGGTGACAAGAATTGGAGTGGCAAACCTCTACGATAGGAGAAGAGAATAATGATTAATCTTCTTATCAAAATTATAAATGATCTGGCAGCAATATCTGGTGAATACCTATATTCTTTCATTAAGATACCAACAATGACTATACTCAAAGGCAATAATTTAAGTGCTCATACCAACACTGAAACCTTTAAACAGTATAGACTGGACCCAGCAACCAGAAGAAATTTTCATCACTGAAACACAAGAAAAGTTTGAGACAGCACTAACAGCCTATCATGACTGAGTCAAAATAATAATTCATGCACATCGTTATCTAGGAAGACAATGTCTAAGCAATGTGAAACCTTCCAGTACCAATAGATATGGATAAAACTATATAACTTCAGGTACAGTTATATATTCATTTAAATTAACAGGAGCCCTTGTGAAATATATTATTCCTCAATTGGTGATTTCTGCTAAACTGAATTCAAAACTATCACATAATGATACAATATAATACTATAATTTTGCAATGCACTGTTGTAGCCTTCTAAGTCTGCTGTTGCAGATAAATCCAGTTTTATTTGTATTGAGTAGTTCTTGTCATATTTTGGGTCCTTGTAGTTTTTAGATCTTTGTGACAGTAATAAAATACAGGAAATAAGGCATTTATTTTATATCTGCCATTTGATTGCCACTTATTTGCCATAGGGGTAATGTCCATGCCTGCATTTCCCGGGAATTGTCAGTGGTATATACGCCCTTGCATTTACCGGCCAACTCTGGTCATAACGTGTACCAATTTCTTCTTAATTCAAAAGAATTACAGATACATTACTACAAATGTATTTTTCAAAAAGAAGAATCATAGCCTTTAACCACACCCATTACTGCCCATTCAAAGCATAGTTACGTGTACAGATCTTTATCTTTAACTGTTGTTATCCAGCAGAGGGTTGTCTCCTCTCTCTGTCTTGCATGCGCAGTCTCTGTCCTGTCTGAGAGAACCTCAAGAGTTGTCACGTGACATATGAAACATACTTATCAATTGTTCTGCATTTCATCATAAAAGATATTCCTTATTGGACGACTTAAAGTATTTAACTTTCATTGGACCAAAGTTTCCTGGAAAATCCCATGTCTGACTCCACATGGAACAAAATATGTGAAGCTAATTTCCTTACCTTTGATGTTTTTATGTAATAATCAATTTTTGTCTGAATTCTCAATTTAGCTCATCTGGCAGATCTAGGTAAGCAGTAATTGTTTATCTAAATAATTATTGTTTTTCTAGCTCACGAAGCAATGCACAATAAGCAATCATTTTTCCTGGCTCTAAATCTCTAAACAGCTCACAAGTGCACTGAGTGAACATTGATCTACATTTGCTTCTGAAGTAATTTTATAGATTCTAAATATTGAAACGTTGAAACATTCCTCTAAATATTTCTTAAATCACAAATATGCCATCTCCTACATCATAACATATCTATCTGACGTTCAGAATGAGGCTCCGGCCTCTGCATTGACTGTCGGAGAACAGTTTGTAACTAGAATGCGGGTATACGGGTAGTCGACAAGCGGCTAAGTGAATCTGCCGAAATCACAGTGGTATGGGTGAAATGAGGCATGAATTGAGTGATAAGCCTTAAGGGGTAATAATGTGTTGCCTCTTTGCCTGGATGTCTGCCACGTGAACTTGATTGTAGGTGGCGCCACCTGTCATTTGAAGGAGAAAGCTATCCAAGATGAATATGTTACAACCCAAATGTGAAATTGCCAAGTTCATGAAATGGGCAGTTATTTTGCCCATTTCGTGAAATTGGCAACCACTTTGCTCATTTAATGAAATGGGCAAAATCACTCAATTCTTTTTGCCCATTTCATGAAAAGGGCAAGAAAACTGTTGCCCGTTTCCAGAAATGTGCACCTTTCAACCGACCAGTATCTGATGGATTCTGATCACACATTCTGATTTTAAATTAAGCATACAAACACAGGTTTACATGTAAACAAACCCCTATTTTGTGTGAAATAAAAACAAAACATTTGAATAATTCCCTACACTATTTTTTTATAAACACATATTATATCATGAGCATGATCTTTATTGTTAGAAAATCTATTTCTATTTTACACCCATGACATGAGATTTCTAGGACAGGTGTTCACAATTGTAAATGAGAAGCTGTTTTCAGTAGTGTCTTAATTATTTTCGGATTACGAGGGCTATTTGCCAGTACTAAAAAAGTAATAATTAATATGAATCATAAATAGTTCAATTATGTCTTTTATTTGTTATATCAACAAGTTGAAAAATATATGCTGTCAGTACGGAATTTTTATCTATGATCATTGTGTAAAATATGTTCTAACAGCTTTAAGGTACGAAATTTACAAATAAACATCTGCAAACTTATCTGGAATATTAATAATATATCAATATATACTTTGAATGTTACCAACAATCAAATAGGCTAATCATTTGAAAATCCTTAGAAAGTATAGTGTGCTTCTGACTCTACGCTCCCGAGGCAGCGGAAATCTTGCCCTTCTAAAGAAGCTACTGATTTTACCGCTGCCTGGTTTGACTGTTTATGATAGACATGGACACCAGGTGGTGGGTCGGTGTCTGCTGAAAAACATCGTGCGTATGTTGTGATTAGCAGCAAACCAAATACCAGTTAACAAACACTCGACAAGCAACATGGCTCAGCCTTAAGCTGCGCTTCAAGCGCCGCTTGGTGATAGTTTAATGGTTACTCTTAGTAAATAATAGTCGAATTTTAATTGCTCCCGCTGCGTTCTCGCATCATCGACCGATTACGACATCATGACAATGTTAGCGTAGCCATGAAACCAGCCAGCGAAGTGTGCACGGAGCCAATGTTGTAACATTTCGTTTGAAATACAGCTCACTGGCCGGGCTTCCTGTGTGCACAAGAACCAGAGCCAACCACGTGTCGGGCCATTCTCTCTGAGCTTGTGGCCTATTCAAACGGTTGCCGGGGCGATGAGCTGTCACTCAAAACGAAATGTGGCTCCGTGAATTCCTCGCTTGGTCGGTAAACCGTTTTGCTGGCAAGACGAACGTCCCAATAATTATGTAGATTCCTTGTCGCATTAGTTGTATGTCGCATATCGGGCATTGCTTACACGCAGTCAAGAGGACCAAAAATATTTATGGAATCAGTTTGTGGTCTAGCTCATACACAATAGCCTCTTTATCCCCTAAAGAGATTTTGCCAACAGCACTTATATTTGCTACAAATGCTGTGACCATTTCAGCCAATCATAGCGCAAGTTACCTCCAGCACCGAGACCCTTCTGATTGGTCCAACATACAAAGCTCCCCTATCGTGTAAGGACTCAAACCAACTTAAAAAGGACTTAAAAGTCAAACAAACTGGCTGAATTCTTGCATACATACACTCTAAAAGACTAATAAGCTAGGTGATAACAAAACAATTCCATATTTTAAAGAAAGACGTTACTTACACTCTCTTGAGAGGCGCTCGATATGTACCAACAATGAACAATGATGTTAATCACATAAATAAGCAATGAGTCCGTTAATGACGGTACACGGCAAAGTTCCTGTTCACTCTGTTTCTGGTTACATGACCAGCGCGCACACGTAATACCGGGATTTTACACTTTTTGCATCACTTAGTACCTGTTTTGTGTACAATACATTCAGTCCCACAGATTCACAATCTTTCGCTGGAGTATTTGACACAGTGTACGCACCGTGCACCGACTATTCCTTCTGGTCGTTGAATCAGCTGATGTCTTCTGGAATCATCCAGATGTAGGTATCAGAATAAGCTCCCACACAGCAATATCCTGTATCTCTACAGTTAACGGTAAGCGTTTAAATAATGTCCTCGGTCTGTTCCTGGAAGCGCTCACAACAGGTTATAAATCGCCATATGCATCAGTCCTTAATATGCGATACTCGCTCTGAAGTCCTTTACTAAGAAATCAATTGAGGCCTTCCCAAGACATCGACTATCTACGCTTGTAGACATCACATCTCAACTGTCTCCACTGTGACACATGCAGACCTGCCCCCGGACTGCTGTTAATATCGCCAGGCTTTACAACTCCGTTACGCTAGACAGGATTATTTGCCGAATATCGTGCGCCCCACGACTAATAATTGCTTGCTGACGTCACAACTCCCGCTCGTCTTCTGGCCAATCAGCACCTCCGATTACGCCAACCGTCAATTACTACATGAATTCTAATAAGGATAGGCCTCCTTGGAACTTAACCAAACAGGTGCTATTCCTTTGAAATCTACGACACACACGCGTTACTATAGAGACCGCCAAACAGAGAAGGTTCGAACAGCATTAAAACTGTACCGAGATTAACATCAAACGAGGCACGTGTGCACTCTAACCACTAAACTGCTTTGAGATTAACATCAAATGAGACACGTGTGTTCTTTAATGAACGATCGCACGCTAATATCTAAACACGATAAATAATCAAAACAATCATCTGGTTATACTCCCTACCAGAACACACAATATAACCCATTTTGGTTTATGGGTTAATAGTGAACTCTGTGACTATTACAAATTTGCCAATAAAACTAGTTTGTCACGGTATGCGTGTATGTGAAATTCTTATGAGAAGAATTTATGTGCTTAACTTACATGTTTTGCCTGACATTTCCAGCTATTAATGAGATTAACCGAATTAAACCCTTGTTTTTAGGTAATAATGTGACCGCTGTGTCCACGTATGAGCATCTTTCTGAATGATGTGTTTTGGTAACACAAGTAAGTACATCATAGATTTCTGGAATCCTCATACACCTCGTTTGTCCAATTCCCTTGAAGACCAAACTTTAACAATTGTAAAATAAACATCGCATCGTGCTTTGTGTATATGTCAATATCTAATGTGATTGATACTTGACTGGAACGCTTACCTCTACTTAACCAACGATACCTGCTTTATGAGTGCTGAATGTGTTCCAATCAAAACAAAAGATTTGAGCTCCTATTTTTGACAAACAATGTGCTACCACTCCATCAAAATTATAGCCATGAGAGCATTATGATACCTGTTGATTTGGTATGGATCAACACATGAGAAATTCTCGATATATCAATGTTACCATGCCTTTGATCTTACATTTTATTCTACTGTAAGAATCATTGTATTAAATCAATACAAGTCATTCTTATGACACTGTATTTTAACATCTTATACAGACATAACTGTATCAAATCTAATATATACAGTTCTACACTTTTTTGTGTGGTATTGTTAAATTATTCCTTACCATATCAATATGACAGAAAAAAATATATCATTTTACAACTATGACAATATCAATAAGAGAAAGTTATAAGAATACAACATACATCTATTTTTATTTTGCCACAACTTTACAACATACACATGCAAAAGTTCTTAAATGTCCCAAATTTACACACGGCATGTAAGATTTATAGTCTCTGGTTTATTTGTCATTACCTAAGGATTGTCTTGTCTTCTTAGAAGGGCCATAATCAGGAGCTAAATTATGGTTATTCTTTCACTCTTTCAGTTCAGTTTTGCTTTATACAAATGTTTCCCAACAAAACCATCCCAGCACACGGTCTAATTTCCTCGCATACGGCTGTTTAACACCGAATTATGGCTCTGCGTGTTGGCAAACACAGGCTGTGTACCATAACAAGGTCGCATGACCGGAGGTCCGCTTAAGAGGGGCGACACGTTGTTTTTCAGCCAGCAGAAACACGTATTACATTTTTTAGGCCAAGTCAGACCGGGCATCTTCTGATTGACACGTTGTAACATTCTTGCCCATTGACCTGGCCAGGGGTGGGGCATGAACACTGATTGACAGTCAATATAGATATGCCCCAGAGCCAATCACCGGCAGCTAAGGACTTCGCCCTCTGTCCCTCTGGGATAAAACCCCCTTGCCCTGGCGATACTCTCTCTCTTGGATCATCGAGCAGTGGACCCCTATGCCTGCCCTCTGTGGCAGGCAGAGGGTATATGGCTTCTTTCTCACCTTGGGGTTGGTTTTACGACAACCCAGGTGAAGAGCCACCCACTACCAAAGAGCAGTCCTTTTATCTAGCCTGTTAAGTATCTTTCTGTTTCATTAATAAATTTAGATAACAATATGCAGTCCTGATATTTTGAAGGTTTAGGCTTAAGTTTCATTCCAGTAAAAAAGTGTTATTTTATCTCTTGAAATTGTGCGAATGCATGTTGCCCAAGCCCTATTTCCTCCCAGAATAAATAAGTAGCTACAACGTGTTTTGGTTCAGCGATGCACACGGCCCCACGCGTTGTGTTTATGTTAACACCTTTCATCGTGCCCGGTCCACTGATTTTAACATTTGTTTACAGGAGAAAGCAAACAGTTTCAGGCCAATATTTTGGCAGGTACATATTTATTTTAAAGGGAAGAAGCTATTTTTCGTGTTAACTCAACATGCTTTAAAGGTGATTGGGCCCCTTTATGGTCTTCTGTTGTCTTTTCTGCTGATTTCTTCCACTTCCGGATCTTCTTTGAGTCATGGTATGGAAGGCGATGCAGAAGATAGCAATAGATGGTTAGTACTCAGGCCTACTCACGTATACGTGATTGACAGAATAATCTGAACAGGGCAGCCCTATCAGCAGGTAAGGCTGTGATATGCATTCAACTACACCTACACGGTATTAGAATGAGTGATGTTTTCTTTAATTGTTGATTTTTAGTCGTGCTGGTCAGTTACATGATCATTTGGGCCCCGCTTGACAAGCGTCTGCCTGTCCTTCCGTACCTCTGTTCTTCCGTCAGTGACACTTTCTTTCGCGCGCGATAACTCAACAACAACATACTGCAGCTTTTCCAAATTCACAGAGATGATTGGTACATATAAGGTCTCTAGACCTATTGAATTACAGACCTGTCAGAATTCTAATGTGGCCGCCACAGCCCGATCGCTGATGTATTTTCGCGCGCGATAACTCAACAACAACTTACTGCAGCTTTCCCAAATTCACAGGGATGATTGGTACCTATAAGGGAGGGGTCTGGACCTATTAAATTACAGACCTGCCGAAATTCCTATATGGCCGCCACAGCCCGATCGCTGATTTTCTTTCGCGCGCGATAATTTAACAACAACATGTCTAAGCTTTCCCGAATTCACAGGGATGATTGGTACATATGAGGGCTCCAGACCTATTGAATAACAGACCTTTAAGAATTCCAATATGGCCGCCACTGCTTAATCGATAATTTTGTTTCGCGCGATAACTCAACAACAACATACTTCAGCTTTCCTTATTTAACAGGGATCATTGGTGCCTATGAGGGCGTCCGACCTATTGAATTACAGACTTGTTAAAAAATCAAATATGGCCAACAGACTACATTCGGTGATTTTCTATTGCACACATTATTTCAGACATATCTTCTTTAATATCATTTGATCTAGTAGGATTTTTTCCCTCATGCATAATAATAAAAACCTGTTTCTGTTTGTCATATTTTTAAAAATTTACCTTAATATTTCACCCATATGTCAAAAAGTCCAGCACTAGCAGAAACGCGGGGCCCTCTGAGGACCATTGTCCGACCACATCTACTTAGTAATGCAACTCTGGTTGGGCACCCCTGCTGTCACAGGTGTAAAGTAATTGTATCCGCCAAAACAGAGTTTTGCGGATACTATGTTTTCAGCTGGACGCCGCCGCCGCCGCCGCCACCGCCGCCGCGTAGTTGTCCGGAGAACTCCTCCGTAACCGTCTGGGCGGAATTTTCCGAAACCCGGGATTATGTTCGGGTCACATGTGAACTGCTGCGCCCCGATTTTGTTTTGACCTCTGACCTTTCCTTTGCGCTCTGCGTCCGTTTGTGCGTCTGTTTCCACACATAAACCCACATATCTCGGGAACCGTTTGACCGATCAGGAAAATTTTTTTGCACAAATGTAGCCCTCGGAGAGCTTTATAACATACACCAAAAATGGTGGCGCCACCTGCAACCATGTTTGCACAGTGTCCATCTGTTCGTCTGCCTTGGGTTAAAATCACTCATATCTCTGCAGTGACTTGACTTATTCACCTGAAATTGGGCATGCGTAAACATCCTGGATAGCTTTTCTGATTTTATGACAGGTGGCGCCACCTGCATTCACGTTTACGCTGCAGACATCCAAGCTCATATCTCGGGAACCGTTTGACCGATCAGGAAAATTCTTTTGCACAAATGTAGCCCTTGGAGAGCTTTATAACATACACCAAAAATGGTGGCGCCACCTGCAACCATGTTTGCACAGTGTCCATCTGTTCGTCTGCCTTGAGTTAAAATCACTCATATCTCTGCAGTGACTTGACTAATTCACCTGAAATTGGGCATGCGTATACATCCTGGATAGCTTTTCTGATTTTATGACAGGTGGCGCCACCTACATTCACGTTTACGCTGCAGACATCCAAGCTCATATCTTGGGAACCGTTTGACCGATCAGGAAAATTCTTTTGCACAAATGTAGCCCTTGGAGAGCTTTATAACATACACCGAAAATGGTGGCACCACCTGCAACCATGTTTGCACAGTGTCCATCTGTTCGTCTGCCTTGGGTTAAAATCACTCATATCTCTGCAGTGGTTTGACTAATTCACCTGAAATTCGGCATGCTTATACATCCTGGATAGCTTTTCTGATTTTATGACAGGTGGCGCCACCTACAATCAAGTTTACGCTGCAGACATCCAAGCTCATATCTAGGGAACCGTTTGACCGGTTGGGCCAAAATTTTGCATGTGTATAGATCTCACATAGCTCTCTATCATATGCAAAACTGGTGGCGCCACCTGCAGCCATGTTTGCACAGCTCCCATCTGTTTGTCTGCCATGGGATAAAATCACTCTTATCTCGGCAGTGGTTTGACATATCTGCCTAAAATTTTGCAAGTTTATACATCCCCGACAGCTCTCTTTTTTTATGACAGGTGGCGCCACCTGCATTTTAGTTTATGCAGCAGATATCCAAGCTCATATCTTGGGAACCGTTTGACCGATTGGGCCAAAGTTTTGCATGTGTATAGAGCTTTCTGGATTTTTTCGTAGGTAGCGCAACCTACATACACAATTTGGCTGCAGACATCCATGCTAATATGCAACACTTCACCCGTTCCACTCTGATTTAGGCGGATACAAGTAGTCGCTTGTCGACTACCCGTATTCTAGTTCTCATATCGTTCCCCTGTAGGAATTTTCCCATAGATAATAGAAAGAAAAACACAGAAATTTAAGTTAAATTTTACCACATGGCCGACAGATTTGTCCTTAACCTTATATTGCAAGTCTAGAAGTTAAACATGATAAACATGGAACTAGAAGGGTCGCGGCAGGCTACTGAACTTCGCCTTGTGTCGATTATATTTAAGCCCCTTAACACGTCTAAATGACTAAACCTAGTGCTGACCAGACGTGGCCCAGTGGCTCATGTCTGCATCATTCAAGTGCACGCAAAAGAGTGGGGTGGCCTGAACATTCCCGGCTGTAGGCCAGTCTACTTTACAATAGGAGTGGCATTAATAGATCAGTCCAAATACTGATAGCTTAGGGGAAGTAGGTCTGATGGATGTCTAACACCTTCACCCCCCCCCCCTTTATTTGGAAAAAAAACAAAGTTTTTTTGTGTTAAATAAAGAAGACAACAAAGCAATTTTGAACAGACGCACATTACAGCCTCCAAGTTAAAAAAAATAAAAACCTAGGGACAGAGATTCCAGGAAACACCTTGAGCTTGTAATTAATTGTTCTTTGACCTGACAGAGCTGGCAGTATTTATTGTATATAACTGTAATGTCTTAATATGTTCCCCCTCCCACAATTTTGTATATTGGTAAGTTTATTCAAATAAACACATCAGATAGTAATGGAATTAAAACAAAATAGAATAGCATTTCATGCATCAGTAAAACATTAATGTTTGCAAAATATTTTGCATAATGTCCAAATTGGCTGCACTGTGTCAGCATATAACAAAATAAATTTACTCATAAATTACTGAGCATGTAGCATTTAAAAATGTCTTTTCATTATAACTTTGCACAAGGTGTGGCAAGTCCTTTGGCAGATTTTTATCTATTGTATTGCTATAATTTTTTTAAATGTATATGTTAGGAGCACTGCTGCTGGGCAACATCAACTGTATCCCTCGTGTTGTAACTTGTAGGTGTGCTGAACATACTGGTGTGTGAAGGAGGCAGAACATGTACGTCTTTCTCCTGCAGAGAAATAAAACAACGCCGCATTATCTATTCCTAACAAATTATATCACAATACATATCAATTAAACAACTCTGACTTAAAATAAAATGTGATTTTTGTTTACTACCGCTTAGAGCCTACAGGTCTGAATAACTTTTACATGCTAGACTGATCTGGTTAATGTAACAATTATCATATACAGGTTGATTGAAGAATATGGTCTGGTCATAACAATACATTACCACGGTTTATATGTACCTAAATGGATGCAAACATGCATGAATACCAATTAAACTCAAAGTATAATAAAATGTTTTCATAATTAATTGTTATAATTAATTCGGTTATGCAAGTCATGTTATACTAATAGGAAGAAACTAAATACCCTTAAACCGTAAGCTGTACCAATAGATTACTGTATCAGTTTGCAAAGAGACCAAATGAACAGACTATATCAGTCTTTCCTGACACTCGAAAGGTACACAAAGCTACTGCACCTGATAAGCGTATTGACAGCTGACTGCTTATTCAACAGAGACATGACCTGAGGACAGGTTCTTGGTAGATAGATATCAGATTTGTTATCAATTAGGGTGTCTTTAGTGCCCATTGAAGGTCTTATTCTGTATCTCGGACACCTCGGTCAGTGATGAGTGCTTTGGAGTCACAAAGGCTGGTAGCCGTTGTGTGTTACATCATCTGACACCAGTATGTAGGCTCGACAAATATGCCTGAACTTATGACTTTTATTATCTCACTGTGCAATATACATGTGACTGGACATGTGATAGATTTCTCAATATAGTTATTTACCAACTTTACAAATACCTCTTTTGTTATAATATGACCTCATGCATATACAACAACCTCATGCATGTGTATCTTTTACGATGAGTTACTGACCCAGTACTGTATGGGCAGTCTGTGCTACATCATCCGACTGGACAGTCGTGTTTACAAGTGCTTATATGTACCCTGTGTCACATATAATAAATACAGACATATACACCATCTGGATTATTTATTTATTAGATCATAACATAACATGGTGTCAGAAGTGCTACCCACCAGAAAACATGTGGTCCAGCACAGGAAATTGATCCTATAGACTTAGGAATAAGACAAAATTTAGTGGACTGGAAGACAAAGGATTACATACATTGTGGCTGGTAATGTAGTCAAGACTTAGAGACAACAGCAGATTTGTATGTATGTTCCAAAATACTTTCTACAGTCACATGTACGCCAAACATACAATCTGTAAACTTTTCAAGTAAATGAAAGACTAAAATAACCCAGGCTGGTCAATTCTTTATCAGGCCACATGCATGCACTGTGACAAAGCACAGCCAATAGTAGACATTCATAAAATTACTTACCAGTCAGTGACACCAGCCTCCTACAACCCTGATCCAGACAAAACTTAGCTGACCTGAAGGTCAAACTCCCCGCTCCCGTTTATGGACAAACAGGGACAAGGGGTAACAACTAACAACAAGTGTGACAGGTCAAGAACTTTAACCCATCCACAACAACAATAACACAAGATCAAGAACATTAAACCAGCATGTGAGACAAGCACCTGTTTCACTGAATAAAGGAAAAACGAAATATACAGCTATTGTGAATACATTCATGGACCTATCGTCCTTTGAATACCTATCTACAGTTGCTGTGCACTATATTCATAGAACTTTGTGCTTTGGATTACCAGAGATAAAGGACTATATAACTGTAAATTTTTGTTTTTAATCACAGGAAATTGTATCTTGCATGTTAGTACTTGAAACATTTACTTGAGTCACAATGGCTGAGCTTTCAGGTGTACCCATACCATCATTAGACTGGAAATCACCTTACATTGCAGAAGCATTCAGAAAGTTTAAACAAACATGTAAATTTATATTCAATGGACCACTTGCAGAGAAGTCAGAACTTGTTAAAGTACAGTATCTAATGTTATGGATTGGCGAGGACGGCCGAGACATCAGAAATAGCTGGAAACTTACAGATTCACAGCAAAAGAAACTAGACGTGCATTGGAAACGATTTGAAGACTATGTAAAGCCAAAATCAAATTTTAGAGTTGCCAGGTTTCAGTTACGTGCCTTAAAACAAGAGGCTGGTGAGACAGTTGATGCTTTCATGACGAAAGCTAGAATTCTAGCTGATGGCTGCCTTTACGCAGACACTGAAGAGCAAATTTTAGACGCTCTAATAGCTGGGGTCAGCAATGACGATGTACAAAGAATTAATTTCTAAACACGAATCGCTTACACTTGACAGTGCATTGGGTATAGTCAGATCATATAAGGCTACACAAACACTAATGAATGATATTCAAGACACAAAAAAAGGTCCATCTGATTCGAAGCAGACGGGACAATAGACAAAGCACAAGACATTTTTAAGACAAACCAGCACCACACAGGACTGGACAGTGCTGGAATTGTGGACAAGGACATCCACGTGGGACTAGTTGCCCAGCAGCAAGATCCACATGTGAAGGGTGTGGTAAATTAGGTCGCTGGGGCAAATGTGTTTATTAAAAAAAATCAGCAAACCCAATAACAGAATGAGGTATCAAACCGACAGACAGGGGTCACAATCTAGACCTGGACAGTATGGACAGACACAAAGACAGCCATGTTATTCTGACAGGAGGGTGCATGAAATTGCCAATGAAGATCACGATCACGACATTGAACAGATTGATAGGGACTTTAAGGAATTTGATTTTTTGACACTATTGATGTTGAGCACGTTGGGAATAATGAATCATGCTCTAGCTCACTGACATTGCCAGGTAAAACAATACAGACCATATTCAACGAGGGGCCTCGTGATCAGGCATTTGCAAATATCGACATTAACACAGAAAAAGGAACCTATGCTGTGAGATGTAAACTCGATACTGGGGCACAGTCAAACACCATGCCAGCAAGACTGTATAAAGTGCTATTTCCAAACCAACTGACAAGCAACGGGCAACCTGCTGGCTTACAATCACCAAAGGTCAAGCTTCTTGCCTTTGGTGAGACAGAGATAAAACAACACGGACAATGTGAACTTCAATGCTCACAACAAGACAAGACACTCGCCCTTGATTTTCATGTAACTGAGGCTGAAGTTCCAGCAATCTTAGGCCTGAGATCATGCATAGACTTCGGACTAATCCACCTGAACTGTGAAGACGAACGAGACTGTAGAACATGCCACGAACAAGGCCAAATATTTGTGGTACACAATGACAGCCCAGACAACTTAAACAACAACCTTGGCAGTATTAGTGGTGATCCCAAAAGAGACTTGATGGACAAATTTCCTGAATGTTTTAAAGGGGTTGGATTGTTCCCAGGCGAATACAACATAAAGCTTAGACCAGACGCCGAACCTGTAATCCAACCACCCAGACGTTTGCCTGAGGCACTGAGAGAGCCTCTCAAAAGTCTAAGGAAAGAACTAAAAAGAATGAAAGACTTGGACATAATTGAAAAGGTTGATGGCCAAACTGACTGGGTCAACAGCTTAGTATATGACACAAAGCCGAATGGCGATCTCTGGATATGCTTAGATCCCCGTGATCTAAACAAGTGAGTCAGACGAGAACACCACTACACACCAACCCTTGACGACGTGCTGCCAAAACTCGCAGGTGCAAAGATATTCAGCATACTAGATGCTAGATCCGGATACTGGAACATTAAACTCGATGAAGACTTTAAATTGCTGACGACATTCAATTCTCCATATGGACGGTGCTGCTTCAAAAGACTTCCCTTTATCCTAGTTTCAGCTCAGGGCATTTTCCAAAAGACAATCGATCAGACATTCGACAATCTGCCTGGCGTTATTAAAATTGCTGACGACACAGTTGTGTGTGGAAAGACTGTTGAAGACCATGACAGAAACCTCTTAAATGTGTTACAGCGTACACAACAGGTCGGACTCAGACTTAAACCAGAGAAATGTACAGTAAAGCAGAACAAGATAAAATTCTTTGGGCACTACATATCTGACAAAGGTGTAGAGGCAGATCCTATGAAAGTTTACTCTATCAAAAGAATGAAACCACCCTAAAAAATCAGTGAGGTACAATCACTTCTTGAAATGACGAGTTATCTTGGTCGATTCATCCCAAACATGTCTCTGCTGACAGCACCCCTCAGAGACCTGACAAAGAAAGATGTAGACTTTACATTGGCACCTGAACATAAAAAAGCCTTTGATAAACTGAAAGAAGCCCTCGGTTCCACACAAGTGTCGGCATACTTCGACCCAAAGAAACCACTTGCTTTACAAACTGACGCCAGCAAGAAAGGTGTTGGGGCAGCACTTCTACAAGATGGAAGGCCTGTCGCGTATGCAAGTAAAAGTCTAACAACAAACACAGAGTCAAATTACTGCAACATTGAGTGGGAGTTGCTTGCTTTTGTGTTTGGCCTAGACAGATTCCATCATTATGTGTATGGCCGACATGTATTAATAGAATCCGACCACAGACCACTTGAAAGCATTGCAAAGAAAAACCTCACAAGCGCACCACCCAGACTAATGAGAATGCTACTGAGAATTCAGAGGTATGATTTTGAAGTAAAATATGATCCAGGTAGAACGATACCAATCGCTGACACACTGTCAAGACTGACAATGGGAGACGAACCAAAGGAAATGCAAGACATGGACATAACTGTACATAATGTAAAAAAACTAAGGAAATGCAAGACATGGACATAACTGTCATAATGTAACAAATGTAACTCAACACCGACTGGACAAAATCAAGGCCATGACAGCAAAGGATGAAACCTTGAGCACACTCATTAAAACAGTCATGAATGGGTGGCCAAATTCACAGAAGGGACTGCCCACAAACATCAAGAAATACTGGAATTTCAGAGATGTAATAAGTGTATACGATGGGATTTTAGTGAAAGGAGATCGGGTGATAATCCCAGAGGAAATGAAAGTTGAAGCTCTCAAGCTCATCCATGCAGGACACCAAGGAATAGAGAAATGCAGGCTGAGGGCCAGAGCATCAAAACGTGTGACACTTGTCAGCGTCACCAACTCGCACAACAGAAAGAACCAATGATTCACATTGAGGCAGAAGGCTATGGGAAATATTTGGTTCTGACTTATTTCACTGGCATAACCTGCTTCTAATAGATTATTACAGCTCATATCCCATCATAAGGAAACTAAACACAACAACAACAACTGCTGTAATCAATGCAGTGAAAGCTGTTTTCTCTGAATTTAGAATTCCTGAAAAACTATTCAGTGATAACGGACCGCAATACACATCGTATGATTTCAAACGCTTTGCTGAAATGTTTGATTTTGTGCATAAAACAAGCAGTCTACATTTCCTTGAGGAAAATGGCAAAAGTGAAAGGTATATAGCTGTCATGAAAAGAACACCGCAAAAAGCATTAGAAACAAAGGAAGATCGTGCAATGGCATTGCTATGTGTGAGAACTACACCAATTGCTTCTTGACTGCCATCTCCAGCAGAACTAATATTCAAAAGGAAGATAAGATCAAATTTGCCCTTCGTTAGCACTCAAGAAAAGGATGAGAAAATGTCAGAAAAACTTAGAGATCACAGACGGCAACAAGATATGCAGTATAATTCACGAAGCAGAGAACTGCCAAATCTGGCAAGTAGACAGTCAGTAAGAGTACAACATCCAGTTTCCAAGAAATGAGAACCGCAAATATTACATAGTCCAGTGCCAAACCAAGATCATACATAGTGGAAAAATCAGGAGTAAAATACCGAAGGAACAGAAGACACATAAGAGGAACTGGAGAAAACTTCAAACAAAACACTCTTGATGATACAGACCCAGAAAGTGAGGACACCACACAGAATACACAAGGCAGTAATGAAACCACTAACAGTGCACGAAATGTTACAAAGTCTGGCAGAATGGTGAAGCCACCACAGAGATTTTATTTGTAATGTTAATAATGTCCTTGTATTCATACATGACTTATGAAGAGTAGTTCCGCGAAATATCAGACCATCTGAAATATGCCGACCAATAAGGCTGCGATTTTCACTTACTACTCAGCATAGACTGATATTTTATTATATTTTATGAAAAGTAGTGGCTGTAAATATATGTGCTATTCATAATCATATTAGTGTTTGATAGACTGTATATTTGTTTGATAGTCAATTAGAAATTAGCGTTCATTTAGTTGAATCCTAGTAACATATTACAAGATCAACATGAGATAGATATGGTTAAGCCTGTTTGATACAGACTCTTTGTATTTTGGGACATTGATACAACAGGACCTATGTTTGATTAGTTCTAGCAGTTTATATATATATATATATATATATATATATATATATATATATATATATATAGACTATTCGATGAAAACCCTATAACCAGATGACGCACTTTTTATTTTGTTTTCAAAGAAGGGAGATGTTATAATATGACCTCATGCATATACAACAACCTTATGCATGTGTATCTGTTATGAGGCACTGACCCAGTAGTGTATGGGCAGTCTGTGCTACACTATCAGACTGGACAGTCGTATTTACAAGTGCTTATGTGTATCCAGTGTCAGATAAAATAAATACAGACATATACACCATCTGGATTATTTATTCATTGGAACATAACATAACATCTTTCAGTTGCCCAAGGTATTTAAAGAGGGACAGAAATATATTTCAATTGTATCTCGGAGACAAATAGGTACGGTAATTTAATATATATTGTCCAGGGTAGAGCACCTTTACATGTCTGTTTATTTATGCATTACTTTAGGGTGTTCATTAAAAGTTTACATGATTGATTTTAACTGCATAAAAAATACCCATTATGATTTAGATATAAAGAATACTGTCCTCGGCCCTAAAAACAACAAATTCTGCACTTGCACATGGTATTAAATTAGAAGTTATTCATTTAAGTTCTAGTGTTATACATTTTTTGTATTAATTTAAATTTTCTAAGTTTTTATTTTTTATTTATTCTAATTTCATAGACTCGTACTCCCAGATCTGGTACCACTACTGTTTTCACAGGTGAATTGGATGTTTGCGTTGCTTTTAATCTGTAGATTTAATTCATTTTAAAATGAGAAATTGCTGGTTTTATTTATTTCAACATCAAATGCTATTTGTTTACTTATAAATTATGACCTGAAGCCTTTAAATAACTGTGGAATATATCTATTTTAGATTCTTATTTTATATTGTGCTCTTTACTAAGCCTTTCTCCTGTGGGTTAATTGAATAAAATTATTGTCTGCTTGGCCCTGTAACATGTGAGCAAACTGAATATCAGATGAAACATGTCACTAATTGCTGTTCACATTCATGACTTTTTACAGGGTCAGCCTATATATAGTTATTCAGATTCGAGTGCACACACTCTTAGTGGTTTCCTTAGATGTGTTTTATTTTTAAAGACAAATCTGTTTAATTATTATTTTGAGGCTTATATGCTTACATCTTTAAAAGGCTATAAATTGTAAGATCTTGTTCAGACACCATATTAAACCATTGAAACCAGCCTAATAGATCTAACAATCTAAGATATACAAAAATGAAGAATGATATTATTATCTTTAGACTGTATTATATGCTTACTTTAACAAGTATTTATTTTAATTATTGTTATATCGATTAATAATGGAACATATAACGATATTTTGCTCAGTTTGTAGTGTTTTTATTTCAACTTTAAACAAAAGGGTCTGCACTTTATAACTCTATCTATACATATATTTGTAGCACTTAATCAGGATAATTAATAAATGAACGAATGCCTGTCCCCTTTTTAACATAACAATTATAAAGTTCTGCATTGCGAAAAATAGGATTTATAGAGCCTTACAATATATATATATATATATATATATATATATATATATATATATATACACACACACATTTCAACGCTTAATTGGCATAACAACCATTAAACCTCATCTTTTACATTAACTTAATTAGGACACTGCTCTATCTCTTTACAATTAGTTCATGCTGCCTTATCTGGCCTTGTACTATTAACAGATACACTCATTTTCTACAGTTTCTACATTTCATGTACATCAAAACAATAGTGGCACATACCTGTGTACACTACTTTAGTACATTTTCTCACAATACAGGCCCACCTCCGGGCCGATCATTTGACACCACACTTGTGTCATTCCTTACACACTGGTTACCCCATGGCACAGTTTTTCGTATTTTTTTAGTTATACAGCCAGTCCTCGTTTGAGCGCCATTTGAAAGTTTTCAAATTATCGCAGCAGGCTACTACTATACAGGTTTGCCTTATGTCGACACATGTTTGAACCTTTCGAGCGCGCAGGTCATTTTCATGCTATTGAACTACAGGAGTTCCCTATTTCCAGCCACTCAGGGCCATTTCTCATGCAATTTACAGCAATTCTATATTTAAAGCTGCTCAAAAATCACATACCGTACTATTTCAGGAATCTGGAACTTCTGGAATGGGTGGTCTCCTTCATCTTCACTCTTCTTAATTTATCTATCTAACTACTTTACGTGAGGCTGTTCATTTTAAAAATTTTGAAGAACAAATATTGCCAAAAATGCAGGTTCAAATCACTGCTCGTAAATATTTTAGATTTACAAGCTTGCAAACGCAGGACAATGTAGGGTTTTTCCTACAGATAATAGAAAACAACACAGAAATTTAAGTTGAATTTTACCACATGGCCACTGCCAGGCTGATAGTTAAACATGATAAACAGGGAGCTAGAAGGGTCGATTATCCTGAAGCCTCTTAACACATCTAAATGGCTGAACCTAGTGCTGACCACACGTGGGCCAGATGCTCACGTCTGCATCATTCTAGTGCACGCAGAAGAGTGAGGAGGCCTGAACATTCCCGGCTGTAGGCCAGCGAACTTTACAATAGAGGTGGCATTAATGGATCAGTCCAAATACTAATACCTTAGGGGTAGTAGGCCTGATGTCTTACACCCCCCCCCCCCCTCCCTTTACCCCCCCCCCCCCTCCCCCCAACACACACATGAATATTCACCAAGTGTAATGCAATAATTAGGGCCCCGCTTGACAAGCGGAGCCCTAAAGTGATCACCGTGTCATTCCGTCCTTCCGTACTTCCGTCCTCCCGTCAGTGACACTGTCTTTCGCGTTGATAACTCAACAACAACATACTTCAGCTTTCCCAAATTCACAGGGTAGATTGGTACATACGAGATACAAAACCTATTGAATGACAGACCTGTTGGAATTTCAATATGACCGCCACTGCCCAATAGCTGATTTTCTTTCGTGCGATTTATCAACAACAACATACTTCAGCTTTCCAAAATTCACAGGGATGATTGGTACATATGAGGGCTCCCGATCTATTGAATTACAGACCTGTCGGAATTCCAATATGGCTGCCACAGCCCGATCGCTGATTTTCGTTCGTGCGCTACATCTCAACCACAACATACTTCAGCTTTCTCAAATTCACAGGGATGACTGTACATATTAGGGCTCCAGACCTATTGAATTACACACCTGTTGGAATTCCAATATGCGGCCAGAGTACAACCATTGATTTTCTTTTGCACCCGATATCTCAACAAGAACATTTCTCAAATTCATAGGGATTATTGGTGCCTATATGGGGGCTCCTAATATGTTGAAATATAGACTTGCTCAAATTTAAATCATATGTGGTTGGCTTTATATTAGCGAGGCTGAAATTTTGCGATTTCTTCATTTTGAACATTTCACGAGGGTTTCATTTTCGCGATTGCACCAGAATCGATGTCAAATTTAGAAAAGAAAATCCTACAAAACCTTACTAACTACTGATTCGGTCATTAAATTATGACTTGTATCACAGTTTATATGAATCACAGCCTGTGAGTACGGATAATGCACGGGGCAGTTTCGAAAACCGGCACAGATAAGGTTCCTGATAAGGCTGTTTTCAGAGGTCATCTTAGTTGATTGGGCATCTTATTCCCGAGGGTTTCTTACTCGCGAATATTTCATATTCGTGAATATTGCGACAGAAAGCTGTCTCAAAAATGTAGGTGGCGCCACCTGCCAAAAATCGAGAAAAAAATCCAAGATGTATAAACACGCTAAATCTTTAGGCAGATAAGTCAAACCACTTCAGAGATATGAGTATTTTTAGCCCACGGCAGACAAACAGACAGACGCTGTGCAAAATGGTTGCAGGTGGCCCCTCCAGTTTTGTGTATGATAAAGAGCTATGTGATATCTATACACGTGCAAAATTTTGGCCCAATCGGTCAAACGGTTCCCGAGATATGAGCTTGGATGTCGGCAGCGTAAACTAGCATGTAGGTGGGGCCACCTGTCATAAAAACAAGAAAGCTGTCCAGGATGTATAAACCTGCAAGATTTTAGGTATTTATGTCAAACTACTACAGACATATGAGTGATTTTAGCGCACGGCAGACAAACAGACGGATGCTGTGCAAAAATAGTTGCAGGAGGCGCCACCAGTTTTGCATATGATAAAGAACTATGTGAGATCTATACACTTGCAAAATTTTGGCCCAATCAGTCAAACGGTTCTCGAGATATGAGCTTGGATGTCTGCAGCGTAAACGTGAATGTAGGTGGCACCACCTGTCACAAAATCGAGAAAGCTATCCAGGAAGGTGAAAGGTATTTCCGGCTGATACGTTCGTCGTCTTTTAAAAAGAACAGTAGGAACTGTTGGTGATATCGAGTGCATTTACATTTAAACTGTTTTGATGGTAAAGTGTTCTAGGTATTCTAGATAACGTCTTTCCGAAAGCAGGAGGATTATTCAAGAATAAGGCCTACCAGTAGGTGTTTTGTCAATAAATATGAATTCCCGCTGATAGATGCTTTTAGTATCATCTAGCAGACATTTAAGTTTTTACTCCCGTCAACTGCTGGCGAACGTGCAGCTACTGTCAGACCATTCACAGGAAACCACAACATACCACAAAAATCAATGATACTCTTCCAAAAACACAGTAAATCAGTTCAAATATGTGCTATTATAATTGTATCCCCAGAAAAATTCGGATTACTATGGTTTCATGACGGTCCCGCCGCCGCCGCCGAAAAATTTTGTGAGTGGAATAACTCAAAAAATATTTGACTGATCTTTTCGAACTTTACATTTGTATAGATATAGGTAAGAGGACGAAGCCTATTTAAAATGGGGTCATGATCATGCGAGGAGAATGACCTTGACCTTGAATAGGTCCATTTTTGCTGAAAACAACACAAATTCTTAAATATTTCAAGAAAGCTTGCATGGATTGGTAAAAAATCAAGGTCACTGAAGATCTTGGATAGCCTTGTGATATGCCGGAACTGGTGGCGCTACCTATTATCCTTTTCGTGTTTTTACGCCTTTTAATACCCCCATAGTTGCCACTTGACAGTACTATGAGCATTATAAGAAAAAAAAAATAATGGACAGATTTCTTTGATATTATGAACATGTAGAGAGATGGGTAATGGGATGAGGTCTATTCAAATTTCGGTCATGACCTTTACCATGAGAGTGGCCTTGCATGCCCTTTAATATTTCCATATATGGTGAAAATCACACACCTCTTATGATATCTCCGTTGTTGATAGCCATATGCATTACAAACGTAACTTATGTATAGCAGGTCCGGCGCCGTAGGCATTACGCCACTACGCTCTAATAGGTAGCACGTTTCTATGATCCACTCTGCATTAACTAACATGAGACAATTTGGAGACCTTATCTTTTGTATGTTAGAAATATGTGCTTAATAGTTTTATATTATACATTATATTGAATTTTGACATCTTAGAAATAATGAAACTTGAAAAGAACATTTATGGTCTATATACCCGCTCGCCTGTTCTCAGAAAGACCACTGGTCAAAGTATTGCATTCTCACCATTTTTACATGTGAAAAACATGACAACTGCCGAAATAGACAAAGAACATTGTAACTTTAATGCCAAGCACACACATTATTAGTTATACATATTTTATCACAGGATTTCACACGTTTGAATGAAACCTTGTTCCAAGAATATCTCTTTATCCGTTCACTGCAGCTTTATGCACAAATACATATATATGCTTTTGTTATCAAAGATGCCCCCCCCCCCCCACCAACCCACCCTGGATATGGAGCATCTTAAGAATTTTACAAAATTCTGTCTCAAGTTTTTCGTTCTCAGCAAGAATCTCAATCCCAGAGGTCTTACAGTCTCTCACTACGAATTTTCCTAATAGAAGGTAAGAATTAATGAAAGAATAAAACTGAACAGTTCATCTCAGGTGTAGCTTATATCTGCATACCACTGAGAAAAGGTGTAATATAACATTTTGGCACCAGTTAACTGCATCATCTGCTGCTTACAAACACCTAGTCATACGATAATTATTAGCTAATGGACATTTCATTTTAGGGAAAAATTGAAATCGTCAAATACTGCAATATGCTGCCATTATAAAAATAATTAATAAACACTCTCAGAACTAATTACCCTTCACTATCAAGCCAAAGTATTAATATTTTCTGACTTGAGCAATGGAGAAGTATTGCATGCAGGCCATTTTGATTCACATAAACTAATTTACCGTAAGTGAAGCCACCTGGAGTTTACCATAATACACCAATCACAGGATCAATATGCCCGTAAATTTGGTGCTCATGGCCCCACCAGTTATTGAGACGTAGCAATTTACGGCTGTGTTAAGCCAACTTTATTTTTATTTCAACCTAATTTATACTCATTTATTTCGTATTTTTCCAATAGATCGTAATTGATTACATATGAAAGCTGATGTGTGATATTTCGAGTTTGCCTGGTTTAAAATGGAATATGACGCTTTGCCTTTCAAAAAACAGATAAACATGGGCTACCTGTAGATAATATACACATACTAATTATTTGACAAGTATTACTGTACAATTTGGAAATGAAAGAGGGAGCCATACCTGAGATACCTTGTGCAAAAGTGACAGATAACCCGGTATTAGTCAAACAACGAGTTAGAGTAAATAGCAGTGGGCTTCAAGACTAAGGTTTAGATTTAAAGACGGAAACATTACCTTTCACTGTAAAGGATTCCATAATATTTGTAACACCCAAGAGGTGTAACTAATCTATCCCTTCAAGTGAACATATTAAGCAGATACAAAAGTCGACCAATTCAGACATTGTTTTACCTAGACAGAACCAACAATCACGGGCGTAAAAAATAATATTATGTATACATGATATGAGCGTGAATACTATCATACTATCACACAATGGTCGTTGCTCATTGTCGAAAAGCAATAACTAAATTATCAAGACAGAAACAATAAAATAATAGAGTTTTGTTAAATAGCACATATGATATGACATAAATTAGACTTTGAATCTACTTGCCAATAAAACCCGCTTAATTCGTCCTGACAAATTTTACATAAAATATCATTATCTTATCACAAGTATATCTTTGTATACTACTTATACAATTCAAAATCATACATTCTTGTTCCTTTGGCATAAATTGTGTACCTTAGCAAACTTTTTTGTTTTTAGTAGCTTGTGGTAAAATCTTCCTGTGAAGCCATATTACTAACACAATACTGCATACAATATTTACATCAGAAAATTAAACATAGGTCAAGACACTTTATATGAGGTAAAACAACCATAAAAGAAAAGTTTTCTGTCATGTAATACATTGCAAGGTTTTAGCTATTCTGAAGAAGCTCTGTCCTGGCTTTATTGATTATATAATATTTTTACAACACATGATATACATGAAGCAGAGGCTTTAAAAAACAAAAAGTCTCGCAGTTTAATAAAAAATGACATTATGGTTATTCAGAAGCTCTCCAAAGACCTTATATACTTTGACGGATTCTTTTACTTACAAAATACGTGATATACAAAAATCACAAAGCTTCAAACATAATACCTTAAAAGTTTTGCAGTGTAATATTAAACCTGATTTTTGCCATTAAATTCATAATAGGCTCGCTTCTCTCCTTAATTTATTGAATTTCTATGTTCTTAATATAACATTTCTTTACTGAATTTAATACAGTCCATAGCGACAATTACACAACCATTTACAAAATATAAAACGACCAGGCATGGGGGTCGATACAGGGGCAGATGGGGGCATATCTCAGCCCATTTTTAGCAAGTCGGGGAGGGTGATCAATGCGATCATCCCCCTCCCCCAAATGTCCATCTTTAAAGAAAATAAGATTTAAATATTGGAAATATGAATAATTAGATATGATTATATGTGTGCACTCAAAATGGATAAAAGTCTATGTCATTGCTCGTGGGTTTAGTAAAAAAAAAGGTGCCCTACCTACTCCTCCTCTGAGTGCCCGCCCCCCCCCCCCCCCCCCCCCCGGCTACCACGTACGCACGTTTAGAACAATTCAGACCATTAACAATGACGTCAAATATGATCATTGCAGACCTAGAGACCTAAAATCAGGAACACTGGAAACATATCTTACAAAACTGGCAATTAGTGAAACGACTACATGTACATACAAAGGTGCAAAATAACGACATTTATATTATGTCTCAAGCAATATTTTGTTTAAATGTATTAAAAGGAAATATACTTGATCAGCCAATGAAGGGTTATCCTGCAAAAAAATATATACATAATCAGCAGTGAATGTAAATATTAAATTAGATATTCAATGTACTCAGACACACAAAAGATTTAGCACAACAACATATACATTACATAATACTGAAGACTGTCACATGAGAGTAACAATCACCAGAATTTTAAAGTTATTTTCTCAACTCTACCTTTTCATATGCAGTTTGCCACGGGGGAGTCCTGTCCCTGTTTCTCTATCATACCATACCCTACGATACGAATTTATGGACACTGCAGGAGACCCTGTGCAAATTCCCAACAGGAATCAAGCCAGCGTTAACCACAAGCCTAACGGGGTGCCAACGAATGGTAAATTTCCTTTTGTTTCCTTATGGCATTAATCAGTATTTAAACACAAACATCATATGTTCAGTTGATCCGCACATCACCAGTCATCACACGGAAGTGGTGTGCTTGTCATACATTGTGTCATGACCAGGCTGGTCGTCACAGGCCGTTCATTGGACACCATCTTGGTCACTGGGCATCACTTAGTGGTTGTTCAAGACGTTCATTAATTTTTCTCTTTATGAAATCCAATAGCCGCCTCTCCTCCTTTTTCTGCAGTGAAAATTGAAGACAAATTTGTGACCAATTTATAATAAAACCCTTATTAAGTTTTACATATTATATCGCTTTAGGTGGGAATATGTGTTAAATTGCACGGTTTTTAAGCTGAATAATTGTCCCAGGAATATACATTTTCTTGCAAACGAGCATGTGTGACCATTTATAGGCGGTAAATTAAAATGTGTGCTTTTTTTTTGTTTTTTGCTTTTTTATACATACACCTGCAGTTTATTAACACAAAATATTCCTAGGTTTTAAACCTAGTACCTATTCGCAAAATGCCATCACCAAATGAACAAACCATACATGAAAAGGGCATATCAAAATCGAACAAAACAAAGAATACATAAGAAGTATGATATTGCATGCACTTGCATATTGCACATTTCATTCCCTTATATTAATTTGTCCCTTCACCATATTTCTCTTCAATGTATAGGACCAAATTGTGCCACGTTTTAAAATATTTCTTCTCTGAGCCTTTATTCATGAGGATTTTTTTCATTTTTAATTCAACCAAAATATATTTGATAAAACAATGAAATTTAAGTGACAATTCTGGATATTTCTGTCTATGAATAAAGTATAAATGTGTGTTTGACATCGAGGCCCTTTTCTCTTTATGAAATCCAATAGCTGCCTCTCCTCCTTTTTCTGCAGTGAAAGTTGTAGACAAATTTGTGACCAATTTATAATAAAATCCTTATTAAGTTTTACATATTATATCGGTTTAGGTGGGAAAATGTGTTAAATTGCACGGTTTTTAAGCTGAATAATTGTCCCAGGAATATACATTTTCTTGCAAACGAGCATGTGTGACCATTTACAGACGGTAAATTAAAATGTGTGCTTTTTTTTTTTTTTTTTTTACATACACCTGCAGTTTATTAACACAATATATTCCTAGGTTTTACACCTAGTACCTATTCGCAAAATGCCATCAAAAACATGAACAAACCATACATAAAAAGGGCATATCAAAATCGAACAAAACAAAGAATACCTAAGAAGTATGATATTGCATGCACTTGCATATTGCACATTTCATTCCCTTATATTGTCCCTTCACCATATTTCTCTTCAATGTATAGGACCAAATTGTGCCACGTTTCAAAATATTTCTTCTCTAAGCCTTTAGTCATGAGAATTATTTTTTTCATTTTTAATTCAACCAAAATATATTTGATAAAACAATGAAATTTAAGTGACAATTCTAGACATTTCTGTGCTTGACATCATGGCCCTTCTCGATTTTATATTGAGGAGCTAGATGTTTTTTTTTTTTGTTTCGGGAAAAGTATCATAAAATTTAATTTATTACCAGATTAAAATCTGAAGTAAGATCCACCTGATACCATACTATACTTTATACTTGCACGTTAATAAATTGTTCTTTAGCAATATGGGAATTCTAGGAACAGTATACATTTCATAGCAAAAAGCATTTTCATAAACGCATGAAATTACTAATAGTGGATGATAATTTAAGAAGAAAAAGAGGCAGAAAAAGGGTATTTGTCTTAGTATCGTCAAACTATCTGGGTTCAGTTTAGCTTTAGTATATCTAATACAATAAGTTTTAGTCCAAATGATATATATATATATGTGGAATCATCGGATTCTCTTCTATTAGATCTGCTATATATATACACACAATTTTTAATTTTTGGTATGAAGATTTGAAAAAATAAAGCAAATTTTCATTTCTACATAAAACAAGTGACCCATGGGTCATGACGCTCAGCTGCCATGCATGACCTGTGACATCATGGACTGAGATTCACAACTTCCAGTCAAATTTTGAAGAACCAATTTGCCAATTTGTTGAAAATTTTCTATGACAACAGAAATATATATCACCTATGTCTGGTTAAAACACAGTGAATTGATGGTCTGAGGAAAATGCATGATTGTTAAGCTATCAGGAACTATTCCAACAGCTTGCTTGAAACCTGTCAGTCTCATAAGGAACTTCACAAAGGGCAAATATAAGATCAAAATATATAGCAAAAATCAAGGAAATACATGCCAGAACTAGAATACGGGTAGTCGACAAGCGACTACGTGTATCCGCCTAAATCAGAGTGGAACTGGTGAAGTGAGGCATGGATTGAGTGGCAAGGGGAAATAGAGTGAAGTGTTGCATATTAGCATGGATGTCTGCAGCCCCATTGTGTATGTAGGTTGCGCCACCTACCACAAAATCCAGAAAGCTGTCCGAGTTGTATACATATGCAAAATTTAAGGCAGATAAGTCAAACCACTACATGTATATGAGTGATTTTTGCCCTTGGCAGACAAACAGATGGACGCTGTGCAAAAATGGCTGCAGGTGGTGCCACCAGTTTTGCGTATGATAAAGAGCTATGTGAGAACTATACACATGCAAAACTTTGGCCCAATCGGTCAAACGGTTCCCAAGATATGAGCTTGGATATCTGCTGCATAAATGTAGAATGTAGGTGGCGCCACCTGTCATAAAATCAAGAGAGCTGTCGGGGATGTATAAACCTGCAAAATTTTAGGCAGATATGTCAAACCACTGCAGAGATATGAGTGATTTTATCCCATGGCAGACAAATAGACAGGAGCTGTGCAAAAATGGCTGCAGGTGGCGCCACCAGTTTTGTGTATGATACAGAGCTATGTGAGATCTATACACATGCAAAATTTTGGCTCAATCGGTCAAACGGTTCCCGAGATATGAGCTTGGATGTCTGCAGCGTAAACGTTAATGTAGGTGGCGCCACCTGTCATAAAATCAGAAAAGCTGTCTAGGATGTATACGCATGCCGAATTTTAGGTGAATTAGTCAAACCACTGCAGAGATATGAGTGATTTTAACCCCAGGCAGATGAACAAATGGACACTGTGCAAACATGGTTGCAGGTGGCGCCACCTTTTGTTGTATATGTTATAAAGCTATCCCTGGGCTATATTTGTATACGCATGCTGAATTTCAGGTGAATTAGTCAAACCACTGCGGAGATATGAGTGATTTTAACTCAAGGCATACAAACAGATTGACACTGTGCAAACATGGTTGCAGGTGGTCGCAGGTGTATGTTAAACAGCTCTCCAAGGGCTACATTTGTGCAAAAAAATTTCCTGATCGGTCAAACGGTTCCCGAGATATGTTGGTTTATGTGTGGAAACAGACACACAAACTGACGCAGAGTGCAGAAGAAAGGTCAGAGGTCAAAACAAAATTGGGGTGCAGCAGTTCACATGTGAACTGAACATAATCCCGGGTTTCGTAAAATTCTGCCCAGCGGTTATGGAGGAGTTCTCCGGACACCTACGCGGCGGCAGCGGCGTGCAGCTGAAAACCTAGTATCCGCAAAACTCTGTTTTGGCGGATGCAATTATTGAGAAACAGGTGCTTCTGTATGAATTTTTATTCAATACAAGCCAACTGTATTGCACTTTTATAAATGATGGTAATATTTATTCAGAAATATTTGACCCAATCCTTTACAAGATTACATAAATATACATCCAACTGCATTCACTTTAACTGTTCTTGAGATAATATGATCAAAAGGAATTAGGTGATGGTTGCCTGGTGGCCATATTGGACTTTTGACAAGTCTGAAATCAGACAACAAACATTCTCTAAATCGGACCAAACATTAAAGGAAAATTACTGAAACTGCACTGAAGAAATAATTTCTAAGGTGGCTAACTGGCAGACATAATGGATTTCTGACAAGTATGACATTTGATATCCCACATTCTCCAATAAGAGACCAAACTTGGGGCAAATTATCCAGTAATGAATGCCCAAAATAATTCAAAAGGCATGTCCAGGCGCTCATATCAGATTTATAGATATGCAATTGTAAAAAGTGTAAGTCCAATATTTTTTATTATCACTCTGCTTTTCAATGGGGTCAGCAGGGTAGGTAAACTGCCAAACCTGAAAGAAAAGAAATGCAGAAAGCATGACTAAGGGTCTTGAAATAAAACAAAAAGCCATCCTAAATCAAGGTACACATCCACATATTATGAGAACAAACTCTTGCTTTTATATGTGGTGATATATATTAAAATATTCAGATATCTAGGAAACTATGTTTATTGCTAGGATTCCGTAAAATAAACTGCAAAATGTTCCCATCATCTTATAAATCAGTAGCTAAACCTTAATACTATACTCTCATAGTCTTAATGCCTGGCTGAAGCATTCAGACAACAGTGTTTTTGTTATGAAGTAACGAGGTACTTATCACTGATCCTTATCACTTAAAAGGCTGAAACAAAAGGGAGTCATATGTCACCAGTGTCACTCACAATTACAGCCACACAGGGAGATTACCAGCTGGGGTGGGATGGTTATATATACAAGAAAAATAGAGATGGTCTATAAAATAAGTAATTGTGAACATCACTGACCTATAAAATAAGTAATTGTGAACATCACTGACCTATGACCTTGGCCTTTTGCCCACATATCAACTGGATTTTTTCTAAATGATGGGTAACTACTAACTTCTTAAATCTGGTGTAATTACTTGGCAACCAATGGGTGAATAACTTTGACCTGCAACCTTTAACCTGCTGACCAGCTGACCCCAAAATCAATAAGTTATTTATTCAAGCAAAAAGACCCATAAATATGAAGTTTGAGTCAAACTGAGTGATGCATAGATGTGGCATATGTGAATGACTGAAGGTTTGGGTTGAACAGTTACACTTGAAATATGCTAACAAGCATTTAGAACAATTAAATATTGTGACCTTGACCTTTGACTTTTTGACCTCAACATCAATAGGCTTCTTCCCTTATTGGTAGGTAAGCCATATATGACAGATGGATGGTACAGATTGAAAAGTTTGCCTGAAAATTACTCCATGCAAGAAGTGGGTGCTGTGAACTTGACCTTTGACCTCAAAATCAACAGGTCTTTTCCCCTGTTGGCAGAGAAGCCATATCAGAGCTGAAAGGTTTGGAATGAAAAGTCTAGCTTGAAATGTGTCCACAACCTTTTCAAAGAAGTGGATCCTGTGACCCTGACCTTTGACCTTGTGACCTCAAAATCTATAGGATTCTTCTCCAACTTAGTAGGTGAGCTATATGTGAAAGATCAAAGAATTGGGATGAAAGGGTTGGCTTAAAATGCATCCACAGGCTTTTCAAAAAAGAGGCTCCTGTGACCTTGACCTTTGACCTTTTGACCTAAAAAAAATTATGGTTCTTCCCCTGTTGGTAGGTGAGCTGTATGTGAAAGATGGAAGGTTTGGGATGAAAATTTTTTCTCAAAGAGTTATTTCTGGGGGGTGCAAACACACCCCATAACTTCGAGAATATAGGTCACAGTGACCTAATTTCAGGTTTGCAAGGAGATCTTTTTATAACCTCTAAGACTGCATAGGGTTCATGGCCCTAGCCCCTACGGTTACGATTTGTGCCCTGCTAACGGCCGGACGGCCGGCCGGACGGCCGGCCGGACGGACAGACGGAAGGACGACGGACAAAGACCCATCGCTATAGCCCAGCATGACTGAAAGTCAGCTGAGCTAAAAACGCGATTGGATCTGACATCTGATTTAAAGTATGCATTCAACAATAACACTTTCTTAAAATGCACACGTATCTCCAGGCTTTTTTTTACTGTACATTTATCCTTTTTCTTAAATCCAATTTAATCTTACAAACTGACAAATTATTCTAAGTTTAAAATGGCCTGTAACTGATTTATAAGATATCGAAAAAAGAAAAGAAAATATTTTAGTTTACATGTTTACTAACATGCGCAAAGGTGGACAGTTTTATTTCTGGTAGTTTGTCAAAAGGATCCCTCTGAAGATAGTGTAATCGACTGAAATACTGTTGTGAGGAAATAGCCAAATACACTTCAGTAGGAGCAGTTTTTTTTCTTAGTGGATAACTGAAAGGTGAATGCAAATGACAGTTTTGTCACATGAATCCATATTATGATCTGATTTTGTTCCATACCACTTGGGTTGATTGCTCTTAACCACTGATCAGGTATAAAAATTAATGTCAAATGTCAAATCTGCAAGTGTCACACTCAGGAGAAGGCGGAGCTTATTTCCACTAGTACATCATCTGGCGACACTGGCTTTCACTGATTAAGTGTAATAAGTGGCCCATGGGCCGTGACGCTCAGCCGAATTTGACATACAGGTGACGTATGTATCAATTATTTTGTTAAGGAACCTTGAAAAATGAGTAAAATGACTTCCAGAGTGCTCATGCTTTTTGCCGATAGTCCTTACAAAAATAGGTTACAGCAACCCTATTTGGGGTTTCCAAGAAGATTTTACCAGAACTCCCTATATCCTAAGTTAGAAGTTTCTACAACTTGTCCCCGTCTGACTATGGGGCTAAATCATGTTCTTTAACATATAGCTCTCATAATATAAAAATAATAATAATAATAATAATAATAATCTTTATTTATAAAGCGCGAATTCCTTTGCATGAAAGATCAAATGCGCTGTACAATTAAAACAAGTAGATGTAAGTAAAATAAAAAAAAAGTCACTGGACTAAAATAATTGGGTTGTTGATGCTTATAGTGTCTTAAGTTAAAAGTAATTTTTTCTAAACAGGTGAGTTTTCAAGTGACTAGTAAAAGATTAAGGAGATACCATCGATTTGCCTTAATGGTAATACGGGCAGCGACATTCTGGACATGTTGAATTTTTGCAGAAGGCACAGAGACATGTTGGTGAGTAGGGCATTGCCATAGTCCAGGCGGGATGTGACAAGGGAGTGGACCAGCTATGCTGTAGAATCCTGTGACAGGTACTTCCTGATTTTACCTATGTTGTAGAGGTGGAACATGGCTGACCTGGTTGAGTTTACAACATGGGGCACCAGATTAAGAAATGCGTCAAAAGTCACTCCAATATTTCTGGCTGAGGTGACTGGTGAAATTATGTCATTTCCCACCTTCAGCTTCACTTCCTTCAGGACTTCAAGATGTTTTTGTCAGCTATAACCAGAAGCTCAGTCTTGTTTGTGTTTAGCTTGAGCATATTCTGGCTTATCCATGCTCTCACTTGCTGGATTACTGCATCCATATGCTTAACGTCATCTTTGGTGTGATCAACCTCAAATAGTGCATACAACTGAGTATCATCAGCATACAGATGGTACTTAGCACCCTGTGCACGCAGAAGATTACCAAAGGGCGTGGTGTAGTGGGCGTGTTCACACCACGTATGCAAACAGACTGTAGTCGCCCAGATATGTATGACTTAATCCATACAAGTGTTAGCCAGTGATGCCAAAGATTTGAGTGCATCTCTGTAAAAGGATCTCTTGGTCAATGGTGTCAAAGGCTGCGCTGAGATTTAAGAGCACCAGGAAACCACGTTTCTTCTAATCGAGTTGGAGTCAGATCATTGAAGACTGTCAACAGAGCATTATCTGTACTGTGGAACTTCCTATAGGCTAATTGAAAAGTTTCCAACAGTCCCTGTGCTTTATTTTGGTTATTTATGCGTGCAGCGACAACCTCTTCCAGAATTTTGAGATGTACGATAAATTGGAGACAGGCCGATAATTTTTTAGTACCTCCGGATCAGCAGTTCCTTTCAGGTGAATTTTCTTGGACATTCTCCGGTAGCAAGTGAAGGGTTAATGATGTTGACAAAGAATGGAATGATAGTTTTTGCAGTGTCTTTGAAGAACCATGATGGGAGAAGATCAAGACAGCAGTCTTTTTTTATAGTTTACAATGACATTATTTTAGGTTTCCAATACATTTATACAGAAACCTCCCTGTCTCTATGCAGTAAAAAAAAATGTTTCTAGATCCAACATTTAAGAATTAGGCCATGTCTGACTTTCTAGGTGCTCCTAATTACGTTTTCCGCTCGTACTTCATACAATATAGATCATAATTTTCTTATCTCATGTGCTGAAGAAGATTGCTCATGACCTCGTTGAATTTTAAGTCAGAAGGTTCTAGGTCCAACCGAATTGATTTGTGTCTATTTCACTTATACAGTTATACACAGGTACCTAATTTCAGGATTCAAAGGAGACTTGTCAGGAAACTCATTGGGTGTTATATGAGAAGGTTCTAGGACTAACAGTAACGTTTTGTGCCCTATCTGTCTAGGTACTCAAAATCATGTTTTGGCTAGTAGATAGCAGTCGAGCACTTTTCACCACCATAAATAATCTTTTATGTAACAGCAAATGTGGCTCTTTGCCATCTTCAGAAAAACCATGACAGAATTAGAGTGATTCGATCTGGCTTAGAAAATTTAGGGACAGAGGCTGCAGCTGTTGAAGAGATGGTCGGGGAAAATGTACCTGCTTTTAAATATTTTGAGAAAACAACCATCGCAGAAGTTACCAAACTTGTGACTGGAATGCCCAGCAAATCATGTAGACTTGACCCTATCTCTACCTCGATGCTAAAAATGATAGCACATTATGTGGTTCCAGTCTTGGTAGATATCGTTATCATATCCTTGACCACTGGTTCTGTTCCTGAACAGATGAAGACAGCTAATGTCAGATCATTGCTAAAGAAACCTTCCCTAGACAAAGAGGTCCTAAAGAATTACCGCCAAGTCTCCAACCTTTCTTTTGTATCCAAAGTTCTTGAGAAGATTGTTGCACAGAGACTTGCCAAGCACCTTCAGGATAATAATCTATATGAAGTGATGCAATCGGCGTACAGACCACTGCATAACACAGAGACAGCCATCCTTCGTGTGACAAATGACATCCAAAGGGCAGTCGATAGGCAGTGTGTGACTATCCTAGTCTTACTGGACCTCAGTGCCGCCTTTGACACCATTGATCATGGACGCTTGTTGCACAGAATATCTACTTGTCTTAATATCGGGGACTCGGCATTAGAATGGTTTCGTTTATATTTGCATTTACGATCCCAAGTTATTGCCATCGATGGCCAAGTGTCCGACAGTCGTCAATTGACTTATGATCTCCCTTAGGGTTCAGTTCTGGGACCCATGCTGTTTAGCATTAACATGCTACCTTTAGACAAGTTACTCAGAAACCATGGTATATGTTTTCATCAGTATGCGGATGATACTCAGCTCTATTTGTCCTTTGTACCAGATAGAAAGAATGAATTGATATCAGTTAACCGTATTAGGAGTGTATTAAGGATGTAAATAATTGGATGTGCTCCAATATGCTCAAGTTAAACCCAGAAAAAATGAAGTACCTGCTCATTGGAAGCCCTTACAATTTGACAAGAAATAATTCCCTTCCACTACATCTTGAAGGATCTGTCGTTGAACCCAGCAAATCGGTGCGGAATCTTGGGGTGATCTTAAATTCAACACTAATTTTAGACAAACATATTACATCGATCTGTAAAACTGCAAACTTTCTCTTGCGGAACATTGGTAGGATAAGAAAGTATGTGACGCAGTAAGCAGCAGAGCGTGCAGTTTACAAAGACAAAAAGACGTGAACACGTTACTCCAGTATTACAATCACTACATTGGTTGCCAATAAAACAGGGGATCTTATATAAAATTTTGATGTTCACCTACTGTGCCATTAACAATATAGCTCCTGAATACATTTCGGAATTGATATCTATTCACCAGCCTAGTCATACTCTAAGATTCAGTTCCAATATTGTTCTTGTGCAGCCTAAGTCACGGACCTTATCATGTGGTGATACAGCATAAAGTGGAATAAGTAACCAGCCAGTATCAGAAATGCTGAATCCCTCAAATGTTTCAAATCAAAGTTGAAAACATATCTGTTTGCATGTGCTTACTTGTAATGATTTTAAATATCTAGGATTATAGTTTATATCATATCGTGTGCTATTTTATGTAATGCGCCTTATAGATATGCTTTTATAGACATGCTTTATGCTTTATAAAGGTAAACATGGCCATGACAACATGACTCGCAGGCCTATTTAAAATAAACTGGTGTCGTGATACCAGTCACCACTGAACAGCTGTTCCAAGGGTCGGATCAAAATACCGGCTGGGTGAAGTGTTTCAAATAAAAACGTTAAAAAGTCGAATTTTAATTGTTCTACTACTGAACATATACTTCTGTCACCAGTCTTCGTGAGAAAACCTGCCTGGGTGCTCTATATCATGTTTTAGGCCAGTGGTTCGTAGAATATAGGTCACCATGGCCTAATTTTAGGTTTCCATGAAGATAAGCCCAAGACGTCCCTGGATTTACATTAGAAGATTCTAGGGCTAACGGATACAATTTCTACAATGTCTAACATTTTGGGTGCATACTTTTTGTGCCCAATCTGACTCTCTGGATATTCAAAATCATATTTTCGGCCCGTAGCACATAGAATATAGGTCACCATGAATCTTATTCCATGAATTTTGAGCAGTTTTTGTGCAGGATACAGTTTGTGCCTAGTTTACGGCCGGACAGCTTTGAAGGTCTGAAAATACTGGAAAAAGGCGAAAAAATTACAAACAAAATAAAGGTGGCGCAACCAGTCTTCAGAAACTGATGAAACTGTCCATGACCAATACGCATGGAATGAATTATGGCAATTAATATTCAGATATTGGAACTTTTCTATCGAATTCTGGGGTGTAAAAACAGGCCTTATAAATCAGAGAATACTGCAGTGTCCAGGGATAAGTTATTTAGCAGCTTCTAGCTCCAACGACGGACAAAGAACAATCACTATAGATCAGATGAAATTCAGTAAGCCGAGGTAAAAAAAAACAAGACCCAGCTTATCAAGATAAGCAGTACTCAAGCTATGATGACGGCTGCAGGTCACAGTCCCAGATGTCAATAAAATCTCGGCTCTAATCAGTGACTGAAGAACCTGTTGGTTCTCTCAAGTTATACCTGTGATTTTGTTCACATCTTGTCTGGTGTCGGCAGGTCAGTTAAAATACTTTCTCTTAATTATGAACTAAATTGTCAACACTTTTTTTATTGTAAGTATGAAAATGACCTAGTAGTTAAATTTTCTGACAAGTAAAGAGTTTATGATTGTTATACCATACTCACACCTTTAGATGCAACTTTCATTCAGTAGCTAGGCCATACTATTACAAGTCTTTATTCACGATTACGGATAATGTGGTATGCTGTCCTTACCTCGTTTTCTGTAGGTGCCCTGTTACCCCTGTCTCTTCTCATTTTTTCTAATTTAGCTTCTGCATTCCTGGTGACCTCCAGGAACTCCCAGTGTGTGGTACCCCTGGTTCTTGGATCATTCTGCCAGTAAGGAGTGTTTTCTCCTGGTCGAACACGTGGATCTGGATTAGTGTGCCCCTTTGCCACCGCATGCTCATCCATAGTTGGATCATCTACATCTATGTCGTAAGCCTTTGGGCCCGCCCAACTGAACCCAATGACAAACCACACATTTTTGTTATACATTGAGTAATCCCGAATTGGAAGTGATGTTGGAAGATCAATGGTGTACTGATTTCCCATATAGCGTACTGGTACATTCACCTTATCCCCATCGCTGTTTAGTGTTCCAGAAAACCTCTCTAGACGTCTGAGAACGAAGGGTCGACGCCAGAAACGGCTCCTGTCTCTATGTCCTTCCTCCTGAACCTGACGGTTGATTTCCTTGTAACTCACTATTGAGTTCATCTCTGATCCATTTGCAAAGAAGAACATTACAGTATCTTTCTTTCTATGCAACCTCCCATCTTCTCTTTGCCGAGGGTATTTTCTGCAGTATGCATGCATCCACTGCCGTAGGACTTCTTTTAATTCAGAAGGCGGCACTGCTGCCTTCGCGTTCTTTCTTGGCCAATTCATCATTGTATAATAAAGGTATGGTTCTAAAACATTGAACTTTAACGTATCCCTCCGTCCATAAAGGATGCGTGTCCATCCGACTACTTCGTCGTAGGATATTTTATACAGATGTTCCGCGCCATAAGATACCAGCGCCAAGGTACTGTTCAGTATCATTCTTAGATCATCAGCATCTTGATTTTCAGATTTTATGTTTTCCAACAATAATTTGTGAACTCTCTTTAAAATATTTAATCCATCTTCATCCCTCTTCTGCTTTTCGAACACATCCCGCAGAGAAATACCAGTAAGCCTGAATATCCTGCGTCTCCTGAAACTGCAAGCATCTGCATCCTCAAGTCCGACCGGTACTTCATCTGAATCCTCCCCAAAATAAGAATCTAGATCACGTTTGATCTTCTCGAGATCCAGATTTGCCTGTCTCTTGTGACTGTGAGATACATCGTCAATATACGATTCTCTTAGTTGGACTTGTTCATCTTCAAGACGAGTTAGGGTTTCTTGCACTTTTTTCCACATTTCCCGCAAAACTTCAACGTAATTGTGACCATGCATATCTTCCAACCCTCGTAGGTCTGTTGGGACTTTTCTCTGTGCAATAAGCTCTTGCATTATATCCTTTGCTCGGGTCAGATTTACAGCACTGAACGCTTCACAATAGGTCATGCAGTGAAGCATTGTTGTAAACACTCGCATTTCTCCAAAGAAACCTGCATCATTTGTTACATGTGAGGAAGTTTCCATGTCACTGATCTCTTGCTCCTTTTTAAACATTTTCATTGCCTTGCTTGTCAAATCGATTACTTGAGCCATCTCTTCAAGGCCTATGGGATTGCTTCCTCGAATCAGTCTGTTGTAAATCTCCATTACCTGCTCCCTAAAAACTTGGGCATACGTATCCCAGAGATACGAGTTGTTGACTTTCTCTGTTGCTTTCCTAGCAAATTCTTCTGCCTTTGGCCAATTTTTGTATTTGATATAGTATCTTGCGATCTGCTGTGCTACAAAAGCATCATCAGTGAGCTCATACCCTTTCTGGTAGACATCTAGTGCCCTTTCGGGGTTTTCGGTTTTGTCAATTTTTTCGATAAGTGGGGAAAATTTAGTGGCTGGGAATCCATACGCGGTTTTGTCCCGTTGCTTTATGATGTCTTGAACAAGTCTTAACAAATCCCTTTTGGCATGGTTCATATGATTGAAAATTTCTTTGCAGTTCAGGAATTCAAGCGCGATCTCACTGGTTGTTTGTTTTACTCCTCGTTCTGTTTCAGCCAATACTGCCAATACCTCTTCTGCTAAAGTTGTATGAATAAGACCGATGGCTTTGATGTGACCCAGTGTTGTTCTTGATGTCTCATTCAGAAGTATCTTCATTGTTTCACTCAAGCCAATTTCCCAATGACGTGCCTGACTAACCATGCTCCCATAACCGCCCTTTGAACGACATTTTTTCTTGATCCACAAGTTTTCCTGCATCATATAATTGAACACTGCAGCTGGCACAGCACGACGCTGCAAGTCATGGACATTCAGGAAAGCAAGATACTTCAAAATTAACCGTTCTTTGGGTTTATGTATGTCTTTCAGTAGTTCTTTCGCAGTTGCCCTTATTTGTCTCCTATCAAAACCAGCCTTGAGGATGTTGAATGAAATCAGGTATTTCGGATTTATTCCCTGGGCGTCAGTATACTGTTCATTCAGCCGTTTGTAAGTCCGTACAAGCCAGTCTGCTTCATCTTGTTTTAGTTCCTGCCTCAGTATCTCACGGGCACCATAGGCGTGCCTCGGTGGCTCCGTAGCGCGCTTGCATACAAGGAAAATGCAAGCGACTGAAGACCGCTTCGTATTGTAATCTTTATTATAACGGTCATCGTGTTTTGATTTCTTCTCAACCAAGCTGACCAGATAGGCCACCTGTTCGTCCTCTGGATTATCCAAAAGGACGAGGACAGGTTTTGCGTGCGCGTCTTCCTTGAACTGTCGCAGTTCCAGAATGTGATCAGCTGTCCTGTCAGTCACACTTAGAACAACAGCGCATCTGTACATTTTTCTGAGATCCCACAAAATGTTCTTTGCAACAGTCGTTCCGCCAGCCCCAGCCTGGTGATACAAAATTACCCTGGCTACGCGATCGTCTTCATCCATAGACTTCAGTGCCCCCTTCAACCCGTCCCGTACCATTTTGTCCAAATGGTTGTGTATATGACGTTGCATTACCTGGTCTCTGAAGTAAAAATTCCACCAACAAACTTCCCTGCCTTTGAAAAAGTTTTCTTCCACTTCCCTTCGATGTTTTTCCCTTGCTTCATTATCATCAACTATGGATATGACACAGTCACAATGGTTACTGCCAAGCACCTCAATGTCTGTCCATCCATTCTTCAGGTATTCATCCAATGCACAGTATGCGCCACTAGATGACGGTATCAGCAAGTCTTCTGCTACTGTAGCATGCGTGATTTCCCGAACGACTGCCTGAATGTGGTACCACGGGATACCTGTAACGGTTCTTTCGTTAGCCGTTTCTTCTGATGTAAGGTTACGTTGAACTAGCACGGTCTTCATTTGTTCAGCGAAATGTTCTTGTTCTGACAAAATAACATACTGGTCTTGAAATTTATCGCAACAGTCATAAGCACCCTCTGTCAGAGCACCTATATCCTCTGATGGTAAAGCAAATACAACAACCGCCCGCTCCTCAGGTATCTGGTTGGCTATGAATCTCAATGCCTCTTGAAAAGCGTTGCCTCTTTCACGTTTCCAGTCTCGAGGCTCGGGGTTAGAATCGAACTCTCGTTCAGTGTAACCGTTCGAAAAAATCCAAAGCATTTGACCTGAATGACGGAGTTCTTCTTCCAAATCGTCGAAGCTTTTAGGTGATTCTATTTTTCGGTCGTAGTCATCTAGTATCATCACACGAACGTTCTTCTTCTCTTCTGCTGCCATATATTTGTAATACGTACCACTTGGGTCAAAATCAAAAACTGCTTTCCACTCAATATCTGTAACAAAAGACAGATTTTCCTTTAGATATCTCCTGTCAATGTCTGGTTTTGTTGGACCAAGAACTAGGATGTGATAAAGATCGGCAGACATGCTCTCGTCGCCTTGGCACAAAAGCTGTACCAACCGGTCGCGAAGATACTCTCTATTCACTACTTGTGTAATTTGGCGTTCTTCGAATTCTCTTTGTTGATACAGGCGTGATTTCTCTTCTGCAAATTCAATTATCTCTTTATCATCAAGTGCACCCGGCTTGCCTCCTGTGAAACGATATATTGCTGCAGCATGCAACTTCTTTCCTGTCGTGTCACGTGGTAGTTTCACGTAGAATGCAGTGTCCCTGCAAGTTTTTGCCCAGGGTATAACATCCACCTCCAACACAAAGCGTTCTTCCTCTTGGTCGAAACTTCTGTCGACTTTAATGAACTGTGGTCGCTGCACACACATCTTTATGGTGTCGATTTGGTCTGCTAGAAAGCATTTGGATAATGATCTTGATATATACTTCTGCATACGTGCAGGATTTAGAGCAAATCCATGGACAAAGCCTTCAGACGAAACCCCGAAGTGGATTGTTCCGTTTGATCTGTCATTCATACAAGCACAAATAAAAGCCAGTAAATTTGTTATGATTGTAAATGTGGTCTGCCCTTCTTCGGTTTGTGACAAATCAACAAACTGGTGCAAAGGCATAAGCATACTGTCATTTGCAGCGGAGGAGCCATAAGGCATTTTTGCATTGGCTCTGTAGATACATGCCGATGAAGAGTCGATGCCAAATTTGCGCGCGTGGATAACCAACGGTTTTGTGGATGCTCCAGGTGATGAGGTAGATTCCCCCTTTGCATCCGCAGTCTCCGCTTGCAACCATTTGTCTCTTTCTTTGAGGATTTTCCCGAACATCCCAACAGTTAAAGTAGGCTGAAACTGGACTGGCATATGAAACGTCGAACAGTCAATTAGTATATCACCTGATATATCTTGGTCTGTAAATATCGCAGTTGCAGCCGTTTTTGTCTTAGGTGGAAGATCGGTATTTGCAAGCCAATCACATACTTGTTGGACATCCCAGTCTGTCATTTTAGGCGTTGGGTGTGCTGACTGATTCGATACCGCTTCTGAAGTGCCGTTCGGACGTTCTGAAACACACACATATATATATATATATATATATATATATATATATATATATATATATATATATGTGAAAAGATGTAGAAACATACATAAAAATATAAAATTTACTAATGATTTACATTCAGGTAACAGTTCAGATAACAATCATCCGATAGCATGAAATTTACTGTTCGCTCAGGCATTCCATATAAGTCGAAAATACTTATAAATACATATAAGAATACTACCTTTGGTCTTCTCTATCCGGTTGTGTTCCTCGGTGTGTATGTCATCAAATATTTTTTCCTGGTTCTCCCTTCCAGATATGTTGCGCACTTGACTGCATACTCTGGTAAATTGTTAAGATAATATAGGGATTTATTTATATCCACATTTAGGGAAACTAACAAACAAATTAACTCATATATGAACTCACATGTACCTTCAGTTCTGTCATAAATAAAATGTAATGATTCATGGCGATTTAAATTTATTTTACAGTTTAAAAAGGAGATAATGTAAACCCTGTTTAAGGATACAGGTTGATATCACTTTCTCCTTCAAGGATCGCGTCTGTGAAAACTGCCTGAATTGCGGTGCGTATTCGTGATCCTTCTAGATCTACCGGCATGCCAGAAACCGCTGCTTTGAGGCAAATGTCTTCAAAAGACGTCACACACTCTTCGTCCTCTATATATTCATCTTTCAACCAGGTCTTCAATTCATTTATTGCTTTGTTGTCTGTAAAATGTATAAGATTATCAAGGCTATTTAAAAAGTCTGTGACAAGCGTTTTTATTTAAACTCCATAAGTTCAAATATGAAAAATATGTCTGTCACTTGTGTCCCACACTTGTTATATTTAAGGAATACTGTTGTATATATCCCTGGCTCAGGAGATAAATAATGTCGTAAATAGAGAACGGGGATGAACCCTTAATACAAATAAGGGAAAAGTTTATCTGTGGAACAGACCTAGTATGTCCCCCTTCTGATGTGGGAATAGCTAGAAAAAAAGTTGTGAATACATGTTTGAAATTTAAGATGGATCAATGTCACACACCAAGATTACCTCTGTGACCTTGAAAACAACATGAAGGTCATCCACATTCGAACGTGACCTAACCCTTCACTAGGTACGTCTATGCTGCAAGTTTGGTGACTGTGCCTCAAATTCTATTCGAGTTATTGCGTTAACATCATTTTAGCATTAATGTTGCTGTGACCTTGAAAATTGCGTCAAGGCCACCTGTTTTCATACATAAGATAGCCCTTCATAAGGTGTATCAAAGCTGCAAGTTTTGGTGAGTGCGACTGGAATTCTTTTCGAGTTATTGCGTTAGCATTATTTTAGCATTATCTCTGCTGTGACCTTAAAAAATGTGTCAAGGTCAGCCATGTTTAAAACCTGATCTAGCCCTTAATAAGGTGCATCAATGCTGCAAGTTTGGTGACTGTATCTCAAATTCTTTTTGAGTTAATGCGTTAACAAATGTGTGACGGATGGCAAAACGGACGGACGGGCGGTAAGACGGACGGACGCTCACCATTTATATGCCCCCCGCCGACGGCGCCTTCGGTGACGGCCGGGACAATAACGATAATTGTCTGACAAAAAGGTATAAAAAATGTCGAAAACAATGCCAATTTTTTTAACAATTTTACAGCTTGTGATTTCTAGACATGCTTCATGTAAGAATTTTTGCAGTTATGTACTAAGATATAACATGGCTCCTCAGTATATCCTGTGATTTTGTTAAACTATGGTAAGATTTAAAAAAAAATAGCGCAAATGAAGTGCCACTTATATGAAATGCTGAAAAAGCACACCTACCACACCTACTACACTCAGTAAGTTCATGTAAACAGCCAAAATTCACCACTTAAAAATGATGATTTGAGAAAAAAGTATATATATATATATATATATATATATATATATATATATATATATATACATAAATCCGTCCTTCCCGTCATAAGAAACGCCAAATTCACTCATACCAGTTACCGGTGGTGGGAAGGACGGTAAAGGTATGTCTCTCATGAATCAGTGGGATGAACCGGTCATTGAAAAAGACTGGAAATGCGGACGTGATGCAAATCCACAAAAATAAGTCATACGGTTGATTTACATACTTAAATCCAATTGACTGCCGAGTTGTACAACACAGTTAAAACGGAAACAGTGTGATCTATTTTTAAAAAAAAATGATATATTACCGTTCCATAACTTGGCCTGCTCTTGTAGGGGTGCGATCAGATGCCACTGTTTTGTATGCTCCAGCCCATCCAGGAAGAACTGGAACGCCTTTGGGTCAGATTTATGGCTCAAAATGTCAAGGAGTAATATTGTTCGTTTCTGTTCGATCATCTCACACCGTAATCGAGACTGGTCAAGCTTATTGAGGATTTTCTTTGAAATTAGGAAGTCTATCAGAATAGAACCATCAAGGTCTAATCCCGGCGCTAACAAGATCCGATTCGCCCGGAGACTATGTTTGTGACGATCCTCCATATCTGTTCGCTGGCTGAACCTGTGAACAATAAAATATAGATCACTGCCCTTAATGCATGATCACTACCCCTGCCCTCCTGGATTTTGTACTAATGGCAGAAAGAAAAAATGTGCTGAAAAAAATAACGACCCCTTTTTTGGTTGACAGGTTAACATTTTCAATCGTAAAATAAGAAGATAGCTGATGCTATAGCGACTAATACTCTCAAAGGATGCCGCTAAAGCTACTGACACTAAAACCAGAGAGAACAAGTTCTTCAACTCGTAATAATAATTTTCATATTTCAGTTCACCATTATGCGATAATTACGCATTTTCCTCCTGGCATGTCGGCGATGACATGAAACTGAAAAAAAAAATCTTTGTAATATTTGTAATGTTTCCATGTAACATTCATACAACGTTTTTAGTTGTTACTATTTTCAGTCATCGAAGGAACTTTCAGTGTTCCAAAGGAATATACAAATCAATAATATTTGGATAATACGACTAGTTTATGCTGATTGCTAACGTAGGACAATGAATAGCATAGATCAAGGTACGCTCCTCACGCAGCGTCTTATATATATTAGCTGCAGTTGAGGCAGATCTCTCTTGCTATAACCTCTGCTTTGTATAGCAAGGTTCTCTGGATCTGACCACCAGGGTTGGCACAGAGGACAGAATTGTAAGCAGATCAATCAGAACGTGGTATCGTACTGTGCAGCCTGCTCAAAATTTTAAACATGCCACACTCGGTCCACGAATCATAAAAAAGAGATCGATTGTCTCGGTATAATCAGACGAGAGCGGAAGTCGCGTGTTACTGGATGGTAGCTGGATACACAATACAAAGTAACTGGTAACAAGATTTAACGGATTTTAAACACCAGTACAGCAGTATACCTATGCTTGTTTTTCTGTTAAACCATGGATTCAGTTTGCAGGAGTTTGCTTTCATTGTTTCACTAAACGATGACTATGACTATACGCCATCGGAAAACACACTCTGGTTTTGTTATTTTCATAAATGTGCAGGCTATCAACTAGATAATTCATGGGCCATGCCTCAAACGTCCGTCCACGATATATAACGCCCACGAATGGATCTGCAATCAACGTCACAAAATTCATTCAAGGCAGATTCTCGTGTCAGAAGATTAGGTTGTGCGCTTGCCAGTTCTTTTCCCAAAACTGTTAAAAATATTATTAAAATATCGCAAGAAATGGCGTTCATAGATCCTAATTACATTGGCCGCAACAAAGGATATGTCTCTTCCTGCTTGCGATCCCAATCCGGTATTAATCAAAAGTTTTGCAAAATGTTCCAGCGATGGCTTGATGCGTATTATCGTGTCACCCCAAATAAGAGCATATATCTATTTTCTGATATTATCATGCCTGTTATTATTCCTCTACCCTTCTTTATAACTTAAATTGCGAAATGTCTGCATTATTGTATAATGGCTATAGAATAATATTTATTATTAGTTACTGCTTGATATGCAAAATCTGAGGACGATTCTCATAAAAGAACTTTATAGAATGCCCCGACGCTTGATGAGCTTTTTTATCCATTTTCCGATGTATTAAGTAAGTTTATTAGTACTATGAAGGTTTGATATAAGAAATTTTAACGTTTACACAAACCAAAATATTTGAAAATAAAAGCAACGTCGAGTAAACAATAACTGCATATTTACCTACCATGACGCAAACTGATGAAACGACTTATGCTTAGGGAGACAACTGCAAATGCCAATCTTGCAAGCTTCATTTCTCAGAATTGTTCATATAGTTGTCAAAACTGCTTTGCCATTGAAAATCAAGACATTTGGTTAACCAATTTCGTGGTCCCACCTACATGCATTTAACAAGTTTTTATGGAAGTTAATTGGCAGTTCCATGGCCTTGGGGCTGGGATAACCATTAACAATGTTGAATTAATATACTGAAAAGGTTCTAAATAGGTGGGATGGGATGGGGGGTTGCTTTAAAAATAAGGGGAAAACAAATGTAAAATTGGGTAATTTTGCCCGGCAAGGAGGAAGTTATTTCCTTCGGGGGGGGGGGGGGGGGGTTGCTGGTCTTTAGTGTTTGTTTTTTTTTTATATAAATTCATTATTCATTTATACAATCTAATTAAGGAATTTATTTTTTATATTTACTACTCAACTGGTAAGTGTATAGAGAATTGCATTTCCCTCCCACGAGATGTCGTTTCTACTCCGGTGAGTACGATGCTGCAGTCTGGAATATACAAGTGTTCCAAAGGTGCTTGAAATATGACAAGTAAACAAAATTCGCCAACATCCTTCCACTTCTAGTTTTTTTACTGGTCCGCTCAGAAAAAGCACACTATTATGCAAGTGTTAATTGTAACCCGTTTGCAGCAAACACAAAAAAGCTGACGATAAGATCTGTATATTTGTGACTGATATTAAACTCGTAAGCCCACGTTTGACTCATCATCTAAAATGAAGATAGACCCTCCTGCATGTCATTTATGTTTAATTCACTACTTCAGTGTCTAAATCACTTTCTTTCCATCCGTTTTCTTGCCCTTGTTTAATAATACCTGCCTGGACAGTGCCACTATACAATAAGGCAAATAATAATAATACTTCCTAATCCCGACCGACCCCGTTTTTTTATGATTTGCATGAATGGATATCAATTTATCAAAAGAAATAGAAAGAAATGCGCGGAATATTGTTAAAACTTGGACAGAAATAGTTGATTAATGCCTTCCAGTTTAGAAAGCTCGTGCGATACAAGTTCACTTATGATCGGACCTACTATTATTCTCCAAAACAGCTGCAAAGAAGGGCATATTCTCCAACCCTCCGGGGCCCTCACCCTCGCGCCAAAGGTCGTTTTTACTCTTGTGAGTCTGATTCCGCGCAGTGCGGGTTGTATTGAGCGTAGAACATTCGGTCGTTCCTGTCCCTTTATTTTTACAATGTTCAGCTGGTAAGGATATGTCAGCAAGCAATTTTAATAGATAATGGCCAACAGACTTCTCAATGCCACTGTGATCAACTGATAGTCTAATATATTTCAACATTGTAACAAATTTGATGGTTTGTATTGAAAGCTTATGGTATTAGGTAAAGCCCACTTAACCTACTAACTGCAAATTCGAAACTGTTAGTACAATTATTATTTATAAACATTTATAAACTTCAAATAAATTTATTTATTCATAATTCATATGTCTGAAAAATTATATTCTGCATGTATTATTGTTTTAATGAATGCCAAATTCACACATTTATCTATATAAATAATATTCACACACAAAAAAATTCTCACTTCCCCACCTTAGGAGCCTGGCTTCAGTTTATTGGATCAAAAGAGATTAAGAATGGATCATCAGGGCGGATTTTCACTGGCCTGCTGGAACATCTTATTTACAAAATACTGGCACGATCTGAAGAAAACTGTCACCGGGCCTGTGATCCCCTTTCATTTCCCATCCCTGCAGATACAGTTTTATTTTTTTCGTTTCGTTTATCTGGCTTGCCTAGAAAATCTATAGCCTTACGACAATGTAGCGTTGCTACATTCTTATTGACACTGTTACTAGGCGACAAGAGATTTCCGGATAAGAATTACGCCGGTTCATCCTTTTTCTAGAAGGGCCGGCCCAGTTTACAAACATAATGTAACAGATGTAACATTGTTAAAAAAACACTACAAAATTGCATATATCTATACAGAAATTTTTTTTCTCAGTACTATTCCTGAGATTCAGATTATCTCCCATCTCCACTAATGTCAGTCTGTACCATTGTGGTACCTAGGACACCCACTACACTCGTACATTCAGAGAACTTCACTTTTGCTTAAGAAATGAGTATTCATAACAATACTTACACAGAAGTCTATCCTACCATATTCCCTGACAGAAGCAAAGTAGAGATGGTATTTTTGTTGTCAAATTGCAAGTAAAATGATTGTTTTCTCCTCAACCAGTCTCTGTCAACAGCCGCCATGACTGCTTGCCTGGGCAAATTTCCGCACAAAACATAGATTTGTCGCTGAAACGACAACCATATCTAAAACGCCCCCTTCTGCAAGTACATAGTACTAAAACCTTATGAATTTAATTCATCCTTTGTTAAATATTCAAGGCGGTTTTCAGATATTGGGTGTTGATTTTACGTAATTTCCCTGATATACCTTGGGCTGTCAGTTGAATTTGAGTGAATTCACTTAAATTTTCAAATGAACGTTCTTAGTAAGGCTGAACCGTGGTCACATGACAAAGCCCATTGCAACCGTCGTATGCTGACGATAACTTTATCATGATGTGGGGTTTCCCCAATATTGAAACGTCTGGGAAGTTTGTGACTGAGCCGGTGGCTGGTCACGTGATATATATATCGAATGACGCGACCAGGCCGAGTATACTTATAATTACTGGGGGGGGGGGGGGGGGGATGGGGGGGTCTACTCCAAGCTGGTCTCTTGGGATTCTTTATTCGAATTCAATAGAAACATATTTGTCACATACCAAGCACTATACAATAGGGCTGGGTATCGGTCTGCCTATTAAGGTACAATACGTAAATTGCGATACATTCAATTCGATATCTGATACGTATTGACGATACGCTCCATTTTTTTTTTTTTTTTTTTTTTTTTGGTATACCATTTTCTGAATAAAACACATGTTTTTACTTTCTAATGTTTCGCATTATGCTGGATATTAAATAAACAAAACAGACCAGTTGTGTAGTGTAGATTTCGGCTTAATTTCTTTCTTTTGTGGATCATTTCCTTATAACTATTACTTATCTTACATTAAATGGTCCATCTCTTTATTATTGACTGAATAGTTGAGATAGGCAAGAAGGTGTCCGACAGCCATGTCACCTAATGTGAAACGCGCATGCGGAAATCGGTTTCGGGCTAAATTTTAAGGACACGTGCGTGATTGGCTGAACCGTTGTTCATCGATAATTGCATTTCGTGTCAGCATTGACATGTTATAGTAAACATTACCATGAAAATATATCTTATCCTGAACAAGATATCTCTCTGGCAATAATCAAAATACCCCTCCTCAAATTTCTGTTTACCGAGCGATTCAAATTCTATGTAGTCCTTCCCATGCGCAGTACCCTTGTCCGCATGTTTTTCCGGGATAATTTTTCATACCAGTGAAACAGTGTAAACCTTTCTGGTCCAAAGATTGAAGGGCTATTCCGCCGACTGCCTGCGTAAAACATAATGCCTTACCTTGCTTTGATTTTGTATGACTCACTAAGACTATGAGACAAATAATCTTGCCTGCCTATGTGGTGTTTGTTTGACAACAGTGACGTCACAATGATCGGTCGCGCATCACCTTTAACTGACTGACGTCATCAGCTTGTATGGCTTGTTCATGATCATATTTCGGATTATTTGTCTCATGCGAAATCAATGAAAGGTAAGTCATTATTTTAAATGTATATATTTTCCCTCAAAGCTTTGGCCATTTGTCTCATCTGATGCCGAACACGGAGTTACGAGTAACCTTTGACAGATATAAAAACACCTTCAGAAATTGTTACGCTAATACTTGAATCAAGTAGATGGATCATAAAGGCGAGAAACATGCCCTATTGTGCCCACAGTATTTAAAGAAAAATAATATTATGGTAGATAATTTATGGCCCCATTAATACAAATTATGAAGGCATTACTTTTTACGCAGGTAGTCGGCGAAATAGCTTCTACAACCTTTGGACAAGAAAGGTTTACACTGCTTTACTTGTATAAAAAAATTATCCCGGAAAAACATGCAGACACGGGTACTGGGACGGACTAAAGCAATATGTAAATATGAGTATCGAATCGATTAACAACGAAGAACGTCAGCAATCATGGACCACGTACGTTATGGGGGGGGGGGGGGGGGGGGTAGATCTACAAATGTATGATGTGTCATTTGTCCTCCTCACTTTTTAGGGAAATAAAACGCGTAGAGAAAATACGCGTACTTATGTACATGTATATAGCGTATTCGGGGTCATTATTTCAGTTTTCAACTTTCTATAGTCCGTATCATCCCCTCATGTCCTCCTGTTTTTTGCTATGAAAATTTTTATTAGGTACATTTCAAGAGAAACAATTATAGTGTAGAAGAGAGGATTACAGAACCTAATTTTCAACTAGGTAACTAAATTCCTGCCTTATACCATATTTGAGTAAGAGAATTATTTGAAAATATGAGAAATCAGTCTACATTTTACAACATATCAGACCCACTTATGGCGATCTAGGTCATTGGTCACATGCAAAAACAGCCTCAACTGACAGCTGCTGAATGGATGATGCCATGTAAACACTCTAAAAAATATAACCAGCTAAAACAAAGATGGCTACTTATGGACGGACACACCATATCAACCAGATCATGACAAAGAGACTAAAATGTTGTGAAACATAAACGGGGGATTTATTGTAAAATTCTTAACTGCCATATTAGGTTGTCACTTCCATATGTTGTTTACTTGGAAAATATTGAAAAATTTAAACTTTAAGTAAATCATCTACAAAAAACAGGTGGACAGCAGGTGGTGAAATGGACTATAGTTTCTTATTTTAACCTCGATGCTCGTCCAACTGCACGTCTCATAATAGGCCTAAGAAAATTTAGGATTCGCTTGCTTCAAAGGCCTAAATGAATCATTATGAATGTTAGCCCATAGAGTTATCTTAAGTCTTCTAATCCAAAGGTGTTGAAAATTGAGTAAATATTACTTTCATCACAAAATTATATATACCGTATTATATGTTTGAAAATTATGTTGGGATATACTGTCCTCATATTCATTATCATGAGCGCTGCTTTTTCCCTGGATTAGGTCAGGGGATTTCTGCCCGTGAACTGGATTTTCCCCCTTAGTCCTTACACTTCAACAACAAACGGCTCATGCATGTCAGTTATATTCCCCTTGTATAACTCACACGCACGAGCTTAACTGTCATCGGAGTACTGACATGTGTATAAACATTTCTTATCCAGTCGATCATATGGCAAAATACTTGTCTAGTTTAAGTCTATTTTAACAGTCAAAATAATAAATAAAATGTGGTTACATCTTTTTAAGTAGTTTAGATTATAATTTAAGACTTGTGTCCATATTTGTTAGCAGTCTTTATTTTATCCTCGATACGACCAATACAGTATATGCAAAGCGTATCGGTAACCGTATCGACGTTGCGTATCGATATATCGATATACTGATGCATGCAGCCCTACGAAGCACACAGAGGATATTTAATTATTGGGAATTCATGGTTTTTCCAGCCAAGCTATAGTCTCTTTGGGTTCTTTATTCTATCAATACATCTTGTCACATACGAAGCACACAGATCGAGGATACTTAATTATTAGGAATTCATATTTTTTTCTAGTCCAATCTTGTCTCTAGTGATTCTTTATTCTATCGCAGGCCTGCCAAATTACTGTTATGTTTAAAGTCTCTTTTTTAGGATTTCCTGAAAATGACACCAATTACTCTTTTTTCACATTTTTTTCGTGAACGAATTCTTGATTAAATCTATTTCCTGCTTTAAGTGTCGAGCATGTGTCACAACATTTGGAAAATGCCCTTATCTTGAATAATGCAGTGGGATGTGCGCCATGTATGCGTCGACAGATACACATTTCAGAAATCCATTTCAGATTACCCCCCGGTAATCTGAAAAAGGGGGTATTCGCTACACTGGCACGATGTTATTACTAGATCTTTGTTCTTAAATATATTTTTCGGCGGAGGTGTTTATTCGGTGGAGGTAAACACCTCCACTTTTAATGCTGGCTTAACCTGGTACTATGTACGTCGCTGGAATTCTATTCCTTCGTGACAGAGCGGAAACACAATTATCCTTACGTCAACCACCACCTGCTTGTTCTTGGTGTATGCGATGAGGAACCACGAAAAGGCGCACTCGTTTGTGAGTGAAACACGACTGTTGGGTACAGTCTCCTGCTCATTAAGCTTGCAGAATGCTCACCTTGGGTGAGGACCCAACCGTGAAAAATCGCACCGCTCCTCGGCTTAGATTTGAACTTATGATCACCCGGGCTTTCAGCCCTATGCGTTACCCCTATTATTTTACCACGTAAGCCGGTAGGGTCTAAACTTTTGTATACAGCTGTCATTTCAGGTTCTCAAAGGGACAAAACAATTTTGTGAAATGATCAGAAACTATGTTTGCCTATTTTTATCCAGATTTTTATCCAGAGTGGTCGAATGATTCATTTTTTTAAGGAAGTGATTAACGTGAAACTTTTTTGCCGCATACAACCATTAGTTGCAGGCAGTGGGTAAGGTGCGGTATGATATTCCATCTGCTCACGCTGCATTTCTTTATTTATATTTTTCCACTGGTAAGTAAGGCAGGCACTCCCAAAGTTTGCTGCGGAGCCCAGTTAACAAGTTGATCAATTTGTAGCTAAAATGAATACAAGGCCTACAGGCCTAATGCGAACCAGTGCAAAGTTTGGGAGTATGAAAGTTTGTTTTTTAAATTTAATACTGAACCTCTCATGTCCTGCATATCTACCTTAGCTATTATGATTTCAGCCAAATGGACGTTTCGGACCTGCACGTTTCGGACTAGGACATTTTAAAAATAGGATATATCAGTCAGGATATTTCCGATATGTTCTTTTTGCCAGGGAGATTTAATTTGGGACAGATGAACGGACAATTTGGCAGCATGGTTTCGGAGAACATTTTAAAATTTTTTTTTTTAGCTTTTTCCCTATATAATCTAAGAACAAATTCCTTTTTTAGCCTTGGTAATGAGTATCACCTACTCATGCATCCTGGCAGTGGAGGCCCAGCTTTCCCCTAGGTCAAGGGAACCTAATGTGCCAGGCAGAGCCAGGTCAGCTGCCATGGTGATGTCTGGACTGCACCCGAGTGCACCGATTGACCTCTTGACTTGACATGTTGAAACTTGCCGTGTTGCCAAATCTGTTTTCAAACACTGAAAGCCTTTTTCAATTGGCTACACTGCTATTTTAAAGCTGCATTTACCCAATCTATTCTTAAAAAATGACAGAACAATACCATAGCACAATTCTTGTAAAGTTTAAACCAAACAGTGTATAAGCTAAAAGAGACTAAACTCACATTTTTGCTTGTAAAAAACAGATCAATGTAGGTGGCCCAACCAACACCTCAATTTGAGATATTACTCATGTGACAAACATTGGCATAAAATTTGGTGATGACAACTCCAGCTGTTTCTGAGATTTTAAGTTTAGTGTGCTGTTTTGCACAGATGACTAAGTTAAAACCTACTGTGACTCGGCCAAAAATCACCGAACTGCAGCCATTCAAACAAATTTGCGAGAGATTGTTTTAGGGATAATTTCTGTGAAACATTGGACAATTTGGCTGGAAAGTTTCGGAGAAGATTTTTATATCTTTTTTTTTTTACTTTTCCTGTATAAAATCTAAGAAAATTACTGAATCAAACCCATTTGAACAAATTTGAATTATCCACATCTAAGGATAATTCATGTGTGAGAGTAAAAAAATGACCCAGTGGTTTTTGAGAAGATGACCTTTGTAGCCACTGAGCAGAAATGGGCTGCTAAACATTTGACTAAATACAGTTTCCCATAACTCGACCAAAAGTTATTGAACAGAGACCATTTGAACAAACTTAAGAAAGCACTACCCTAGGAGCATTTCTGTGCAATATCAAACAATTTGGCTTTACGCTTTCAGAGAAGAAGTTTTCTGCAGCCCTCTGTATATTTTTTAGGCACCGTTGACCCCAATACAAAAAGACCAATGCAGGTTGCGCCACCAATACCTCAATTTCAGATATGACTCAAGTGACCAACATTAACATAAAATTTAATGATGATAGCTCCAGCCGTTTCTCAGATTGTAATTTTAGCATGCAAATGACTAAGTTCAACTTCCTGTAACTCGGTCAAAAATGACCGAACTGGAACCATTCGAACAAACTTGAGAGAGATTGTTCCAGGGAATATTTCTGTGAAAATATTGGACAATTTGGCTGGACAGTTTCAGAGAAGAAGATTTTTAAAGGTATTTAAAACTTTTTCTCTATAAAATCTAAATTAATGCAGATACCCAGTAATAAGCTCTAGGGCACCAAGTTTCACATGTGACTAATTCTTGCCTGTTATTTGGAACTGCTAGCTCCGACGGTTTCTTACTTACAGCCATGGACGGCGGACGGACGACGCCGGGCCATCACATAAGCTCACAGGTTCGCTAAAAAGAAGCCATCAGTTTTATTTCATTTACAGAAGCCGAACATAAGAACACTTCACTCGAAAAATCTTCCGAGGGTTCAATGAATTATGTAGCGTCTTTTTAAACTTGTAGCGTAATAACTTTTGAGATTTTGAACTGATACCTTCATGCAAATAATACTGTTATACAAAGTGTAAGACACTTCTTAGCGTTGTGCAACAAATAAAATGTTACTATACAAGGTAATAATTTATTTGCATTTAAATTAAGCGCCCTTTCCTAATAAATTATACAAGCCTCGCACTGGCTTAACCAAGACTGCACTGCTCTGTGTTCTGTAACACCAAAAGGACAAAACGTACTTGTTTATACTAGACCCAACTTCGTCCCTTGTGTTTTAAATTTTTTTTTTACACAGGTACCCCGACGAACATCATGGGGCACCGGGATGGAAGTGCGACCAAATTGCTGCCTCATCCTATAATAGGGGCAACCATTCCGAGGACCGTACCAGCTGCGGGTCCAGATGGGTGTACACTGAGCGATGAGTTCTGGTAAAATTAATGTACTGCTTTACCTTGTATACAATGTTAACATGGTACATGGAACTGATATTAAATTAATATGAAAACTTGGGGTAAATTTTTGAATCCTCACTTATATCCAACTTAATTCTAACAAAACAGGCCTGGTTTGTTGGACTAAGATGCTCATCATTCCATGATTACAAATTTACCAGATCTCGTGGAAGAGGTTCTTGTAGATCATTTCGGTGGGGGGGGGGGGGGGGGGATTTAGCCGGAGCTAAAACAGAGAAGACTACCTGAACTTAAGAAAATTACCTAACTTAAGTGCGCTTAAGAAAGGTTTTATATAATAACGCCATGAAAATGAAAAAAACTAGATGTGTCGGAACGACACAAATGCCCCCGCCTTGGGCAAATTAGAAACATTTGTAAAATTTTGAAAATTTTTTTAAGTTCAGGAGGTGTCGTTTGGTCAAAAGTAGGTCAACAAGGGCAGAATGCAAACTCGATCTGTAACGGGTCATTATCAAGCAACACACCAAAAATCATGCCAGTATATGCAGGCATTGTGAAAAAAAGTCCATACATGTGCATTTTCCATAAAAATTTCTGTCTTTCATGAAATTTTCTATGTTTAGGAGCCGTAAAACAATCAAAAGTAGGTCAACCGGGATAAAACGCGAACTCCATCTGTAACTGTCATTATCTGCCCACACATAAAAAATCAGGGTGGTATCTGCAGGCATTGAGGAAAAAAAGTAAGTACATATGCATTTGTTATGAAAATTTATATTTTTCATGAAACTTTCTATGTTCAGGAGCAGTCAAATGGTCAAAAGTGGGTCAACTGAGAGAAAACAAGAACTCAATCTGTAACTGGTCATTATCTGCCTACACACAAAAAATCAGGCCCGTATCTGCAGGCACTGTGAAAAAAAGTCCATACATATGCACCTTTGAAATTTTCTTTGTTAGAGCACCGTCAAACGGTCAAAAATAGGTCAACTGGGACAAAACGTGAACTTGATCTGTAACTGGTCATTATCTGCCCACACACCAAAAATCAGGCCAATATCTGCAGGTATTGTGAAGAAAAGTCTGTACAAGTGTATTTGTCATGAAAATTTGTTTTACATGAAATTTTCTATGTTCAGGAGCCGTAAAACAGTCAAAAGTAGGTCAACCAGGACTAAATGCGAACTCAATCTGTAACTGGTCAATATCTGGCCACACACCAAAAATCAGGCCAATATCTGCAGGCATTGCGAAAAAAAGTCCGTACATGTGTTTTTGTCATGATATTTCATATTTTTCATGAAATTTTCTATGTTCAGGAGCCGTAAAACGGTCAAAAGTAGGTCAACCAGGACGAAACGCGAACTCGATCTGTAACAGGTCTATATCTGCCCACACAACAAAAATCAGGCCAATATCTGCAGGCATTGCGAAAAAAAGTCTGTACATGTGTATCTTTCATGAATATTTCTATTTTTCATGAAATTTTCTATGTTTGTACAACGGTCAAAAGTAGGTCAACCGGGACGAAACGCGAACTCCATCTGTAACTGGTCTATATTTGCCCACACACCAAAAATCAGGCCAATATCTGCAGGCACTGCGAAAAAAAGTCTGTACATGTGTATCTGTCATGAATATTTCTATTTTTCATTAAATTTTCTAAGTTTAGAAGCCGTAAAACAGTCAAAAGTAGGTCAACCGGGATGAAACGCGAACTCGATCTGTAACTGGTCTATATCTGTCCACACACCAAAAATCAGGCCAATATCTGCAGGCACTGCGAAAAAAAGTCCGTACATGTGTATTTGTCATGAAATTTCATATTTTTCATGAAATTTTCTATGTTCAGGAGCCGTAAAACGGTCAAAAGTAGGTCAACCAGGCGAAACGCGAACTCAATCTGTAACTGGTCTATATCTGCCCACACACCAAAAATTAGGCCAATATCTGCAGGCATTGCAAAAAAAAGTCTGTACAACTGTTTGATTTCGGAATGACGGAAGGACGGAATGACAGACATGGGTAAAACTATATGCCCCGCCACTTTGTGGCGGGGGCATAAAAAATATTCAATTAGAGTGGATTTTTATTTAAAGAGTTAGAATGAAATGGTCTCATGAAAAGCTAGAAATGTCTGGAATCAAGAGATGTCGTTGTATCCCCAGACGTTAGGCACTACCCCCTAAAATAGGATGCCTTCTTCTGGAACATAATAACATTACACGCTCACCTTGAGCATCATTATCTATATTAATTTATCCAACGTGAGGTTCTGACCATCACCTGTGCAAATAAATTTAAAAGAATTCAATCTTTCCAGCAGATTTGACCTTATAGAAGAAGGTCACCACTTTTTTTTAACTCATCTGAGTGTCTGAAACAATGGGGTACCAAATTGGTGGTAAACAAGAAAAGTTATAGGGTTCACAATAATATATTTCAGTTGATCTGACCTTGAAAACAGAGGTACAGTTCCCCTTTTTTATATGCTGTGAGAACCCTTTGTGAATCAAATTTAAAGAAACAAACGCAGCATTTTTAAAGTTATCGGATTCACAAAAGCTCAGCATTTTAGCAGACAGTCAAGGTCATGAGTTTTTTAACTTCATGAATATGATTCAAACAACTGGTGTTCCAAATCTGAGGGGAAAATATGCAGTACTTAAAATTGCACATAGCTGATCCTGATGATAAAGTGCACCAGATGACCAGTGTCTTCAGTATGTGCACAATATGAAAGAAATTCGGCCATTAGTTTGAAGTATATTATTAAAACAACCGGACATGACAAAGTTACTAAATATCTTCATTTAAAATTATATTTAGAATATTATCTCATCTGTTGCAAAGTATTTTGCCCAAAATGGACATGTTCATTTTCATTCTTGTAGACAATGTCATGACTCCATTATAATAAGGCTCTGTACTGTCAATCATATCTGTGGAAAAGTTAAGCTTGAAAAAGACCTCTATCTTTTTTTTAACTTGTCACTTAGATAATTTGTCTGGGCACCTGAGTGACCATGCAGAAAATATTTTACATCAGTAAAGTGAGGAGACCCATTTCAGTCTAAGAATACAATTACTGGTTTTTCATAAGTGCTTGCATACCCCAATATTTGCAACACTGAATATAAAAAACAGACATTTATAATGATTTTAGTTTTATTACATGGAAACAGTGCAGTTTCGAGCAGAACTGAACACAGAAGCGTACAAAAATGTCTATACACACAAAAAGATTTGATCGGTGGTCGGTCATAGATGTTGATTCTTTAATAATTTAGCATTATAACTACCAGTTTTGGTGACCTGTAACACACATTATAAAGTTATGACATGTCACATAAGAATACACATTGCTCTCATATTAGGAAACAAAAAAAAGTCCTGTATCTATCACATACAGTGGTCTGGAGCCCGCTGTCTTGGTGCAGCTTTAATGATGTTGTCTACTCTCAGAATCATCTCGCCAGCCTCTGCAGCACTCAGCAGCACCTGACGTTTTACCTGGTATGACTCTGTGATGCCTAGCTCAGCCATGTCCCCTACAGTCCCGTTCTCCATGTCTGCAAAACATTACAGTTCCAGAAATTAAAATATTCCACAATATTTGCCAAATTTTATAGTCTACTAATATTTTTCAGTTCTTCAATAAATTTTAACTTTTAAATAAATTTCATATATTTATTCAATAATTTGCCATTTAATGCCCTATAAAACATACAGTATTTTTTTAGGTAGTAAAGCATGTGGAGTAAATTCTACAAAATGACTATAGAGCCTCACCGATTTTACATCAAAAATGATTATTGTCTTCAGATATGAGCAAAAGTCTACAAAAGGACAACTTTAAGTATCTTAATTAAACTGTCATTATATATATATATATATATATATATATATATATATATATATATATATATATATATATATAATAATAATAATAAAAAGAAAGATTTATTTCTAGAATCTGTCAAAAAATAAGATTTAACTGAACACCTACCAAGGCCAAATGTGCTTTTCCCTTCAGTGTGTACTGCCCGCAGCTCAGACACCAGTTGAGCACTGTCATACCCTGCATTGTCAGCTATGATGGTGGGCAGCTGAAACAAGAAAAATTTCAACATATGATATGATCTTTTTCTGAGACAGCCAATTTAAATACACACAAGTACTGATGTTGATGATACAGGTTTAAACTTGGAATGTACACACAGTATACAGTTAGGCCAAAAAACAAATAAAAGGTATGGTTCTCTAAATCCCCAAATCAAATTTTTTTATTTTGATTTTCAATTAAAACTAACCGATTTTGAGCACCAGCCCCTCAGACATTTCTTTCAAGAAGATAAAACAATACAATCTTGACCAAAATTTCTTTGTTTTGTAGTGCTTTTACTTGTTTAGCAAACTTTCTTGCAACCATTTTGCCATTACCCTGTAAAGAGCAGACTGGGACTTGAAACCTCAGATGGAAGGACTTATTAAGGGTGGGAGAAATTCAGCAATAAAATATGTTGCAATATACAAATTGATGCAACCAAAGGATCTCATAAAACACACCTGTCGTAGGTCAAACCGCTTGCACTATCTATATTCATACTTACTGGGAGCAGTATTTAACAGTAAAGGCTAAAGAGTTGAGCTTTTTACCTGTCTTAATGCCTTGGCAAATGATTCAATTGCCAGTGCCTCTTTTCCAGGCGTCCTGGCAGCCAAATCAGAAACAGCATTAGCCATGAGCATTTCTGATGCACCACCTCCATAGACCGTCCTTGTTTCCTTAACAGTCTGTGCCAGCACACACAGGGCATCATGCAGCGACCTGTCAGCCTCATCCAAGATCTGCTGAGTGGCTCCCCTCAGAACCACAGTACAGGCTTCACCCATGGCAACACCTTTAACAGTACCATACACAGTGCACTTTACAAAAGAAGACAATAGTATTTGCATGAGTCAAGTAGAAGTTCTCCTGAATGATCTATTAACCACTACAGACCTTCTCATGCTCTGCCTCTTTTCACCTTATTATGCTAATGATTCCAAAACTGCTTCTACACAGAAAGCTTTCAATGTCTAAGGTAGCAAGAGTTAAGACAATAGTGACGTCAAAGATATGTCACACAGGTCGGTCGCATATGGCTTTGCACAGACTTATATCATCAGCTGGAATTGCTGTATCTCTCTCTCCAGTGATGACTATACCTAAATCACAGTGAAGTGTTTTGCCATATTTTTGATTCTCTGTCTCATTACCAATTCAGAGCAAGGTTAGAAATTAGTATTTACTCAGCAGTCAGCAGAGTAACTCCTGCAACCTTTGGCCTAGAACTTTTTTACACTGTCTCTTTTGTATAAAAAAAAATATCCCAGAAAAACATGCAGACACAGGAACTGGTACAGACTACATGTGATTTATTCTGTTTGATAGAGCTGTCAAAATTATGCAAATTTTGCACTTGTTAGGTGATTGACTGTTTACATTTCAAATGGTAAATTGATTGGCTGCTCGCAACTGCTCTGCTCAAGATTATTCATTGAATAATATATGATGAAGGTCACAGAGTTTATGGTTAGGTCATTTATATGACTCTAGGGTTAGAATGTATCACAGTATCAGAAATATTTTGTATGAACCACTCATGTCAGCCTAGTGGAACAGCTGGAGTAATTTCAGATTTATACATTGTCCATTAGCTTTGAGGAAATTCAGCATATCCACTCTGTTCAAGAATGAAATAAATTTACAAATAAAACAAAAGTACTAAAATATACAAATCCCCAAATGGTAAATGTGAATCCAGAAATATAATCTGATTCAGAAGTGGATCATTGGTTCCAAACTCAAAGCTGCTGGGTACCTATGGTTTCAACATGAATTTACACATTACACACATTATGCATTTTTAGTTGGCATGGGAAATAATGTACAAACATCAAACATCTGGAATAAGCAAGCAGTGGAAATCCTGGACTAGTTATAATAAAGCATTTAACTGACCTGAGAATTTGAGTAATTTATCTTCTCCAATCATGACTTCCTCCACCAGCTTACACTGACCAAGTTTTACGCTTTCAGGGTCATCAAAATTGGACACGATCTCACCACCTGTCACAACGACACACAAAGGTAACAGTGAAGGTTAATGTCACTAAATCAATGGAGAACATGACATTATGTCATATAACATTTACAAGACCGATATCTAATAAAAATATTTCAGCACAATTTCTTTTCATTGAAATTAAGCATGACTGAAATTAAAACAAAATTTTCCCATATTCATTAATCAATTATTACCCTAATTAGCAAGTATTCTGGCTAAAAAGATTTAACATTTATCTAATGAAGTAAATTCATGTCAGTGATCCTGAACCAACATCAAAGCATTATAGTACTAAATTACAATGTATCATATATAATACAGACCTGTTACCAGAGCCAATCTTTCAACACCTTCAAAGTCAGCATGTTCTATGGCCATGACACCAGCATCAGCAAACAGCTGCTCTGGGTAGTTGTATATAAGTTGTCTGAAACAAACAACATCACTCTGTAACGTGTTGGTGCATGAGAACTACATGCTGCATAATCATAAGAATTAGTTGTACAGAAATACTGTGGTTGGTTTTATAATCGCAACTGGGAAATTTTGCGATTTCTTCATTTTAAATTTTCACTATGGTTTAATTTACAAGATCTTGTAAATCAAAGCACAGCAGTTATTGTATTTATTTTAAATTTAAAATAAATTCTGCAATACATACTCATTTCTGGTGCAGCCATTAAATTATGACGTATCATACAGACATGTCCCCTATGATTACAACATTTTTTGCAATAAGCTGGTATGCATTGGTCATTTTATATTACCAGGCATAGATAAGGTCCCTGATAATGTTGTTTCAAGGTGTGACCTGTTTGTACATCTTATTCCCAAGCGTTTAATATTTGGGATTATTTTACATTTGCGAACTCACAAAATATAAAAGCAACCACAGTATATATCATCCACTTCATCTATGTGACTGGGTCACAAATGAAAAAATGTTTGAAATTCTAGAGTCTTAAGAATTTCCTTCTCTTTTTTTTTCATAAAAAGAGTAATATTTGCTACACTTGCCCCAGTCACATTATGGCATACCTGACTACAGCCCTGAATGATTTGACAGACTGGCGAGCCTGTCACATTAATATATATTTATGCGATAGACCCTATTGTTTTGTCAAAATTTGTTAATGTGTTACAATTTCAAATAACTAAACTGTTCATAGTTACATTCATTTTACATTAACGATTGCCAGCAGTCAGGACAAGAGTCAGGGATATTATCATTTTTTTTCAAAGTCAGGGAAAAGTCTGGGAATTTCATTAAAAGTCACAGAATTTTTTCAGAGTTGCCTGCTGAGGTGTTTGATATTGATAAATATTTTCATAACACCAAACTATTGAAAAATATATTCTTTTTTTTGGTTTTAGGAATAAGTTAGAGGTATTTGATATGATAAACAGTTTCATTTAACCCACCTGTTGATAAATACATTCATTTTGTGCTTAAGGATCTTGTTGACCTTTTCTCTCATTTTCTCCTTCTCTGCCAGCTCCAGTTCTGCCACCTTAGACACTGCATCTACTCTTACTCTGGACCCAAACACCTGTAAGACATTGTCAAATAATCATATACTGAACAAACAAAAATTAAGAGGCACTAGAAATTTTACATTTCTCGACTTCTATCATTCTGTTACCTGGTGAAATAAAATTAATACTTCACAGTATACATCTTTGCAAAATGTTTGCATTAAAAAAATAGTGGTTAGTTTCTCTGCCCGTGTCTGGCCAATAAGCATCTTTAATTATTTTTGCATGTGCTAATATGCTCGCTACCATCAGATTGGATCAAGTTATCAGGCTGCATTTACATGGATGAAGTGGCCAGTGGAGACACTTACTTTGATCTTGTCTGCATCCATAGGTGTGTTGGCAATAAGGATGCTGGCATTTTCAATGCGCTTGGGTTGGTTTACACCGACCTTCTTGTTGAGCAGGAATCCTGTCCAAAGGGGATCAAGAATTCATAATTATTCTTTTTTTAAGTTCACCTTTTTATTTAAGCCAGGATGAAGATAATATTAACCTTGTGTAAAAAAGACATCATCAATACAGGTATTATAAAAATAAGATTCACAATTATATTACCAATAAGAGCTTAAAAGTGTGTATAATAAGTACATTTTACTGAAAACCAGTGCTCTGCCTTGAGATTAATATGAAGATGTGAATTAGAGGCACACCTGCAGAACATAACATGTGCAGTAAATTTCTACATTTCATGACTGTTTGACTGTTCTCCTGTTTTACAATTTATATTTAAATTCAAATACACAACATATCTTTCATGAATCAGGTATGGAGCACCTGGAGATTTAGCCCATTTTCAAACAATTGAAGATGAATAATCAGACACTTTATAATTTGATAATCACATGAACTTGATCTATATTACCTTCATCTAAATAGGAATCTGTCAAACCACCTCCAAGTTTTTTGATGATCTGAATGGCATCCAAGTTACCACTTCCCTGCAAGATAACAGTGACAGAGGATTTAGTGTTCATGTGCTCTTTTATAATTTAATCCTCTCTAACTTCTAAGGATTTCCCCAAACAAGTTTAACGCAATTCTATAATGATGCACAGTTTAGGATAAACTGTGTTCTTCAAACTAATAAACAAGATTAAAATTAACAATAAACTGCAATCACATTTCTTTGCAATAAGGCAGGTATCTTGCACCAAGAACCACATTCAGACATGAAATCAAACCTGCTACTAAACATCATTTATAAAATTAAATGGCCAAAGGTAAATTGAATAAGTTGGTGGGACTTGGTCACATAGACTCACCACTTATACTACAAAGATAAAAAACAAAGTTCTCTGTAACTTGGTTGTAAAAAAAACACATGGTCATTACCCAGCATTTGAACAAATTCTGATAATGTTTCAGAATTGCTGAGAAATTTCCCCACATGGCATTTTACATTTAGTAATATCTGAAATGCTCTTTATTCATAAGTCAGCTTTTCATTTGAGCTTACAGAGAACTTACCTTTAACCTTAAGACTGCATTAACAGCTAACTCAGAGAACTTGTCTCTGTGCTGTGTGAGGATCTTGGAGCTGAGGGTTGTACGGGCAATGTTCATGAGATCTTCACGGAATTTTTCAGGATCATTGCTGTAATACATAACATTATAATTATGTTATATATGACCAACTTTCGGGAAAAATGGGGATTTTTAAAAAAGCCTTTACTGGTATTCAAGTTTGAGATCATCTTCATGGTAAGATGAAAGTTTCAAGATATATTTTAAGTTGTACACCCATCAAATTATACAGCCAAATTTAATAAAAAAATTAGGAAAGTATGCAGGACTACCACCTTGCCGATTCCTTTGGATAATAAACATGGATGATAGGATGATGAAGTCTCTGTCTCAAAATATGTAAGGGCTTGCATCGGACCCAGGTGAAACCAATTTTACCTAGCTCAGTGGGTAAAAACTGGGTTAAAAGTATTTTACCCATGTTTTACCCAGTTTATTGCCCAAATTTGTTCCATTGTTTATTTGCGTTTATAAAGCTTAGTTTCTTAACTTTCTTTTTGTTTGGTCAGAAGAAGTTAGACACACAGTTTGTAAATATTGGTAGCAAACCATATGGCTCTGAACACATCACCTCTGTCTAAAAGAAGCCATCAGCCACTCACACTTTAACTCATGTTTGGCTGTGCAGAGCACATCACTCTTATCATTAGGAATTAGTGGTAAAACCCAGGAATCCTTGGCAATTCCTGGGTAAATCCTATTTTACCAAGCCCAGTTTTTACCAAGGTCAATCAGTGGTTTTACCCAGGTGATACCCTTGAGTATGTCCAGGCTGTTTTATCGTAAGCTCTTTGACAGTAGCCAACCAGTGATGTTACTTTCTTCCACCAATGTCATCTATGGCCATGTGACTTATGAATTAATCACAAAAACAACATAATCATTTTGTAACTAACCCATGATCCATGGCTGACTCTGTGAGTGCACGACGAGCTTCGTCTGTAGCTTTTCTCCAGCCAGCTATAATTGTTTGTGGATGCATTTTTGAAGACACAAGTTGCTCAGCTTCCTGAAATGAAGTTTATACGAGAATGAAAGATCAGGATGCCTCTTGTGAAAGACACATTTTGAAGTAAATTGAACTAAATCTATAAACATAATTCTATAAACAGGAAGAAATCAATCAATACACACAGAAGCAAACGTTCTACCCCCCCCCCCCCCAATTTATATAAAGATGTTTAACAATGTATGATGTTGTGGCTGAACAGGGTATGGGTTCTTTGTTATATACTATACAACCTTCCACTACCCCTGTGCCAACTGTTTTTTTTTATGTACAATGCACTTAATCTACCTTTATAAGTCTCAGGTGCAAATAAGACAAATATGGCATTTATCTAACAGCAATATATGCTCTTCAATGCATGAAATCATATTATTTAGCCAACATGAAATTACTGACCAGATATACAGTATTTGACATATCATTGATACCCTTAGCATTAAACTACATATATTTGCTTGTAAATCGATGATTCCTAAAAGCAGGCCTCAAATTTCAATTTTGGAAATAACAAGCTACTGCTGCCTGCCAAATTTGAACTTGACAGGCAACAAAGAAATCTGACAGGCAGTTTTTACAGTTAAGTTTGCTAAGTTTTGCTGATGCACGGTGTGTGAAATGGAGACATGGACGGGGGTTGGGAAATGGGAATTTTTTACCAGGTCATAATTTAATAGCAGGCCTAATTTGGACGATGATTGACCTTATAATAGATATATTAATGGTGTTCCAAGTATTTATTTATATACTATATATGTTAAACATGAGGTATGTTTATATATGTTTACAACTGAACACAGCGTGGATACAATGTAGTTTCTCGCGAAACTGTTTTACCAATATCCTTATACAGCGGACCAATCAGATAACCCATAACATAATGTAGACGTGTAGCCCACGCTGCAGTAACCTCTAGGCTTAGCTATATTTTGCTGATAACATCCGGCCATAAAAGATCATTTTTCTGATTGGCCTACGGGTAGCCATTTTTTATCTGAAATGTTCCCGAAATTTTCCCCGAGTAGACCCAAATGGTGGCTAGCTTAGCGCCACCGTGTGTCACTGTAAGAGGCTATCCGCTCATTTGCTGGTTTCCCAGGCCAGTTTCCTCGTAAACGGGTAACCAGTAACACAAAATTTTTTTAAAATGAAAAAGCATATAGAGTGGCTGCGATTGTGTTTGTGTAAAGACAAGAAGGATGCAGTGAGAAATTTTTTTGACCGGCAGCTGCTCAGGATCGTGGGTGACGGCAGCCAGCCAATTTTAACTTGCATTTGCCAGTTGCCAGTTGTCAAATTCGAGGCCTACTAAAAGATGTTGTCACAATAGTATTTGCAAGTCACTCTTTTGTTACATCAGACAAACGTCTCTCCTATACAGAATGGGATAACAGATAGGGCCACTGAAAATGACACATATTTCCACAGCTCTTTTAAGACTGACCAACTGTGTCACAATGTCACAGAGTAATAAATTTTTTCATACTAATTTAAATTATTAATCACCAAATTAATTCTTTTGATAAGAGATCATTTGTAGTAGCTAACACGATGAGATTGAAAGAAATCTTACAAAAAAATATAGATGAGCAGCGGTGTTGGTACAAACTAAAGATATCAAGTAAAACCTGTTACCTTGAGCAGCTCACATGCCAGCACTGTGACCGAGGTGGTCCCGTCCCCTACCTCATCGTCCTGAACCTTGGAAATATCTGAAGTTGAAAAAGAATATTGTTGCAGTGTGTTCATGCAAAATTAAATGAACCAACAAAGAGTACCTAATTTGATCACTAGGTGCAGTTATGACCCCAATGCATGAAAATGCATGTTTGGATAAAAAATTATCTAAAATTTGGCGTAACAATGCATGGAATAATTGATGCACCAAACTGCAAAATATCAATTGATTTCAACTGAATCTTAATGTACAAATTTATTCATTTTCATTATTTTTTGTATTTACCATAAAAAAGCCCTTAAATTTGAAGAAGCATGCAGAGATGTTTCCTTTATTTATCATCCAATGTGCTGTAAATCTAGTCTTAATGCTCAGACAGAAGCATATAATTAGCCACTGACGCAACTTTGTTGAGCTTTAATGACACATTTAAAGAATTTAAAGTCTTAAATTTACAACTAAAGTCAAAAATGAAACAAGATTCAAATTTAAGATGAAGAATCAATGATTAAATTGATTCAAATGCCTCCCCACAATTCACAGAACTATGGTCTATGCTTTCCTGAACCTGTACAAATACCATGCCCAGAGTAGGTTGCTGATCAGCAAACCATTTTGGTGATTATTTCTTGTTTGCCAATTATGCAAATATGAAACCAACAGAAGTATGAACCCAACAGAAATATAAGCATATACACATACAAAATCTGTTTGAAGATTACATGATGATATTTCATAAAATATTGGAGTGAACTGGCATAAAAAATAACCACCCAACCGTGTATATATGGGGTTAAGAAAACCTTAGACCCACACAGAGATATTAATCAATTTCAAAATCAGTAGAATTAAGTATTCTTCACCCACTAAAAAAGTATTTTTTCAGGATCTTAAGTGTGTAACAGATCTCTGCATGTAAACTTTGCAGCTTTCCTTTTATTATCTCATTTCTGTGTTGTTTAGAGCACATGACCACCAGGGTGATTTTATTTCAGTTTATAAGATCCACAGTTAAACATATTAAGTATGATGATTTAGGATAAACTGTTCCTCCAATGGCTGTTAGTTATGTACAGAACTTAGCTCAGATCCTTACCAACTAGAACTTTGGCTGCTGGGTTGTCCACACCAATGGCTTTCAGTATCGTAGCTCCATCATTTGTGACTTGGATACTGTCATTTTTATTGGATGACTGCAAAATCTTGTCCTGAAATGACAAAACAAAAAAGATTTCAATCAAATCTTCATGGCTTTTCCCCAACTGCAGAAATGACCAATTTGAAACCTCCACAGATAATAAACCAACCAAAATGTGCATTAAAATACCAAGTTAACAAATAAGTTTTGTTTTAACCAACAGCTTGGCTTTTTACACTGAAATATGAATGATCCAAATCATATATACAACCAGCACTGAGCAGATCAAAGTACATGAGAGAACCACAGTCTGCTGGAAGAAGAGAATAGTAGATGTGTACGTGTTTTTTTTCAGATGAGGGTTTCAGTGAAACTTCAAACATTTTACAGAAGTTGCATGAAAGTTAAAGAATATATTAGAATTTTACAAAACAGTGATGGACATTTAAAATTGAATTAAAAATCTCAAATTAAAACAGTAACCATATGATATATGAAAAGGTATCCAGATGAATTATGCTAAGAATGATGAGTTTATGAAGCCATCTGGATTTAAGGCTTTCAAAGCAGAGGGCTAGGACTTAATACAGAAGAGCATTGATTAATTTGTGAAGTGAATTTGCAAAACAAGCCTGACAATGTAAAAACATCATTTGTACACCTCAGCATGAATAAATGTCAACAAGTGAAATATTGAGTAAATTAGCAAAGAAAAACTACTTACCATCCCTTTAGGACCAAGAGTGCTCTTAACCAAATCTCCAATGGCAATGGCACCCACAAAGGAGGACTACAAAACATGATACAAATAACCTGTATGTATCACCTCTATCCACTCAGGCTACAATTTACAGAACCATCATAGTCGGTGCCAGGTACTTGTAACTGTATCTGGGTACACATTTCAAGGGTACCTGTACCTGGTTGTTATGCAGAGGATATACAGGGTACATGGAACTAAGGATTTGTACCTGGTATAATGTACCGTAATGTCTGCTTGAATTCGTACAGGAAAAAATAATTATTTTTCTCAGTGTGTGAATTATTATATGTAAAATATGGAAAATTAGAATAATGCAGGAGAGAAGATCGTTTGACACCTGACAACCGGCGATGGGCGATAATAGATGATGTATGGCAACTCCCATGTTAATTATTATTTAACACTTGTTCGGGAATATATGTGAGCGCTGCTGGTGACGAAAAAGATATCCAGTTTATCCCGTAACTGGCATTTTATCAACCGGTGTTTCTATATACATATCTATATATATATATATATATATATATATATATATATAATATAATATAATATACAGGGTTTTAGCCACGCCGGTCAGGGGTAACCGGGACGGCCTGTACTGCCGGCCGTAACAAACTTAACATTCGTAACCCACAGACCGGCACAAAAGATCATAAAGATCGTCAAAAATCCAGCTACCGGCAATAGAACTTCAGTAATTCATTACCCCAAACTGTTAAATTTGTACCTCATTAGTATGTTAACAAAATTATTTGATCTCGGCTGTGGTGCAAACAAAATTGACAGGAGTCACTGATCACCTTAATATTACACATCAAATAAATTATTGGTAAACAAACAAGCAACGAAGTGTTTCACAGTTTGGAAATGAAAGGAAAACATCATTAGCCAGGGGTCTCTCACAGCCTACTGCGGTGCGTAGCATCATTAGTGGTAAGAAGATGGGCTATTGTTTTGTAATACTTCATGGCAACATTTAATTCATTTACAAACATTATTTGTATGGATTGCAGAATACCCCCTAATAAAATGGTAATGGTGATTTTCTTAGGGCGTTTATGAAATTTATTCTGGGTGCCACCTGGCGGCAAGTGAACTTATTACAGCCGTGAATATGTAATCTCAGCATATTTATTTATATATTTCAATAAATTGTTTAATTTACCCGTTTGGTAATTTCAGTGGAAAAGAAATAAATGAAAAAAATATATGTTTATCATATTTTTAAATTTGGACTGGGGAGTAACATAAAAGGGGAAAAAATAAAGGGGAAAAAAAATTGGCAGGTTTGAACCAGGGGCACATAGTTCACACTAATGCAGTTCATGCGCCTTTAACCAAATGGCCACAGCACCCAACGAATTACGCGGAAGGTTTTATTTGGGAGATTCTAATAAGATTTATACAGCGGGGGAAAAAATAAATTATTTCACGGACATAACCAGGATTTATCAAATTAAAACCCTTGAAGACAGCGGTATATCCTTTGTAGCTGCGGTTCAAAGCACTCTGACGATCTCCATTTAACCTTTGATGTCTTGTAGCACCAGGTCATGCCTGTGATCAGTGGTCCGTGCGTGGTTTGTCCCAAGTGGATTACTAGTATATGATCATCAGCTCAGTGATTTAATTAATGTGATTTTTGTCCCACTTACAAATCCTTCTTATTATATTATTAAGTAAACAAAATATTATCCATTAAGACACATTTTTTACCTCGAGTTCTATTGTTCAAATCACATTCAGGCTGTAACAAGTCTGAAGCAAAGATGGCCCATCGGTATCAGTTAAGCGACAGTTTTTCCTATACGTTTTTCCTACTTACATACATGAAGTCGCAAATCTTATAAAATTGTTCCGATAAATTATCATGTTACTTCCTCGCACTAAGACATAAAGATGTGTTGTTATCAGGTGAACAGCGTAGACATTTGATACATCTCCGCATGCAAAGCCGTTTTAATCATAGCTACAATTACTGTTCATACGGACCGCCGGTGGTTACCGGCAATAGCTAATACCGGCACAGTATGTTGGTGCACGAATTCATATATGTAATATAGAAAAATATGATTCAAAATATTTATAGTGTGCGAACTAATGAAGGATACGAACTGATGTAGACATTACGGTACTTTAGATACATGCATAATAGTACAATGGTTAATAATAATAATGATATCAAAGTCACCTCTAAAAGCTGAAAACAAAATTACACAGAACTTTCATGCATGCACACCACACTAATAAATGTATTTAGTAAAAAATTAAATGTGCGGCACATTATGTGCCTGCTGAAGTAATCATTTTTTTTGTTGTAAATTACATGTACTTTTCATTTCTGTGTGAATGCAATGCCATCATAATTTTCATTTTCCAACTACAATATGTTATATAACTACATAATCTGAAGGTATAAGAACTTAGCTGTGTGGCTTTTATACACTAAAGGAACTTTGCAGTGTGGCTTTTATCCACCTACCAGACGAGCAGTTTCTGCCTTTTCCTCCTCTGCTCCCGCCTTCAGGATAGGCACTGGCTGTAATGACACCTGAAAAAAACACAATAATGTTAAACCTTGTACTTTAATTCACACCCTTGATAATGCGACAGGAGCAAGTGACCAATGGGTTGTGATGCTCACTCAAAGAGTCTATTTAGTATTATGACTCAATTTAACCAGTCTACATACAGACAGGAACATGGCTACAAGAAAGTAGCTTTAATATCATGATAGGTCAATGTTGAAACAAAGTGGGAATTTTATATGCAAGTATATTTTTTGTAATACCCCAACAATTTACAACAAGTTAGTTTCATCCACCTGTTTTTTTACTTTAAAATTGTTTATTAGTTACATTTCGAAGGAAACAATTATAGTGTAGAGGAATAAAGGACCCAATTATCAACAAGATAAATAAAAACCTACCTCACACTTAATTTAAGAATCGGACTTATTTGAAAGAATGAGAAATCATTCTACAGTTTACAACATATCAGGCCAACCTATGGCAGTCAAGTTCATTGATCAAATGCAAAAACAGCCTCAATTGACAGGTGCTGATACGATGATATCATGTACTGTGGTTGGCTTTTTATTTATGGGGCTCAATTTTTGCACTCAAAAAAAATTTTCATAGTTTCATGGGGTTCCATTTTTGTGATTGGGCATATACTGATATTTTAATAAGCAGCAAAAATAAGAATGATTTTCTATTACACAAAGTTTTTTTTTGCTCAAACAACAATGAATGATTGTCACTGCCAGAACCTGGCAAAGCCGCTTCAAATGGGCATTGGTTTCACAGCTTGGCCATTACATATCAATATAATAGGGCCCTCAACTCAACCTTGATTATATCATGTTCAGATTACGTAACAGAAACATTGTTCCATGGAAATAACAAGTTGCTTACGGAAGGAGCCATATCCCTGAAGCAGTTGCAAATGGAAGGTCTGCCATCCCCACAAGTGTGAATGTGGAGATAGACCAGAGTTACTCTAAGCAGCAAATGATAAGATCGACCGCCAGCCAACAATTGAAGCGGGGAGAGTTCAAGCAGTTCCACTGTGACAAACGGCTTGCGATCGCAATTTAATAAATAAAATCAGACATGCAGAACTGCATGTAAGAACCAAGCATTTTTTTTTATATAAGACTAGATCTTGGACATGTCGCACGCTGGGATCAACCTGATCGTCATTTGGATTATATTCATTTCCCACTTATGCCCATTATTGCCACCTGGTGGCATCTACAGAGACTATTTTCCCATGACAGCAAGCATTCATCTGACATCACAGCTATTCCAGGACCGTAAGGTCAAAGGTCGATTGTCAAGAGTGGACAGCAAGGTTTCATATCTCCCTGGTTTCAATTTCGCAGCTGTTCCCCTACTGTGGATATCACGAATTTGAAACCAGCGCGAATAACAAGCCAACCACAGTAAACTTAAACAATTATAACCAGCTAACACAAAGGTACCTACTCATATCTGCCGGATCATTGTGAAGAGACTAAAATGTTGTGAAACATAAATTGGGGATATATCGTAAAATTCTTTATTGCCTTTTAGGGTTGTCACTTCCATATGTAGTTTTCTAGGAAATAAAAGTAAAATATAAACTTTAAAGAAAAATAATCTACAAAAAATAGGGGAAAGCATATGGTGAGATGGACCATAATTCATTTATTTCCACAAGAAAAATAGAAACCTTGGCAGAACTACAGAAAGCGGGCTTCAGCCTACCGCCGGTACCTTATGCACAACGGGTGTCGCATAATAAATTGTTTCCTGAAAAAGACCAATACATATTATTTTCCTGAGAATTCCCGGATCTAATTTTGCTAATAACTGGAGTTTATTATATTAGAGGAGGAGGGGTCCCGTCTGAACGGGGATGTGGGGGCGGAGCCCCCACCTAAAGCTTAATTTTCCTGTTCAAATAGTACATGGTTTCCTATATTCGCGATAGATGGCGCTTCAATCGCAGATATAAATGAACAAAACTCGCTCCTGCTGGTATCTTGTCTTCAGGGCTCACTTAGTAGCGTGTAGGGCTCCTAGTCTAGAGATCGTAGGTTCGATTCCCGATTCAGGCGACTTCTGATGCTTAGTAGTTGATTATGTTTGAAGATTTGAGTGTAGGGACATCTACAGAGAAAAGTAGGAGTCAAAATAGGGAACGTGAGCAGACAGTTTTATTTATATTTTCCTCAACAGAAGCAAAGCCAGCATTCTATAGTGGCTCCCTGGGCTCGCGCTGGCCCCTCGCCACGTCGCCAAATGCGAGTAATTTGTCCGAAATGCGAGGAAACTTTTTGCAGAAATCGCCACGTTGGCGATTAAAAATAATACACAAATGCCCGTGAAAATCTGGATTAAATACTCTCTTAAATATACCATCGATTGTTCCGTGATCGTGTTTGTTTACAACTTACCAACTAGAAACCGCGTTAATGTGGGTCTGTCTAAAAGTCGGAGAATTCGAGAAGAATTCAAGCAGAATATTTGGAGATGTTATGTTCAACTAACAATGCGTGAACAGCCATAAAAATTCTCCGGCTCTCCGAGAATTCTCTAACAGATGCCCTTTATTCTTATAAAAAAAAAAACTAACTCTGTTCTGATCGGTCGGTAGTTGAGCATGGAACTTATCTTGGCGCTCATTGGACAGAAAGTATATTTCGCTGATCATCTGTAAGTTGTGACACGGTTTACGTATCGATATTTGACAATATTACAGCGATTGATTTCACACCCCCCTTTAAAAAAAGCGTACTGGGTAACGTGTTTTCTTGATTACAGTGTAATTAGCCGGCATTTATCAAAGATTTTCGTCAGTGGTTAATATACGGCCTTATGGTCTTGTAACACCGGCCGCTATAGTCAGCAAAATATATGCTTTCTTTTAACGGAGAAGTTCTTCAGTCAAACTATAACTGCTAAAGGTCGTTTCGCATGTTCCCGCGCGCTTCATGTCAGAGAGACAGCATCATGTGTGGACATATAATCAGATTTGTGAGGAAGAAGTAATGTCAGTAAAGATAACAGAATTCTTCACATGTTCTGACATGGGACACACAGAAATGGTGCCGAAAAAGAAATGTTGGTACGACCGAAATAAAAATAGATCCATTGTTTATGATGTTAAGGTGGCTGGACTGTCGGGAAGGGATGTTTTTTGCAAAGACTGTATTGCCAACAAAAAAGCAGAATATATTTACCTTTTACTGCCTATTACTGATTAAATGTTTTGGAATTACTGCCTATTTCTATGATCTATAATATGTAGTGTATAAATCAGCTGAAAAGATTATATTCATTAAACGTTTCCTGTGGCTAACCGAAGTGAGCTGTGGCTAATGATTTTCCCACCTAATTAGCCACAGTGGCTAACCAGTTTTTATGGCCAGCGCTAGCCCAGGCTCCGAAACCTTGAAAGTGATATATAAAACAAATGGATGTTAAATACTGTTTAAGCTTTCGTCTATGTTGTGTGGTTAAAGGCCTTTATAATTCAATGAATCACAGAAAAGCCCTGCAAAGCAGTGATCATGAGACGAGTTTTGACAGTTACTGCTCGAGTCTCAGCCCGACAGCCCCATCTGTCAACATGACTGGTCATGTCTCACCCTGCATGAAAACGACAGCGTGCTTCAGTTCATACTGAAAGACTGTATTTGGTTGAAAATCAAGACTTTTTACGTGTTTATACTTGCATATATGCTTAACAGACAAGTCTGACCGTTAAAATACTTACCATCTTGCACTTTTTCTGTTTCTGTCCCTGCTGTGTTCTGGAACGTTCCTGATGAGCGACAAACAGCGAGCACGCTTTCGGGAAAAATGGCAGGTTACCGTAAATACAGTAAAGACGTGTAAGCAGAAATAGCTGGGCATAATATAGCGATACACCGAGTTCAGAAAGTATGCTTCGAAGACGATAAGTATGGTTGTCGAATTTTTTCAAAGACGAGATATTTATTAATAATTATTTACACAAATTTTCCCATTCGTAAATAGTTATTATTAATCTTTACGGTCAACCGGTACGGATTAAATCTAGGAAGTCGAATGTCGAAAGTTTGTATTGGAAGGACGACTATTTCGCTGAACAACGTCATGAATGAATACTAACTACAGGGCCACACCAGAATGGGCTGATAAAGATCAATGTATACTGGAGAATAGCATTATTGTACAGAATAAAATTAAACAATACAAGGTAAAAATGAAAAACATTTTCTGCCGATCATCTCAATAAATGAGTCCTGACAATAACAAGTATTGCATTTTTGTAACATTACTGAAACGTAAAAATTAAACAGAAGTATAATGTTAATAAATAAACCAGGGCAAGATGTAAATACATGTATGTGAAAAACGGATTAACATTCTCTTTTTCACTCATATAGGCTCATACACAATTATATATGTATTTTTACACTGAATTGTAACGTTTATTTTTACAATTAGGAGTACATAACATTGGTTTCCCATGCAGGTACCTTTTTTATAAATCAGCTCTGAAGGACGAGTTTCTTTTTACCTTTTTCGATCAGAGGATATTATGATATCTATGGAATTGTTTTACATAGCCGGTTAATGCACATTTTATCGAAATGTTATTACTTTATATTCTTAAAAGAAATGTAAGAGTCACTTGATTTAACAAAGGGGAAAATTTCTACTGAAAATAAAAATATATTTTATAGAGGGGGTGTGCTTATATTTGGGTTAATTGGTGCCTTAAAATCCTATACGTTTATTTCACCTAAGCGTGATAACTGTTTTCCTGTTTAGACATTCCCACACAAATACACGTATAGGGCCTATATACAAAACAATTTTTGGATTATTTACACTTTAATTTATATCCATGCCATCCACGCCATTTCTATATTTTGCATTCGACCAGTAAAACTAGATTCAAATCTGTTACCAGCATGAAAATTGTCATTTATTTAATTTAACATTTTTGTATAATTTATTCAAAATATAGTCTTCAATATTTGGTTGCATCAGTGTTATTCTAATCACATGTAATGCATATTCAGGAGCTAAAGACACTTGTTTTTTCATTCTTTATATCAATCAAACATTCAGTACACACAAGTGCTGATCAGCGCAATCATATATATATAAAGATATTAATGTTGTCAAAGTGCTTGCATGGCAGAGAAGATTGTAATTTTTTTTCAAATAAATTTCAGGGGCGGGTCAAGGATTCTGTAAGTGGGGAGGGCTAATGGTAATATTACATATTCATATATTTATATGAGATATACAGTAACACTTCGTTGTGTCGAAGTTGAAGGAACTGGTGAATTTACTTCGACACAACTGGAGTTCGAGACAACCGATATTCATTATATTCAATCTTCTTCAGTCTTGATTATTATCGATAAATATTACACATGTATTGGGCCTGTATTATATATTTCTCACAAATGTGTGCGTGAAAAAAACAACACAAATTTTATAAAACATTTATTTACTTATAATATAAAAGCACATAAGTACCATCAAAAATAATACAAGGTAAATTAAGAGAGTGAAATAAGAGAACATACATGAATTAAAGCACGCACTTCATCAAATACTTGGCTCAGATCATTTTCAGTTCAACACATTAGATCTTAAAGTTATGTAACTGTCATCCGACCATATCACGATTGACGGGCCATGCACAACTGTGACATGACTGCGAGTTACGCGACTGAAATACTAGCTTGGGAACAACTAAACACCTCCACACATCAAGTTTTTCGACACATCCGAGTTCCAAACAAAAGAAGTTTAATAAGTAAGGTTTTCAACTGTTTTTTCGACTTCGACACATGCGGGAATTAGAATTTACCAAGTTCGACGCAATGAGGTTTCACTGTATATATAACAGCGGTTCGCTCACAAATTCTTTAACCCCTCTACTTTTAGATATGTTTTGTAGCCTATGTAATACATCACAAGGCCTTTAAAGAAACGGGCATATTTATACACCACGCTTTTGTTAAGAACATCTTTGCTTTATTTACATAGAAATCCTGAGAAAGACCACAATATTGTCAACGTATCAAGAGAACACTCTCCGTTTATCTATCCGGTAACAGGTGACGCTAACTACAAAATACACTACTACGTTGTTCACTTCATGCCTGTAGCAGTGTTTGGTATAGGCCTAACGTTTTAAATCAATAGTAATATACTCCAATCCGGGGACAAATTATATAACTAATTCATCAACAGCCAAGAACTGTTACGTTAATATATACATGCCGGTTAAGGACAGTCTAAAAGGATGTGAATATCTGTCTAATAATAAGTATTTGGGCTGAAATTCTGTAACCCAGATATAACCTGTGTTTCAGTTATCTTTCTGAAGAGATATATTTGTTACAGGCTTCGTATATATAGCATACGATGCAGAATTTAAAATTGTATTAAAGCCGTCTTCTGTGCTTTGAAGCCCTTTTTCCTGTATAATGATTCATTATATCCAAAAAAAACCTAGATATTTTATAGATTCCTTGAATTTTAATAGTAGAGTATAATAACCGAATAACACATATTATGCATATGTATACTAGCAAGGGAACTCATTCACCGACATTACATTATGTTGCGAAAAATAATTCCATCGGTTTTGTAAGACTTCCCAACCACCCATCCATTGCTCTAATGGTCTAATCCATCATTAGTTCATTGTCCCTATGATATATATACTGTATAGGCTGGCCAGTGGGGACAGCAATTCATATGACCCTTTGCATGACCATGGTTACCGGACCGATGTCGGATATATGTAAGATAAATCACTCTGTGCACATGCCTGTGTGAGGCGAAGTGTGTGGCCCCTGTCCAACCTCTGATAAAAAGGAGATCTGCCTGCACATCATAAAATGGAAATTATGAAGCTAATCATCATGACATGCTTAGTGGCTAAATGTTAATCGAAAATATATATATAGGGGGAAAGCACCCGTGGCGCTTGATTGTTTTGGTCTTAAACTATATCACGTTTAGCTAAAGATCTGGAGGTACTGTATATTTCGACTTAGTAAGGTAAAGAAATAAAAGATATGGTTCTCAGGCACCGCCCGCGTCAATTTTAAACCCCCGCTTCAAAAACGTTTATTTTGATTTTCAATAGAAACTTACCAATTTTGAGCTCCAGCCGCTCGGACTTTTTTTTTTCAAGAAGATAAAATCATACAATTTTGATCAAATTTCCTTTGTTATGTAGTGCCTTTACTTGTTTAGCAAAATAAACCTGTTATTATCATGCTTTTCCCTTATCATTTGACATTTTTATCGAAACATACGAAATAAAAATAAATAAACAGCCTGATTTCTGAAAAAAAGTGCCTGAGAACCAAACCTTATATTTTTCGCCTAATAGCCATTATTCTAAATTCAAACGGACCTTTCGGTCATTTTGGTGATTTAGTGGTGTTGTAATTTTATTTGTCGGAGAAATCCTACATATACCACATATCCTTTAAAGAACCATTTAACACAACTGATTTATTAAAATGTGAAACAAATCTCATATGGTACATTAAAGAAGAGTTAAAATTATACTGAGGTCGAGATGATAAGGAACAAATAAAAATGTTGTATTTTTACAATTTAACTCTATCGTATAAAATTTATGAAAGAAAAAGTAACTATCAAATCAAATAAGCGTACAACATATCATACATATATTTACAATGATAAAACACAAATAGCTCATGTATCTTTTATTTGCTGGCGTCCACTATCGAGTATGGCACGATTATCACGCGGGTCTGTGCATGGCGTATACGCCATGGCGTCTAACCTGCCATCCGATATCAAATTTCCGACATCCGGATTTTAGTCCATGCCTTGGTGAAACTAGCAAGGTCAAGGCCGTTTAAGGTAACATGTGTCGGTGTTGTAGAAACTTTCGCTACATTTATTATTATATCTTCTTTATTTTGTAAAGACGACCAGCATATTACTTTGTTATGAAATATTGTCATTTTAATTGCTGCAATACCCTTGCACGTCTATTAAAGGCTGACGATTAAAAGGACGATAAATAAATTGGGCGATAATGGAGGTGTCCACTGTGACCAGTGGTGACTGCTTCACCTTCATCAGATTTGTGAACCAGCCAACTAACAGAATATTTCGATTGTGTAGAGTCTGGTCTCATATTGTTTTAAGAATCCAGCCTGCATTTGATATATGGCAGATGGGTGAAGCTTCTTACAAATATTATTTAGGGTGTCGATCCTTCCCATGAAGTGGGGGGGGGGGGGGTCACAGGAAGAAGCCTCCCACAATGACATGCAACTCCCTACATAGTTGTTGCAGAATCCACATCTGTGATACAATCATAGTTGTGGGAATGATGTATACTATTAGGCCTCGTAATGGTCGTGTCTTTGGTAGTAAATGAGTCTTTCTGGCAACATTACCATGTTCTTCCTCAATATATTAATGAAACCTTATCTCCTGAAGATCCTTGTAAACCCCCTGTGATTTAAACATAAACTTTTTGAACTTGTTGTGAGCGGAGGTTAATTGACTGGTACCTTGCACGGACCCCTTTTAAAGCCCGCTTTTTCCGGTTCCAACAGAGATAATATCAGAGTGGGGTCCCAGTCTGAATCCCGTTGCAAAGGACTATGGGACTTTTCATATAACATGGAGGCTTCTTCTCTATGTAAACATTAGGATTCTTGGAAAGATATGTAGGGCATTTGAGCATCACAAAAGTTTCTAAAGACAACAAAAAAATAATTATTTTATGTTGACACCAGATAAATAGTCACTTATATGATTCCAAAGGGGTCTCCTATTTGTAACCTTATGAGGGTCAATTTCAAGACGTTGATGGAGAGAAGTAGAGCGAATCGGAATAAAGCACTTGGGATGAGACAATATACATTGATCATAGGGATTAGGAACGAGCAGAATGATTATACATGTAACACTTTATAATTCTTGTATAACAAGAAAACATTTGGTAATTCAATTGAATGCAAGTGTTGCCAGAACGTCATGAAAGTTTGTAACCCCAGTAGCTCAATGAACATTAGCAACAGTTGCAATGAACATTTGCAACCATAGTGGCCTAATGCTTGGTGACAATGACCACCTCTATGTTTGTGGTAGCATTAAGTCATGCAGTTAAGGAATGCTATTGTTGAGGTCAGACACATGTTGCATGAAGCTGACCAAATATGCTACACCGGAAGTCAGCAGGAAGCACTCCATATTATTTAAAGCCATCCTTTCTACAATTGGGGGGGGGAGGGTCAAAGGAAAATGCCACCCCAACCAGACCATTCAATCCTTTACATGATGCTTCTTACACAATGGTAATATACACTGCAGTTTTAACCTCTGCTGTGTATAGCAAGGTTCTCTGGGCTACACCACCAGGGAGGGCACAGAGCAAAGAATTGTAATCAGACTTATGAGAGCATGGTACAAGCACAGGGCCAAAAATCAGACCTATTAAAGCAGGCATTGCATGTTTAAAATTTGGAGCTGGATGCACAAAGCGATACCAAATACTTGCATGCTGCTATCTGAAACAGTCCCATGTTGCTGGTGACATGCTCAACAAATGGGTCACAAAAGCTCTTCGCAACAGTTTTATGTGGTCTATCTGTTAGACAAACAAAGCTTCAAGTCTTTTGCTCTGTGTTCTTTAGAGCCACAACTGGGCCTAGGTAATCTACATATCTTTTAGTTAAAAAATTATTATAAAAGACAAATGGAGTAACTTGAATGAATAGAAGAAGTGGCTTGTATTCTTTGTCATTATGTTAAAAAGTTGTCACAGAAATTGTGAAATAGATCTTACCTGTTTTCCAGGTTATCTTTCTCAGATTCTCAGTTTTGCTGATCTGTTATAACTTGGTTCAAATTTCTTGCAGGGTAAAAATGGAGGAAGAGGAATTAGTAGGAAAGCAAGCTTTTTATGGCAGTTCAGAGGAGAGTGATAATGAGGTATGTAATCCACTGTAAATTAAACATATTCATAATATATAATTTTCATGTTCATTTTACCAGTATATTATATTGCTGTACAGATATGAATCTTAGGAAAGCATTAACAGTTTCATTAAGGTGTCTACAATAAGCTCCCAAGCTTAAAAAAATCTGTATTACACTAAAAAATGAAAAACTTGGTTTTAAACAAAGTAAATTTTGGTATTTGTTCTTCTTAACAATTGACAGAAAAACACTTTTAGGCTTTTTAGCTCGGCTGACTGAAGGTCAACTGAGGTATAGGAATAGTGCTTTGTCTGTCATCCGTCAGGGCGTCCAGCCGTCCCAGCATCTGTTAGCAGGGCACAAATCTTAACCCCTGGACCTAGAAACTTCTTAGTGAATATCCAGAGAGATCAATAAAAAATATCATTGGCAACCTGAAATATGGTCAGTGCGACCTATTTTCTCACAGCTATGGGGCTTGTAAGTACCCCCCAGAATAATTAAAAAAATTTGATACAAACCTGCAGTATCTTGATAATTAATGTATGGATTGCCTTAAATATTGACCATGACTAATTTCATCAGTTTTGGAAAAATGGTGGCACCACCTGCATTTTTTCTATTTTTTTAAGGATTTTTGAGACTGTCAAATGACAGCAATCATGCCAGTTTCTCAGCTGTGGTTTCACCTGGTGTCCTGAAACCAGGTATGTTTTATGAACATGACTAGTTCCTTCAGTTGCAGAAGACTGGTGGTGCCACCTGCATTTTTTTCTCCAATCAAATCACAGCAATGTCAGTATTTAGACGTGATGTGATCTAGTGATGCATTTTTTTATCATAATTAATTTCTTCAGTTTCTGAAGTCTGATGGCACCACATATTTTAAGCTAACCTGTGTCTGTGAGCTTATGTGGCATTGTCCTTCATCTGTTGTCCAATGTACCGTCAACAACGATATGAAAAGGAAAGGTTATAATTTATATCATGCAATATGACATGGATTTCAAACTTTACTTATGTATGGGCCACCACTAAAGCAAGGCATTTTACAATTTTTTGGTCGTTAGGTCTAAGGTCCAAGTCACTTTACCCACTTATTTATGGCTGCATTTTAGGCCCATCTTTTCATCCAAAACCTTCCATCTTGCATATATTGCTCAAACTTTTCATCCCAAACTTTTCATCTTTCACACATAGCCTACCTGCCCAATGTGGAAGAAATATCTAGAGTTTGAGGTTTCCTGGTCTGCGGTCAACATCACATTTTTCAAAGATTGTGAAGATAATTTAAATACGTTCAAGAATAGTAACATCTCAAATTTTTTATAACAAGGTCATTGGTCAGGTCACCAGAACCGCATTTGAAAATGCTCATAAATATCCTTATAATCAAATTCAGCTGAGTGTTGAGACCAATGGGTCCCTAGTTCAAGGAAAAGGTTTCTAAAACTTTTTAAAAAATTCAAATTCATTAGAATGTAAATTTATGCTTCAAAACTGTGACCCCATGTTCTTCTCAGTATGAAATTCAAAACTGTCCCAGGAAACATTTCTTAGCTTTATAGTTTTAAATTTATTGGCTAAATGTAATATTTGAATATATACATTTTTCTCTGTTTGATTAATATCAATTTTAAAATGTTAAACTTAAATTATGGAAAATTGCTCTGCCTTGTAACTGTTGCAGAAACAGTGCTGGGTGCCAGCAATGAAGGGGAAATGTTTCCTTAACAAGTATATAAACAATCTACATTCCTCCACTTATATATCATTAGTCATCATATTTTCATAATAGTTCTCACCCAAAAATGGTAGCAAAGAGTCCTAGTGAACATGTGGAGATGTGTTTGAGTGAAGACCAAAGACAGGTAAATGCTGCTTGTACATAGCAGTGTACATGCTACTGTATGCATTTGTCACACAGATTGTCCTTATCGATCGTAGCATTTTGTCATTCATTTGCAACACGGCAGACACACACCTTCCTGACATTACTGAACGGACACATAAAAACAAGGACAGAAAGGATGCACGACAATCCCACATGTTATGTAATTTTCCCATGATGCCATATTCCCTTGCATATGATGCAGAAATCCAACACTGCTTGATTCCAAAACTGATGCATGCATTTGCCAAGCGGCAATTGCACACATGAAAATCGAACATGTTTTTTATTTTGATGGATTTTCTACACACAGCAAACACATGGCAAAGCACATAGATGGAAAAGCCCCCTTAGAGACCAGTTGATTAAACCTATTATCCTTATCTCACATGGGGTTACAAAACACTATCACTCCATGGCCATAAGCCTGACATTCTCTGGATCAGGCTTTGGGGGGGGGGGGCGGGGGGGGGGGGGGGGAAGGTCCAAATAAACACAAGTGTCTGCAATAGGTAATCCCCATTCTCAGATAACAGTAATTATCTACAATTTTACTATATTATCAGTTTGAATCCCTTTTTGATCATTCTGTTTATCAGGGAACCATACATTGTTCTAACGACTGTGTTAAAATTAAATTTTTCATCAAATTTAAACATTTTATCCTAGACACCCTTAATTTACTTTATTATCTCAATAGTATGGATTTTAATTAAATGATTTTTCTCTTCATTATATGACTCTGTAATTCAAGAATTAAACTTTTGATTCACCTGTTTCTTGTTTTCTGTTCCATCTCTATAGTTGGACAGTGATCGACAGCATTCCAAATTGCTTGATGCCATAAATAAGCTGGATGGCAAGAAAAGGTAAGGCATACTTGTAGAGTGTATATTCAAAGCAACTGAATCAAATTAAGACAAATGAAACATTCAGCTGTATATTTTGGTATTCACTGCTCTGTGTACCTTTACATTGTTATATATGCCACTATTCAATAAAAATTGATCCTTCTACCCAACTTACATTACATTAACCTGAAGTTTGTGTGGAGAATATATTGAAATGATTATTGCGCATGTATATGTATTATATTACAAACTCATCAGAGATAAAAAAAAAACTTGTGACTCTTAATGTTTTTCTGCTGTCATAATTGTATTATGAATTCGGGATTTACTGAATCACTAGTCACTGTATATATATAGAAATATATACATTTTAATTTTTCCAGGAAGAAAGTTCCCAGATCTGAACCTGGGAACAAAGTGTCAGAGTTCAGCATCTCATCAGGCAATGGTAATTTATTCATAATTCTCAGTTTAGTTGTTTTTGTACTGAACTTGGGACTTTAAATAGCTTAAAATGGATCAAATGTGTCTTTGCCACTGTGCATTTTAATGGTAATTACTATCATTTTTAAGACTGTGAATTGCTGATTATGCCACAATCTTTTGCTTTTCTTGTTTCAGAACTCAATTCAAAATTAAATTTCCAATAGGCTCTGTGCTGTATTTGAATAGCATTGGCATATATTTATATTCTAATATATTTTAAAATACTCTCAACAGATTAATAGCAGAATCTTCAGACATTAGATGTCACTCAAGGATTATTTAAACCATTTGAAATATTAAATTGATGCTTATGACTTAAAAAAATGTCTGAATATTTAGTTAATCAAAAAGTTGAAAAATTTTTGGAGAATATTTTGTTGAATCTTTTCTTTCAATGTTTTACCACAAGTCATCAATCTTTCAGTGAATCAGTATTTTAATAATTATTCTAAGAATTATCATTAAACAATTACAGACCAGGTGAAGCTTCAGGATTTGGTAGGAGCTTTAAAGCACTCCACCAGTCATGGTGAGCTGAAGAAACAGCTGAACAGAGTCCAGAAGAAGAAACAGAAGAAACTTGGTGCTCCGCTGTCCAAGCCAGAACAGGAGAGGGTGAGAGATTAACACAGTCACATATATATGTGACAAAAAAATTAACTTTTTTGTTTGCAAGGGTTTAAAATATGTGTTATTCGCGATAGGGAAATTGTCGTGAAAACAAGACCTTCATGAATAAGAGGTCCAATCTACACATCTCATAGTCGTATACATGACTATGCCTGTGGTGTGGCAAAGCAGATGTTAGAAATTATTTATATTAACAGATCTTTTATATTATCCATAAGTAAAAAAATTGGTATTATGAATAATATGAGATCTTTTGCATTGTCTGCCTATACCAAACAAGAAATAGTCCAGGGTCCTTTAATTGTGAAGATTTTTACAAGTAATCCAGACAAGAAAGGATCTACTCTCTGTTGTTTACTATATGGTCAGATCGTGAAAACACTAAGATCTTTTGAATCACAAAACTGTAATTTTGTGAATATGAAGCCAACCACATTATCTGTGTACTTGACTTCCATGTTTATGTTTCAGATTGACAGAAGCCTGGCTTATGATGGCGCAAAGAAAGAAGTGTCCAAATGGGACCCAGTAGTACAGAAGAACAGGAAGGTAATTAACTGTAGATCGTTATATTTTAGAGAAATGCTAGAAAATTGTTGGCATGAAAATAAAAGGCCTTGACAGGAGAATTTTTAGCTGGCACTCTCTCTTCCATGACCAGCTTTCAAACCCATCTGTTCCAAAAAATGGAAAATTCAGCTTACCCTGCCCTGCACCTTACAAGCAGCCTGTACCAACCCCACACATCTAGTTTTCAGCCCAGCATTTTAAGCTCAACTGACTTAAGTCATCTGAGCTAAAAACATGGTCATTTATCTGTCATCTGTCTGGCCCTCCATTAACGCACATTTTGAAACCTTTGGACCTCGAATCCAGACTTCAACATGTAGTTAGATGTCCCTAAGTTCTCCTACCAAACCAAAAACTTGGTCAATGCAACTTTGTTCCTCGGAGAAATTAAGGAAAACCTCCATTTTCCATTAAAATCCTACATCCTTACACTTCAAGACTGCCTAACAGTAAAACCACTTGTTTAAAGCTGTCGTTTGAGGAATTCCTTGCCTCAACAAAGTTAAAAACTGTTTGTCTTCCTTTTTAACATGTGTGAAATTCAGTTTTAAATTATAGTTGTGATAATATTTAGCATAGTGATGTCGTTTGTCCCTTATCCAACCAACAATGTGTATATCTGATTTAAAAAGGGAATTTTTAATCAATTTTACTGAATCTTTTATTTTAGTCAATAAATTAGGCATGTACATTAAACTCAAAACTCAAATGTACAAAACTTTTTGGAATAGTGATCCAACGAATATTTTAGAAGATGCTGTGTTGTGGCATTAAGGTTTTTCAGTGATTTTATTATCCCCTTGCATTAGTTGCAAAGGGGATATAGTATCGCCTCTGTGTGTGTCTGTCCATCTTTCTATCTGGAATTGGCTTGCAGATTGATTACAAGCCAAATCGTTTGACCAAAACCTTTCATCTTGCACATATAGCTCACCCACCCATAGATGAAGAACCCTATAGATTTGAGGTCACGGGGTCAAAGGTTATGGCCCACTTCTTGAAAAAGGCTCTGGACCCATTTAAAGCCAAACCGTTTCACCAAAACCTCTCATCTTGCACATATGGCTTAGCCACCCTTGGATGAAGATATCTAGCGATTTTGAAGTCACAGGGTCAAAAGTCACGGCCACAGGCCAACTTCTTGAAAAAGCTTGTGGACCCATTTAAAGCCAAAACCTTTCATCTTCCTCATATGGCTCACCTGCTCATGGATGAAGAACCCTGTTGATTTTCAGGTCATGGGGTCAAAGGTCACAGCCACACTGCCCACTTCTTGAAAAAGCTTGTAGACCCATTTAAAGCCAAACCGTTTGACCAAAACCTTTCATCTTGCACATATGGCTCATCACCCCATGGATGAAGAACCCTATTGATTTTGAGGTCACGGGGTCATAGGTCACGGCCACAGTGCCCGCTTCTTGCAAAAGCTTGTGGACCCATTTTAGGACAAACCGTTTGACCAACACCTGTCAGTGTCATCTTGCTCATATTGCTCACCCACCTATGAATGAAGAACACTATTTAGTTAGAGGTCACAAGAGCAAAGGTCAAGGCCAGAGAGCTGCCTCCTTATTTTCACATTGTGTAATACACCCATTCTAAATAAGCCCTGTGCAAGGGGATGCTCCGCTTTGTGGTGCCCTTGTTTTGAATTTATTTCAAGCATTTTATTATTTAAAAAATGACCAAACTAAGGGTAAATAATGATGCAATTTATAATTCTGAATTAACTTATATTTGCAGATTTTTTTATATTGCAAATTTATAAAATCTATAATATTAAAAAATGTAATATGATAAAATTTATTCATTGAATAAATCCTTATTCCCTTGCAAAAAATTGACATGCTGAAAAAAAAAGGTTAAATAGAAACTTTAATCATTATTCCCTTGCCCTATGTGATTCATTAAATTTTCTATCAAGCTTTTACAAATGAGGTACTTTGTAAAGGTGCATATTTCACTTCTTGCAGCATACACTAGCTTTGGATCCTAGTGGAAGAATGCCGGTAGTACTATAAAATGTGGCATTATCTATCCTTTTACATGGTTCTGACCATATACAGTTCATTTATTCTTCAGGGTTTCTATTTTAAACAGAGTAAGTTTCAAGATTATTATTGTACACAGATATGTTACATATGTATGCTTTTTCACACACAGGCAGACCAAATGGAGTTTCCTCTTCAAAAGCCACAAATGACCATGGTAACTTCAGAGGGTTTTGTAAAACGCTTCCAGGTAAGTAAAACGTTCCTGAGTCTTGCAAGCAACATGAAAAATTTGTCATAAGGTTCAAAGCAAATTTTGAAATGTTCCAACAGTTTATATGAAATTGTCACAAAATTATCTGGAAAGTTCTGCTTTTACTGGTGTCAGAATAAATGTACTTTTGTATTACTATGAAGATTCAAGAAAAAAATTTAAAAAGTAACATGAATAATTTTCACCTGAACAGATTAGTTAAGTTATGAGTAAGCAAAAGACTTCCAGGAAATAGTCTCACTTTAAAGTCTCAAAACACCATGTATAAAATAACATTAATTGTTCACATTTCATATTGTTAGGCTGTTCTTAAGCATTCCTTCTTTACATCTATGGCACTGTCTGCACATAATTACCCTGAAAATTTATTATCCTTGCTTTAGTGGTCCAGACATCTTTTCATGCTAGGATCAGATGTGACTATGTATTATGAAATACTCTGTCTACTGGTCAGAGCTGAATGTTTGTAACCTTTGTAGCCCAGAACACCATTAGAACTAGAGGTAGCAGCATTGTTACAGAGTGGGAGCCATGTCCCATCTGTCAAAGATCCAGTGTTGACACAAGCAGAAGAAAGAGCCCTCCAGGCCATGAGTCTACAAGAGGTAAGATGTCAACATGATCTGTCACACATACGTAATACATAAACATGATCTGTCACTCATACTTTATACATAACATGATCTGTCAAACAAGCTTTATACATAAACATGATCTGTCACACATACTTAATACATAAACATGATCTGTCACCCATACTCAATACAAAACATGATCTGTCAAACACACTTATGACATAACATGATCTGTCACACATACTTAATACATAAACATGATCTGTCAAACACACTCAATACATATAAACATGATCTATTACACATAGTTAATTTATAAACATGATCTGTCACACACACTCAATAATAACATGATCTGTCAACCATACTTCATACATAAACATGATCTGTCACACCCACTTAACACATAACATGATCTGGTTTATACTCTTGTTGATTTATATTTCCTTCAAGGCTAAAGAACGTCGAGCAGAACTACAAAAATACCGAGCTCTCATGTCCTACAAGGAGGCAAAGGCCAAGAGACAGAACAAGATCAAGAGCAAAAGGTCAGCTACATTCTTTAATTTACAAGGGTTTTACAAAGGTGAATATGTTTGTCCTCAGGTAATTTTCATATTTATTAGGAAAGGGATTCATCCTATTGACAGGACGAAAGAACAACTGTTGTGTCCAAGCCATACATAAAATGATGAAACTGTGTCTTAAAAGACAATCCCCTTGCTAAGATGTTCCTCTCCTGGTTCTCATGTACAAAAAAAATCAACACCCATCCTCATGCTGTAAGCTTACACACCTTTATAGCCATCATTAACCAAGTGGCATTTTGTGACATCATTGTGTTAAGTATTGCCATGTCTAGTAATCACACCTCATAAATGGCCATGATTACATCCTATAAACCCTGGAGATAAATAACATTGCTGTTAAGGCCCGTCCGGGCTTTTTTATGCAGGGATTTACAAAAGCATTGATTTATCCTAAAATACAAGTTATCATTCATTGAAACTGCTGGAAACATTTTTCAGATATAATGCAGACACATACAAAATTTACACAAACTAGCCAAAATAGCCAACAATTCTCAAAGGGTCAATAAGTCACCTTGTTATTATCACCATTAGATCTACACATCACTGTCAAGTATATGCTTTAAATGAGGTAAAATGTGATTATTTTACATCAATATTGTCATATCACTTGTCCCCATACTCCATGTGAAACAGTTAAGATGAAATTTTGAAAACTAAAGCAAACATAATTGATATAAAAATCACAGGGATTTTTGCTATTACTCCACAGAAAACACTCAATCTTTAAGATATGTAAATGCATCATCACCTTATATAAAATATATAGAATGTTTTGATGCAATTTCAAAAGTCATTTGTGTATTTTAGAAATGTATATATTAAAGTTATGGTACAAGTCTAGTGCAAGTTATTAAGATTGGTGTCTGAAATTGCCATCTGAGCCCTTATTGTACAGACGGATCCAGCTTTTTGACTGTACACATTGGAATGCTGTTGGTACTGTTGTATCCTGTGTATACTTTGTTTTGCTGTTGGTACCATCCTATCCTGTGTACACTTTGTTTTGCTGTAGGTACCATAGTATCCCATGTACACTATGTATTGCTGTAGGTACCGCCATATCCTGTGTACTCTATGTATTGCTGTAGGTACTGTCAAATCCTGTGTACACTTTCTATTGCTGTAGGTACAGTAATATATCCTTTAGTTCACTATGTATTGCTGTAGGTACTGTCAAATCCTGTGAACACTATGTATTGCTGTAGGTACTGTCCAATCCTGTGTACACTTTGTATTGCTGTAGGTACCATCATATCCTGTGTACACTTTGTATTGCTGTAGGGACTGTTGTATCCTGTGTACACTTTGTATTTACTGTAGGTACCGTCGTATCCTTCGAAAAGAGAGAGAGAAACAGGAGAAGCAATCACTAGAAGAGCTAGAGAAAGCTGACCCAGAAGCTTTCAAAGAACAGATGCTGAGAATGGATAAGAACAGAATACAGGTATATAGGTAGAACAAGGGTCAGATGTCTCCCTATGACTTTAATAATATACCAGTGCAATGATACATCATGATATAGTCAGATATATCAGTATTGTCAAATCCTGGTAAATTGATATGTAAGTGATCATACCAGTAATGCAGGAATTGAGTCCGGACTTGGACTAGAGTCCAGACTCAAGGCCACTTTTTAGGGACTCGGCCTAAGACTTTAGGGTCCTGGACTCGGATTTGTACTCAGGCTCAGATGTAAGGACTCGAGAAATCAGACCAAGTCCATCTTGGAACATTAGAATAAAATACTGTAAAGACTTCTACACATGCATGTGTGAACTACTGGCAGGATATTATAAAATAATAACACTGTATATACCAAACTTTAGCTTGGCATTGGGAGCTAATGTAATTAACTATTACAGTAAAAGTATGTGTAAACTAAAATACCTTTTTTAAGATATTTGTGTATGACCTAGACTTGGACTCAGGTTCCATATGACTCAGACTTGCTCTTGGACTCCAGTTGTGCAGACTTGACTACATCACTTGATTATACAGTGGGATGCTATTTCTAACTTTAAAAAATGTCTCAGGGCATTATCAGGCTTGTAAAGTGATGGTCATTGGGCAGAAACAAGTTTCATGGCATTGTTGCTCATTGTTTGGAAATAAATTTTTCTTTGTGATTCAGGAATGAAAATTCTGAGAAACTATGGCTTGGAATCTAAACCCACAAATGTGTTATATGAATCTAATCCTGTATGGCATTGTGAGTAATCACAATAAATAACATATCATCAGATAATGTAACGTTAAAGCCCTGCTGTTTTGGTACACTCTCAAAAATGAAGCTATTTTTACAGTTCTCTTGCAGGCGAGATGCCCTCTTTGTTCTTTATTGTAGAACAGCTCAGGAACTGCTACCTGTGATAATATCTAATGGAGACCTTTTTATTATTGGCCTGGGTCCTTAGGCAAGAAAATATTGATTAACTTTGGGGGATGAAAACTCATTTACTGCCTGCTGTCTTTATTATAGCTAGTTCTTTGTTATTCAGCAAATTTTTGCAGCATGAATGTTCAGTGAGGAGAGTGTGATTTTAAGTATCAGTATTAAGCAGGTTTGAATGATAAAAAATCTTAAGTTCTGAACTATAAAGAAAATAATCCAATGTCTATAAAATACTTTAGTTGGCTTCATATTTTTTAGTTAAAAATTTTACAATTTTCACCTTACCATTGTTCCATGAGGGTTCAATTTTCATGATCTGCCTATAGCGTAAACTACACAGAGCATATCCAATATAACTTATATGAATTAGTTATATTAAATTATTGGTACATAAATGGTAAAAATTGGATGACGACTGAAGGCTACATTGAACAAGTGGAAATATTTGTTCATTATTGCCAGGTTTTTTGAAAAATTCCATATCATTTGTTGTAACAGTCTTTGATTGAAGGGTAACATACAAGATCAATTATTACTTATATATCAAAATTTTGCTTTGTAACATTCAACAATGGGGCATATTATTCATGAGGGTTTATTTTCACGATAATGTCCCTTTTATGAATATCACAAATTTTAAACCTTCGCAGAAAAAAGGACCATAGTATTCCTTAAGGGAAATCTTTATTTTCTTTGGTCAAGGTTAGTATTTTCTTTTCTCTGCATGTCATAGGTGACATCACTTGTTTGCATTAAGTGTCATCATGGGCAAGTTCACTCTCTTTAATCTAAGGATGCATTTGTCCATAGGGGAAAATTATATTTTATAAAATTAATTGACATAAATTTTTGTTTCAGGAACGTATGAGTCTGAAGCATCGTGGAGGAAGTAAATTCATGCAGAAGCAACAGATCTTTGCCAAATTTGACAACCAGGTAGGAACTGGCTTCTTGAAGCTTTGATGATTTGCAAATGACATACCATGTTTTACCTTCTTTCATAAATCACCATCTTGAAGCACAACAACCCTGTTATTGTCATATTTTGATTAGATTAATAGTTGGATTAGATTAATGTTTCCACATTCCATTGACAGGTGGCACTTCATTTATAATGACAGGGTGATTATTCTCTCATCATTTGACACTCACCACTTGATTAATAAAATAATCAACATGTATTTACTGATGAACCAGGAATTCACCCAGATTCACTTATCCTTGTCTGGTGTATACTTGTTATTGAGTACCAAAAAATTCTGAAAAGGACTACGTGATTTGGGATATTTATTTCTGTTGGAAATATCTTTATCTGCTCATTCTGTGTCTTGTCTCTGCATATTCTGTATGTTTGTGTTATGTTTGATGCAGGCCAGAAGCTCGGTGCAGGAGATGCTACAACAGAGTAGAGAACTGACAGAGAAACTGGCTGCTGAAAGTGAAAGTGACGCAAACGAGAGTGACAATGAGGCCAGTGTTGACCCAAATGATACTGAAGCTAAACTGAATGTAGCTGGATCATCAGGTAACCCTTGGATGTCTCTTAAAAAAGTGACTGCAAAACCAGACAGTGCAGAAGCAGACACAAAGGAAAATACCAACTCTGATAACGAAAATAATGAAACTGACTTAGTGACTATAGATGAAATATTTCAAATGGCAGAGCATAAATCTAGTTTAAAGAAGTTAGAAAAAGATAAAACACAGAGTGACCTGACAGTGAAAAAGAAGAAGAAAAAGAGAAAGGCGAGGAAGAAGAAACCAGAATCTGACAACAGTGACGAGGATGATGACCTTGAGTCAAGTGCATCAGAAAATCTGTCTGACTCTGAGGCTGAACAGGATGATGGGAAGAGTAGCACTGAGTTACCTCCGAGCGAGTCAGGTGATTTGATAAGCCAATCACTGACCAGGAAAAGGACATTGGAAGACATGGCTGAGGACCAGTTTGAGGATACTCAGGAGGTTGAGGGTGGACCTAAAATGGCCCCTGTGGGTAAGAAGAAACCCGATAAAGGGAAACCGAAAGAGAAGCCTTCTGGAGAAGTAAGGGTCGATCCAAAGAAAGTTTTGACTGTTGATCTAAGGATAGGCAAGAATCGGTAAGTATGAACAAGTTCATATCTGTATTCAAAATTAGATTTACTGTGGCCCATGATTTAGACATACAAAATACAGTGGAACCTGTCTGAAAGGCCGCCTGTCTAATAAGACCACCCTTGAGTGAACCAAACATTCACATTGCTTATAACTGACCTGTCTTATATGACCATCAGTGCATTAAGACCACTTTTGCCCAGTCCCACAGGTGATCTTATTACACAGGTTTCACTGTATTGTTAAATAGTATGTGTTTCTGCTGAAATAAACAAGTACAAGTGAGTGCCTAGAAGAAAGCATGAGTTTACAGGTACATGTGATCCAGATAATGAAAGTAGATTTGGTCTTATACTTCATTCAAACATTCATGTAATCCACAGTAAGCCATTATAGAAGGAACTAGAATTTTTTATAAAGCTGATAGATAATTTTCAGAATCACAGGCAGTGGTTCTGGTTTCTCTTCATATATTATATATTCAACTCAAGACTATTTTCCCTATCCCAACCTTGCTTTTTTCTGCCACTGTTTCCTTAACCATAAAACTAACACTTTAACCACAAGGATGCACTGTCCATCCAATAGTGCATTGATACTGGCCATGCATGGGAAATAATAGAGAGAGAATAACCTTCTAGTACCCATTGTGGCTGCCTGGGTTGTATAGTCCATAGGGAGCCTTGGAAAGACTGGCCACTCTATAACAAATATTGCTTGTTTCATTGTTATTTAATGAAACCTGGTTATCTAAATTGATTATGATTTCAGAGGTGAGGTCTTGGCAGAGGAGGATTATGGGATTGATGATGCAGGAGAGGAGGACCAGCAGATGACAATTGCTCAGGCATTTGCGGAGGATGACGTGATTGAGGAGTTTGAGCAGGAGAAGAAGGAGATAGCGGAGAGAGATAAACCCAAAGACATTGATATGACGTTACCAGGCTGGGGAGACTGGGGAGGAAAAGGCATCCAGCCATCAAAAAGAAAGAGAAAAATGTAAGTGTCTTAGGCATCAGGGCATCTTAAAGAAAGAGAAAATGTGTCTTAGGCATCCAGCCCTATAGAAAGAGCAAAATGAAAGTGTCTTTGACATCAGAGCATCTAAAAGAAAGAGAAAAATGTATTTGTCTTAGGCATCCAGCCATCTAGAGAAAGAGAAAAATGTGTCTTAGGCATCCAGCCATGTAAAAGAAAGAGAAACATGTGTCTTACAAATAGTTCATTGGAAGGGTTCTACACAGGGCCAAACTGTCTGCATGGTAACTGTAGGGGTGTTCAGTTGTTCATCACTAAGTGGGTGTGGTCCATGCTGCTCTGCTGGCACATCTGATCCTTTTGTGTCTCTTGGATACTTTGTGCTGGGCTTGGTGTGGCATCTATAAAATTATTGCTTAGGCTGTCTCACCCCTATCATCCTAATATTTCTCCTCAAATTTTGTCTATAAACCTCAAAACTATCCATTTTCACGTTGGGGAGGGAGATGGCTAGGCCTGTTTTGTCCATGTTAACAGTACAGCTGCGGCACCATCTTCTCCTTTGGCTGGACATAGGTTATACTGTGAATAAATGAAGAAACTAATCACATGTACATAGGAGACAAGATGGAGTCCAGGACCCCATGGCCTTATGTTCCCCTGATTTAAGGGAGAAGTAATTAGTTAGAGTACCCGGCTTTATAAATGCACCTAACATAGAAAATCTCTATAGATATCTGCTTTTGTAACTTGCAACCTAAACATGTATGGGTTATATTGAGGATAGGAATCAATAAAATGTTCCTTGCATGTTTCTTTAGAATTGTGATTCATATCTGTGACCTCTATCCTTGATTCCATAGCCATAAATTTGATGGAAATACTTAACTTCACATCCAAATGCTTTCAAATTATATCAGTTAAATGTTGGATTTTTAGCTCAGCTGACTTTCAGTCAAGCTGAGCTATAGCGATCACTCTTTGTCCGTCATCCGTCTGTCCGTCTGTCTGTCCCTCTGTCCGTCTGTCCGTCCGTCTGTCGGTTAACCTGGCACAAATTGTAACCGCTGGACTTAGAATCTTGTAACTTTACATTCTGAGAGGTCAATGAAAAATCTCCTTGGAAACCAGAAATTAGGTCTCTGTTACCCATATCCTTCGAGCTATGGGGACCCAAAGTACCCCCCAGAAAAGTCAAAAATTTCATACAAAAACTTCAATATCTCATTAACTACTTGACTGATGGTCATGATATTTGGCATACATATTGATCATGAGATGTTCCATCAGTTCTTGAGGACTGGTGGCGCCACCTGTATTTTTCGATTTTTTACGAATTTTTTTCTCTATTTTTGATACGTTTAAAAATGTGAACATCTGTTAACAAGGCACAAATCGTAACGACTGGACCTAGAATCTTCATTATCGACACACTGAGAGACCTATGAAAAGTCTCCATGGAAACCAGAAATTAGGTCTCTGTTACCCATATCCTTCCAGCTATGGGGCCCCAAAGTACCCCCCAGAAAAGTAAAAAATTTCATGCAAAAACTTCAATATCTCATTAAATACTTGACTGATGGTCATGATTTTTGGCATACATATTGATCATGAGATGTTCCATCACTTCCTGCAGACTGGTGGCGCCACCTATATCGTTCAATTTTTTACTAATTTTTTTCTCTATTTTTGAGACCTTTCAAAATGTGAACATCTGTTAACAAGGCACAAATCGTAAAGACTGGACCTAGAATCTTAATTCTTGACACACTGAGAGGTCCATGAAAAATATCCTTGGAAACCAGAAATTAGGTCTCTGTTAACCATATCCTCTGAGCTATGGGGCCCCAAATTACCCCCCAGAGTAGTAAAAAATTTCATACAAAAACTTCAATATCTCAATAACTACATCACTGATGGTCATGTTTTTTGGCATACATATTGATTATGAGATGTTCCATCAGTTCCTGCAGACTGGTGGCGCCACCTGTATTGTTCGATTTTTCACGATTTTTTTCCTCTATTTTTGAGACCTTTAAGGATGCTGTCATCTGTTAACGTGGCACAAATCGTAACGACTGGACCTAGAATCTTCATTCGTGACACACTGAGAGACCTATGAAAAGTCTCCATGGAAACCAGAAATTAGGTCTCTGTTACCCATATTCTTTGAGCTATGGGGCTCCAAAGTACCCCCCAGAAAAGTCAAAAATTTCATACAAAAACTTCAATATCTCATTAACTTCTTGACTGATGGTCATGATTTGTGGCATAACTATTGATCATGAGATGTTCCATCACTTCCTGCAGACTGGTGGCGCCACCTGTATGGTTGGATTTTTTTATGATTTTTTTTCTCTATTTTTGAGACCTTTCAAAATGTGAACATCTGTTAACAAGGCAAAAATCGTAAAGACTGGACCTAGAATCTTAATTCTTGACACACTGAAAGGTCCATGAAAAATCTCCTTGGAAACCAGAAATAGGGGTCTCTGTTACCCATATCCTTCGAGCTATGGGGCCCCAAAGTACCCCCCCAGAGTAGTCAAAAATTTCATACAAAAACTTCAATATCTCAATAACTACATCACTGATGGTCATGACTTTCGGCATACATATTGATCATGAGATGTTCCATCAGTTCCTGCAGACTGGTGGCGCCACCTGTATTGTTTGACTTTTTTTACGATTTCCCTTATTTTTGAGACCTTTAAGGATGCTGTCATCTGTTAACGTAGCATAAATCGTAACGACTGCACCTAGAATCATCATTCTTGACACACTGAGAGATCTATGAAAAGTCTCCATGGAAACCAGAAATTAGGTCTCTGTTACCCATATCCATCGAGATATGGGGCCCCAAAGTACCCCCCAGAGTAGTCAAAAAAATTCATACAAAAACTTCAATATCTCAATAACTACATCACTGATGGTCATGATTTTTGGCATACATATTGATCAAGGGGTGTTTCATCAGTTCTTGCAGACTGGTGGCACAACCTGTATTTGTTCAGGTTTTTTTTATGATTTTTTCCTCTATTTTTGAGACCTTTAAGGATGCTGTCATCTGTTAGCGTGGCACAAATCGTAACGACTGGACCTAGAATCTTCATTCTCGATACACTGAGAGACCTATGAAAAGTCTCCATGGAAACCAGAAATTAGGTCTCTGTTACCCATATCCTTCGAGCTATGGGGCCCCAAATACCCCCCAGAGTAGTAAAAAATTTCATACAAAATCTTCAATATCTCAATAACTACAACACTGATGGGCATGATTTTAGGCATACATATTGATCATGAGCTGTTCCATCAGTTTCTGCAGACTGGGTGCGCCACCTCTATTTTTTCAAATTTTTACGAAATTTTTTTCTCTTTTTTTGAGACCTTTAAAGATGTGGTTATCTGTCAACAGGGTACAAATTGCAACAACTGGACCTAGAAACTTCATTCTTGTCATGCAAGGAGGCCCATGAAGAGTGCCTGTGGAAACTTGAAATTAGGTCTCTGTTACCCATATCCTTCAAGCTATAGGACTCTGAAGTATCCCTAAGAATAATGGACAATTTGATACAAAAGCTGAAGTATCTGAACAACTTATGCGGAGATCACCATGATTCTTTGCATGGATATTGACCATTAAGTGTTTTTATTAGTTTCTGCAGATTGGTGGAGCCACCTGTATTTTTGTATCCTCCAAAACGAAGTTTTGCAGATACTATTTTTTTGACCGGGTTCCTCCGCAGCTGCCACGTTTGTTTCCAGAGAGCTCCTCTGAGAAAAATGGACCGATTTTTCCGAAACTTACACCAATTATCTAGTCACATGTGAACTAGTGCCTAACCAATTTGTGTTGACCTCTGACCTTTCCCCTCTATCCAGCGTCCATTTGTGCGTCTGTTTCCACACATAAACCCTCATATCTCGGGAACCAATTGACCAATCAGGAAATAAAATTTATACAAATGTAGCCCTTGGATTGCTTTATAACATACACAAAAATGGTGGCACCACCTGTAACCATGTTTGCACAGTGTCCATCTGTTCATCTGCCTTGGGTTAAAATCACTCATATCTCGGCAGTAGTTTGACATATCTGCCTAAAATTTTGCAGTTTTATACATCCTGGATAGCTTTCTTGATTTTATGACAGGTGGCGCCACCTACTTTCTAGTTTACACTGCAGACATCCGAGCTCATATCTCGCGACTGTTTGAACGATTGGGCCAAAATTTTGCATGTGTATAGATCTCACATAGGTCTTTATCATACACAAAACTGGAGGGGCCACCTGCAACTATTTTTGCACAGCGTCTGTCTGTTTGTCTGCCGTTGGCTAAAATCACTCATATACATGTAGTGGTTTGACTTTTCTGCCTAAAATTTTGCATATGTATACAACTTGGACAGCTTTCTGGATTTGTGGTAGGTGGCACAACCTACATACACATTTAGGCTGCAGATATCCATGCTAATATGCAACATACCTCACTCTATTTCCCCTTGCCACTCAATCCATGCCTCACTTCAACCGTTCCACTCTGATTTTGGCGGATACACGTGGTCACTTGTCGGCTACCCGTATTCTAGTTTTTAAAGTTTACACATTTTTTCTCTATTTTTGAGATATATAAATAAAGACTAAATCTTGGCCTGTTGGTTAATCTGTTTGATGCTTCAGTTGAATGGGTATATACTACCATTCTGATGATAAAATTTCCTTTAGCGAATCTCTTCCCTGTCAGCTGAGCGACATGACCCATGGGTCACTTGTTACCATTGTTATGCCATTTTACACTTCATTCAAATGCTTTTATCCAAGATAGAGTTATCAGTAAAATATATGTGACATTATGACTATCCTTATCATCACTAAACTACTGTATATTTATAAAAGAAAACTTTCAGATTTATACCGTCCAATTTCAGGTTTACTATCAAAGCTCCACCCGGACCTCCCAGAAAGGATCGCAACCTTGGCAATGTCATAATCAGTGAGACTAAAGATACCACTATTGCCAAACACCAGGCAAGTTATGAATATCTGTTCTGCTCTACTCAGTAGCTGATTTACTTAACAGAATCACAAATCAAACACTTTCCATACACTTTTAATGATTAATTCTTTGTAAGATTGTATCAGATTGTATGGGTACAATTCTGATTTAATTTGAATAAATAAAATGTGAGTGAAAACACCAATCATAGGTAAGTCTCTTCCAGTTGTCTCATCTTTTTCTATAATACCTATTCATATGTAGGGTAGACTAATATTTTTTTTTCTTTTAAAACTAGGTATTCACCTCCCTTTACTTTTGAATTCATGTGAAATTTTGCTTACTTTGTGTACATACTGATGAATTGTAGGTTGCTTCTGTTCATAGAATTTCTTATAATGCCTCTGTGATGGAGGTATAAGCATGTTTATATACAAGTAAACACAGTACATGGGCCAGTTTTGGCAAACAGAAAAACCATGTAACCTAATGTGTACTTAATGTGGTTGATTGCAATGTGAGGAAGTTGAAAGATCTCTAGTTACAAAACACCCTTTGCAAAACTCTGGTTTGTCCTGACTTTTTCTCTTGATGTCCTTGTTAAATGTATTTGGATTATTTTGGTGCCCCCCCTATGTTATAAACACATGGATATAAACAAATCAAACAGCCTGTGTGCATGAAGATCAGCATTTTCTGGACTGTTTTTGTAAAAGGATCAAGGGATTATCTTTAGTTAATAGATCAGAATAGTCCCCTTCATTAATTTCCCACTTTTGTTGCATCTATGTTTATACACAAATGGTATAAACATTCATCCATATTTTAACCTGTTGCATTAATATTCATCCATGTTTACACACTGTTGGTATAAACATTCATCCATGTTTGAACACTGTTGGTACAAACATTCATCCATGTATAAACACTGTTGGTATAAACATTCATCTATGTTTAAACACTGTTGGTATAAACATTCATCCATATTTAAACACTGTTATTATAAACATTTGTCAATGTTAAAACACTGTTGGTATAAACAATTGTCCACATGCTCATACGTGCCTGATATGCAATTGTCACCAGGTGGAGTAGCGGTATACTAGCTCTTGCAGCCATCATGAAATCATGTACCAGAAGTAAAATTCAGTGTATAAAATGGAAATCCTTACACACTGACAGATGAGGTAATTTGTTTATTCTTTGTGTAACATAATATTTAGACCTTTTTGCTTTTTCAGGTGAATCAGCTGCCCCATCCATTCATGAACGTGGTGGACTTTGAGCGGAGCATACGTCAGCCTCTCGGCAAGACATGGACAACAGAGACAGCCTTCAAGGAACTTGTCAAACCTAAAGTCAAAACAAAACTTGGCACTGTTATAGACCCAATTAATAAAAAAGCAGTGTTTAAGAAACAGAAGATGGGAGAAATTAAAGGAAAAGGGAAATCAAAGTAATACAGGAAAAGTGCTAAAAGACTGAAGGTTGAGATAGATGAATTGTATCTTTAGACTTGTTTGTTGAAGCTTCATTAATAAAAATTGTATGTCAATGAAATGTATCCATTCTCAATGAATGTCTTGTAAATATCTTTGCACTTTTATTGTATTTTTATGTATAAGAATTCTCCAGTATTTTAACACAAATCCTTGTTTCTTATTTTCTCTGTGGGACCAGACGATGCCGTCTGCTGTGATTGGTCAATATATGGTAAAAATTAGACAATTTTTCCCATGAAAAACTATTGGAAGCATTTAATACTGTGAAACTTGCCTCTCCAAATATCTCCCAACCAGGAACACCACTTATCTGTGTTTCTTGATATTTTCCATAAATATTCTCCTATGAATTTTTATATACATGCCAGAAAATAAGTCCATATTGTATAATTTTTTGGATTTATGGGCCTGAACTTCATGCCTTTTGTCAAAAATCAGGAAAGATATTTACTCACTTAACATGACAATTCATGAAACTAGAGACTTTTTTCAGGTATATCAGTTTGTTTACTCAAGATTCAATTTTTACCCAAAATTAGAACTTAATTAAGTTATAAGCATAAAAATAAAATCAGTAACCAAGACTTTGCTTAACATTGACCATGACACATTTTTTTTAGTACTGTTGATTTTTATTTTCAAAACATGTAAATGTAAGTTTTAAATCTGTTTAAATCTGAAATTTGAAAATAAAAGCTAAAAATTAGGCTAGTTATTGATTGTTTTAGGCTCGATTGTATTCACTGCAGCCAGGTCATTGATTTGTAATTGGTCACTGGGGGAGATCCCCTGCTTTGACATGCGTACAGTTATTCTCATATCAACAACCCCCCAACCCCCCACCCCCACCCCACCTATACCACCAAGTGTTATGCAGTAATTGTTATTGTTTGCACTTTTTCCAATCCAATATACAAAACTTTTCTTGAAATAGTTATTCCAGGGAGTAATCCAGAAGATGCATGTTGTGGTAATGTAGCATTTTTAAGGAAATCAATTTTCTTTTAAATAATTTTAAATAAAAATATAATTAAACCAATCAGTATGCATAAATTGATTATATATGAGCCAAATTATAGATAAATAAAGGCACAATTTAAAATTGTGAATTCTGAATTAATATTCTTTCCAGATATGTATTGTTTTTCAAATTTAAAAGATATATTTTTGTTGTAAAAAATTAAATAAATTTGTACGCCTAATGTGGTGTAAGCTGACAAGATTGAGATATATGATGATTCAATTTAGAATTATGAATCAACTTTTATATTCAGATCTATATGGTTTATTGGAAATATATAAAAATCAAAAACGGCCGTCCAGCCATCTGACTGTTAACAGGGCACAAATCGTAACCGGTGGACCTGGAATCTTCTTACTTGACATCCAGGGAGGTCCTTGAAAATTCTCCTTGAAAACCTGGAATTAGGTCTCTGTTACCTATATTCTTCGAGCGATGGTGCTCCGAAGTACCCCCCCCCCCCCCCCCAGAATGATGGAAAATTTGATACAAAAGCTCCAGATCTGAACAACTAATGCATTGATCACCATGATTTTTTGCATAGATACTGATCATGATATGTTTCATCAGTTTCTGCAGACTGGTGGCGCTACCTGTATTTTTTTATTTTTTACAATTTTTTTTCTCTATTTTTGAGACCTTTAAAGATGCGGTCATTTGTTAACAGGGCACAAATCATAACAACTGGACCTAAAATTTTCTCTCTTGAAATGCAGGGAGGCCCATGAAAAGTCTTTGTGGAAACCTGGAATTAGGTCTCTGTTACCCATATTCTTCAAGCTATGGGGCTCTGAAGTACCCCCCAGAATAATGGAAAATTTGATACAAAAGCTCAAATATCTGAACAACTAATGCATTGATCACCATGATTCTTTGCATAGATATTGATCATGGAGTGTTTCATCAGTTTCTGCAGACTGGTGGCGCTACCTGTATTTTTTTTTTTTACGATTTTTAGCTCAGCTGACTATAAGTCATCTGAGCTATAGTCGTGGTCCATTGTCCGTCGTCCGTCCGTCTGTCCGTCCGTCCGTCCGTCCGTCCGTCCGTCCGTAGATGTGGCACGTTTTGAAACCGTAAGACCTAGGAATCCAAAATTCAGCATAATATTAGATGTCCCCAAGATCTCCTACCAAGCCGAAAACTGGGTCTTTGCGACTTCGTTCCTTTGAGAAATTAAGGAAAAACCTCATTTTTTTATTTAAATCCTATTTTCACACTTTAGGACTGCCTAATATCAAAACCACTCATCTGTTTTTCCTCATATTTCCTATAAATAATCCTCTATATCATTCCTATGTACATGCCAGAAATAAGGTCTGTATTATTTAATTTAAAAAATTTATGGGCCCAAACATAATGCATTTTGTAAATAATCAGGAAAGAAATTTTATCACTTAACACAAAACTTGTTAAAGCTAAGCACTTTTTTCCAGTAATATTACTTTTATTAATCAAAATTAAATTGTATACCCAAAATTAGATCAAAATCTTTTAAATTTTTAAAAATATTAGCAAAAATAAAAAATTGGTACCTTAAATTTTGCCCAACTTTGACTATGGCACGTTTTTTTGCTGTAACTGCTGTGGATTTAATTTTCACAGCATGTTTTTGTTAGCATTTCAACTGTTAACACCAAAAATTTGAAACCAGTTGATCAAAAACTGTAGATTTTATTCAAGTTTTCAAGCACCACGTCACATATTGCTAGTGTTATGCAGTTTGCTAGAGCTCAGCTCCCGAGCTTCAGCTCTAAGTTCCTTAAATTTGGCATACAGTTAGATTTCTCCAAAATCCCCTTCCATGCCAAGAATTTTGTCACTAGGACTTAATTCCTTCGAGATATCAATGAAAAACTTCATTTTTCCATTAAAAACCTAATGTTACACTTTAAGACTGCTTAATATCAAAACCACTGATCTGACTTTGATCATATATAATATACATATTTTCTATACATTCACTATGCACATGCCAGAAATGATGTCAGTATTGTGTATTTTTTTAAGTTATGGGCCCAAACATAATGCACTTTGTAAAAAATCAAGAAAAATATTTACTCCCTTAACAAGGGCATTGCTGAAGCTAGAGATCTTTTTTGTCAGGGATGTAACATTATTTAATCAAGATTCAATTGAATACCCAAAATTAGTTCTGAATTTTTCAAATTTTATAAGTTATTAGTATAAATATAAAATTAGTACCTTAAATTTTGCCCAACTGTGACCATGGCACGTTTGTTTCCCGTGAGCACTGTTGATATAATTTTCATATCATGCACACGTAAGGATTTCAGCTTTTTAGTTTAGAAAGCTGAAAGAAATTTGCCAAATATTGTAGCTTTTATTAATGTTTTTTATGAGACCCTGTCAGACTTTGGCTCTCTCCAGCCCCTCTTGAGTCACCTGTATGTTGACCTTGTTGACCTTTCATCAAATTATGCACACTTGAGGAGAGAATCCAGGCAGCTTATGGCCAGCCACAGTTGATCCAGGTGTTCAACCCAACTCATCTAGTAGTTTTAACCAACAACATAACAATAAACAATAAATTAATAAATTTTTATTGTTTTTTAACAACAAATTAAAGAAAAATAGAAAAGGAATATGTTAGTTTATAATAACAGGAAATTAACTTGCAGTTACTGATGATATAAGAATCTTGTATCGATGGGTAGAATGTGACATATTCCAAATAACACCATGCAGTCACCTATGGCATTTTTCAGTTCATTTTTAATGATAAAGAAGTAAATCATATTATTCATTACTAATCATTAAGGATTATATGAAGGAAATTAATGATAGACAAAGATGCAGTTGATAATATTAATCTAGATTCCTACTGTGTCTAGTGTGTACATTGATGTGAAATTAGTCCAAAATGATTTTTTTACAGTTATTTTTTAACATAAATAAAAGCCATAAAACCAGGTACTTATGATCATTATTTAAATGTGTGAATTTTGTATATTCTGGATTCTCAACATCATTGTTTGGTGAAAACAATAAATACCAGACATGGTGCGAATACTTTGTAATTGTATTTAAATACGAATATGATTATGTACTCCATTATAAAATTTCTTGCATAAAGAATGGGAATTCAGGTAAAAATGAAAGTATATGAATACTCGTGCAAATACTTTCAAAATGTATTCATGAATGCATTCATGAATATATTCTTTAATATTATTTTAATAATCATATCAGTTATATTTCATTATAAAAAATCATATGATTCTCTTATTATTTTTAATAAAAATTATATTTGGGACAATATTTGTAATTTTTTAAATAAATAGTTAAACTCTTATATTATATGTTCTGCTTATAAGTTATATGGCCAAGTCAAAATCTGTGTGACAGTAGTACTCCATTTGTTAATAAAATAAATGAAATCAATCCTCTTCCCTGTCTCCAAAGGTAATATCAAAATCATACATAAGCTAAACAACAACAACTCATAATACAGCTTATATTTATTACCACACAAAACCAGCATGTGCCTCATTTCTAAATAATATTTTTTATCATATATAACAGCTGAGCGTCGTGACCCATAGGTCCCTTGTTTTAGCTCAGCTGACTGTAAGTCATCTGAGCTATAGCGATCACTTTTTTCCGTCGTCCGTCCGGCCATCCGGCCGTCTGTCCGTTAACAAGGCACAAATCGTAACCACTGGATCTGGAATCTTCTAACTTTACATCCAGAGAGGTCCATGAAAAATCTCCTTGGAAACCTGGAATTAGGTCTGTGTTACCCATATTCTTCAAGTTATGGGGCTCCGAAGTACCCCCCCCCCCCCCAGAATAATGAAAAATTTGATACAAAAGCTCAAATATCTGAACAACTAATGCATTGATCACCATGATTCTTTGCATGGATATTTATCATAGAGTTTTTCATCAGTTTCTGCAGACTGGTGGCGCCACCTGTATTTTATTTTATTTTTTACTTTTTTTTTCTCTGTTTTTGAGACCTCAAAAGATGCCGTCATCTGTTAACAGGGCAAAAATTGTAACCGCTGGTCCTGGAAACTTCTCACTTTACATCCAGAGAGGTCCATGAAAAGTTTTCTGGGAAAAAATAGAATTATGTCTCTGTTACCAATATTCTTCCAGTTATGGGGCTCAGAAGTACCCCCCCCCCCCCCAAGAATAATTGAAATTTTGATACCAAAGTAGGGCACAAATCATAACCATGGGGCCCAGAATCTTCTAACTTGACATCCCGAGAGTTCCTCAAAAGTTCTCCCTAGAAACATGAAATTGGGTCACAGTGACCTATATTCTCAGAGTTTTGGGGTATGTTTGAGCACCCCAGAAATAATGCAAAATACACACAAATATCCAGATTCCTCATGAAAGGCTGGTTGGATTGTCATCAGATTTGTTGTGCTTATAGGTCTTGATGAACTTTGGCTAATATGCGTGAACAATGATGCCACCTATCTTAATTGGTTGTTTTTGCAAGGACATATTATCAACATGTCAGTCGGCTGAGCGTCTTGACCCACGGGTCACTTGTTAAATATTCACTTATTGTGAATGAACATTTTATCCAATAAGCAACGTTGAATTAAGTTAATATCCTGTATGTATATACAGATATGCTGAAAGTTTGTAACTCCCATCATTAACCCCCCCCCCCCCCCCCCCACACACACACACACACACATCACCAAATTCTTGCACTTGTTGAATCGGACGTTAGCTATATTGCAACTGTATACTTTTTTAAATAAAAGAAATATATATTTAATAATATTTTATTTTTTTTTTTTTTTCAAATTGAACAAATGTGTTAATTGCTGAACTGTCAGCAATTTATCAAAAAGCCAACCAATGATCATGGAAATAGTATAGATCTTATGTTAACCAAGTACTCACATGCTTCACTTTCAACTTTAGGAAACGCATGGTCAGGTCACAAAATATTATTTGCAACAATTTCTTCAACCATATCAACCAACTATGGCCTTTTATACCTCCTCAGACTTTATCCTCATTTGACATTATTCTAGATTTTTAGCGAACCCGTGAGCTAATGCGATGGTGTGGCGTCGTCAGTCATCTGTACGTTAACTCATACTATCTTGAAAATGACAGGCGATAGCATCACAAAATTTAATGCAAAAAAATTAGCCATCTGAAAAACTCTACCGGATTTTGCTAATTTTTTGGCTAACTGTATTTTCTTAGATTTTATAGAGAAAAGGCCAAATTGTTCAATATTTCACAGAAATTATCTCTTATACCATCTCTCTCGTTTGTTCCAATGGTTCCAGTTCGGTGATTTTTGGCCGAGTTACAGGAAGTTGAACTTAGTCACCTGTCAATAAAAGCATACTAAAATCTTAATCTCAGAAATAGCTGGAGCTATCATCACCAAATTTTATGCCAATGTTGGTTGCATTGGTCATATCTGAAATTGAGGTATTGCTGGCTCCACCTGCATCGGCCTTTTTTGTACGGGAGTCATCAGTGCCTGTATCATACTGAGGGCTACAATTTGATATATCAGCCTGAAATTGGGGAAATGTATACATATCGTAAAGCTTCGTATACAAGACTTTGGCGCCACCTACAATAAATTTTGCACAGTGTATGTCCCTGCTTATTTATCAGGATAGGATATCAGCCTGAAATTGGGCATAAGTATACATCTCTGATACTTCGTCGTATACAAGACATGTAGGCCTAATTTGAAAAGCATTGAAGTATTATACCTGGTGATAAACCATTGCACAGGTTCGCATTAGGTCTGTAGGCCTTGTTACCTTTAAGGTCAACTTCAGCTGAACAAAGTGACCCATGGGTCCCTTGTTTTATATTATTCTGGCGCACTTCGACACGTTATAAACATGTGGATATAAACAAACCATATAACCTCATATAACCTTATGAAATTCCCGGTTTTGAAAGCCCTGATTGTGTCAAAGTGACAAGCTACAGGACAATTTAATGGGGTTATTGTCAAGTACTGCCTGTTTTCATCCAACCTTGGATGTCTTTATATTAAGGATTTAGGACTTCAGCATCGTTAACTAATATTACTCGCACACTGACTGGGGATCAATAAATAAATATATATATATACATATATATATATATTTATTTATTTATTTATTTATTTATTAAATGGTATGATGAGTTCTTTGTGAGCTTGTGCAAGTATTGAGATCAGTGATGTAGGAACTGAGTCCTGACTTGGACTCAAATCCGGACTTTTCCACTTCATTGGGACCTGGACTTGTACTTGAATTTCGGAGGTAAGGACTCGAGAAATCAAGTCAAGTCCATCTCGAATCTAGTAGGGAAATATTACATCATTTACTATAAAAAAATTTATGTACACGCAAACTACCAACAAAATATAAGACCTATAAAAAAAGACTATTTATAGAACTTTAGTTGGGAGCCAAATGTCATAAAAAAATTCAAGTAAAACGCATATGCAAACTAACATTAAAATATATGTGTGCCCATCTCTATTAAACTGTTGAAGCTAGAGAGCCTTTTCCCAGCATGTAACTGTATTTAATTGAGTTTTGATTGTATACCAGAAATTATGTCAAAATTTTGTATTTTTAATGTTTTTAGCATAAATGAAAATCAGTACCTTAAATTTTGCCCAACTTTGACCTTGGCACATTTTGTTCCTCTGGGCACTTTTAATTTAATTCTCACGGCTGGTACACACAAGGATTAAATCTTTTATAATATGAAATTTGAAAGCAGTTGGTCAAAATCTATAGCTTTTATTCAGGTTTCAACCATCATATCAATTATTGTTTACATAAAGCCAGCCAAGTACAATGGTAGTGAATGCTACAGCACCTGCCTGGCCTGGCCACCCCTATGATTTTTACGAATCCCCCCCCCCCCCCCCCATAGTTTTTGAGACAGTCAAATGTCAGCAATTGTGTAATTTTCTTAGCTGTGGTTTCATCCAGTGTCCTGAAACCAGGTGTGTTTTTTTATTATGATTGCTCTCTCCTGTTCCTGAAGACTGAGGCACCACATGTATTTTTAAATATTTTTTATGCCTTTCATCCTTTATTTTAGGACTGCCCAATTATATGGATACTACCAGATTTCTCATCTGTGGTTTTATCTGTGTCCTGAAACCATGTGTGTTAATTAGGGCGTTGTTTGTCTTTCTGTAGGCCTATGCAAGTCAAATTTGTTTCCTGATGATTACTCCAGTTTGGATTGACATATGGATTCCAAACTTTATGGCCCACCTGTAACACAAGAACTGTATCGATGTTGGGGTCATGAGGGCAAAGGTCAAGGTCACAGGACCTACTTATTTAAAAAGTTTGTAGATACGTTTTAAGCCAAACTTTTCTTCCCAAACCTTCCATCTTGCACTTATAGATGAGCTGCAAATAGGGGAAGAATCGGACTGATTTTGGGGTCACAAAGTCAAAGGTCAAGATCAAAAAGGGCCATGCATCTATCCACTTTTTTTGTTTCCAGATAACTCCAGTTTGGATTGACATATTGGTTTTGACTTATTTAGTACCCACCAATAAAGTAAGCTTTTGATTTTTGAGGCATGAGTTTAAAGGTCAAGGTTACAGGACCCACTTCTTCAAAAAAATTGTGGATGTATTTTCAGCCAAACTTTTCATTCTAATCCTTCCATCTTCCACGTATTGCTCACCTGCCGATAGTAGCCTAGTAGAAACTTATGGATTTGGGTGTCCAAAGGTCACAGGGACTCTCTGTACATATATTAATTTCCAGATGAAAACTCCAGTTTGGATTGAAATATTGGTTTCAAGTTGACCTTTTCATGGCCCACCACTAAATTAAGAAATCTGATTTTTGAGGTCATGAGATCAATGGTTAAGGTCACAGGACTCACTTCTTTAACAAAGATTGTTGATGCATTTAGAGCCAAACTGTTCATCCCAATCCTTCCATCTTCCACATGTGGCTCACCTGCCAATAGAGGAAGATTACTTTTGATTTTGGGGCAACTAGTTTTTGTTTTTGAAATGTATCTTTGCATAAATCACTTGGGGTCCATTACTATTTTTTCTATTTATTATTTTTTCATTAAATGGTTTCAGGGCCAAACGTTTCATATACAGTGCAAATGCAGTATATACCTAATTGGCTTTTTTTTTAACTTGCTTATCATATTTTGTTTATGCTCATTTGAAAATGGAAATTTTAAATATTTTACACCATTTTATTTCACTTAATAAATTAAATTTGTATTATTATGCTTCAGCCCATGTCCATTATTCTGTAATTTACAGGGTTTTGTAAGTTCCCTGTGAATATATTTACATGCATATTACAGTCACATAATTTAGATACTGAAACTCTAACATACATATACATATGTGTTGATCATGAGAGACTCCTGTAACTAATATGTAGGCCTAGAACATAAAAAAGCAGAGTAAACACATCTACTATGATTTTATAAAAATATTCTCCGAATCGGTTTCAGCTGAGCAGCGTGCCAAACAAGTCCCTTTTTTCTGTGGCATGCAGAATTAATCGGACTTTAACATAGATATAAATTTACCACCTGCCTTTGTTGATATTGGCTCGCCCTCTAAGGCCAAAATAAAAAAAAGGTATGGTTCTCAGGCACTTTTTTTCATGAATGCGGGCGGGCGCTTTTTTTATTTTAAATGTTTTGGTATGTTTCGATAAAAATGTCAAATGATAAGGGAATAGCATGAAAATAACAGTTTTATTTTGCTAAATAAGTAAAAGCACTACAAAACAAAGGTATTTGTATGGTTTTATCTTCTTAAATGAAATATCGGAGCGACAACAGCTCAAAATTGGAAAGTTTTTAATGAAAATCAAAATAAAAATGTTTGATGCGGGGGTATAACATTGATGCGGGCGCTGCCTGAGAACCATACCTTTAATTTTTTTTTTTTTGGCCTAAGACGTTTACTTTTGAGTAAAAATGAATTTGGAACAGTGGTATAAAAGACGTGATAATTCTGCTAAAATTTATTGTAAAGGCTCCTTGGCAAGTTGCTGGTCTGTTAATATGTTGCTTATGTTATAGCAAAAGCTTATGAAATCACTTTTCGCTTCAGATAAGAATGTTATATGATTGCAGTAGAATAACACAAATGAAAAGTTTTCACAGTGAAGAAATCCTAACTAGTCATGTGCAACACTCGCATAACACGTGAACAGTTTAGGCCAAAAAAATAAAACAGGTATGGCACTTTTTTCAGATATCCATGCGGGCAGGCGGTATTTTATTTATGTTTTGATAAAAATGTAATATGATTAGGGAAAAGCATGAAAATAACAATGCTTTTTTATTAAACAGGTAAAAGCACTACATAACAAAGGAAATCGTTTCAAAATTGTATTATTTAATCTCTTGAAAAAAAGAAAATCAAAATATAAATGTTTGATGCGGGGGGGGGGGGTAAAAATGACGCGGGCGGTGCCTGAGAACCATGCCTTTTATATTTTTTTGGCCTTATCCTTTTATTTTCGCGTATATTTAAATGATCACTCTGATACACCTGGCTTTAAAATTTATCTTTAAATACGGAGCTTAGAAAAAGAATGAAGTAGTATTGAGTTTTTTTGTTTTTTTTTTTGTTTTTATTACGAGTACCTTTGCAGAGGTGGTTTATCAAACTTCAATTAAATTTGTGGTAAAGCTATCAGCGTGTGCTCGAGTCAATTAAGGGTTGAATGACTGTTGGACAATCTCATCTTATGTCAACGCGTACTTTGTGCTCGTAAAAAAGAACAAATACAAGCACCTGTGGCGCCAAATGCCAGCGGTAGCGCACTCGTTCCCCCACGACCATGCTGTTTTGTTTATTTTTGTTTATGTACCTGAGGTCAAGAGGTCACATGAGGGCAAACTTTTTTGATTGGCTAAACACTCCGCCATAATGACCATGTGATCGCTTTGTATACAATATATAAATAAACGGAGGGATTACTAAAATTCTTGGATGATTTCAGACAACCTTGAAAACGCTTTCCTTCGAGAAAGATCTTGTGAAAATGTATATAGGCTTATGTATATAGGCTGGATAAACATTTTACAGTTAAACTTAAAAATAAACTTAAATGTTAAAACTTATCTTTCATTTGGGTCTGCTTAGCACCCCATCATAAACTGATCTGAATTTAAGTATATACCCCCCCCCCCCCCACCCCCCAAAAAAATATTCAGCCAGCAGCTTGATATCAATGAATATTTGCACACTCGCAAGCGAAATAAATTAAGTGGGCCAGTAACATAGTTTTTATATGCTTTAAAATTAATAATTTTTATGGACAAAGGAAAAATTTATATCTTCGATAGATTTCTAATGTCTGTCTCTCCGTTGACTGTCTATAATTAAAATATTTAACATCACATACTCTGAAGCAAATAACTCAATTAACAAAAATAATTTTATTTGCTACCAGCAGATATGGAAGGGGAGGGGATATTTATGAGGAAGACCAGACGATATTTGTCCTAACATTCACCACTCCCTCCGATTTTTCGTGTTCGCATAACAGCAGCACGTTGGTATGCACGTCAGGTTTTTAGAGAAGCAGTGTAGCGAAGTCGACCGTCTCTAGAGTAATTACAGCGTCTCACACGGACTAGTTTGTCTTCACATCTTACCTCACACTGTGGTTCTCCAGTTAATGGATGCAAAAATGTAAGTTTCTGTATTTTAATATTTATTATATTTGAATGATGTTTATTCTGCGATATCGCCACTGACCTACTCGCTCGCGTAATCGTATGTCATTTTGCTATCTCAGCTGACTTATGTGGGTCATTGCTATGGTAGCAGCCACGCGGGCCTAGCCGGTGGCGTTTAATCTTGTTGTCAATGATAGGTTTAACTTAGGAAGACCCTTTAACACTTAAAGTATAATTTTTCTTGCATCCAAATTCGTCCATGAAGTGCCAGTATTTCATGGGGACAGAACATTATTAAGTGTTACCTACTCGCTGTGATGTCACCGGTAATTGATTGTGCCATGACATTTATCATCATGAATATTATAATTTATATAATAATTATTATTATTATTATTATATTAATATTATGATTATCATTATTATTACTAATCATTGAGACGATGATGTAAATACTTGTCAATTAAGAAAAAATAATGAAATTTACATTAAACCCTCCTGTCTAGTTACAACATGTTAATTTATTTTCATTGCATTATAACTGTTTTTATTAATATTATTATTATTATGTAAGTATTATATTAGTATCATTTTAATAGTCTGCACCTTTTTCCTAGATAATTTGTTTTTTTTTATTAAAGTGAGAAAGTGACAATATCTGGCTCAAAGGTTGCACTACCTGTTGACTTTTATTATCACTTTCAACTTTCAGCTTTTTTATACAAGTTAAAATAAAGTTGAAATACTAGAAATCTGCATTCTAATGAATACAGGCCTCCACCATTTTGGCATTTACTTATTTTCCCAGATTACTAGATTCATTCTATTAAATAATTAATAGGTCAAATTTTCTTCCCTCTGTCTTCCCGCCCATTGACCTATTATGACATTTATACTGTTTTATCATAGCCATGAATCTGTAGCTAATCAAACAGATACCAGCCCAGCAAGGATTGTCAATAACCAGTTTAGTTACAATTCATTTTGACTGATAGATCCCCGGCATATGACAACCTGTGTGCACAGAGGCCCTGTAGCAGAGGTATGATGGGCCTATTTTCCTATACAATGTTCCTGGATCTGGATCATGTGGCAGATCCACACCAAAATCTTATCCATTCTTCCTCAATGGCCCATTCCCAATGTTTATGAAAATTTCACGAGATTCTATTCATGATTGTGATAGTTCAAGATCGCTGTGAACAAACATACCAACAAGATTGAACCATACACTCCTCGTGGAGTCAATAACAGAATTAAACAGAAATATGGATTAAAAGAGTAAGGTCTTATACAGTTCACAAATAATATCATTATATAAATTTGCTACATATATAAGTGAGACAGAGCTTGTCATTTCTTGCTAAGTACCTAACAAAGCTTCAGGGATTTAATAGGGATTCAAATTTCTTCTGTTGGTTGTACCAGAGAGAAAGCTTAGCCTGTCAGCCTTATATCCAGAACAATAATGCGAGTGTGTGCTTTCTCTGATTTATTGGTGTATCATGATACTTTCTTTAGCAACAGGACTATACTTGTAGTATAAACATGTTTCTTTTTCTTTCTTTTCCCTTTTGATGCTTTTTAGCAAAGTGAAACCACTTGGACTGAACTTTGTGTCAGATTTCAATTAAATCATTGAGGACATTGGTCTGACACAATAATGGAGGAACCTGTCAATATATGTAGTGTGAGAAATCACTTGTTTAATTTGGTATTGATGATTGTTAACAGAGCAACTGTTTATTAATCATTTACTTCATGTATTATTTCTGGAAGAATTTTGTGTAATCAGTACATGAGTACTTTTCACTTCAGTTCACTTATCCCTGATAAAGCTTGGGGAATCTATAACTTCAGATGATCTCCCGATTTATTTTAAGACCAAGTTAAGTCTAGACTTCATGAACAGATCTATCACAGGTGTTGAAATTCAATATACAAAAACAAACATGTTCAGGAAAATATATGTACATTGCACCTCTTTTTGAGTAAATTCATAATATACACTTTTGCAGTTGTGTATCAGACTGTAGGTGAAAGTATATTTGTTTAAGGTGACTACAGGTAAACAGAAAATAACCCAAACAACTACTGTGATTGGCTGTATGTTTGTGAAGTTACATTTTTTGCGATTTATATATAATGTTCAGTGTTTAAAAAGAGTTCAGTTTTCACAATTCAGCATTTATAATATAAATCTTTGATATTCAGGTAATATAAAAAATATGTTATTTTTTATAATAACCACCTTTTGTCTTTCAACTTTGATAATGTATTGTTATACATGGGATTCCAATAATGGTATAGACTGTATAGTAGAAAAAAAATGTTTTTTTTTCAACCCCTCTGTTGACTTGGTGTTGTATTTACAAAATGTTTAAAATTTCCAGTAAGTGGCCTTTCATGAAGATCATGAATTTGACACCCACGTGAACATAAAGCCAACCACAGTATGGCCTGTGGACATATATGAGCCCTGACTGACAGATTCAGTATTAAAGTAAACCTATTCAGGTATTGATCTCTATCAGTATCTTCTGTATGTATACAACCGTTATACATTATACATATTGTGTTAATTTCTAATAGTAATTTTCACTATCCTGAAGAAAATGGATAGCCTCAGCCTTTTCAACTGGATATTATCCTCATGTGCATATTAAAGCAGACATGAGTGATTGAGGAAGGAAGTGGCCTCTCTTTTTAACTGTGGTTCAGCTAAGCAATATAATATCAGCATGATCAGAAAGCATATATTCAAATTTATAATTACAGAAAAATACATTCAAGTTACACTTGCTGTTCTAAATGTAACCTGTTAATTTTAGATAATGGCCTGCTAAATATATTTATTTATATAATATATTATATTATTATTACTATACTGTTTAAAATCAAATTTGTCGAGTAGATTTCAGAACCTAACAAGACATATGTCAAGGATGGTTGATTTTTTTTTTTAAATTACTTAACCCCTGCATTTGAGACACTTACCCATGCATATCTCCCTGTGATCCAGCAGTGGGTCACTAGTTGATGCACTGACAGCAACCACATGGACTGTTAAATCTTTATAACCATTTATAAGTAACAGCTACGCAGCAGGTTTAACCTACCTGACCACAGTGACATGTGACAAGTTATGTGTAAGGATTAAAAATTGCCATAGATATTATGGGTCTGTAGAACTTACGACTGTAAACCACATATCTCACTATTTGCTAGATCAAATTTTCAAATGTTCTAGTAAAATAACTGTACAAATGTGCATGTGAAATGTGTATATTAAATTTAAAGTCTACAAAATTTATTCACTTAATGTATGTTATACAAAATTATACATTTATATCTGCCACCTTGCACCCATAACCCAATAAGTAGATCATATTTGGCCTTTCATTTTCTGATGATGATTAAGACCAGCTTAATTAAATAATTAATATAACCAGCAAACTTCCCCAGGGGCAGTTATATTTAAACATTAGGGAGATAGTACAGTTTGTCATGATGATATAACCCATATAATAAGTTCTGGATTAGCTTGCACTGTCTGCACGAGTCACTGTCTTTGCCAACAGTTGTTTTCTCCTCCCACAACATCGGACTTTCCAATACAAGAGTACGTTGCAGGTGAGCAATGTTTTTCCCAACAGGTAGCATGACTAGCGGTTAATTTGATGATATCATGGTGATGTTGCATGTGGTGAATCTCAGGACAGCGACCAATCAAATATAAAAATAGTCAAAATTCATACATCATGCACATGATGTCTTACTGGGGTTAAGCACCTGACGATTATAGACTGGGAAATTTATTGAAAAGAGTTAATTGGCATTCATTGCTGGTGAAGGGTACTGTTGTCGGAGTTATACATATTTCATTTTTTTTTATATGAAGAAGAATATTTTAAAATATTAAGTTTTTAATATTTGTGACTGGAGACTTCACATGTTTAATAACAGTTTATTATTGCAAATTGTTTGCTGAGTAGGGTCCCTTATATGTAAATTTTAAAATTTGTTCTTCTGAAAAAGATTTTCATATTGATTGATATTGTCATACTGTAGTGTTAGCCTCAATATTATATTGAATTTAGTTGAAGAACCCCAGTTTTTTTAACAGGATAGGTCCATGGCCTGTTGGTGTCATTGTGGTAAGTGGTTCCATGGCTAAATGGCAAGATTGCTACAGAACGTAAGAAGTTCACTCAAGTCTTCAGAATATAACACAATATATAACACAATATAACTTCTGAATTAATTAAGAATTGGAAACAAGTGTAGTCACTGATATTTGCTTCCACCAGGAGGGTATGTAAATTCCCATTTGTGTGTGTGTGTGTGTGTATTTGTTCACAACATGACTCGCACAATGATGAAGGGAATCCTATGAAATTTTGAATGTACCTTGGGAATGTGCCAATGAACAGTCGATTAGCTTTTGGTGTGGGTCTGGCTCATGATTTGAATCCAGGAAAGACTTCCAGGGATATTCACAAATGCCCCATCTCATATGCCTGATTGAACATGGGAATATGGGCCGAATAAGCCAATGCAAACACTTGTAGAAAACATTGCACCTGGGAATATGGGCCAATAAGTAAATGAAAACACAGGTTGCAGAGCACCCAACATTAAGGGCTGCATTTCTAAGAATGCATTTTTCTATTTTTCTTATGAAAAGGAAACAAAATAAAACTGTTTATCACAGTAACACTTAGATCAGTGACCTGACAGTACAAAAAATTGATATTTTTTTATTTGTGTGCATGGTTTTAACACTGTGGCACCTGGCTGAAAATATTGGAGTTTGAAATGACTCATGATCAGCTACCATTAAGCTGGACTGTTCTGTGCCCAGCGTCGTGTTGCTACACTCAGATCTAAGCACTTGTGCCAGCTCTCCTGATAACCTAGCACAAGCGGGCAGAGCACAAGACGTTGCGTGACCCCTTCAATAATGCAGACACCAATTTGTGATCTACCATATGCCGCTTTGTTACTGATATCTACACACAGTCATGCGATCTTCCCGAGGCCTGATGCAGACTCCCGTGGATGAGTTGCTGTATGTTGAGCAGTTACACCATGCTGTAATATTAGTTCCCTTCACGGCTGTTCAATAACTTCTGCTTAGTATTGGATTGAGCATAAGCACATGCAGTCTCCAGTGCTGGATTAGCACTGGCAACACAACAGTTGCTAAGTTCAGTTCTGAATGAGTACACTCTCATGTTTGCCAGCCAATGGGAACGCAAACGGATGAATTGTAAGACAAGTGTCAGGCTTAATACTTTGTATCAATACTTAGCAAATAAGTATTAGCACGGACTGTATAGCCCTTTTGTTGGTGTGCTGACTCTGCCGATCCCAGCAGTAAGGATGACTGTGTCTGTCTGGACACACACCTGTGGTAAGATCTTTTCCCATTGTGTTTGTGTGTTTCTGTCCACTCATTTTATACTGGTACATTGTACAGATGGATATGATATCCACAATTATCTCAGTCACTGAGTGTAACTCTAACTATTCTTTAACTGTTCAGTAGGTTCCACAGCATATTACAGCATCTTAAAATAAAGTTTATAATGTATTTGACCCTCTAAATTAATTAAACAAAGGACAAATGTTTGCATAAGCATTGTATTTTAGGTCTGATACACACACACACACACACACACATATATGTATATATGTGAAACAAAATAAGATATTTATTATTGCAAAATTTATTCGATTAATTGAAAATTATGTTTATGATAACATTCAAGAATGATTATATCTGCAACAAATACAAAACACTGCTACCTCTATATGATTCATTGACTATTGCCTTTAGCTTAAACCTATTCTCACAAACGGTTTGACACAGAACCATGACTGGTGTATAAACCTTACAGTCCTGTGAGGCCGAGAGCCAACACTTGGGCTTAAGTGGTCCACCATAATGTATCTAGAAGCCCTAATGTATGTGTTAATCCTTTTAATACACCTGAGGAATTACCTTATTATTACCTCAATGCCTGACTTCATAAAATGGGTCACAGCAGTCTGCTGGGGATCCAGCTTGCATGTAGGGTGCCTATTATTATTCAACAAATCTTTCTAAAACATTGTTAATGAACAGGGAGCAAAGTTTGATACATAGTGTTATCCATGTAATTAAACTGTATCCTGGAAATATATTGAACACCCTGTCAGGTTACTTAAAAATAAAAAGATATTTTTTCCTCAGTTCAGACTTAACAAATATATGTAAATGTGATCATGTTTATGAAAATATTTCATATGCACATATTCTGAGTAAGAAGGGTAGGTGTGTGTGTGGGGGGGGGGGGGGGAAGGGATATAAAAATTAAATCACAGTTGCTCTTCAAGAAGTTACATGTTTTGTTTGGTTACTGTGTTTGGGAGTGGGAATCGCCTTATGCGAGTGTAATTAAAACAGAGGAAGAAATGATCGTTTTTAGAAGTCTGTTGATTGACAGCTTCCTGGATATTTATAGCACTTCATTTATAGGGGACAAGCCAGGGGGCATGTCTTGTACCAGGTATTACACCGTTACCAGATTTACTGCTAGGTCTTTAATCATGGCTAAAGAAGACCACTTAAGTTTTCTCTCTAATACTTTAACCTTACAGTGCACAGCTTATAGTCTTACACTAATTGGATTACTGGTAAATAACCTCTTGTAAGATTCCATTTTAATTTGCACCTTGTACAGAAGGTGCTAGTAATTAATGAGACTAGTATACAAGAGACTGCTCAGTAAAGGGCCAGGATTATGTCACATAATTAACTGGATTCTTCACAAGAGGTATAATATAATATATGAATTAATGTTTGATAAGAGGTTTCTCCATGACCACAGTTAGTGTGTACTTATTGTCACAACATCCCCTGTACCTCTCATTAGTACTAGTAGTAATTTACTTACTATTTGTATTTACTTTCACTGGAGGGAAGCAAGTGCATGGTCAGCAGTTCTTGAAGATTATATGTGGGTATTGGTAACAAAATATGGGTATTTAATGTAGCTGCAGTTTTGCCCCTCCTACAGTTATGGCATACATTCAGCATATTTAAGGAGAGGCAAAATTGCAAATGAGCCAGAATTTTTTATATATTTGAAAAACTGAAAATTTGGAAAGGGTTTGAAAATTAGGTCTTATTTGATCAATTGAAAATAACATAATAAGTTCAAGGACTTTTTGCATATATAGGGACTTCCATACTAAATATATATAAAGAACACTGAGTTTGGTTAGTTTTTATTCTGTTATACATATTTGTGAGGGATTAATTTTTTCCATGTTCCTCAGTAACACTTTCAGTTTTTCTTCAGTATATGCTTTTAAATATATTTTACTCGTATTGAATTTCTTATTATTTCCACTTTTATAAGCCTGAAGTACTAACATATTTTTAGCGCTTGTAACAAATAAAAAGTCCATCTTTGCATTTCTTGGCATTAGGATACACATTAATATCAATTTTAAATAGTAATATTCAGATTACATTACCTTTTGATTGTTTTAAAGATCACAGCAATGGTTACTATGGCAACTATGTGCCCAATAATGAGATATAGTTTGAATGTGGATCAAGGTCATGAGACAATGTATTAGCAGATTGCATGTGGTTTTGTGGTTTTCTTGGTTATCAGCTCCTAATAAACAGTGTAATGTCTTATCAGTATTGCTTGATGATGTAACAAATGTTCCAGAGCACATGTTGCGACAACTTTCCCGGGGATTCATTAATTATTACAGTGTCTAGGTAATTGATTTATATGGGTACGTTTTTATCTCTCTTTCTGTGAGAGCCATCAGGTCTTGCTTTATCACCATCATAATTGGATTTTTAATCATGGCTGACATTACAATGTGGCATAAAGTCTTTAATTAGGTATTTAATCATGTATGATATCGCAGTGTATAAAATAAACTTGCCTTCATTGTTTGCTCTCACTCATATTATTTTGGCTGAGCTAACATTTAGTCATTTTGAGCAAAAACAATCTACCACAATTAAATCATAACCATAAGATGTAACCTTCTAGATATCAGTGTCCTGATGAAATCTTCATGGTAAAATTATATCATATGGACTCGCACTCTAGATATAAAAACTGGTGACTCTTTTAGTGTATTGGGATGAAATTGTAACAAACTCAGTTCCCTTATAAAAAATGTTACCAACAGTTGTGAATTTTCACACAAATTCATACACAAGATCTGATTTCTTGATCTTGGCTTTATGGGTTACCTTTAACTTTGGTTTGCATGTTGGTATTGGATTTTTTTATTGGTTACCTAAGACTGGTACATGGCACTTATAATTCCTTTAATCTTGTCCACAGTCAATGGTTACCTTGACAGCCAGGAGTATTATCCTTTTTTTTTCTCTCAGGGATCATGTATTTCCAGTGAAAGCTAGATATGATAAACATAGATCACAACATATACCTCTGCCCTCATCAAATTTTTTATTAAATTGGGCCTGTGAAGATGAAAGTAGTTTCATTATTATAATTGCACAGTTTTGACAAATTTAATCCAAGATACATAATAGTGAGTGTGGTTGGCTTGAAATTATGTATTCAATGATGTTCTTAATCCTATCAGTATGTTCTTATATATCTGCTGCCTGCAGTTCTTTATATTTACACAGATTTAAGATAACTATTTGAACAACAAACAGCAGTCATTTCATATTTTAAGATCAGCAGTCATGTTTTTTTTTTATTAGATTTCAGTATAATACAACAATAGAAAATAAAACTTAGAACAAAAAGCCTGATATTGGGGTGCAAACCCTGTGCAAAAGATCAAGCTCAAAGAAAATATATTTAGATGTTACCCTAGAATGTTTGACATTAAGTGATAAACCGATATTGTTCCAGGGAATTTTTGTTTTTCAGTGGAAATGTGTCATAAAAAAGACCCCTGAGTATTTTAGTATTGCTACCCGAATTTATAAGCAAAATGGTCAACATCCCAGACCATGCTGAACGTTCACTTACTGCTACCTTTCTAGTTAACATTGCGTGGCGTGACATCATAGCCTCTGTGATGTCTCGATTCAAGCTTGAAAGATTGTCGTATGGTCACATGTTACAAGTTCCATAAAATGGTCATACAGGGTTATTTATGATGGGAATTTACACGAAAATTTAATCATTTTGTGATATTCACACTCACGACCTGTATGTCAGATCTCAGTTAATGCCATGGTACCTTTCTTGAGCCACTGTGGTCGGCTTTTTGTTCACAATTGTTTCAAATCTGCGATATTCATGAAGGGGAAATAATCACGAAAATAAAACCATCGTGAATAAGAAGCCATATCTGCACAGGTCAACAGTAATTTATTCTGTATCCTCAATGACATCTCCCTTTTACTGCGCTGATATTAGTATCAGTATTAACATATATTTTATGTTACCCATAATTCAATGTTGATAACTTAAATGTTATCAGTTCTTTTGTATATCTGCCACTGTTTCATTCAGAAGAAGTTCCACTTCCATCATGCAATTGTTAAGATTTTGCATGCATATTAGGAAATTTATAATGGAATGAGTATATACGTTGACATGTGAAAGTTATTTTATGGTTAATGGCAAAAATTAAATGATTGTGAAACACTGAAGAGTAAAAATCACGAATATTTGACCTCGCACATATGAAGCCAACCACAGTATCTTATGGATACAAGAATAAGCACAATCAACTGAAAACAATACCTTTTAATTTTGCTTCGCACAGGGTAGATATTAATAGAAAATGTATAATGTAGTATTAAAGATATATATCAACCATTCATTTATGTCACCTTATGGTGCCTTCCATGAACGAATTACAGGACATCTAAGCTGCTCAATTAGCTGATATACTGGAAAATACACATTGAATCTCATATTGTTAGGCTTCCTTCCAAAATGGTTAGAACCCAAAGCCTTCTGCACTAACAAGGTTCTTGAGAAGCGAATTTGCTGAACAAGTCATTCTTAAGGCTCTTAAACATGACGGCTTTGGGACAGCTATGTACCTTAGCTATTGGTGCCTTTTATCTTTTTCGTCAAATATTGATTCTTCTGGTGCTTTATCTCTCTGGTCTGTTGCACCTCTACTGAAGTGTTTAACCTCACAGTGCCCTTTATTTTGTTCTGGCTTATACAAATAGTGCATTATTGTTATTTATGTTGTAAATAATATGTGGTTTTGTGATAAAGAAGTTCGAGGATGGGTGTCATTGTTAGTTTTGGCTGCCATGGCATGGTGAATAAGTCTGAAAAAAAAGTCTGCTAATAAAATGTCTGACTGTGTTGGTTTCCTGCCAAACGCACAGCAGATACACATAGTAATGAGGCATTTATTCCAGGAAATGTACCTTGGTACACATGCAGGCAACAAGTAGATCAAAGAGCTGTCAGTCCTACAAATGACAAAGCAGAGATACAAATTAATCCCCCAAAATGTGAACTTATACACCTCCAAACCAGTTTGATCAGGTGACTTCTCACTAAATGACAGTAAACCAATGGAAGCTCCCAAGTTTATATCCATACAGAGTCTCTAGAAGCAGAATGTTAGATCTCAGTGACATTTCAGAGATTGGCTTGAGTGTTGTACGGCAGGTCATGACTTCTGAGTTATTTCTGGCCTAGTGCATGCATATCCAGGGTTTAGTAATATAACATATAATTCCTATAAAACTGTTACTTTCATCCACATGTCATGTGACACATTGTCACTAACAGGCCATGGACGTAACCTTTGAAAAGATGATAACTCTGGTTTCAAGATTTCACATACTTTGATCTATACACTGCATTGTAAAACTTTCATATGAACTAATAACATCATTCTGTTTATTTATGTCCAATTTTAGCCATGTTCCACTGTGTATTGTGGCCTTTTAGTACTCTTCTGAGATCAAGCTCATCTAGTTGTTCATGTATTACAGGAATCACAATGACTGATACAACGAGGCCAAGAAAGACCAGTGAAGTTGAAATAAATGGCACCATTCCTTGAGAGACAGCCCAGGGTATGGCAGAAGTGAACGGGTTAGTGTTTCGACTTAATGACCACGGTCAGGGTCCTGAGATTTTACGCCAAGTGTTCCTAGAACGAGGCTGGCTTGAATATGATGAGGATGTTCAAGAGGAGCATGAGTGGAACCTATGGTGGAGAACCTCACGATTCCGTACCAGTGATTATGATCAAATACTTCCATGGCAACGACTTAATCATTACCCCAAAACCACAGGCATCACCAAAAAGGACAGCTTGGCTCGCACTCTGAAACGGATGCGAGGCATACATGGTCCTAGTGTGTACAATTTCAGTCCTTTAGCCTTTAACCTGCCAAATGACTACACTAAATTTGTGGCAGAATACACCAAATGCCGTGAAAAAGAACAGGGAAAGCAAATCTATTGGATTTGTAAGCCTGCTGATTTGTCCCGGGGACGAGGTATTTTTTTGTTCCGAGAACTGTCCGAACTGCAATATGACTGCAATGCTGTAGTGCAACGTTACATCGTCAATCCTCTTCTGATATCAGGGTACAAGTTTGATCTCCGCATATATGTTGCTGTCTCTAGTTTTCACCCCCTCAATGTCTATATCTATCAGGAGGGTATTGTACGGTTCAGCACAGAAAAGTTTGATCTCAACTCCCTAAATAATTTATACTCACACCTGACCAACACATCGATAAACAAACATAGTCCTACTTACAACGCTGATAAAGAACGTATAGGACCAGGATGTAAATGGACTATAACTCAGCTGCGGCACTATCTTCATCAGAATCACATAGATGACAGGGTTCTATGGACCCGAATCGAGCACATTATTTTACTGACTCTCGTGACGCAGTGCTCTCAGGTGCCAAAGGCTGGCAACTGTTTTGAAGTGTACGGTTTTGATATCATTATAGATGAAAATTTGAAACCTTGGCTGCTAGAGGTGAATTTCAGTCCTGCTCTTTCTTCTGACTGCCAGACGGACATAATTGTCAAAAAGCCAATGCTCCATGACCTGTTGGATATGATGAACTTCAAGCCAGAAGATTTGGAGTTTGGTGGGGAGAGTTTCAGACATCGAAAGGTTGGGAGGAGATATGTTCCAGTTGGAAGTGGTTACAAGCCCAAAGTGAAACGTTTACCAAAGCCTCGTGCTGCCGGGAAACTGCCAGTCATTCCAAGAACAACTTCAGAATCATCTTCCCTACACAAAACCCGGTCTGTGGTGGTGTCAGAGCTAGAGAAAGAATCCAACCCTGTGCCAATAGTTCCAGGGTGTGGTCTTCCATCAGTCCAACAAGGACATGACACAAATCAAATCGGTGCAGCTGTCAGATCCTCGTCTCTGTCACAAGGTCAGCGAACAGACCTGTGTCATGACCCAGATCAGGTCTTTCAAAGTCCAGATGTCTTCAGGAAGAACTCTACTGTGAAAAGCATGAGGAGACAAGACAGCAGCAGTGCTTTAAGCAGAGTGCATGTGAAGAAGTTGTCCAAAGTATCATTGATGTCAGACAGTGGTTACTCTGGCTCCAGTGACAGCTCTGATATGACGTCATTTTCAGAAGAAAACATGCATGACAGGAGCAGTGCATCATTAAGTCGTCAGCAGCTAGAAAGCAGCAAAAGACAGCATCTGGTCCGTAAAGCAGCTGCAGAGGAGGACTGCACAGAGGATGCTGATACATCAGAGATACATCCTGTTAAGTTGACTTCAAGTCTGTCCAGCATTGATCATCAGCAGCATGCAGACAGAAATCTGCTCAGCAGTAAGAAGGGTGCCTCAAGGTCCCTGCAAGGGGCTCCAGGTATCAAAAGTGCTATACACAGAACTCCACAGAGAGGTCAGACCAGGAGAAAACCATTACCAATCTCAGGTACTCTCACTGCTCACTCCAGCATGCTAAATCACAGGAACTCTGCAGGTGCATACCCTGTAGGTACTAACTACTCATCTGCTTACTCACAAACATGGTGGAAATCTAGGGAATCTACATGTTACAATGCAATGACTTCTCAGTCAATCCATGGACCTTCACATCAGTATGGAGATTTTATGCTGGCATTTCCGTTTAATGAGGCTACGAGAAAAACGTCTCTTAATAACCTTGATGTGAGGGTCATAATACATGAATGTCAGAAGGTGCTAAAGGAGGTCCAGAGTGAAAGTAAGGCTGCTAAAGCAGGTGCTAGTGATGCCATTACCAGAACACGAGACCCTGCAGATCCGTCACCGGTGTGGGGACCAGTCAAACTGCCAATGCAAACTCACATACACTCCTAGTACAAGTGGTAGGTACTGTCTTACTCTTTTAATGGACTTTTTGTCTCCACCTCATTAATGATAATTATGTAACTGTAGTAGTATTATAAAACTGCAGGCCATGCAAACAGTCTTGACTGAGGATTCCCCTTTGAATTGCATTATGCTAATGTGTTATTAAAAAAAAGATCTGATATCATTCAATGAAGAAAAAAACAGACATTTAAATTTCTTAAATCTTAATTTTGTTGGTATTTCTCATTTAAATTTTATTTGCAAAAATAAAAAAGAAAAATGGAAGTTCATTTGGAAAAATGGCCTCTGTCAATTGAGCACCATGACCGACATTTTTTATTCTCTGCAAATAATAAAAAAAAACACAAAAAAACTGGCAATACATAAATTAGACCATTTCAAACGTTTATTTCAAGATAGTATGTTTTTAGGGCAACATAGGATGTTGACACGTTGCCGGCTGAACACTAGCAGCCACCAAAAAAAAATTGTTTGATGAGCTCAGCCAGATATGTGAGATAATTAACTATGTGTAGGTCAACTCGTCAAAAGTTTAAAAGGAATATATTTAAGTATATTCATAAGAGACACACACAACCCTATTCACATTAAAGTGGTACATGTATCATTAGGAGAGGAATTGACAGATGCTTGAGTCACAAATTTGTTTTAATGGTTGTCACGCAAGTTACCAGGTAATAATATAACACTCTTAGTATTAGGTACTAAAGCATTTGACGCGGGGAGTTTAAAGTGCCTGAGATACATATAATTATTTTTTTTGCCTAATATACAAATATAAATTGCAAACTGCTATCAAAGATACTTTTGACCCAGTTTGATGCCATCACCAATGTCTAATTTGAAATACTTTGCAATTATTAGTTTGCTCTCCCCTCTTATACCAAGACTTTGTTTAAATGAATTTATTAGTGTTAGAAAGTCCTGAATGTGCAAATGCTTTGAGCACATCAGACTGTAAGATGGTCTTAATAAGTTATCCAAGCTTGTGGCTGAGCATCATGACCAATTGGTCACTGTATCAGACTCTGATTGGACTTGTTGGGTGCTGCTTTTGATAAGATTTATTTTGTGCACAACCATGTACTCTTGAGGTACTTTATGAATATGACCATTATCTCAGTAATTTCAAAATCTGTATGTACTACTATGATACTGGCTTCTCTGGTCTAAGGGTGGAGCACAGGACTCAAAGCAGGGAAGTCACGAGTTCAAATCTCACCTGAGGAGGGGTGAGATTTATCACAGTCAGCCCCCACCCAGGGTGCAGGCCTCATGTGCCCCACAGCCATGTATCACTTACATGGGGGATTCCTAAGAGTTATGACCCAGCAATGGGGTTGATTACACAGTATTACACACCCACAGGTGTGGTAGACACTGGGCCTGGATAACACTAGGATACAAAAATAGCATGATAGGAATTGAGTGGTACCACCCTGTTATATTGTCTAAAATCAAAATGCAACTCTGCAGATGTACATACTTAGATTAAGAATTAGATAGAACAACATAAACAATGGAGGTTGTTACCTCCACCAAAAAGGTCTTTAAATAATGTACTACCATTATCCCGCAGAATACAAAATATGAAGTTAGTCATTTTCTTAACAACTGGAGACTGAATGCCACAATGTTTTCATAATCATTATTGATTAATACTGCTGTTTTATCTTACTTGATCAATAGCAGGGTTTTCAGACTTTGTTTATTCTCAAGTTGCAAATGATGGTTGTAGTAATACTATGTTCAGAGGCTGCATTAGTTACTGGGGGCAGGAATTGATTGTGAAATCATGTTCTATTATTAAAAAATGCTATCTATTAAATTTATTATGAAAGAAAACAACAAATCATTAAGATTATCAGTTTATTGGAACACCACTGTTAGTCAATGTGTGAGCTCACTTTACTAGACCCTCCAGGTAGAGGTTACATAGGAGGCCACATTTGCTTGGTTTTGTATGTAAACATGACTGTACCCTGATCTCACTTAGATTATTTATATGAACACTGAAGGCCAGCTGTATTACCTTAATCACTATCTGATGCCAGAGTCTCCAAGAAGACTATCCAGCAGTTCACATAAGCTATCAGTGTAACTATGCTGACACAACAATCCGTCTGTCAGACTCAGGCCTGTACATTCAGGATCAGTTTCTTTGTCTCTGTATGAGCAGCTACCTAATTTAATCAATCATGATAATACTGTGGTTGGCTTCATATTCATTGAGTTTCACTGTTTAATGAAGGTTCAATTTTTGCAATCTTACCAAACAGTATGTCACCGTCACTATCTACACAAATTAAATCCATTATTTTATTAATAATCTATCTGGTGCGCAAAATCTTATCAAATTGACAAAAAAGAAACTTAGAGAACTTGGAAAACTTAAGGAATGGAAAAACTTGTTCATTATTGGCAGATAATAAAAAAGATCTGATATTATTAATAATATCAATCTTTGGTTTACAGATAACATGAAATATATGTTCCTATTCATAAAATCAGTCTTTCAACATTATGAATAACATACATATGATGCCGATGAGGCTGTTGTATAAAGGACTGTTCACAGGACTGTGTAGATGGGGCATATTATTCATAGAAGTTTCATCTTCATAATAATTTCCTTTCACAAATATCGCAAATTTGAAACCCTTGCAAACAAAAAGTCAACTACAGTATGTTAATCCTGCATCTTACTCTGTCTGGGTAAGATAGTGTTCTACTGTGATATCTTTCAGACATCTATTGTCTGTTCCACATTTGGGCATCCATTGAAATACCTGAATCTTTCTTAAATTGACAGATCAGCTACAAATGTATGCTGCAATTAGGAATGAAGCATAGGCCTAATTAACTGGAATAAAACCAAAATATTTGAGTAATTTATATGAATCAATATTTGAGAAAACATGCTCAAACAAGTACATTTAAATTTGATCATTTGTGATTGAGCAGCACAGTAGCAGAGGAGTTGAATTGAGGTCTAGAGATTGAGCAGCACAGTAGGAGAGCTGTTGAATTGAGGTCTAGAGGTAGAGCAGCTCAGAATAAGAGCAGTTGAATTGAGGTCTAGAGGTAGAGCAGCACAGTAGCAGAGGAGTTGAATTTAGGTCTAGAGGTAGAGCGGCACAGTAGCAGAGCAGTTGAATTGAGGTCTAGAGATTGAGCAGCCCAGTAGCAGAGGAGTTGAATTGAGGTCTAGAGGTAGAGCAGCCCAGTAGTAGAGCAGTTGAATTGAGGTCTAGAGGTAGAGCAGCACAGTAGCAGAGCAGTTGAATTGAGGTCTAGAGATTGAGCAGCACAGTAGTAGAGAATTGAACTGAGGTCTAGAGGTAGAGCAGCACAGTAGCAGAGGAGTTGAATTAAGGTCTAGAGGTAGAGCAGCACAGTAGTAGAGCAGTTGAATTGAGGTCTAGAGGTAGAGCAGCACAGTAGCAGAGCAGTTGAATTGAGGTCTAGAGATTGAGCAGCACAGTAGTAGAGAAGTTGAACTGAGGTCTAGAGGTAGAGCAGCACAGTAGCAGAGGAGTTGAATTGAGGTCTAGAGGTAGAGCAGCACAGTAGTAGAGCAGTTGAATTGGTTCTACAGGTAGAGCAGCACAGTAGCAGAGGAGTTGAATTGAGGTCTAGAGGTAGAGCAGCACAGTAGTAGAGCAGTTGAATTGAGGTCTAGAGGTAGAGCAGCACAGTAGTAGAGAAGTTGAATTGAGGTCTAGAGGTAGAGCAGCACAGTAGTAGAGCAGTTGAATTGGTTCTACAGGTAGAGCAGCACAGTAGCAGAGGAGTTGAATTGAGGTCTAGAGGTAGAGCAGCACAGTAGCAGAGGAGTTGAATTGAGGTCTAGAGGTAGAGCAGCACAGTAGTAGAGCAGTTGAATTGAGGTCTAGAGGTAGAGCAGCACAGTAGCAGAGCAGTTGAATTGAGGTCTAGAGATTGAGCAGCACAGTAGTAGAGAAGTTGAACTGAGGTCTAGAGGTAGAGCAGCACAGTAGCAGAGGAGTTGAATTGAGGTCTAGAGGTAGAGCAGCACAGTAGTAGAGCAGTTGAATTGAGGTCTAGAGGTAGAGCAGCACAGTAGTAGAGCAGTTGAATTGGTTCTACAGGTAGAGCAGCACAGTAGCAGAGGAGTTGAATTGAGGTCTAGAGGTAGAGCAGCACAGTAGCAGAGCAGTTGAATTGAGGTCTAGAGATTTAGCAGCACAGTAGTAGAGAAGTTGAACTGAGGTCTAGAGGTAGAGCAGCACAGTAGCAGAGCAGTTGAATTGAGGTCTAGAGGTAGAGCAGCACAGTAGCAGAGCAGTTGAATTGAGGTCTAGATATTGAGCAGCACAGTAGTAGAGCAGTTGAATTGGTTCTACAGGTAGAGCAGCACAGTAGTAGAGAAGTTGAACTGAGGTCTAGAGGTAGAGCAGCACAGTAGTAGAGCAGTTGAATTGAGGTCTAGAGGTAGAGCAGCACAGTAGCAGAGCAGTTGAATTGAGGTCTAGAGAATGAGCAGCACAGTAGTAGAGAAGGTGAACTGAGGTCTAGAGGTAGAGCAGCACAGTAGCAGAGGAGTTGAATTGAGGTCTAGAGGTAGAGCAGCACAGTAGTAGAGCAGTTGAATTGAGGTCTAGAGGTAGAGTAGCACAGTAGTAGAGCAGTTGAATTGGTTCTACAGGTAGAGCAGCACAGTAGTAGAGAAGTTGAACTGAGGTCTAGAGGTAGAGCAGCACAGTAGCAGAGGAGTTGAATTGAGGTCTAGAGGTAGAGCAGCACAGTAGTAGAGCAGTTGAATTGAGGTCTAGAGGTAGAGCAGCACAGTAGTAGAGCAGTTGAATTGAGGTCTAGAGGTAGAGCAGCACAGTAGTAGAGCAGTTGAATTGAGGTCTAGAGGTAGAGCAGCCCAGTAGTAGAGCAGTTGAATTGAGGTCTAGAGGTAGAGCAGCCCAGTAGTAGAGCAGTTGAATTGAGGTCTAGAGGTAGAGCAGCACAGTAGTAGAGCAGTTGAATTGAGGTCTAGAGGTAGAGCGGCACAGTAGTAGAGTAGTTAAATGGGTTCTAGAGGTAGAGCAGCCCAGTAGCAGAGGAGTTGAATTGAGGTCTAGAGGTAGAGCAGCACAGTAGTAGAGCAGTTGAATTGAGGTCTAGAGGTAGAGCAGCACAGTAATAGAGCAGTTGAATTGAGGTCTAGAGATAGAGCAGCACAGTAGTAGAGCAGTTGAATTGAGGTCTAGAAGTAGAGCGACACAGTAGTAGAGAAGTTGAATTGAGGTCTAGAGGTAGAACAGTAAACCTGGTTCTAGAAGTAGAGCAGGGGATAAGAAAATATAACAATAAAGAGGGTACCCATTATGGAGCTCTAGACTTGAAATCCAGGAGTATAGCAATGGAAGTTGAGAACTAAACTAAGAGCAAGACAGCAAGCTTTAGCGTGTGAACCCTGACATACAGCGGTGTAAGCTTCAAGATCCACGGAGAGAAGAAAGTAAGAAATCTATGGGTTTAAATGGTCAGGGGTCTCCTAGAGTTAGAGCAGGATTCTTGAGCCTGATGATTTTATTTTTGGGCTTTCATTCTTGTAATGCGTATGAGTTATTATGTCTGTTTACCTGTAACGCTTAAATGGCACATTAATTTAATATAAAATGTCCCTGACAACTGTCACATACTCGGTTAAATTATTGACTTTATACTATAGTATGAATATCGGGGATGAAGACTGGCTGGCTGAGCTGTCCTATTGACTGAGGTGTGACAGCGTGAGGGCAGACAGCTCATGGGTGGGGGCTTGTATGGCTTGTTTACAGCAGAAAAACTGGCTCTGGTAGTTATTGATTTAGGGTTGAATGACAGACTGTTGACACGCTGCAATGATACATCAGTTTTGTTCTCAGATGAAAATGCACCAACATATGATGTCCTATTTATGGCTTAGATATGATGCACCAACTTAGCCTGCCTTCCTTTATTGTTTTGAATGTATTGACAAAAAATTAAAGAAAAAGTAGAAGGAAATGAAATCACAATTTTGGTATGAAATAAAGTCACAGATTTTACTTGAGAAAAAAAGCTGCAGGAAATAAAGTTCCAATTTTTAGTTTGCAAAACAGTCACAAATTTAATTTAGAAAAAAAACCCCATAAAATCTCACATTATCACTTATATTTTACTGCATTTTGTGTTTAAAACAATTCCACTAGTTCAAACAAATAGTTCCTATGATTTAACATTGGTTTATGCTCTTGTGCACCTGGTTCATATTAAACACTACTTTAACGGCTCCTGCCATATATACCATCTTTGAATGTCTTCTTGTTTCTTAGATTCTTAAACTTGAGCCTGGCTGTTCAGCTTTTTGGCCACCTTTGAAGTGCAAGTCATTATGTCACAGAGTACAATGACGTCACTCCACGTGCCGTTTCTCTGAAAGGTGTCAATAAACCTATATTCCTCATGGGAGGGGGGATGGGCAGCATGGTTGTTGTTTGCTATGTTTATAGTCAAGGACAGCAGTACTGCAATATCCAGGGTGTCTTTCAAAATATTTTCAATTAAAAATTTCCCAGAGATAATACAGGTTTAATTGACATTCCAAGTTAAAGCACCAACTGTGAACACTATCTTCTGCACAGGGTTTGCATCTCTATATCGGACATTGCCATTATCAATTTAAAACAAATAATTTAACCATCAATTATTCTGTGTCTGCTAAAAACAAGAATTAAACCCAAAAAAAAGGTCTGGTTCTCAATCATTTTTTTCAAAAATCAATGCGGGCAGGTGGTTTTTTATTTTTAATTCTTTTGTATGTTTTGATAAAAATGTCAAATGATAAGGGAAAAGCACGATAATAACAGGTTTATTTTGCCAAACAAGTAAAAGCACTGCATAACAAAGGAAATTTCATCAAAATTGTATTATTTTATCTTCTTGAGAGAAATGTCTGAGCAGCTGGAGCTCAACATTGGTTAGTTTCTATTGAAAAGCAAAATAAAATTTTTAATGCAGGGGTTTAAAATTGACGCAGGCGGTGCCTGAGAACCATACCTTTTATTTTTTTGTCCTTATATGAACATTTATTATCTCAAGTCAATTCTCCAAATTAAATGATTTAATACAATTTTGTTTACTTGGATAATTTAAGTCTTGTCTGAAGTATTTTAAGCTCAGATCATTATATAATTTACATTTTTGCATTAAGTGAGCTTCATCCACAACAATATTGTATCTGTGACATAAATATAATTTACTGATTCTCTCTTCATATCTTTATGACTTCCCATTTCTATAGCCAAATCATGATTTGAACATCAGCAAGTTTTGTGATACAAGAGATCACTCAAATCTGACCTGTGTTTATGGGAAACCAGTTGGTTTCAAAGGAAACTTATATCTGACCCACAAATCATTTACATGAATGATTGGAGTTATAGAGAATTCATGTGAAATCAATGTCTATGAAAAGTCCATTCTAATGGCACCGTGGTTGTCTCTCTCAGCTGTGTCTGGTATGTGATATAGCATTGATTTCAGTGCAACTGCAGATTAAACATTGAATGTTTGATCAAAAGGAGGTACACCTTGAACATATCCAATTTCATGGACCTAACTATCATTATACTGCCAGTGTCGCGCAGTCAGCTGTTTGTATAGTTTCTGTGTGTTTACCGGACCAAGTTGGACACCTAGGTTATTGTGTATAGGTGCTTAGTGCCTGTTATACTGTAGGGCACGCAGCCACCCTCAGCTTGATAACACGGTAAAGAAATATTGTATATATTGACATAGTCTCATATGCCCAGCTGTTTGAACAATCATCCAGGACATCAGTGTATGTCTGATCCATTTTTCATCTCAGGGAGGTCTATATTGCGGCAAATGATGTAACAAATCACAATATAGGAATTTAATAATGCACTACTTTATAAATTTTATGCATGTTAATTATTCTTTGTCACTACTTATCCAGCTGACTATTTATAGTCTTTACCTCAGCACTTCATATACATTATCAGCATAGACAAAAATTATAAAAAATAGAGGAAGAAAACAGTACATATGATAATGGTAAAGACACAAAACTGGCACAAATATACATTATAAAGCCAAAAGTGATACAAACATTATCAGTGGTAAAAAAGACTTAGACTTGAAAAGACAAAATATTGTACTTAGCAGTACTATAATTGTAAAGTCAAAATAAGCATAGACAGTAGTTGTTGAGATCAAAATGGTACAGACAGAAAAACTGCTAAAAACAACCTAGAATTGACTGAAAAGGCACAGATAATAAGGACAAAGATGATGATATAAGTAAAAGAATATTACAACATGTCATCACTAGTAAAGAAAGACGAAAACGACACATCTGCTAGGTGTTTTTTTTTGTTTAGGAACTGTCATGGGAAAAAAATGTTTAAAGCATGTGAACTAAAAATATCTCTAATATCATACCAAGTGACAAAATGCTGTTTTTCTACAAAAATGTTCTTTATTAGATTTTGTCTCCTTTCAGTGTTATACAGTTTAGGTTGACTTAATATAATTGTCATATCAGCATCCGTGGTATAACTAAAGCTTCATGTGAAGCAGAGACTCTCTGAATATTTGCCCATCTGGAATTGGTTCTTAGATCAGTTATGGAGAACCTGGCTGTGAATTGTAACACATGGTCTTAAAATGCTTCAATGTCTCAAAATGCTCACTTGAAGATTATTTTCTTGTAAACGTGGGTCTCAAGACTGGTTTCTTTGCTCAAGGACTTTACTTGATATGTTAATTATTTGACTTGTGTCTGCAGTGTGCCACTGAATTGTAAGGTAGGCAACAAAACAATTCAGTTCTTGATTTATACCTCACACATTGATTCATTTCTGGAACCAAATTTATCAGTGCTGTTCAAAATTTGAGATAATGAAGAAAATTGATTATATTATTAGTAAAAAATATAATAATCAAAGGTGACACAAAATTATATATATACACTGTAATATTGTTTCATTTGTGTAAGTTATTATTTTGTCCTATCTCAAAATGATTAAAGTACTGCCTTGAAGGACTTGGTTGAAAAAGTTAAACATTGGTCCGCAAACAAATTCAATATCCAAAAATTCCTTGGATCCTTCAATTGAGTGTTTAGCAGAATTAGGATCTTTGAATCAGATTTATTTAATTTGTATTATTTGTCATTCTGCTAGTCCCCAAACACATGGATATCACAAGATAAATAATGCAGTGAAGGGTGTAACATGAATATTATATATGGCTCAATTAATACAGCTGGTGTCTGGTTTTTTTTTTTTGGTAATCAGCCTTTACAAATTTAATGATGTATTAATTTTCAAAAGGATCATACTAGAAAAATAATCATATATAAATAGACTATAAAAAACTCTTCACCATGAAACAAGATTGTTCACTTTTGTGTACTTTCAGTTGCCTTGACAACATAGTTGGCATATGAAGACTGACATCTGGTGACAGCTTTTGGAATCAGTCAACAGTATTACATTTCAATCACAGTAAGGGTAGCAATGTCAGTATTGTTAAAACTGTGATCTACAAACATTAACTCAAATGAAAACTATGCATTTTAATAACTGATGATTCTTTAAGCAAGTTTTTGCTGTGCATTTTGCATTTTAAAATTTATGTTCATACTCTAATCAGTTTCTGATATAGTTGAATTATTGAGTAAGGTATTTTTAATGTGAATTCAATTTTCCACATTGGAAATTATCCGTTATCCACAATGTACAACACTTGTTTATTTTTTTCCTGTTTTGTTAATGTTTGCTATTTTAATTTGTATTGTTAGTACACCTTTTTAAAGTGTATTACTAAATTTCTGCAACTGTACCTGTGATATTTATCTTTGTTTTGACTTGTATGCCTTTCTTATTATTATTATTATTATTGTTATTATTAATATTATTATTTTTATTATAATTATTATTATTAAATTTTTTTATTATTTGGTATGGCTCTTTAGAAAGTTATATTAGTATCAGGGGGAGTTGAGGTGTGTTTGACATTTACTTAATTGACTTTCAACCGGACTTCTGAATTGTTAGTCAGGCTATATACAGAATTCTACTTTATTTAACCTATTGCAAGGCACTTCACAGATTTTGGGACACCATACTCAGAACTGCTCTCTTTTTTTTTTTTTGCTTAAGATATCTTGTGATTTTATTATTAAAGTGAAGTTGTAAGTGGCACTGTTACACAATCTGATTTCATCTGCCATAGTTTACTTTATATATTTAAAATTTAAAAGTAAATGTTCAGATAGCTATAATAATTAATTCTTAGAGAAAACTGTTTATTCCTAAATTTGGAAAAGACTTGTTTGGATTACTGAATGTGTGTTCAACAGGATTATCATACTCATTTTCTTGAAACTAATGAATAATTTTACATATAGTTAAAATTTCATGTTCCTAGCACCTAATGTGCAGTTGTATTGAACCCTGTCAGGTAGGTTATGGCTATTCAGTTTCAAATATCTTGTAGGTCCCACCTTTTGTAAGATTTTTTCGCAAATGTTCCCTTTCAAGGTTCCATGGTTGTGGTAGTCAGTGCCTTGGAAAAAACATAAACTAATGACTTAGTAGTAAATTAGATTGCAACTTAAAACAGGCATGCTATGGTTACACCTCAAATTTGCAATAAAAGCTGTATGCTTTAACTGGTCAAATGATGTGACACAAATGTGCATTTTTTGTGGCATTTCATAAAAAATCTGCAAAAATCCATTATGTATATTGAGTAGACGATTTCCATAAAAATCTTTGCTCCTCAAAGAAGGAACAAAGTAGAAATGTGGATTTGTCCGACTGAAAAATGACGGGACACCAAAGGAGCACCTTTTCATTTTCGCAAAATATCTGCTTATCTTTTTCGTTGAGAAGGTTCTTCTGATTTGTGTCTGCTTTTGCTTGCCGTGGGACCATGTTATCAGAAACGGTTATATGATTATCATTGAACACTATAAGGAGTGGTGTCATTTTGTATACAACCCATACAAACCAGGATATGTTTTAACATGCAGTTAATCCCTGTTTGTGCAGTTGTAAATGGAAAATGTGCAGTTGTAATGCAGGATTTGTGCAGTATTAAAATTTAGTTATCTTCCCATCACTGATTTAAAAAAAAAAACACTTTTATACCAATTAATTTCATCGATCACTCGTAATAAGGCTATTCACCATACCATTGGTTCTTGTACGAGTTTGCAAACAATGTTATATTTCTGTAATAATTATATATATTTTGTCATATTTTATTCAAAATCCATAATATTCATATTATATAAATAAGCTATATAAATACAAACTCGAAGTCAACTTGTAATAGCTGAACCTTATAATCAAAAGGTTTCTGTCTCTGATTTGACCAGTCCCTCGATCGGCCTTCAACTGGTCCAGAGTTGGGCCGAATGGGCCTTATTTTATGTTGATGGGGGGCCTCTTGATTAAAAGTTTGTTCTATGAAGAGATTATAATCATCAACAGATAATTATATGTTTTAATAGGATTTTTTGAATATATTAGTAGCACATTTATTATATGACGAATCTCCCTTAATGTAAATCCCTTTAGTAAAAAGATATATGTGCTGCTACTGCCGACCTCTGTCGGTAGGTCCGAACACTATTGGGATGTGATATATTGAGAAACACAATATGGCAGCAGTGTCGCCAGAAGCCTTTAACAACTTCCCATAAATGGATTTAATAACATTAACACTAAAAAATTAGAATCTTAATAGTGAGCCGGTTTGCTAATGAGACGCGATGTCATTTTTTACTCTATTGTAGACATATGATATCTGTATTTACATTAAAGAAATATTGCAAGTTTGTGTAATCGAACTGCACAACCGGTCTAAAAGTTACCATTCAGCCATTGGTAACTTGCATTTTAGTCTCTCATTACATATACATGCATGTTTCTGTAAACCGATTTGAACTTCTAACGGGTGCCCAAGTGTGAAACATATATTAACTCTTCAGTAACTGACATATAACCTGACACAGTTTGTAATTTGTCGTTACACCGCAGGTGTGTGGGAAGGGATCACGAACTTGAGTAATACAAAATGAAACCTGTAGACAGCAAATTTCCCATGTATTTGTGACATCAGAGGTAAATTTAATAGACATGTTTTATGTGTAAATCGATATCGCTTCACTTCCTAGTTCTTTGAACCAGCCAAAACACAGGAAGAGGAACTGCCTACATTGAAAGTATGATTGAAATATACCCGATCATTTTGTATAAATTTATATCTAAAAACTAAACTCGTTTGGTTATCATAAATACTATAATTCAGAAGACCTAAAAGGTTAGTCATCGGAAACTAATAAAGACACAAAACTTAAAATTTTGCATGTAAATTTTGATGTATTCATGTCCGCTTTATGTGCCATTATTTATTTCAACAGCATCAACGCCCCTTATTAGCGATTTACTATTGCTAAACTTTTTTTTGCTACACGTTAACGTTTAGCCATAAAGTGTTTAACATAAGTTTGGTGAACATGTCATCCACGCATCCACGTAGATTGCAGTGGCAAGTTTTGACACAGGTATTGTTAATGCACTGTAATTAAAATTTTCCTTCAAAACACACTTTCTATCTGCATGTTGAGAAATCGGATTTGGTGTATTATATTTATTTTGCAAACGAAATCTATATACCTAGTATTTGATTTTATTTTATACAAGTATGTAAGGTTTCTAAACAGCTATAACATGACTCTGTCTAAATATTGAATAAGAATAAAACCGGTGAATATATATTTGATAACGGAAAAGCTGAAGTGATAGTTTATATAATACACCTGTTACAGTATGTCGACAGTATTTGAAACTGTTAACATATATATGTGTAGACATGTTATAGGATCTCTTTAATCTTTTGGCTTACTTTCAGTATTATTTTACCCATATTCCTGGAAAGTTTTCTGTGATACCAAATTATAACTTTACTGTATTGCGTATCAAGAAACTTATATATAGTCATCAGGGATGACGAAAACGCTCGTTGTAGGTCTGACGGTACATTATACCAGTCGATCATCACAGTTATACGAGACGTTATGTCGCTCAAGGCGGCTTATATTTATGGTAATATGATGATTAATATATATACGTCCGTATTGTGAATACTACAGCGTGATGGTAGGTTTTGTTACCTGTATACACTCAACTGCTGCGTATTTTTTAATATATTATAATCATCCCATGCTGTATGGTTGGAGTTGTTGCTGTTTGTTATATATGATTAAATAAACTTGTTCTTCACCAGTCGGGTCTTTGTATTGTTTTTGTCAAACGTGTCTCGGTGTATATGTCTAATAATCTTTATTCGTACATATATGTATGGTACAAGCGAGATATGTAAATCAGTTAGTCAGGGAGATTTACTAAGGAAATATGAAAGGAATAAAAGGATCAACTGGTGGACAAAAATTGAAGTAAACCTCAATGTGTAGATACAAATTCGATCATTACTTCAATATTAATACTAGAACACTCGTTCAGGCATGCACGTAATGTCATCTGTACATGCAATTATATTCCCCTTTACAGTGAACCTTGGAAGGTTACTGGAGATTTAAGAGGTTTCTTTCTATTTCGTACTTTTACTTCACATTTAAGACGCTATATTTTATCCCCAAGTGGTTCTCAGATATGCAGTGACTGAGACAATTTAAAAAATCATGTAATGAGAAATATTTTGTAATCTGGTGGTGATCTTTTCTCGTCTATGAATATAATAGGTCCAGATATATCAATGTGTTTATGAAAGAAAATCTGATATCTGTGAAAGAAAATCTTATATACATTGATTGATTTCATATTCGCGAGGTTGAATAATTTTTGCTAAGGTCCGATTTTCTCGATCGTTTATGTATAACACAATGATGAAAGTAACAACTACACAGAACTCGGAGGGCATACCACCACCAAGACCAAATATTCGTCCAAATCACATTCCATAATAAGTGTAAATTACTCCTTTATACTATAGCCCCCTTTCCTGTCCCACATAGTATCATTATAATTTACCAGTGGCAGGGCCATGTTTACAGACGTGTACCAAAAGACAAAACGTATCTTGTCATCTTTGTCTGCATGGACACGCTCAAAAATTTTATCAGGATTTCGATGTTCCGCACCCTTGGCCCCAAATTTCATTTAAATGCACGCTTCAGCAGAGGCGGAAGCATATTGGACAGGCGCCTTAAGGAATTGATGTAAACGTTGAACATGAAGCCGTTCAAGGGGAGTCTGAACCCATCTCTCCCAATCTCGATTTTTTTATCTTTGGGTGCAAATGGGGCATTGTATATAGATCTATTTGTGGTACATTCTATATTTCAAAACTATTTACAATTTTATACTAAAACATATCCAAATGAGCGGAAAATCGTTTCAAAAAGCTTTGTACCATATTTGTTCTTGAGGTTTAGAGTTGTGACGTTCACCCTTGCATCATATTTACCATAACAACACCAAAAAGGTCATACCTTTAAAACGCACAATCAAAACAAACAAGCTAAGAAAAAATAAGCAATTTCCCCCAACCTTTGTTATTTTTGTGATTGCATATATTCTCTTTTTGTTATCAGACTGATAAAGTACAAGGTGTAATCAGAATAAAAATGAAAAAAAAAAACTGCCTCTAACACAAAAACAGATTGCTGACCGACGACAAAGATAATAATATGAAAATGAAAGGGGATGTGACCATGAACCACTTTGATAAATAATAATAATGGTATTGTTGTTGGTATAGCAACGAGGGAAATTCCTGACGAATGGACCGTGGTGAGACTTAAAAGCTCTGCCGAGATAATCCGGGGCTCTAGCGGGATAATTTCTGCCAAAAAACACCCCGGATCACCACGGACCACCCCGGACCGTATCCGGGGTGATCCGTGGTAATCATTGCCTATCCGTAGTACTGCCTGCTTCAGTGGGACTGTAGCTTAAGGAACATTCTAGCCTCTCTTCGCTGTTCAACTCTATACAAGGCCATATATGTGCAGTAGCTATTATCTCCTTTATGACCTTAAATAATTACACTTGATAGGGGACTTCTCAGATTCATAGTGAACTTTTTTTTATATCTTTAAAACCATAGTAAATCTTTATAACCATGAATTAGTGAAATAAAACTAACTCTCTGTATCACCAACACGGTTTAAAATTAAATATATAGAATGTAATGATCTTGAGATCCTAAAATAGACATGCTATTCATGCTATAACCCGAGTGTGCACCAATCAAGTTTTAGAACAGGAATTGGATTTCACAACAGTGTAGAGGCGACCGATATCATAAATTTTTTGAAACATTTTAAATATAAAAAAAAACTGCGTGGAAGTTTTAACACCTGGAATTAACGGAGGTTCCGCCTCGCTCATGATGATCTTACAATGGTTATGTTCAAGAACTTGAATACCAGACATGATGGACTATTGCCACTGATTCATCATATAACCAAATTCTTTATATATTGACATATTTGACAAAAATTATATATATTTAAACATATTTTGTATACTTTGAGCATACTGGCAGGGAAATTTGCTGATATGAAATAGTCAGGTGTGATCGCAGATATATCATCTATATACGCCCAAATGCGCACTAACATCAAATCGTGACTGTCCTTGAAGTAAGTGTGGTCAATGTAACATAACTTGAAATGGAAGAAAGTTCATAAGCACATGCTCTCAGTGCTATGGCCAAAGACGTATTGCTTGAAATGAAAATTGGAACTGTTATAGTTCCTGTGTGAACTATCATATAACACAATGTATATTTGCCCTACATATTCATTTCAATCAATGTTATATGTGAAAGATAAAGTTACAAATCATATTGAATTCATTCTTATTGGCTCCACCTTGACCGTATATATGTGTTCATACCCGTTCGTGTATGTGTTTTTTCACAACATAACATTCATATAAGAAAATGTTGTACAACCTATAAGTTTACCAGAGGACATTATGAACACAAATACAATATAATCAAAACACCTTTTGCAGATTGTAAACCTGACTTTTTACAACAACAAAGTTTATTGTAGAAAGGCCTCATGGCCCAAAGTACAAATAACTTAAGTAACATATAAATATACACAAGGTTGCCATCACTTTCTGCCAATATGTGCTTAATCATGTTAAAAGATATATATGTCGTAGAAAAGAATTGCACTGATATACACAAATGAAAATATATATGTGTACAATTATCAATTATACATAAAATTACAGTATTCAGTGAATTTAATGATTTAAGTACTACTTTATGGAATATTATTTTTTTAAATGTTTTCCTGTCTTAATAAATATACACCTAAATCATATTGTATCTTGTGATTCTGTGTTCTCAAAATCTGAATAAGCCCATATTTATTTTGTGGAAAATTCTGTATAAATGATAAAAATTTATTTCTTAAATCTTTATATCTGGAACACTTGAAAAGAATATGGACCTCATCTTCAATTTCATCATTCTTACAAAATTTACAGAGTCTCATATTTACTGGAGTATTACTTCTTCTGCCTACTTCAATCTCAAAATCATGGTCACTTAGTCGAAATTTTGTTAAAACCTGTCTATAGATGTATGGGATATTATTTAAGTATCGTTCTGGTTCAATGCCTGATTTTACTTCACTATATATACTGAGTTTGGATTTTTCTTTAATTTCAGATAACATCTCTTGCTGTCCGATATCCTTGACTCTTTGTAGAAACATATCAATGAACATTTTTTTCATCACCAACTCCCTGTTCTAACCATGCATGGCATAATCATAATTTTTAAAAGTAATGAAAATATCATTGCCTCGCCAGGAGGGTATGCGGTAATACCCGTTCGTGTGTGTGTGTTGGTGTGTTTATTCACAACAGAACTCCCGCAATCATGAAAGGAAGTGCATGAAATTTTCGTGACATTTCGGGGATAGGCCAATTAAGAATTCAGTAGTTTTTTGTTTGGACCCGTCACATGATCCGGATTCAGGAAGGTCATCAAGAAATATTCACAGATATATAGTCACTTATGCACGAATTAACCTGGGAATATGGGCCGAATAAGTGAATGCAAACACGGGTTTAGAAGCTTCCAACATTAGCCCCCCCCCCCCCCCCCCCCACCCCACCCCCAGCCTTGAAGGAAAGCTTATACATTTCTTCTTTATTGTGTAAGTTTAACGTTCTGAATTTCAATTCAAGCATCAACAAAGTTTTTATATGACATAATCAGGTGTTAATAGGAAATAAAATATCCAAAAGCCCACGACCAGGTCATATATGCCAAGAATAAAGGCTTTGAGCACTACTCCATTCGAGGATGAATTGAAATTAACTGGTGTTCTTTGCCAAGGAAAACGCCCCATTACGTGCGAAGTCTTTCAAAAACATATGGTTACCAGCAGCTGGAGAAAATTTCAGCCTAAATATGTAATAACTTCTAAGGAAAACTGAGGGGAAACTTTAATGTTTAGTGAATTTGATCACAAATGCATAAAACAATTGAGTCTAAAGACCAAGGGTTAACTTGACATTTCTAGTCACCGAGCTTTTTTTTTAAATGACTGAAAAGGGGGTTACTGGGAGAGAAGTATGGTTAGGAGGTCAACTTGAGATACAATTAGACTAAAATTGGACCATTTAGGTTGCACAAACCCTAATACTAATGTGATTCGTGCAACCTCCCCGGAAAGGTATTATAATAATTAGTATGTCTGGGTAACATTTACTTTTCATACATTTTAAGAGTGTCCCATTTTTTATAAGCATCTTCCTGTTTATCATTTATAGGACCTTATTAAAGATACTGATGACATAATCATGACATTTCGGGAATGCGCCAGAGGAATTGTAATTATTTATTATGGTTCTGTATTCATTTTGTGTGGGTTTCTATAAATATTTTGGTATTTGTTTTTGACAACAACATGGAAAGTTATAGCATTGTATGGCTTTCAATTTGTATATGGCCTGTTGAAATTTTGTTATCTCTAAACTTTCATTCCTATCCATACAAGAGGGAGGGGAGTGCATGGATATTTTTACTTTCGACTTGCAATAAGCCTCGAATGGATTATTGACTTTCAGTGACTGGTTTGATGTTTGTTCACGTTGTAGTTGTTGAGACATGAAGCTTTTCTTAGATGATCCATGGTATTCAGATTGCTATGATACATCTGTGATGTCTCTGTTTATATTTATGTATTTTGGGTGAAATATGACTGATTATCTGATGGTGTAATATGAACCAATATACCGGCATAGCACTTTAACCATGTGCTGAATAACGCATAATGTTAGGTGATATTGAGCTTCTTTAAAACTAAGACAAAATCTTGGTTAAAATAGATTTGAAATTTATATAAAATAGATTTAAAATTATTCATTTCAATATTATTGTCCGTCATCCCAGAGAGCTCTATATGGAAGTGCTGTCAACTTCAGCTATTCGTATACTGCTTGAAGCAGAAAAAAATATCTGATAACATCTATGGTGCATTTCCCAAGCAATAATACTTAAAAATATTAGGGTATGAAGGGAGGAAAAAAATTTAAAAATTAAAGGGGCACGTAGAAACTTTTCCGGGTGGATCTGCTAGTTGATGAAAAGTCTGTGTTACCTTTTTTGATACACCCTTTTCAAAAGGGATTTTAAAGAGATAATTGCCAGATATAATTTTGTTGAAACAAAGATAATTTACGAATAAAATATATTCCTTTCAGATGGAAAACACCACAACGAAAGCTACAGATAATTAAAACATTTAACTTACTTTCATGAACTAAAAAGCAACGAAGGTGGAATGCAATGGGTCCTGTTCCGGAACCATGTGGTGATGGTATCTGTTACCAAAAATACTTTACTTATAATTTCTTAATTTTTCTTAGCGTTAGTACACTAACGAATATCCATTTATATTAATGATCTCAATAATTCTGTAACAACCCTCTGTAATGCAATTTTCTCTATTTCTGTATTCCTTAAACTGCAGTCTGTAATATACAGTATCGAAAGTCCCGAAACTACACTAGTATGACTACGAAAAGTCTTTAAAGTTCTATCGGTAACATAAAAGTCGACCGCCACAAGTTTTTGTCGGAATTAATATACTGTATTTTCTTCCTTTTTTTGTATAGCCATTTAACGTTAATTCAACGGCTACTCATTTATGTCAGGGTCACTTGGGTTTCATAATGGTGGGCATAAGACGTTTGAGCTGAGAGAAGAAAATATCCACGCCCGATTATTTAATATTTAGTCATATTTATTATTTATTTAAGAAATTTTCGCTCTTTCTATTAGTGTTGTTGTCTTTGGTCAAGTATGTGAATGATGACGATGAGAATTATGTATGACTGAATGTCTGAAAGGTTGAAAGAACCTGGATCACGAAATATTTCGTGACATGGGTAAACCTCCTTTGTTAAGGCATGTTAATGTTCGCTATAAAGTGTATATATATTAAATGAAACCCTTGGGGTTGAAATATACGGGGCGGTTGGGGGCTGAAAGAATGGTAGTATTTCAGATGTTTTTATTTGACTGCGAAACGGGCTGCCAGTATAAATTTTAGTCGTGGGTTAAACTTTTCGGTCTTTGCAAGTAAACCAGTTAAAACATTTATATTTTGCCCCATATACGGAATCATTCATCTTAATTTTATTATCATGAACATTTTTTTTAATGCAAGGGAGAATTATCTTGAATTTCACGCGTAATGGAGAATGCATTCTTAATATTGTGACCAAGCCATGCTATTATATATCAAAATTACAAAATACTTTATTCAAATGTTTTATTATCAAAACACAAATGACCAGATCACATATCGATATATATGCATGTATAAAAGACTAGATATGCCCGGCTTCCTGATCTCTTCTTTATTTCAGTCCTGCCGGAGTAAGAGGTCATCTCATGCCGAACAAAAGGATAAATTCGGCACTTTTAATATTCCAGATGAAAGTCGCATACAACGATTGTCTTATATTTCTGAAACATACAACGTATACATACATGAGATATATACACAGCAGAAAACCGCTTTGTTATGCATCACCATCAAGCACAAGACATTTGTAAGACATCTAGCTGTGGTTGGCTTCATATTGGCGTTGTAAAATTTTTCTGGATTTTCCACTTTTCCATAGAGTGCTCAGTGCTCATATATATATATATATATATATATATATATATATATATATATATATATATATATATATTTACATATATACATTATTTTATGAATATACATTATTGTATGAACTTTTTAATATGTACCAAATTCTTAACTATCTTAAACATTGAGGACAGAAGGATACATCGAAATGTGGAAGTGGAAATTCTTGTTCAAAATTAATTGACAGGTTATTGAGGTTATTGTAACTAATGAGGTTATAGTATAAATGACAAGCTTTATCCAGTATAATTACATTTTTAATAATGTAAACCTCCCGCACTCAACTGACTGTAATACTGTAGTATAACAAGTGAAACGCCATCTTACGGCGACCACACATGCACCCCTTGCTTGCCGGCCCTTCAACCCTATATCATAACAACATATACACATGTATATATAAATCTCGTTTAATACGACCACCCTGCTACTAAGTCATTTACACGTATATGTGAGACACTCCCGGCAAAATGACATTAATCCATTAGTTAACGAATATACGTGAATATGGTTTAAACCTTTCACGATATAGGTTCAAGTGACATTGCGAATTTTGTGTTTTGTACCAAACAACCAGGCGCTGTAAGCAGCCTTCCCTTTTCTTTCAGAAAAGATGGTCGTTTTCACGCCCACGGGTGTGAAATCGCGTCAGAATACTTTATTGTCATAATATATACCTTGACAAATCATATATATATATATATATATATATATATATATATATATATATATATATATATATATATATGTTTATAACGATTGAAGCGCCTTTGCCGGGACTAACGAACAGAGTGTCTTACGATATGTAGGACAGCGCTTCCAAAGTCTCCAAAATTTGATGGATACTAACATTGGATGTGAGTGAACAGTAATATAACTGCTTTGAAAATCATTTTAAGTTTGATTTAATTTGCGAAAACTCCAGCACTGTCCTCGTGACGTCTGAAGGATTCTGTCGCTTCCGTTCGTTGAGGGGGTTCTTCAAAATCAAATGGGAGCGAAGTGTCTGAGTCAGTTGTTCCCCTTGGGGTAGACACGGGTGTCTCGTATTCAATAAAAGTTGTTTCTTGTTGCTCCCCGATTTCATGGTAAACATTACTTGATCGTGACTGAGATTGGTTACGTAGCGACGTAGTAAGCAGATTACCCCCTGACAGTGAGAGATGACCCCGCCCAAAGTTACTCGTGGTTGGTCCATTGGTTTGATTCCGGTTACTCAGGACGAATCCATTTGGTATTGAGTGGGGATCACGCTCGAACGTCCGTGGAAGTGTTGAGTAGCGTCCATCCTGTAGTGACGTCTCAAATTCGTTTGCCCCAGTAATTTCAACACGCGGTATGTCTGTCCTGTGGGCTATACCACGATTCCAGGGGTTACTGTCAACGTGATTGTCAGTGACGTCAATGACGTCAGTGTCGGGTGGCGGGGTCATTGGAACCTCCTCATGGTATCGTCTGCTGCGCCGGTCGTTTCGGACCATGATAGCGAATACGAGGCATATGATAATGAGGCACTCCACGCCTGCTACCCCAGAAATGACGTAAATCCCGATTGTGTGATAAATACACAGGTCCCACAGATCTGGGTTGTGATCGGTATCATTAGACATATCTCACGATAGCTGGTTATTTCCTTTCAGGCAACGAATGACAACAGTCACGATCTGGTCGACATCTGCAAGACAAAAGATTTTTTAAACTTTCTACTTCAGATAAATAATATAATTTTGCATCTTAATTCTTATCACGAAATCCCCCTTTTGGGAATGTATTTTTTGCATCCACCGGACTTCACACTAGATCAGTTTCACTGATGACACTGAGTCCCTTTCGACAATTCAGTGTACACTGATTTATTCAAATTCAATATATTTACATAAGACCTTTATTTTTTCTAGCGAAGTTGGGCCAGCATAGTTAACCTTTTGCTTTTTAGGGATTCTTAAGGCCAATCGCATATTTCTGTATTTTTCCGAATTAATTAAAAAAAATCATATATATAAACACCCGAGGATGGTTAATAACACCTGAAGAGGTTCCGACCAGATGCAGACGAGCATCATAATCTTGCGCATTGTCACATCCAAGGTCCGCTTTTAAGTTTAATACGCTCCCCACGCTGCGGTTATATATACAATGCAGATCTCCAGAAATTGTAATCAGACCAATGAGAGCACGGCATTGCATTGTGCATCCAACTCCAAGTTTTAAATCCGCAACACATTTTGGTCTGATTCTTTTACCAGCCCAGGCGTTGAAAACCCTAAGGAGAAGCCAGGAGACCTGGAACGACTGCACTCTATAACCTATGCGTGAGGAGTATGTATATTCTACATTGTATACATTCAAGTCAACAAAGTACACGTATATATAAAGGACTCGGTCACTGAATAAATAGAGTCCCTACCATCTTCGTCTGTCTGTCCAGGCCAGCAGAATGGTTATGTGAATTAATATATAAAACGCTCTTGTTATTGTGCAATCATGCAGTCTATGTGTTTACACTTAATTGGACAATATTTTTATTACATGGAATGATAGTGCATGAATAGTCAGTCCCTTTATATTTTTATTCTTGTAAAGCCAAGTAGACTGGACTGGGCAGTCTAGAGGAAGGGAAGTTTTCTCGTGGACCGATTGTGTAAATTGACCTTTGGCCGCTTTAATATTTCTCATTTTATCCATTTCGTTTCCCATTTAGTCATGATTGATTTTCATTTTTCATATATTTTTATTCCCAAGCAAGTAAAAAGTTAATTACTTTCTAATTCAGATTCTTTGATTCTATATATGAAAAACTGTGTCCTTTGCTCCGGTAAGATAGCATCCAACCATTTCTACAGTCATGGAGGGAGTTTTTCCATCATTATACTCTGCTGGGTATAGCCCAAAATTCCACTCGGGGAGGGGGGGGGGTCCAGGATTTAGAAAAAAGGAAGGGTCCAGGCCAGAAGGACTAATGACAAAAACTAAAAAAAGATCTGAAGGATTAGAAAAGAGGGGGGGGGGGCAGGTAGCCATGACAACATGACATTCAGACCTTTTTAAAATAAACTGATCGGGGCCTGCGAATCATGATGCAAGCCACAATTGACATCAGGTCGTGCTTTATTTGCTAAATAATGAAGAAAAAAATTTGTTACACAAAGTTTGTAGGGTCCCATCCGCTTAAAGTGGTGTGAAACCTTTGAAAAAGGTTGCGGCGGCTGAAAAAGAAGGGGTCCGAACTCCCCGGAACCCGCCCCTTTATCGATGCGCTTATGCCACTCATTTATTATTGTAGCGGCAGCCTGCCACCCAAACGTCGATGTTTTATTAACTGAAGATGTTGCAGGCCCCTATCAATTTATTTTAAAAGGCCTGAATGTCATTTTGTCAATGAGGCACAGCCTACCCGCGCTCAGCCTGGTTTGCCCTCAGCCGTGAAAATCTCACAGCAAATCGGCCCACAGAAGCCGGTAAAACGTTTAACATTAGATTTGATCAGTTTTATCAACCCGAGGATAACATAAGATATTTTGCAAATTATAAGCGTAGATATGCATTTAACCATTGACATCAATATGTTACAAACGATTAAATGTTTGGTCTTTCCCGTTTATATTTAAGTTTGAAGATATTTAAATTTTAAGCCGGCCACACGTTCGCACTCAGCAAAAGTTTGATTACACTATGCATAGGCATGAAAGAAGATAGAACTGAAAATTCTCATATTTTTTGTGATAGGTGCTACAAATTGTCATCTTTTCATTGCAAAATTAAAAATGTTCCTAATATGGGAATACTAACCCCCCCCCCCCCCCCCCCCCCCCGTGCTTGTATTTAACTATGATGAAAACTCTAGATATATTCTTAGGTGAAATAAACATAAATATTTATATTTTACATACGTAGTAATAATATAAATTGGCCAATATAAATAAATTTATATATATTGAATTTACAAAGCAAAATAAAAAATGCACAGTTTTAAGAACGAACCTAGTATTAGACCCCCCCCCCCCCCCCTGCATGTTCTTGAATTTCTGGATACGCCACCGCTACACCCCTGTATATGCAAGCACCATAATTCAAACAAGATCCAGCTAATTGACCTCTTATGAATAATATATATATATATATAGAGAGAGAGAGAGAGAGAGAGAGAGGGAGAGAGAGAGAGTCTTAATTTATACTTAAAAGAGTTGACTTAATTCTCCCCCGTTGTCCAGGCGTGTCACGGAAAGACTGCTGACTTCAGTGTAAACACTGGCAGTTATGTAAATTTGTATTTTTGTAAGCTATAAGTTTGCGGACACGTCTTCTCACGATTGTCCCGGTTAATCACGTGACTCGTACATTGTAGCTTTATTTATCAGTATTTCCCACATATATGAAGCCCAGTTTGTTTCCCTACGGAAAGTTCATGTCCAATTGCATAACAGAATCTAAGTGCAGCCGGTCACGTTTCAATCTGACAAACCATGCAGAACTGAGTCATGCTGACCCAGTCTCGTTTAATTCTTAATATATATGGTTTTATTCATATACATGCCACTTTAGCTTTATATACCTTATTTCTTTGTATAGCACGTACATACTGTAAATAAAAGAAATTCAGACATTCCCCATGTCATATGATTTTCAGGGGGAAAACGAATCTTTGTACAGAAAACAGTCAATTACCTGTATACTATATATATATAATATATATATATATACACAAAATGTATATGAACAATATATATACAAGATGTTTGCTCTCAGTTGTAAGGTAATGGTATAGGAATAAATCTAAATTTACTGGTCATCTATACTTTTCATTCCATAAGCGTTAGGTTGAAGGTCGCGCTTGTGTCAAGCTCCTGTAGTTCCCCACCACTTTCTTGAAATTGTTCTCTCTGTTAAAGTCTCTCTCGTCTGTACAGGTTTAATGTTACTTTCTTGCCTGCCTCAAAGCAAGGTTTTCTATAAACTCAAAGAAATGTAAAAGATAAAGAGATTCTATTTTATCAAACGATATTAGAAGAAACTCTGAAGGAACTAAATTGGAATTAATTGCATCCTTTTGAAATGAAATATACCATGTATTGCATCCACCACGGAACATATCATCGTTGTATAGCTTCCATTGCGGGACTGAGTTGACGCCCTGATGTGCATTAAACAGATAATATGCCTTACCAAGTGACTCCTGTTTGCGGGTTCGGCTTTACATGGCTACATATGGATTATATTGACATCTATATTCTTTGTAACTATTATATTGTATACATAAATATATGACAGTCGAGTCCTTCTTGAAAACTTACCTTCTATCCTGATATGGCGAGTTCCGTTGACTTGTAAACCCCTTGTCTACCTGTTTAATGCTGCTTTTATCTGTTTATGACCTATGTATAAACAGATGCGATGATCTTACCGCCACTCCCACACGATTGTGACTGGACAAAATATTTGCTGCAGTCTCGGCGCTGTCTTTTTCATTAGTGTTTGCCGTTGGGTTTGTTTTTTAGCGGGAAGCTTGCACTCCTACGTTCTGATATAACCACCCAGTATAACAAAGTTGTGTATAGGACAAACAGTATTTTCTGAGTTTTCACCACTTTCACTATCGCTGCATACACTCAGTGCTTGTCCTGTAAGTCGCTAATGCTGTCATGTGACTTGAAACTTTTTTTTGTCAAACAACGTAATCGCCAGGTGGCTAGGCAGCAAAATATCCTTGTTCCTACATTAGTTGTTTCGATCCAAACTTCTTTGGGGACTTCATAAAATAAAACTTCGTGCATGTACACTGGACAAGGAACTTGTGTATCGACACGAGTTAACTAGAATAATTTGTTTATTCGCATCGCATTGTCATCGCAAGTTCATGGAATTGAGGGTCAGTGGCATAATCGTTAAAATGCTCGGTAATTTCCTTATGTTTAAATTAGTTTAATGCCTAACGTGATGAAATACGGTAAAATACTGTAATAGTTTATGCCAGTTGCTCCCCATTTATTGTCCGAACAGTGTGAATGATAATACGGCCGATATCATTTGTTCCACGAAATGCCCTCTGCCAGCTCATGAGGCGACAAGTTTTATTTATCAGTTTATACAAAAGTTACTCTTTAGAAAATTCCAATGATTATGTTAATCATAATGATTATAAGGTAAAAAGTGTAGGTAAATAAAAATCATCATAAAAAATGATCATAATGATAAAATATTACTGTTATCAACTAATGATCATAATGATAAAATATTACTGTTATCAACTATTTATTTATAAAATATATTGTTTAATTGATACATCAATTTATTATTATTATTATTATTATTATTATTATTATTATTATTATTATTATTATTATTAACCATTCATTTATACACTAATTATTTGATAAATTATCTATAATTTTTTTTTTTTTTTTAATTTTATTATTATCATTATCATCATCATCATCATCATCATTATGAATCTCTCATCGTTGTTTTGGTATAACCAATTTACCTGTTCATGTTAGACAGATTTAGTAATAAAGGTTTAGCCAGTTGTAATATAAAAAGCATAAATCGACATGAACAGCGCATGAATTTATATGTTAAGAAATTATAACAATATACTATATATATACTATATTTGACTTGCCAGGCAGCACATTCTATAACAGAAACAAAATGGAAATTGGTCCCGATGGGATATAGGGGTTTCAATACAACCCATATTTATCCATAAATATTTATTCATAAACTGCCCATAAGCGCTGTAGTACGCTGAAATATTTCAATAAGGGGAAGTCCTAATAGAAACAAGTAAATCAACTGAATTTTTTTCTGTGACCTGCTTGTGGCACTGTCTGTTGAATAAGGATAAAGACGTTAAGGTGTTAAATGCACGGGGTTTGTAAAATCCAGAAGTCATTAACTGTCATTAAAACATTAATCTATCCAGAACGTTTATTTTGACCTCCAGCGAAATTTCACCATTTGTTATGCATTGATACACTGGCGCCGCGGTGTTGTAACTAGGGACTTTCCGCTCAGTAGTCAAAATCCTTAAAAACCAGATATGAATATTGAAATTTGATTTTGTGGTCTAGGGGTAGAGAAAAGGACTAAAAGCCGGAAGGGAGATCGTTAGTTCGAATCTCACGATGTGGTCAAGGTCGCCCCCCTCCCAGGATGAGCTCTCGAGCTGCAGGCTTAAAGGGAAGGACGTGCCCCACGGCCGTGTTTAACTCAAAACAAGTGCGTCTTTAGGGGCTCCCCCATGGTATATATATATATATATATATATATATATATATATATATATTTATATATATATATATATGGTCTAGCAATGGGCAATATTACACACCGAGGTGCAGGTGCAGTAGTCACCGGGCTAGTTAATACCAGGATATGTAAGGCTACGAAGCGTGTGCTACTGCCCTGTCATGGAGTCCGGGATCGAATTCTGCAGATGTACATTTTAAGTAAGGAGAGCATTAAATTGGAGGCGGTTTTCTACAACAATAATAAATATTTTTAATGAATCTAAAAAAACACAAGGAAAAGTCATTTTTTATGGAAACGTATATGGTAAAAGAAACTGCAAGAGCTATATATGGTTACGATCGAACAAAACACGCGAAATGGGAATGCTCACCGGCGGTATTTTCTTTCATTTCAAGCGCACACCAAACGTTGGATTGTGTTTCCCGTATAAAGGTTACTTCTCAACCAGGTTTAAATATATAATATTTCATAGTAAACTCAAAAAGGAACTAAAGTCTGTAATTTTTAATTACTGATATATTTAATTTCCGATAAATATTATTCTCTGAATAGCAAGGAGATGATTACATTGACCATCCCTTGACAGTTGAATATGTGATATTTCATACCGATATATACAAGCCTTTACTATATACATATGATTAAGCCTATATATTAAATATACTTTGAAAAACGTTCATGTAATTGAGTAAAATTAATGAAGAGACTTCGATTTAGAGAGAAAAGACATATATAGTTCACGCTTCATTTAGGTCATATTAGCGTTGGCTCTCTGTAGGGTCCACCTTACCATTCATAATGCTGATATTAATTTCATTGAATTTTAACATATATTTTTCTAAAACGGTATTGTATAGGTGTATTTATGGAGATGTATCAGAGTAATCTATATTGATTCAAATACCCCTATATAGTTTATCGACATGTAAAAATAAAAGTGACATTAGCGATATAAATTTGCATATGGAAAAAAGTGACTGACTGACTGAAGATTTATTTAGCCCTTCCAGCGCTCCAGTTACAAGGGTCTTAGACCCGTTCCCTGGGCGCTCCCTAGAGGTAGAATTTTGATTGGAGTCGAAGACGCAGATGACACCAAAGCCAAGTAGAGATCCGTTTCAACCAAAAGCGTGACCACGGAGGCAAATAAGCGTGAGGAGACCGGAGAGCAGCACTACCTACAGGTACAACGCAGAAGCCCGAACATCAGTAAACAGGGCACAACAGCCCTGACCGTGCCTGCCAAGAAACCCCGCTATATATAGGACACTACGAGGCTGGCATCGCACTTATCGCCATTAGCCGGAAATGAAAAACAATAACGTTAAAAAAATTCAACTGTACACATAAGCATTAGCTTGTCAGCAAGCCGTGTACATGAACGATCAAGGATTAGAGTCGATGATTTCTTTATGAAATTACTTGTTAAGAATAGAAAATAAAATTATTTCGAACTTTAAAACATAATGTAAGAGTAGTTAAAAAAGGGTCCATTTATATATATATATATATATATATATATATATATATATATATATATATATATATATGTTTATACACAGTCTTACAGCTGTCGTTGTGTTCATTTTTTAATCAAGTAATTTCCTATATTTCAGGTATTTCGTTGAACATTTTCAGGTATTTTAGGAACATTTTAGTCATATATATATATATATATATATATATATATATATATATATATATATATATATATATATAAACGTATGATTTCGTTTTTTCCCAATGCAAATATTACAACATGCATAGAAAAAAAATCATACCCTGTGAGTTGTTCACCATTTAACCAAGTTACAATGACCACCCAGTGAGTATGCTAAAACATGTACTCAGTTGAATAGAAATCAGATAATTAAACTGTATGGCCTCGAGTATGACGGAGCCACGTTACGCGGTAACTGTGCAATGAGGGCACACTCCGTGGCAGGAGGGGCCTGGATGTTGGAGCGACACAGACCCCGAGCCGGGGAGAAGAGATGCTTTGTTTGCTTATCAGTTCATCTCCTGCAGTCCAGATATTATCAATTTCCAGTGAAAGCTACAGTGATAGCAAAACGTCACATATCCCAAGTGTAGAGCTGGTCTGCAGTGCGCAGGCACAGCGCCATATATAATCAAAACTAACCAGGAGCCAAGTGACCGTGAATTTTTCCCTAGTGTGAATATCCTATGTTGTGGTGGTACACCGTTAAACCGCAGCCCTCGGGCTCTGGCCGGCTGCCAGTATTTTATGCTATCCAGGGACCAATAAAACACATTTGTTAATTGGGTTTAGATTAATTGTCAGTGATTATGAACCCTCGGTTTTCTGTGCAGTTGATCACCAGTTTCCTGAAAAAAAAATTGAGGAGTCAACCACAAAGGGAATTTTTTCTTATATGTTCTAGTCTTATAACAGCCTATATAATAAATATATTAACAATATAATAATAATTATAATAATATTATAAAATTGTCATTATTTTTAACATTATGTGTACTTCCACATGTGTGTTTTATGTATATTTTATGATGACCTGCAGCTGTCATCTGACTCATGCAGTGGTCAGTCTCAAGGTCAGTCTTGCGTAAGATGACTGATTGATAGATGACTATTGTTCATAACTCTTACCGGATAATCAGGAGAATTTGACTCTCAAAGTGCTCAAAAGCATTGTTTCACATGCAAGTACCACATATTATATGTCACTGTGGGCTTATTCTAGGTTTCCATGGAGATTTTACCAAGACCTCTCGGTCTAATGGTTTCGACTTGTGCCCTGACTGACAGTCATCTAAGCAAAAAATCGAGCCAACGATTTACTGAAAAATATAACAAACAGCCGTGAGAAATTAAATCTTATTTGGAGTAATAATTAATAAGAGAGAATGATTTTCAATAATTTCTGCCTGGATAACCTCGAACATTTTCATGCGCGTCGATCTTACATTGTTTGTCTAAACAATATATATATATATATATATATATATATATATATATATATATATATATATATATATATATATATAACAGAAATGTACAATTGATGCGTTCTCGATTTCAAAATAAGAAAACATGGATTTTCACGGTAGTTTCCAGAATTATATGAAATAAGCTGGTGCGTGACAAATGTTTCCTTGTACGGGATATAGCATTTCAATTCCCAAATATAATAAATACACGCGAGTCACGCTTTCCGATAAGCTGATAACAAACAACTTATATTTAGTTAATGCTTACAAGGGGATATACGTGTGCGAAGCGGTTTCCCAGAATTTCCCAAATAAACACTTGTCGTTTTTCAGTTTTTTTTTCATTAAGTACATCTCTCTTCTCAAAAAGACGCATTTACGGCACTTACCTTCCGTCTGGAAATTTCCCGTCTTGCATCTGCTTGAAGTTTTGAATGGCTAATAATCGGCGATTTTAGAAAAAAAATCTTAAAATATAAAAAATTTTATCATACTGACGATCGACACTTTCCTCCTTATTTCAGGTTATAATTAGAAAATCGTCAGTTAATTTTCACACGGATAACATAAATAAATCAACGTAAACTAATTTAAAAATAAAAAAATTGTATTTCAGAAAACTTCCTTGAATGCCAAATTATCCAATTTTCAGTAAATCGATATGACTCTGACTCTTGAAGTATTTACATGGACAGTTCAGCTACTCCATGCATAGTGACCGCCTGGTCCAGCCGTCCGTCCGTCCGTCCTTCCGTCCTTGTGACGTTTTCTTTCTGTCATGTTATCTCAAACAGAATACATTTGATCTTTCTCAAATTAATAGGGACGATTAGTTGCTAGGAGGGCTCCAGACCTATATCATTACAGACCTGGCCGATATTTTGTATGGCTGCCAGAGCACAATAGGTGTTTTTCTTTCACGCACGCTCTCTCAAATGAGTTTTAAATTTCTCAGATTCAGTTGGGTGTTTTTGTACCCACGAGGCTTCCAGCTCTGTTGAATTGAAGACCCATTCAAAAACCAGTATGGCCGCAAGCTGCACAATCAGTGATTTTCTTTTGCAAACTTTTGAGGACATTGACACATATAAGGGGATGTGTGATTTTAATCTCATACACTCCTAAAGAATCTAACATGACTGCCAGGCAAATATTTTAAAATCCTTTGACAATCACTTTTTTATAATGCTGAGATTTTTCTGAAAATTGGTCACTTTTAGGTTATTTGTGGTGAAACATTTTAGACCAGTCTGACATCCAAAATAACGCCAAGGGCTGCCGTTTTGAGGTACTGGCGATCGCGAGGCCCTAATTGAGGACCCTTACGGTTACAAGCCTCTAAATAATATTGTATATATTGTCACTTTTCCCACATCATTTTATGTATCGGGAAAGAGTTAGATAGCACAATGTCTTCATTAATAGGTTCATTGGCTACATGCGCAGTACATATCAATTTTTTTAAAATGTTCTACACTTTTAATTCATTGTATCTTCTGGTTTCACAGGCATAACCTTACCTGCGTGTAAACGAAGGTTCGAGGTCGCTTTTTTGCTACCAGGGCAAACGTGCGAAATTGAAAAATGTCACATTTAGAAAAGATCGTCTGCTGTAATAATATGGAATTAACATTGCATTGTCTAAACAAAGTTGGACCTCCCTTCTATGACGCAAAAAAAAACCTTGAAAAAGCGGGGTCTTTCACTATATATAATTATTTCAACTTTCATCCAAAAAAAATCTCTGCACTTTATTTTTTTGTCACGGTAAAAAAATACTCGAAATGTGACCTATCATAATTCATCGACCAGTTTCTTTCACATTTTTTATAAATGCAAAAACAAATGTCAGAAGACTATGCTTTTAAATTGGGATCATAATCATCATTATGGTTGTGGTTATGGCCTTGTAACAATGTATATTTGTCATTACAGGAAGGCTCTATGGATTATCCTTAAATCTGGTGTACCGTAACCTTTGGTCATTGATAGCTAAAGTCATCGCAAAAGATCTGCATACCTATCTTTATTTTTCATTCTTCTTTCCGTGTTTCCCTTTATCTCAAATATGGCGGATTTTCCAAAACCGAATTTTTGGGCACAGTATAGTCATAGGTGGTACTTTTGACCATGATCATTCAAGCTTCTCACGTCTAAACCCCGTTTCTTCGGCTGTCGGCGGTGTTACATCTCGGCGAAGAATCTATATATACGTGATCTTTTTAGGTCTTTAAATACAGACTAGGAGCAAGGGTCTATTTTTGTATATTTGACATCTCAAATATGGCGGATTTTCCAAAACCGAATTTTTGGGCACAGTATAGTCATAGGTGATACTTTTGACCATGATCATTCAAGCTTCTCACGTCTAAACCCCGTTTCTTCGGCTGTCGGCGGTGTTACATCTCGGCGAAGAAATCTATATATACGTGATCTTTTTAGGTCTTAAAATACAGACTAGGAGCAAGGGTCTATTTTTGTATATTTGACATGGGAATGTCTTTATTAATGAATAACTTCATTATGAGTAAAATGTTTACAAAATATTTATCAAATTAGGTGCGACTATCTCCTTAGTGTGCCCATTGATCCATCCTATAGAAGACTTTATTCGTAAGACTGTTGGCGCCATCCAGTTCTTTCACATTTATGCTTTTAAAATTGACGCATAATATACATTATTTAGAAAGGCGTGGCCTATTTATAATAGGGTCTTGAAAGTGTTGAGACTATTAAAGCATCATTTTTGGCAGCCTTTTTTAATTTGATTTTTTTTTTCTGAAGACTCGAATACTTTAGTATGTATATAGCTGTATTGCTAAATGAGTATTTATTATTTCATAGTTCAATCAAGAAACCAGTGAAAAAGACAACAACCAGAATAAGATATGGAAATATATTTGTATATAAATGAGCAACATACATTTGCACTAAACACATGGCACATTCTAATACAGAAACTTTTTCCCTGGGGCCTTCTGGAAGGGTCTTCACATATCTTATCTACAAATTAATGCAAAGGCAGTAGAGACCAAGGTATAATATACTGAAATGTTCGTGTATCTGTTTGCATTAAAAATCCTGTTATGCAAATTTACAACAATTTTACACTCGCATATTTATTTTAAATGAACAAATCTTTTGAATTAAGTGATGCATGATGTTTAGGTCTTAGGCTTCCTCATATCACATCATCGTAGGAATAATTTTGCGAAAAAGTATTGACGTAGATCCATTTACATACAAACGAGGCATTATGTACATGTAAAAATTGCATTGCATTCATATACAGCTGCTTACTTCAAAATACATTCATAAACCTATTGGTTATTATAATTTCAAATTTTTATATCATTCCTGACACTTAAGACAGTCCAATCAAATGGTACATCTCTGAAATAGTCACCTTTCTTATAAAGAGAAGACAAAATTTAAAAGTCCGCCCTCAGTATCCTTAATTTGTATATTCTTTTTCTTTCTCTAACAGAAGGAAACCATCATAACCTTTAAAATGTATTGAAAGCTCTCAAACAGCCTCACACACACAAAAAATGTTGGGTATTCTTTCAAGGGTTTTACTAAATCCAAGCTACACACTTACGCAAACAGGAAAATATTGTGACTGTCCGCAGGTGCATAAAATTAACAGAGAAAAAAACACAGAATAAACATAAATGCATAAAAAAAACTCTCACAACTTGAAGACATATGTAGAATTATAACTAAAAAAATCCGTTATTGTGAACTTGGGACGTCGACTTCTGTTCAACCACTTTAACAAATTTCTATTGTCAATGCAATGACCATAGTTCCACGGTGGCAAAATGTCATTTAACACTGCAGTCGGACACCTCAAAACTCTAAGTTGTAATACATACACTGTAAGCACACTAAATAACCCCATGCCAATGCATCTTTACTTGATTATCTCTGACCTGCTAAATTACATGGGGCACTTTTAGCCAATCACTACCCATTTTTTCATAGCAATGTGCGTTTCTGTACTTTGAATAAAAGTTTGAGCCGAGAGTCTACATCTTAGTTTCCACTCATAATGCAAAGCAAACCTGAAACCACAATTTCTTTTTTCAATAACTGGCTAAAATGTACATTGTACATGGCCAAATTATCCCAGGAATAAACTATCATGGGAAGAAGCCTCCATATACACTGCAACAAAGCAATGTATCTGCTTATAATAGCCACAAATAAGGCTTGATATGAAAATAAACGAAAACCATATATTACATGAAGTTCAATAGTTTCCATAATAATTACCCCTGGCAAAAGCTGCATCATCACGTGACTATGTTCCCCTGTGAGCTGTTGTTGTCACATTTCACAAGTACAAATAATGTCACGAACGACAGCAACCATATGATACAGCGATCCCATCAAGCTTTATGTATATTTTCAATTGTTAATTTTTAATGCACAGCATTTTTGTTTACAGATATATGAGCAGCGAAGTGAAGGTTGCCATGGCAAAAGCAGCATCTTTCATACTTCAATAAATCATATGCTTGAGTATAATACACCATTTAGCAAATTGTTAAGTGGGCATTCAAATATGTCTTGACCTTAAAAGAGGTATAGGTCAAAGGGTCAAGGTCAGCATTCATACCTCTGTTAGTCTTTGTCATGTGTGTAAAAATGTCACATTCGGCTTCATAATTGTCATGGAAACAAACTAAACTGGCTTCACTATGTAAGTTTGTATATTCATTGCTAATGTCTTAAGTACATATATTTTCTGTAAAAATCGCCTTCCTGAGGTCAGGTCAAGAAGCAAGACAGAATGCCCACTATGGCTTAGTCTATGTGGGTGTATATGTATAATAACCTCTTTTATTACCGCATGCTGTATGAACATCTTAAATTATGTATGCAGTGCTGAAAAAAATATATTTGCAACCACTGTCATGTTCAACATAATCAATTTGTATCATAAATATGGGTCACTTTCCATGTCCATATACCCAATGTATTGACCCTCAAGGTCACCTTAGCAGAATATTACATTTGTTCTGTTTACTGTTGAAGTAATAGCCATCACATCCTGATAATCAATTAATGATCCAGAAACTGAGCATGTTTGTTTGTGTTTGTGTATATTATTAATTACTCTGCTGGATGAACACAGCACCAAACCTTGATACAGAAATGTACCTGATGTTATAACCTTCACTGTAAAACACTTTTTTATATAAAGTCAAAAAGTGAAGACTTTCTTAGATAACTTCCTGTCTGTGTATTTTTTATATGTGCAGTTTGCTAGACTTTGAAGTTTATTTATTGTAGTTGTGTGTTAAAATGGTGGAAATGGTATTTTATTTGACATATTTAATCATTAACATTCTTCAATTTTTATTCGTTGATATGCTTCAGGTTAATTAACTGCCCCAGGAATATCGCCTGCTTCTTGAATCTCTCTGAAAAAAAAAATTATAATAATTTCTATTACACATCATCACTAAATTTCAAACTGTTTACTTGTACCAATAGACAGTAAATAGAGCATACAGAAAAGACGGTTGTTGTCTCAAAACCAAAGGCATCAGCAATAAATGTTGACACAGCACAGGTTTAACACAAGTAGGTTCTTTTTAGTAATTATTTGACATTTTGCATGGACCTGAAGCTTACGAATTTTGTCTTCTGCACACACAGTATTTGACTTAAGCAAGTTTTACACTACATTTCGCTGCACATGAAAGCCACACTTTCATTACTAGAAATTACAAGATTAAAATAATATTCCTACCCTATTGGATCCTGGACATGGGGGTTGTCGGCAGAACCTTCTCTCTACCCGTGGGCCACACTGCTTCCCTCCCCGTCTATCCTTCTTGATCAGCCGCCTTGAACGCTCCTGAATGCTGTCCCCACATGTCGAGGTGCACGGTGACCAGCTGGTCCAGCCTGATAACTGGCAGTCAACAGCACCTACCATAAAAACATCCACAAATCTGGTCAGTGATTTAACAACGGCATACATACCACTTGTTACATCAGGACTTTAATTATGAAGCCTTCGAATATGCTTCTACTTTCAGTTTTGAGATCGGTATTTCATATTAAAGTTGTATATATTTTTTTCCTACATAAGGGTAACAATGAGATCAGTGCACCTCCATATAAGCCCAGTATGTAGAAATCTCCAGAATGTACATCACAAATTCAATTTGTGATTGACTACTTTTACAGACTGTATGCACTTTTATGTTTGTAATAACATTATGTCGTCTGAACTTAAGGACACTTAAGAAGATGGTTTGCAGATTAAGGATGACCGGCACAGCTTGTGTGAGCTAAACATCATTCATCATAGCAGGACATTTATTTTTCTCTCTTAGAATGACTGTCAGGTCAAAATTACGATACACAAAAAATTTCTCCACCTTGTGATTTGTTCCCACCTGATCCTTGACATTTCTTGACCCGACATTTCTTTTTCCTGACGAGCTTCCTGGGGCATTTCTTGCCCTTCTGGCTGGGTTCCTTGACTATGGTGCGTTTCTTGTACATAAATCCACGACCACATGTTGAAGAGCACTTGGACCACTTGGACCATTTGGACACCACACAATCAACTTTTCCTGTGTCTGGTCCTGAAACATTCAACACTGGTTATACAGTATAAAGTCATGCTGCTCGTCAATGTAAAACTAAATTTATTTGGTAAAGAAAATCCATGGTCATTTTATTGATTATTAATTATTGATGTCTCAAATTCCACGCTCATTTATTTATAATATTTTATTATAATTTATGATAATGTTTCTTTAAGGGCCCTGAATACATGGTTAAAATCAATAATCAAATGATGAAATCTTTGTCTGTCTCTCTGTCGCTATTATATTTCAATATATCTGTCAAGCTCTGTCTTTGTAATGTTTCAATATCATATCTCTGTCTGTCTTTGTCATGTTTCAATATCTCTGTCTCTGTCTGATTCAATATCTGTCCATCTCTGTCTTTGTTATGTTTCAAAATCATATCTCTGTCTGCCCTTTTATGTTTCAATATCTCTGTCCGTCACTGTCTCTGTTATGTTTCAATATCTCTTTCTGTCTCTCTGTCTCTGTCATGTTTCAATATTTCCATCTGTCTGTGTCATGTTTTGATATCTCTGTCTGTTTCTGTCATGTTTAAATATCTCTGTCTGTCTGTCATTTTCATGTTTCAAAATCTCTGTGTCTCTGTAAAATTTTTATATTTCTGTCTGTCTCTCTGTCGCTGTTATTTTTAAGTTTTTCTGTGTACCACTGTTTTCGTCTCTTTCACCAATATGTGTTCATTTGCGTCTCTCTTAATATAAATCTTTGAATTTTATTCTTAATAACAACCTTTTACTTTTCAACTGTGCCTTTGATGACTGGACCTCATGGTTTAGGTTTTATTTTCGCAATAAATTCCCTTACATAAATATTGCAAATTGAAAACCCTCCAGAACAAAAACAGAACATTGATCACAACTTTACATCCTGCATGAATCTTTGATTTCATCTGTCAGTCCGTCTCTTTGAACATTCTGTCTTTTGTTCCCCTGTCTATAAAATGATCAGACCTACCTGGTGCGGGCATTGCATGGCCCACCACAGCAATATTAATCTGATCTTGGCTGGTGGGAATATTAGGTGCTTTAGTGTTGACACATTTATAAACACCCATGTCACTGACAGCCACATTCATTACTGCAACGGTTTTCTTCATGTACTCTCCATCATTTTCTTCACCGATGGCGTATTTCTTGGGAGTATATTCAATAGGTTTATCCTTAAACTGCCACTCAAGTTCTGCACTGAAATCTTTTGTTCGACAGTGGAGAATTAAATGTGTTTTCTGGCCTCGTTTCTTCACATGAACTGTGTGCATAGGTGGTTTGGGCTCGTAGATTTCCACTGAAAAAGAAAAGAAGATAAAAAAAGATGCATTTATTTGTGTACAATCTTGAAACATATTCTAACACATTCTAACAAGCATTCAGCAGAAGCCCAGTTAAGTGCACGTTATTTCTGATTATAATTTCTGTGTATCAAATTATAACATGCTTATTCACTTTGCAAGGTGGGCAGCAGGGATGCATGGAGTGATATAAGGAAGCTACATATATAAATGGCACTGACAATTACAGGGCTTAGAAAAAAATGACATGGGTTAAACTGGTACAACTGAAAGCAGGAAGATCGCAAGTTTGATCCTCAGCCAATGTGTGGTTGGCCCTCACTCAAGTTGAGCTCTCAGTGGGTTATTTATTAGGGTGGTTACACAACCAGGCCAGCAGGTGCAGTAGTCAACAAGCCTGGTTAACACCAGATATAAACTGGAATACTGATAGTCAATAAGTGACTACGTGTATCAGCCCATATCACAGTCCACAGAGGCAAGGGTACAGTAAGTCATGGAATGTCCTGACATGAATTAAACTGTTCATATATGTGCAATATTCACCATACACACATCTACAGATGGATACCATGCAAGATTTCAGGCCAAGACACCAATCCACTACTGAGAAAAAGTGCACCAATGTATTCTATAACAAGGCCTTCAGGCCTAATGTAAACCTGTGTAATGGGATATACACTGGGCTTAATGCTTCCATGATAACATGCTTGCCCAATATTTGAAAATAACTTGATTAATTTTCAATAACATGTGTGATATGCACATGTACAATGCAAGTACTAAACATTTTAAACTCAAGTTCAAGCACCAATTACACAAACTTCACTCCTGAAATACTTGCATGGATGTACACAACAAAAATCATTATGCCATCAACAGTTTTGTATGAGAAAGTCATCGAAGATGTATCGACATGTAAAATTCCAGGCAGATACTTCAAACCACTCTTGAGCTTTATGCCCAGATGTCTGAATCCCAAAACAATTGTAGGTGGCATCATAAGTCTTATATATGACAAAGCTATCTGAGATGTATAAATAAGCCCAATTTGAAAGACTTTGGCTACAATGCTCTTTTTTCAAGCTGACATATAAGATTTTTTATCAAAATATTTAGAATGATAAAATTTGCAGTCCTTTCATTGTTAAAGGCCAAATAATTCTGCCAAAAAATAATTTAGGTAACTTGAACAAAGGCCTCCTAAGAATCATTTTTGTGCAAATTTTACAGAAGTTGAATCAACAGTTTTGCAGAAGAAGACTATTGCAGCCCTCAGTTTGAAATAAGCTTACAAATGACCACAAGACAAACATCAGCTTCTATGACTCAATGAACCCAAGATATTCTTATACAACCGAAAGAACCATATCCTAGGATAATTCTTGTGAAAAATTAAATGATTCAGCTTGACAATTTCTTCATAAAATTTGGTGATGATAGCTCAAGTCGTTTCTGATATGGTAATTTTAGTTTTCCTTTTTGGCCAAAGGACTAAGTTCAGCTTCCTGTAACTCGGCCAAAATTGACTGAACTGGAACCATTCAAACAAACTTGAGACAGATTGTTTCAGAGAATATTTCTTTGTCATATTGACAAATTTGGCTGGACAGTTTTGGAGAAAAAGATTTTAAAGTTTTCTGAGCTTTGTACCTGTAAAATCTAAGTCAAAGCAGGCAGCCAAAAAATAAGCTAAATCCGATAGAGTTTGACACGTGACTCATTCTTCCATAAAATTTGGTGCTGCTAGCTCTGACAGTTTTGAGATAGCATGGGTTAATGTACTGACGATGTACGATAGTGGACCATGGCAGACGACACTGTGTCATCACATAAGCTCACTGGTTTGCTAAAAGCAGAACAGCAGGTGGTGAACCTGTCTGGTCTACAAGAAAGACGGCTAAACATGCCAAAATTTCAGGCTGATACATCCTACCTCTCCTCAGATATGAATGATTTTTACCCATTGAATCCAAGATGGATGGAGACCACACAAAAACAATTGCAGATGGTGCCACCAGCCCTGAATACAAGAGTGAGGTATCAAAGATCTATGGACATGCAAAATTTCAGCTCAATTCATTGAACCACTCCTGAGATTTGGGCCATTATCAAAAAGATACCAAGATTGTACTGCACAACAAGGCCTGCAGGTGGCACAACCAGTCTTTGTTAGGCACAACTACATAGGTGCGCAAATAACTATGCCAGGTTTAGGAGAGATTGGCCTAAGGGTGTCACATGAGTTCTCCGGAAACGAAATGCTTTGGCAGCAAAGACCGTGGCAGAACCCGGTCAAAAACAGTATCCACAAAGCTTTTTTTGGCGGGTACAAGCATAAGAGAGGCAGCAAGTGCTACTGCTCTGTAATGTAGTCAAAAACTTAAATGGATTTCTGCAGACATATTACTTTGTTTAGTTAGCATTAAAAAAAATCTTTAAAAAAAACTGGCAAAATGGATGAAAGGATAAAAATAAGACACATTATACACACCATATACTGCTTTCCTTAGTTATAATTCAGTGATACACATGATTTTGTTAGAGGAATGGCATTTTATTAAGCATTTTGATTTACCACTTGAAAGTGTGTTTCACTGGATGTTTAAACACATTATTAATATACATTTTCGCTGAAGAAAGTGAAAAATGAAAAAGCATAAAACAGGGATCTATATTCCCAAGTCCCTTTAACGATAAATCACCAATCACAAACCTGACATTCTTTCTGGGACAAAGCAAAAATGAAACAAATCACACATAATTGTTTTACAGTAAGATGAACACTCTTACATAACCATTATAACCCCATCAATACTCAAGAACACACAGAATCCAATCAGCTGCTGTACCAGATTAGCATCCTTGTTCAAACTCATGTAATCACTGCTATCAAATTTTAAATTCATTGAAATGTGTTGCAAACCTTAAAAACCAGCCAAACAATGGCTAGATCCAAGTCTTTCTAAGAAAGATCCTGACTTCCGCCACCCACACAATACAAGGCAGCAAGGTTGTTCTCTAACCACACATACTTTAATGTTCTACAGCATGTGACACAAAAACACATCAATCAGGTTTTTTGTATGTAGTCTGTTACTGGTATAGCACTACATTACCTCTGTTGGCTGGTGTATCTGCATTCTGTGAGTCGATCATTATCTTGATTTGATCTCTGTGGGTGGGGTTATTCATATCCAGGCAAGCGTAAAATCCCATATCAGTAGGCCCCGCCTGGAGCACCAGTAGTTTGGAGATCCGGGCAGACCCTTTACGTTCCTGTGAGACCGTGTACTTGTCTCCTCTCTCCGGCAGTTGGTTGTTGTTGTATTCCCACGTCAGATCCACGTTATGATCGTTACTCTTACACTCAATACTAAATCTATTGCCATTTGGTCCAGATCCCAAAACCACTGTATGAATCTGGCCTTTTGGTCTGATAATGTCTATCGAAACTGGAAAGATATAATTTATATTACATTCATCAGACATTATTAGTTTGATATTCTTAAAGGAGGTAACAACCTTCCAGCTTAAAAATTACACAAACTTGACAAATATAACATATTTTCACTTTTTTAATGTTCTCACTCAGGTCACTGTCATGAACCCCATATGACCCCCCTTGCCCGCCAAGCCTAGGATAAACATTGATCCATACACCAGTCATTTCTCTGATAAATATGACTTTATAATTGATGTTACAAATACTGCTAGTGTACAGTGACTAGAGCCAACATGACTTGGGCAAACAATGTGGAACCAAACAGTAAAGGTTCAAATGCCATTGATTTATTTCCAATATCATTTCACTTTTAAAAGTTCAAGATAATTTTCTTCACAATAAATTAACAAAATAAGTAACAAGTAGTGTTGAGACCAATAAACGATTATAATCAATGATCAGTTGGCTGATGAAGAAAATCTGATGATCAATCTTGCATTGCCATAATTGATTACAGAATTTTTCACAAAAGTTAGGCTTTACAGTGAGGGATAATATGAGGAAAAACTTATGAACAATATGTGTTTATAAACAGAGTCACACCTAAGTTTACTATATACACATGTAGGCTATCAAGTTATTAGATATATTAGCCAATATTAGGCCTATATATCAATTGAAAAGATATACAGGTCTATATTTGCTCAGAAATTTCATGCTCCAACACTATTTTTTACTTATGACTGATCTTGAAAAATTGAAAATCCCAACTCATTCCCAACACTTCTCAAATGCATCTAATAATCAATCATTGGTTGCTGATATGATGTTAATCAACGATTACGATCAAGGAAGGGACTCTAAACACCAGTAAAAACTTCAAAATCCAATAAGGGCTAACTTGTTCCATGTTACAATTACCTTTTTTTGGCAGCTTCTGCTGCAAGTAAATCCTCTCCATGTGTTTGCTACATGTTTCTTGGCACTGCTTTAATGTGAAGAAGGCATTGTTGTTGCCGCGGCAACCAGTATAGGAGAATGGTAGACATTTGCGTTGTTGGGTGTTGTAATAGAAACGTTGGAAACTCCCACGACATCTTCCAATATTTTTAGGCTCTGAACAAATTGCTGAAAAAAAGAAACAATATTGCTGGGAATAAAAACACCCATATTAGACAGATGCTGAGGAAAACAATGACAATCTGAGTGCTGCCCTCTTGTTGCAGGAACACCTACTATAGTCACTTCATCTAACATGACCACAGCTATCTGGATTCAAGTGTTGCCTGCTCAGTTATACATCCCATGCATACCTCAAATTATTTAGCCTGATTGGGCTATAACATGACAATATCAGACACAGTGCTACATTTATGACATGTTAGTCAAATTTCAAAATGATTTTCCTCTTTTTTGCTTACTGTGGTTAATTGTTTGTCTTAGTTGGTTTCAAATTTGTGAAATTCATGAAATCAGATTGATCAAAAATAAATTTACATTAAAGACCAGAAGGTCCCATCATATGAGGCAAGTCCAAAGGTAGAATATTGGTATTTATTATAAATAAAAATTGATCTTGTATAAATAGAATAAGTATGTTCAAGCTCTGGTACTGGATCTCCTAAATCTATAACCCTTTGTGCAGCTGCATGCAACTGAGAAGACAAACATGAATATTTCTTCATTGTATATTCATTTACCAGTAGTGTCACTGTTTGTTTCATAATTCATAAACATAAAGTACAAATTCATCTAAAACATTACCCATGTCAGTTCTAATATTTCTCCAATATATTTCACAAGCAAATTGTGAGAACACCATTTAGTGATTGACTGGTAAAAAATAATTTAATAACTATATCGTTCTTCAGAGAATATACAAAATTCTAGTAATGTCAATAAACTAGAAATGTGCATTCTAAAGAATGCAAGTCTCCGCTATGTAAGAGGAGGTGGGTGGTCTCTATTTTGGGATGCACTAAAAACTAAGTTTGCAATCACTTATTCAGCCAATATAGTGCATAAATGACTGTACAATCGTGAATATTCCTTGATAATGTTTCTTATTCCTATTATTCAGATAAACACCAATATTTAATTGATTCTTCCTTGGCCAATTCACAAAATGCTCTGAAAACTTCATGCAATTCAAATTCATGATTGTGTGAGTTATACTGTGAACAAACACACACACAAACAAGGATGAACACATACTCTCCAAGTGGAGGTAGTAACTGAGTGTTAATACACACCTGTATAATTTTTACTGACAAGTGAACACTCTGTGAATGCCCCAGTGCATGGTCCTGTTTCTACCAGAGGGAGTTTACACTGCAGCATGTCCTTCTTATGTAGGTACACTCTCCTCCGCTCGTGAGTCCCGTTACCGCACGTTACGGAGCACGGAGACCACTCACTCCAGTTTGTGACATCACAAAGTCCGGTAGAGCTGTTACACAGGTTCTCCAGTCCCAGGCAGTTCTCTCTCTCAATCAGTTTAACCTGAAGCAGACATAAACAAGATCATAAAAACACCCTTACATACAATAACCACTTTCATTAAAATGAAATTTAAATATTCTCAATGAAAAAAATTTTAATTTCAAATATAAGCAATAAATATAAGTGTGTAGAGAAAAAAAACAAGATATGACTTCCCATGTAGGATTGCTTTTATTGGGGGATCAACTATCTGCAGTCCTCTTAATTTTTAAACATTAAATTATCCCAAGAAAATGAATAAAAATTGCACCTATACATGTATCCAAGTAAAGAAATTCCTGTCTGATTTAAAATTATATGTACTATACAGGGTTGAATATGAATTTAAACAAACATTTAGAATAATTTAAATCATAAGTAAGCTATATATTCAATATGGAAGACCTGGGATGAAAGTTTGGCTTAAAATGCATCCACAGCATCTTTTAAGATGCGAGTCCAGTGACCTTGACCTTTGACCTCATAACCCTTGAACCTATAGGGGTCTATTTTAGTGGTGGGCCATACATAAGTCACGTTTGAAATCCATATGGCTATCAACACTGGAGATATCATAAGAGGTGTGTGATTTTCACCAAATATGGACACATTAAAGGTCAAGGCCACTCTCATGGTAAAGGTCATGACCCAAATGTAAATAGACCTCATCCCATAACCCATCTCTCTACATGTGCATAATATGAAAGAAATCTGTCCATTAGTTTTTGACTTATAATGCTTACAGTACTGTCAAGTGGCAATTATGGGGGTATTAAAAGGCGTAAAAACAAGAAAAGGATAACAGGTGGTGCCACCAGTTTCCGGTATATCACAAGGCTATCAAAGATCTTCGGTCACCTTGATTTTTGGACCAGTCCATGCAAGCTTACTTGAGATATTTAAGAATTTGTGTTATTTTCAGCAAAAATGGACCTATTCAAGGTCAAGGTCACACTCCTAACATAGGTCATGACCCCATTTTAAATAGGCTTCGTCTCCTTACCTATATCTATACAAATGTAAAGTTTGAAAAAGATCAGTGAAATATTTTTTTAGTTATCCCGCTCACAAGGTTTTCCAGCTGCGGCAGCGGCAGGCCGTCGTGAAACCATAGTATCCCGACTTTGTATGGGGATACAATCACTGCTAAAATATTTCAACAATTTATTGAATCATGAGGCACCACAATTTGAGAGCAACAAGTAGTGAACCCCTGCCACCACTACCTGTATGCATGGTGCCAATATTAAAAATAAAAACATCCAAAGTGATATTTTTACCGAATCAAATGCTTAGATTAAAATTTATAAAAGATGTAAGCAACGATAAGCAAAAAATTAACAGAAATTATCAAATGAAGACATGAAAAGTTTCACTGTATAATAATGTAATGAATATATTTAATGATCAGTTAATAATATCAGCCCAATATTTTAATGATGAGTTATCTTGAATCAAAGTGAAACTGAAAATTCTAGATGTTAACGATATGGCAAGTATGAAACTGAAAACTCCAGGTAATATAATATAGGATCATGTACTTCCTAGATGTCTGGTTTATGTGATTTTTCCTGACCAAGACAAGGAAGGAACTGTGGAAGTATCAAATTACCAAACTCCGCTGAAGTTACAAGCATATCCACATATGGAATCATATTATTAGGTGTTGCCAATAGTTTGGATTCTTGATTATTTAGTTTTATGCATATCTATTTTTCTAGTCATTTTAATTTTAATTGTATTATCTGTCCCTGGAATTCTTTTTTAATTATCTTAATTCATCTTACTGTGTACAGTGCCTTAGAGCTATTGTATTTTGGCACTTGAATATACTTAAATAAAAAAAAATAAAACAAATAAATAAATGGAATTACAGCGCAAATTTTCTAAGCTAAAATATAATCATGAAACTGGGGACCCATGGGTCTTGATGCTCAGCTGAATTTGTATATAAGAATATTTTCAGGAGCTTTTTCAAAATGGGGGTCCTGTGACTTTAAAAAACGGGACCCATAGGTCAGAGGATACAGGTAGCAGTGACCTTATTTCAGGTATCCATAGAGATTTTTTATTCCCCTCCACAGATGTTCAGTTAGAAGTTTCTAGCCTGACCAGCGGTTCCAATCTGTGCCCTGCCAATAGATGACCAGATGCCTTGACTGACAATGGACAAAATGCCATTTCTAAAGTCAGCTGAGCCAAAATCATACTGTTTGCAGGGACAAACCATACATGACTTGAGTTTGTTCTCTTTACCTGAGGACAAATCGTTGGGGATATCTTGGGGTCCTTGAAGACACGCTCCCTGGTTCGTATGCCCACTCCACAGGTGACGCTACACCTAGACCAGTCTCCCCACCGCTTAGTCGCACATTTACCTAAAACAAAGTCTAAACTCTCAGGAAACATCAATTATGTGACACTCCTCTGTTCTCAACACTTTCAGAATTCAAATAATTATACACATCCTACTATATCTAGTTGTATCAAAGTCAAAATCAGAGTGATAAAATAACCTGAAGTAAACACTGCAAGCTTTTCCACCATGTGATTTTCTGTCCATGTTAAAAGAAAATTAAGTCAATGGCATCATTCATTTTACATTTGTTCTGAGATTTTAACTTTATTGTGAGCAGGTATTACAGGTACAAATGGCAAAATCAATGGAACTCATTAAAAAAAACAGAATTTTCTAATTAAATAAAACTGATTAAGCTTTATAATAACTGTAAAATATTACAATATAATAAGTTAAGTATGTCACCGGTACTACCATAATAAGCAATACATCTGAATGAGCTACGGTGTTAACATATATGAATATATATAGTACACAGACATGGCGCGCCATCAACCACTCAGGATACATACACAGACACATACATAAACTTGACATGTCAATCAGATGACAACAGGAGAAGCAAGATACACTGATGTGAAGAAATAAAGCAGTCAGAACACACAAAACCAGAGAAATATGAAACCTCAGATCTAGAATATCATGAATTTCTGTGCAAATACAGCCTTAACTAATTACTATGGAGGAAATCCTACAAATTAAAAAGTGTGTTCCTAAAAGTAATACTATTGTGCAGTAGTTGATGGTTAGTTCAGAAAATGTGTTTATAAATGACATTTTATAAAAGATTTTACACCAATACAAAGCTCATAGCTATATTTGTATGATTTATATGATATTGCAATTTCCAAACAAACAATTATCTGGTTTAGTTCAAAACAGTCAAGGCAGTAAATGAACTAAATTAATGATGACATCATTATATATTCCTTTACATGTGATGTCACTGAATCTGGGGCCCAATTTTGATGATGCTTTCCTTTGCTTCCAACATCAGCGTGTCCTGCCCCCTGGTGTAAGCCACTCTTACCTGCAGTCACACCTTGTTCGTCACTAGGGGTCAGACCACTAAAATGACCATCTATATCACCAACACTAATGAAATCTTCAGTGTTGTTGCCTTCATTACCAGTGCATTCCATGTTGGCTCCAGGTTTAGGATGCATACGGATCAGTTTAAGTACTGCCAGTGGTTTGACAGATTTTGGACCAAAGAAGGGAGAGTTTGGGTCGTTTGGAAAAGTGTTGGATATTCGATGTATCTTCTGTTGTGGATCACTCTTCCTGTTGGGGGACTAAAAACAACAAAATATGCTTTAAAAGAGATGTAAAGATATAATGCATTTACTCATGAAACATCAGTTTTGCGATACTTGGATTTCAATAAGGTAAGTGTCCATAGCATATAAGGTATATTACAGTCCAGATAACAAACCAAAGTTTGCTCTTGTTCAAAGAAAGACAGCCAAACGTCTTTAAATGAATATAACTTATACACTGTGAATTAAAAATAATGACTTATACTGACTGTACAAATTTATAATTTGCATCTTAAACAGCCCCTGTATTGGTCTAACTTATTGCTGAAGACTTGTGCTGAGGGACTATTGTTTAATCACCTCCTAAATACCAAATATAGTAAAAGCATCAATATATGGATATCTGATAATACTCATACAATATCTGACACTGTATCACCATGTTCTGGAAAGAGAGTTAAAAAAAAGAGACTGGTAGGGAGATTGACATTCACATCTTTAATTTCATATTTCCATTTTATTACATCACCAAATGTGGTGTAAGATGTATAACTAATATAAATGACCAACAAGTCATTTATCTGAACTGCACTCTGTTTTCTGTATATTAATATAAAACTAGCAGGATACCCATAATGTTTACATGTGACCTGTGACATCCGCATTATAGTGTATATTCAAAATGGCAGCTGCCATGAGTAGTTTTAAGAAACAGAAAGAAATAAACCTATCAAAGTTTGATAAGGGTGCAGGGATGCAAAATGAAAGTACTCTGAGGTCAGCATCAAGCAAAGATCCTGTCTGCAGAGAGAGTATGGTGGCAAGGAGATATGTATCTGCAGTTTAGAATGGGAATAGCACTTTTTTTACCAGGCCAAAATCTTTAAGTTATACCAGGATCTACTGAGAGCCGTCTGCTCAATCATTAGTTGAACATTGAAAGTTGCAGGACTGAATAAGTGTTTAATGATTTTATCAGAAACTATTTTAAAGATCCAGGTCAAGGTATTATCTGGTCACCTGACTCAGTCAACTGAGCTGTAATCAAACTTAATAACAGGATTATGAAATGTGAACATCCAAAAACTAGAATACAGGTAGTTGACAAGCGACTACGTGTATCCGCCGAAATCAAAGTGGAACGGGTGAAATGAGGCATGGATTGAGTGGCAAGGGGAAACAGAGTGAGGTCTGTTGCATATCAGCATGGATGTCTGCAGCCGAAATGTATATGTAGGTTGCGCCACCTACCACAAATGCAGAAAGCTGTCACATAAATGTAGGTGGCACCACCTGCCAAAAAAATCGAGAAAGCAATCCAAGATGTATAAACATGCAAAATCTTTAGGCAGATAAGTCAAACCACTACAGAGATATGAGTGATTTTAGGGCACGGCAGAGAAACAGACAGACACTGTGCAAAATGGTTGCACGTGGCCCCTCCAGTTTTGCGTATGATAAAGAGCTATGTGAGATCTATACATATGCAAAATTTTGGCCCAATCAGTCAAACGGTTCCTGAGATATGAGCTTGGATGTCTGCAGCATAAACTAGAATGTAGGTGGCGCCACCTGTCATAAAATCAAGAAAGCTATTCAGGATGTATAAACCTGCAAGATTTTAGGTGGATATGACAAACCACTGCCGAGATATGAGTAATTTTATTCAACGGCAGAAAACAGACATACGCTGTGCAAAAATAGTTGCAGGAGGCGCCACCAGTTTTGCATATGATAAAGAGTTATGTGAGATCTATACATATGCAAAATTTTGGCCCAATCGGTCAAACGGTTCCCGAGATATGAGCTTGGATGTCTGTAGCGTAAATGTGAATGTAAGTGGAGCCACCTGTCACAAAATCGAGAAAGCTATCCAGGATGTATAAACCTGCAAAATTTTAGGTTTATATGTCAAACCACTGCCGAGATATGAGTAATTTTATCCCACGGCAGACAAACAGACAGATGCTGTGCAAAAATGGTTGCAGGTGGGGCCACCAGATCTATACACATGCAAAATTTTGGCCCAATCGGTCAAATGGTTCCCAAGATATGAGATTGGATGTCTGTAGCGTAAACATAAAATTAGGTTGCGCCATCTGTCATAAAATCAAGAAAGCTATCCGGGATGTATATGCATGCCGAATTTCAGGTGGATAAGTCCAACCAATGCAGAGATATGAGTGAGTTTATCCCAAAGCAGATGAACAGATGAACGCAGTTCAAAAATGGTTGCAGATGGCGCCACCATTTTTAGTGTATGTTATAAAGCTATCCAAGGGCTACATTTGTGTAAAAATTTTAGCCTGATCGGTCAAATGGTTCCCGTGATATGTGGGTTATGTGTGGAAACAGATGCACAAATGGACGCAGAGCGCAGAGGAAAGGTCAGAGGTCAAAACAAAACTGGGGCGCAGCAGTTCACATGTGACCAGAACATAATCTCGGGCTGTGTAAAATTCCGCCAGGCAGTTACGGAGAAGTTCTCCGGAACGCGGCAGAGGCAGCAGAGGAGGTGTCTGACTGAAAACATAGTATCCGGAAAACTCTGTTTTGGCGGATACAAATAAACTTTATAAGAATAAAGATCTGAGTGTAAAAATGAATGAAGACTACTTGTAACACCCATTCAACAAGCATCATGAAATGCTGCAGTGAAGTAGACCTTATGTCCGGACTTTGACTCCAGTTCAAGTTTTTAAGAATTGGACTTGTACTTGAAGGTTCTGGACGCTGACCTGTACTTGTGCTGAAAGGGTCTGGACTCTGACTTCACTTGTACTGAAAGGTTCTGGACTCTCACTTGTACTTGTACTGAAAGGTTCTGGACTCTGACTGGTACTGAAAGGTTCTGGACTCTCACTTGTACTTGCTCTGAAAGGTTCTGGACTCTGACCTGTACTTGTACTGAAAGGTTCTTGACTCTCACTTGCACTTGTACTTAAAGGTTCTGGACTCTGACTTGTACTTGTACTGAACGGTTCTGGACTCTGACTTGTACTTGTACTGAAAGGTTCTGGACTCTCACTTGTACTTGTACTGAAAGGTTCTGGACTCTCACTTGTACTTGTACTGAAAGGTTCTTGACTCTGACTTGTACTGAAAGATTCTGGACTCTGACTTGTAATAAAAGGTTCTTGACTCTGATTTGTACTTGTACTCAAAGGTTCCAGACTCTCACTTGAACTGAAAGGTTTTTGACTCTGACTTGTACTTGTACTGAAAGGTTCTGGACTCTGACTTGAACTTATACTCAAAGGTTCTGATCTCTGAATTGTACTTGTACTGAAAGGTTCTGGACTCTGACTTGAACTTGTACTGAAAGGTTCTGGACTCTGACTTGTACTTGTACTCAAAAGTTCTTGACTCTGACTTGTACTTGTACTGAAAGGTTCTGGACTCTGACTTGTACTTGTACTCAAAGGTTCTGGACTCTGACTTGTACTTGTACTCAAAGGTTCTTGACTCTGACTTGTACTTGTATTCAAAGGTTCTGGACTCTGACTTGTTATTGTATTCAAAGGTTCTGGACTCTGACTTGTTCTTGTATTCAAAGGTTCTGGACTCTGACTTGTTCTTGTACTCAAAGGTTCTGGACTCTGACTTGTACTTGTATTCAAAGGTTCTGGACTCTGACTTGTTCTTGTCTTCAAAGGTTCTGGACTCTGACTTGTACTTGTACTCAAAGGTTCTTGACTCTGACTTGTACTTGTACTCAAAGCTTCTTGACTCTGACTTGTACTTGAACTCAAAGGTTCTCGACTCTGACTAGTACTTGTACTCTGACTCAGAGGTAAGGACTTAAGGAATCATACTAAGTCCATCTCGAGGCCAGGACAAAAAAGCTCTTTCACATACTATACAAACTTTTGCTCATGCACAAACTATCAACAGAATATATATGGCCTGAAAAAAAAGATTATATTTATGCTTTAGTTCAGCATTAGGGTTATATGTAATTGAACATTCAACTAAAATCATGCGTAAACTGGCAAAAAATACACATGATAATCTCAGATTTCTATTTAAAATTTTTATACTGAGTCTTGTATTCCACTTAAACATAGACTTTGACTCAGATTCAAAATGACTCTGACTTGAATGTTGACTTGGACTAGGAATCAAGTGGTCATGACTCAGACACTCAAATACTCTGATGTTGTGGACCTGACTACATGCCTGAAAGGCTGTAAACATTTATATGCATATCTGAACCATCAAAATGTGGAATGACACCAAAATAAACAAAATATCTGAGATATAACATAACAATTTTACATGCATGTGTCCTAATATAAGTTTAATGATTATACAAAGATACATCTATACATCATATCTTTAATAATCTTAATGAAATAACATTAAATATAATTTGAATAACTTTAATACTTATGCTTTCCAGGGGTCATAATGATACCTTTTCTTTTTTTCTCAGACTGGCAAACACATGAACCGAAAGGCACATTTCATTTTGTACCAATCAATTGGAAAGGTGAACTCCCAGATGCTTCCCACATTACAAATAATGAAAAATAAACAAAAACAAAATAGTATGGTAACTTGGAACACCAAGCTGCTGGGGTATATATTCAATCACAGAATTTGTAACAAAAGATTGCCGGGTGTAACATTAGGATGCTGCACCATAACAACACAGGTTATATGTCTCCCATAAATGTCAAAACAGAAGTGACTGATTGAAAGTCTGATATAATGATAGGATGCATCTATAATTAAGTAGAAAGTCATATTTTCATGTGAACAGGCAAAACTACATTTATGCCTTTCTGTTGGAAAGTTTAACATTTTATAGTAATACAAACCCTCCTTTTACACATTTATAGTTTAAAGTAATGGAGTACCATGTATGACACGCCATCGTCTGAGCCACCATCCCACGGGTAAAGCTCGATCGTCATGTCTCCAGCCCAGGTACAGTTAGGAAGGCACATATCTAGTGCACTCACACCTGAAACATGTCAGTCATGTATCAACAAATGTAGGTATGATAGAACATAATCTGTAATCATTTACAGCATAATAGGGAATTAACATAGTCTCAGCAAACCATACAGTCCAAAACTACGGTTCTTTAACAGTTTCTTCATGACCCCTTCATTTTTATTTATATCAACCTATTTTACCTGCATAATCAGTACTCTACTGTTCTGGATTATCTGCTCTTCTCACTATTTTAGTTTTTTTAGGATGACATCAATCAAACTTAAAACTCAGTGAAAATGATAAAAGTGCATTAATTCCTGGAATATTAAGCGAATAATATTTTAACCCTTTTGTGCTGGTCATTTATTAATAAATTACTATAATTTAACTTAACAGATATATTCTTATCTAGTATCTCTTTTTCACACACAATGTGCTCCTCACACACACACACACACACACACATTCCTGTGGCCCTTACCAACACACCAATCAGGACTTGGCCCAAGCATAGTAAGCATGGTCAGGAGATGCAGTCTCTTATTGACGCTGAAGTGTGCAGTCCTAGTCTGTTTCAGGTTCACCCATATCCCTGATGTCTTAATAACTGTTCGAATCTCACTGCTCTGTATACAAAATTCATAATATAATACAATATAATATAATGTTACAAATAACATAACATTATATTATATAACATAGTATGGTCTGATTTGATAAACCAATTTTCTTGGAGTGGGTGGGAAGAGGGTACATTTTGGCACATGACTTGAAAATATGAAAATATGTATTTAAATTTCAACACTTCAAATAAATAACATATGAGTTTTTATAAGTATTTTCTTTCATAACAGCTACAGGCACTGCACTCTGACTTTGTCATACACTGAGGGACCATCAGGTGGCATACATCGCATGTTTATGTTTTGCGCCACTGACTGCACCCTGTGGTTTTTTCCCCAAGTGTACAAGAGTAATCAAATGGTTTTAGAACAAAATATTGACAAATACTATGATATCTTACATTAAATTCATATTCATATATATATATATATATATATATATATATATATATATATATATATATATATATATATATATAAGTGTGTGTGTGGTAGGAATTGGATTTTAAATCATAATCGATGATTGAAAAATTAAAACAACCAATGATAAATTTATAATTGATTATTTTATGTTCTTTCTATTTAACCTTGAAATCTGCTGTATACTATTAACTAAAATATTGTAACCAGTAATAGTGTGACATATGTACATCAGTTTTTATAATGAAATCAACAATCCACCCACATCCAAGGTCTGCTTGCTGTCGGACAATTGTTTGCTGTGCAAGGTTCTGTTTTGATTCTGTTTGTTACTTTGTGTTCGTATATCTCTGACAGGATTAGATTTTTTACATGTGCATCCATTATCATTTATAATCAATTATGCAAAAATACAATTGATTTAATGGATTTTGAAAGAAAATGACCAATCACTAATTTACTTGATTATTTAGCACACCATTCTAATATATATACATATATATGTTATCTGAATAGGTCCCTCCAACAGAACTTTAACAGGTGCACAAAAAGGAAACTTAAAGGAATACGTGTTACAGAGATAAGACCACTCAGTAAAACTGAGATCAAAGCTAATTTCACATGTAACTGAACTGACAATTTTATTCAGATTAAAGGCTACAAAAATTTACCAGGATTTAACATTACCTCTTATTTGAAGTAAAATCTGATATCTGCCAATTAATTTCATATTTCCTCTATTGATGAAATAAATTGTGATAAAAGTCGTCAAAATTATTTTTTCCTCTTTAATGTAAAATAAAACCTGATATCTACATTATAAATTTATATTTCCTCATTCAGTTAATGTAAACTTTTTTGACACTGAAAAGAGCGTTTATGTATGTTTGCAAATCCGGGCAATCATGGCCCTCACTGTCTTTCAGTCAAATATGATATCCTTCCTCTAGTGGACTGGGAACTTCGATATATTGTTGCTCATATTTTTTTTAATTTTCATGTTTTCAAAGTTTGTGTGTCTAAGTTGAAGTGAGAGTGAAACAAATTTAATTGTTTTATTAAATGTTATAATAAGACCAGGGCATTTACATTATTTGTAGCATAACACTTTGTTAACAGTTCAGGTCTGATATATTCCCTTTATTGTCTTTCATCAAACATAATCCATCCCCACAGATGATCCAAAAGATTAAGGTGGTATTGGCATTAGCAAATAATCCAGATTGTAAATCTTTGTACTCTGTCTGCACTATTGGCCACTAATCCGCATCAGTTTGGTTTACCATAGTCCGCTTAAAAGTTGGTCTACAGTAGTCCAGTTTACTTAAGTTGGGTTTACAGTAAACCAGTTTCTAGTGCATACAGGCGAATCTGCTTATAGTCTGAATGAATCCAGATTCAGCAAACAGTCATGACTTCCATCCTTGATGCTGCCCCAGTATGGGTTGCTTGATAGAGTGCTCCATTACAGGCGTGAATTGGACAATGACAGCAAACTCCTGATGTGTTGAATAAATACTAAAAATTTAGGCTTTTGTAAAGCTAACAATAGTACAGACACCAAGCGGACTACCTGAAGTCTATAATAAATCTGTTTAGTGTAATCCAATTTAAATGGAATCAAGTGCGGATAAGGCCTAAATCAAATATGCAAATCATCCCTCTGAATGGTACCTAAAACAGAAGAGGCACTCTGAGTGGAGGGAGACCACACCATTACTTACATGTTGTTTCATTTCCTGTTCTAGCGTGCGTGTATAACCAAACTCGCACACCTCCCTTACTCCCCAGGAGGCATACGCTCCGTACTGCCAGACGATGTACTTTTTACTGTGACTGGCTCCAATCAAGTTGGACCAATGCAACAAATGTTTGTCTGTTGGGATAAGAATACACTTTTACAATGTGTTGAGTATACATAGTAATACTCCCTTTTGCCACCAGATGTCAACTGGTGACAGGGCCTGGTAAACACAATTGTCAAAATCTAAAGGTTGTATGCATGGTCACTTCAAGCTAATTTAATTACATGTGCAATGTTATAAAAGTGCTACAATAAAATGTGCTTGTATGACTTATATTTAAGTTATCTGCTGCATGTCACAAAAATAAAACACACTTATGACATAACTTTTGAATTAAAGACAATGCCTAAAAAAACTTTCTGTTATTTTTCCTCTAGTGAAAAACTTATATAAGTTACTAAGTCAGTTTAATTATGCAAGGTTTTCTTTCACATCTTAACTGTAAGACCTCAGTCCAAAATGATCCTTTAAACAAAGAGCTTCAAAATATCTAGCTGTAGATATTTTACATTTTTACTTCTACTAGAGCTATAAATGATAACATAACAGATGAAAAAATTTTTCAAGTACTGAACATACAATATATCATTTAAAGAATGTTTGTATATTCTCATACTGATTTTCAAAAGCTCAAAACCAGCCCGTTTACAGTGGCCATAATCTCAGAAACATCAGACATCTACTTACGTGATGGGAAGTCTTTAGGATGTGTCTGTCGAGACCAGATACCTTCAAACTCCATGCGGTACTTAGCGGTGCCACATGCACAGCAGTCAGGGATCATATCAGGTGACTTGTTGTCCTCTGTCCTGCCAGCTGATGTTAAAATAATAAACAAATCACTCAATATCTTTTACATATATCGAGAACATTTCTTCTCTCTGCTCTTCAGATACATCACCACATAATTTACCATGTCTGAAATACCTCGCTTTACTATGATTCTATAAACACTGACCACTTAATGATAAAGATGAAATAATATCATTTTGTAACCCCCAAAACTATGTCAAACTAGCTCTCCTGCACCAAGTGTGGCCTTCATTTGATCAGTGCACTGACACCGTCCAGTGCTGCCATCTGTGATCAAATATAGAAACTATCTAGAGCCTATACTCTTTGCTGACATCTGGTGGTGGCTTCTGGTACTATATTTCCATATCTTGGTTATATTTATTTATGTTGCACTGTATTGAATTTAAACCAAAATTTTAGTTCATTATTAATACTTACAGTCTTCACAGAATATTTTAGTCAATGCCCCATCATCTTTGTACCATATATCAGTGTATTCAATAACACTGGCTCTGTAAGGATAAATATGCAAATATTTAGTATATGAATAAATATGAGTGTTCATTAACTGGAAAATAAAACCATCAGGTCAAAACTATCAGGTCACAGCCTAATCTTTGGTATCCAAGGAGTTTTCCCAAAGACGTACCCGGATATTTAGTTAGAAGTTGCTGGGTCAAAGAGTATGAATTGTGCCCTGTTAATGGACAACAAGACGGTCAGACAACCAGATGGATGAGGGACAAATGGTGCTCGCTATAGCTCAAATGATTTACAGTCAGCTGAGCAAAATACACAGGCCAAGATATAACCCATCAACTTGAGTTCATGTGACTGAATACAGTAAGGCCAAAAAAAATAAAAGGTATGGTTCTCAGGCACCGCCCCCATCAATTTTATACCCCCGCATCAAAAATTTTTATTTTGATTTTCAATAAAAACTTTCCAAATTTGAGCTGCTGCCACTCTGACATTTCTTTCAAGAAGATAAAACAATACAATTTCCTTTGTTTTGTAGTGCTTTTACTTGTTAAGCAAAATAAAACTATTATTTTCAACGCTACTTATCATTTGACATTTTTATCGAAACATACCAAAAAATTTAAAATAAAAAAAGCGCCCGCCCGCATTGATTTCTGAAAAAAAGTGCCTGAGAACCATACCTTTTTTTTATTTTGGCCTAAATCTTATGTATTTGATCTACAATACAGAAGAACTGATTACTGAGATGGAAAGACTAAAGGGTTGCTATAATAAATTTTTCATCAGATTCGTAACCTCCTCTGAGTAAATAATTATCTTCAAACCATAAATGATTTATAAAACATGACAGTTTGCTGAATAAAATCCTATTTTAAATTTTCATAAATGTATGGTAGATCTGAGAGACAATGTGTTTTGTACATATACCTGAACTCCACACATCCAGCACCTGATGGAGGTGCCGTCCATAGTACCTCAACACCAGCCTTCCTGTTGTGGTATGTATGCACCACCATATATGGACATTTTTCTGCAAATTTTGTCAACCCATGATTTAGGTGCTGAAATATAAGAAAGAAGAGTTAAACATACAGTAAAGCCTGATACACAATCCACATGATACACCTGTCATATGACACATCATCCATCTGATATGACACATCATCCACCTGATACACCTGTCATATGACACATCATCCATCTGATATGACACATCATCCACCTGATACACCTGTCATATGACACATCATCCATCTGATATGACACATCATCCACCTGATACACCTGTCATATGACACATCACCCATCTGATATGACACATCATCCACCTGATACACCTGTCATATGACACATCCATCTGATATGACACATCATCCACCTGATACACCTGTCATATGACACATCATCCATCTGATACACCTGTCACATGACACACCATCTACCTGATACATCTGTCACATGACTAAGCATCTACCTTGACACACATCGAACACCATCCACCTTGATACATTTGTCACATGACACACCATCCACCTGATACACCTGTCACATGACACACCATCTACCTGATACTTCTGTCACATGACTAAGCATCTACCTTGACACACATCAAACACCATCCACCTTGATACATTTGTCACATGACACACCATCCACCTGATACACCTGTCACATGACACACCATCTACCTGATACTTCTGTCACATGACTAAGCATCTACCTTGACACACATCAAACACCATCCACCTTGATACATTTGTCACATGATACACCATCCACCTGATACACCTGTCACATGACAGACCATCTACCTGATACTTCTGTCACATGACTAAGCATCTACCTTGACACACATTGAACACCATCCACCTTGATACATTTGTCACATGACACACCATCCACCTGATACACCTGTCACATGACATACCATCTACCTTGATACACCTATCACAGGGCATACCATCAACCTTATACACCTGTCACATGACACATCCACCTGATACACCTGTCACTTTACACAACATCTACCTTGAAAGACCTGTCACATAACACATCATCCACCTGATACACCTGTCATATGACACACCATCTACCTGATACACCTGTCACATGACACAACATCTACCTTGATACACCTGTCACATGACACACCATCCACCTGATACACCTGTCACATGACACAAAATTTACCTGAAAAAAACCCAAATGACACACCATCCACCTAATACACAGGTCACATGACACAAAATCTACCTGAATACACTTGTCATTACAAACACATTACCTGCTAAATGAAACTGATCTTGTTCCTGTCAAATGACACTTTTTACATGATGTGTCAATCATTTATGATACTATACAAATGTTATATGTCATATGACATATTTTCAAAGATACTTTGTTTCATGTCAATTAATACTTTAAAACTAGATGTGTCGGTACGACACGAATGCCCCCGCCTGGGGCAAATTAGAAACATTTGTTAAATTTTGTAAAATTTTTTTAAGTTCAGGAGGTGTTGTATGGTCAAAAGTAGGTCAAGAAGGGCAAAATGCAAACTCGATCTGTAACGGGTCATTATCAAGGAACACACCAAAAATCAAGCCAGTATGCAGGCACTGTGAAAAAAAGTCCATACATGTGCATTTTTCATAAAAAATTCTCTTTCATGGAATTTTCTATGTTCAGGATCTGTCATATGGTCAAAAATAGGTTAACTGGGATGAAACGCGAACTTGACCTTTAAGTGGTCATTATGCGCCTACAGACCAAACATTGGGCCAGTATCTGTAAGCATTGTATTGCGAAACTAGAATATTAGCAAAAGCTGGTAATCAGTTATAAATTTAAATTGGAGAGGTATGTACCATGTTTTATAACAATCCACCAAATGCTTCCTGAGAAATATCCCCCTAAGTTTTTTTTCTATACTAAGCTCTGTGACCTTGAAAAGTAGGTCAAGACCACCCATCTTTGAACCTGACCAAGATTTTGTAAATATGATGCAAAAGCACTGAAGTAATGAAGTTCTTCAGTTGAATACCTTTGGAGATATCCTGCACAAAGGCCAAAATTGAAAAATCCGATAAAATTTCATTAAAAAATCAGAAATTGCAGGTGACGCCACCAAAATTGTGCAGAACATACAGACCATCAGTCCCAATGATCATAGTAAGTTTTGTGAAAATCCACACAATGGTTCCTAAGATATAAGCTTCTGAGGGTTTTTCCATTATCAGCTCTAAAATGTAGAAAAATGGGTCAAGGTCACCCATCTTCGAACTTGACTGAGAATTTATCGATATTTATCTTCACTGATGAAATAAAATTCCAACGGTGAATCCTTTTAGAGATATCCCGCTCACAAGGTAAAAGTTAACAGATGCGGAACGGACAGACGGACGGACGGACATCGACAGACAGATGGACGGATAGACGGACAGCTTGTGTGACGACAAAAGCCCATCAGCCTATGAGCTGAGGGCTAAAAACGGCTGTACATGTACATTTGTCATAAAAATTAATTTTCATGAAATTTTCTATTTTTAGGAGCCGTAAAACAATCAAAAGTAGGTCAACCGGGACGAAACGCGATCTCGATCTGTAACTGGTCATTATCTGCATACACACCAAAAATCAGGCCAATATCTGCAAGCATTGTGAAAAAAAGTCCGTACAGGTGTATTTGTCATGAAAATTTCTATTTTTCATGAAATTTTCTAAGTTAAGGAGCCATAAAACGGTCAAAAGTAGGTCAACCTGGATGAAACGCAAACTCGATCTGTAACTGGTCATTATCTGCCCACACACCAAAAATCAGGCCAATATCTGCAGGCATTGCGAAAAAAAGTCCGTACATGTGTATTTGTCATGAAAATTTCTATTTTTCATGAAATTTTCTAAGTTTAGGAGCCGTAAAACAGTCAAAAGTAGGTCAACCGGGACATAAAGCAAACTGGACCTGTAACTGGTCATTATCTACCAACACACCAAAAATCAGGCCAATATCTGCAGGCATTGCGAAAAAAGTCCGTACATGTGTATTTGTCATGAAAATTTCTATTTTTCATGAAATTTTCTAAGTTTAGGAGCCGTAAAACAGTCAAAAGTTGGTCAACCTGGACGAAACGCGAACTTGATCTGTAACTGGTCATTATCTGCCCACACACCAAAAATCAGGCCAATATCTGCAGGCATTGCGAAAAAAAGTCCGTACATGTGTATTTGTCATGAAAATTTCTATTTTTCATGAAATTTTCTAAGTTTAGGAGCCGTAAAACAGTCAAAAGTAGGTCAACCGGGACGAAACACGAACTCGATCTGTAACTGGTCATTATCTGCACACACACCAAAAATCAGGCCAATATCTGCAGGCATTGCGAAAAAAAGTCCGTACAACTGTTTTATTTCGGAAGGACGGAAGGACGGAAGGACGGAATGACGGACATGGGTAAAACTATATGCCCCGGCCACTTTGTGGCGGGGGCATAAAAAAGTTTAAATAAAACTTTAGCAGTAATAAATCTGTAATTCAACCCATGATAAAACTTTGGTTAAGTTAGCTGTGACAAGGCGCTAAATCTGTATTTGACTGTATTTTGTTGTGACTCTGGCAGGTTTAGTTGCTGACATAGAATACTACCTTATTATTGCCTGGAGCTGATGTTAACAGACAGATGGACAAATGACAGATGGATTTATTCTGTACCATCCTGGTACCTCACTTGGGAGGTAAAAAAGATAAGGGGGATGAGAGAGCAAACACTATCAGGTGAAACCGTCTGACACTTAATTACTCCCAGTCACGATGCATCCCAGCTTCACAGGATAATAACAGGGTCTGCTTGTACATGCAGAGACAGAACAACAATCATCTGCACGTCAAAGAATTCTAGTTCAAGCAGGACACTATGGTGTCATATTGGACTATCAGTGAGCAAGGGGGTTTACACCTTTTGACTTGTAATTATAAACTGTATTGCACAGCTATGCAGCTATAATGTGTTCAAGGATGTATGTCTGTATGCCTGCTTTGCCTTAACTAGGGCTGAAACAGGTAGAATATTTTGAGTTGATACATGTTATCTGACTTGGTCTACAATCTGCAAAGAACATATGAAGTGAAAAAATCCCATTGTTTGCAATCTTAACATTCTCTTCCTATTATTAGCCTTTGCTCCATAACATTAAAGAAGGTATAACAGCTTTACAATTATCCTGCTTATGAAGGTTAATGGGTGCCATGACACTACTGTGCAGAAGACCTTATTTTTATTAGTCCTGATTTCAGATGTGAGTGCCCATTTATAATTACCAAACTCAAATGGCTGAGTATTTAAGCAATAATGCTAAGAGTTGATCTTTCCCTGAGAGTGTTGGAAACTTATTTTTTAACAACAAGGGCAGGTTACTGATATCTGACGGAAACAACTGCAAACCAGAACACTAGCTGTCAGGTCAGGAAGGGCCCTGCAAAAGGTGGGCTAGGCCCAGGGCAGACAAAGCAATGCTTGAAACAATATGATAAAGGACCTGATTAAATGTAGAGACAGTGGGAAATGACTGAAACAGTATTTAAATAACTGAATGAAGATTTTGTTAGAGAAACAAATAAAGAAAAGAAGGAAAGAAATGAAAGGAGGGATGGTACAGACATAACAAATACTGTGAGCATACATGTGATTGTTTAGGTATGAGATCTATCATAATTAACTTAATCCAATTACATGCATATACAAATTGATTCCCATGCTTAACATGGGGAATGGCCGAGTACTGGACAGCTGTTTAAATGAAACCGAGCAAGTTAAACCAAACACTACAGACATGATTATCGCAAATTAAATCACCCTGGGGTTGACCTATCCTGTACTGTAGCTACGTCATATGACCCACCAGTACGATAAGCACCTGTTCAGCAGGCGGTTCAGTCCATAATGCAAGACCCTAACCCCTCTCCCAGTGCTCTCACAACACCAACGGAAAACAGTCCTCTCCTGAGAGGACAGATTACCCAGGGCTCCGGGAAGTTGCTGCAGCGTTACTCAGACTCTCAAAACATTAAATATTAACGGTGTTTGATGGGGAAATAGACTTGGGCCCTGAAAGTTGCCACCTGCCTCCATGACCACTGATTTCATTTGAAACATCAAAAATGGAACAACTCCGAAGATCTTTATAAAAATAACATTGCACTGTTTATGGGACAGTGTTGGTCTTATATGAATAAATTTTACTTTCTTGTTTGATTACAAAGTGTTTATTATTGATTCCACCAGGAGGGTACGTGCTCATCCTCATATCTCTGTTTGTGTGTGTGTTCGTTCACAACACAACTCATGCAATCATGAACAGAATCTAATGAAATTTTCAGGGCATTTCAGGAATGGGTCAATGAAGAATCGTTAGATTTTGGGTAAATCCGGCACATTCTGGATCAAGGAATAACATCAACAAATATTCACAACAGTAAAGTCACTAATGCATGAATGAACCTGGCAAAACTGCCTGAATAAGTGAATGTCATTCATAGTTTTACCTGTACTATAGGAGTTAGCAAAACACTTTGTGAATTTATGTGATTAATTATATAAGTCAATATAAAGTTTATATTAAATGATATCTCTAAAATGTTCTATCCACAAATTAAATTAAGCAAAAAAAATCATTTCCCCCTTGTATTTAGAATTCTGATTATATCTGGTCATTTGCGTTAGGGAGAAGATACTCTGTTTCATTTGAGATGACATGACAAATTATCTTTATTGTTGTTTACAGATGAGCTCCCTCTCGCTTATATATCAGCATCAAACCAGGGACCTTCAGCTCAGGAAGACAAACCCCTTTAACCACTAAGGGTTATTTTTATAAAACAAGTGATCAAAGGCTTGTTATAACTAGAATGCTGGTAGTGGACAAGGGACTACGTGTATCTGCCAAAATAAGAGTAGGACAGGTGAAGTGAGGCATGGATTGAGTGGCAAGGGGAAATAGAGTTAATTGTGTTACATATTAGAATGGATGTCTGCCACGTAAACATGATTGTAGGTGGTGCCACCTGTTAATTGAACGAGAAACTATCCAAGATGTATACACATGCAAAATTTCAGGTGGAAAAGTCAAACCACTGCAGAGATATGAGTGATTTAATCCCACAGCAGACAAACAGATGGACGCTGTGCAAAAATGGCTGCAGGTGGCGCCACCATTTTTGTGTATGTTATAAAGCTATCCAAGGGCTACATTTGTGTAAAAAAATTTCCTGATTGGTCGAACGAGTCCGGAGATATAAGCATGGAAATCTACAGTGTGAACGTGAAAGTAGGTGGCACCACCTTTCATAAAATCAAGAAAGCTTAGAGGGATGTAAACGCATGCCGAATTTCAGTAATTTGGTCAAACCACTGCAGAGATATGAGTGATTTTAACCCAAGGCAGACAAACAGATGGACACTGTGCTAAAATGGCTGAAGGTGGCGCCACCATTTTTGTGTACATTATAAAGCTATCCAAGGGCTACATTTGTGAAAATGTTTTTTTCCTGATTGGTCAAACAGTTCCTGAGATATGAGCTTGGATGTCTGCAGCGTGAACGTGAATGTAGGTGACGCCCCCGTCATAAAATCAAGAAAGCTATCTAGGATGTATACGCATGCCGAATTTCAGGTGAATTAGTCAAACCACTGCAGAGATATGAGTGATTTTAACCCAAGGCAGATGAACAAATGGACACTGTGCAAATATGGTTGCAGGTGGCGCCACCATTTTTTGTGTATGTTATAAAGCTATCCAAGGGCTATATTTGTACAAATTTTCTTTCCTGATCGGTCAAACAGTTCCTGAGACCTATAAATCCTATGTGGGTTTATGTGTGGAAACAGACGCACAAACGGACGCTGGGCAGAGAGGAAAGGTCAGAGGTCAAGGCCAATTGGTTAGGCACAAGTTCACATGTGACCCGATAATTGGTGTAAGTTTTGGAAAAAATCTGTCTAGTTGTCTCAAAGGAGTTCTCCTAAAACAAACGTGGCGGCGGTGGCGAAACCCGGTCAAAAACATAGTATCCGCAAAACTTCATTTTGGCAGATACAAATCAAGTACAGGAGTTTAAATACCTGGTCTTTATGTATTATACAATACTGGTTTTATAACTCTCAATCAATGCTTGAGTAACACAGCATTCAATTCTGATATTTTTAATTAACAGGTGCTTAAAATGATAAAACACCAAATGGATTCTGGACGCCACAGGTAAGGCCAAGACTTTATATAACTAGACATTTCTTGGCACCGCAGGTGCCAGAGTATCCCCAGACATAGTACGCCCCTCCCCCTTTAAGAATAGGCCCCCATTTTTAGCAGCATATACTGACACTTGGCAAGCAATTATTGTTTCTTCCATCTATCAATCCACAATCTTTTTATCAATTGGGGTCTTGCTTTTTCAATGGGACATATATAAGTGAAGTTTGAAATCTATACATCAATAAAAGCAGGAATTATCATCCAGAAACTAATTTTTTGACAGATGGCTCCTGTGGCCTTGACCTTGTGACCCCAAAATTGATATTGATCATCAACTTTTATATATAAATCAATAGAGGTCTAGATTTATTGATGGGCAATATATAAGTCAGGTTTGAAATCCATATATTAATCCAAGCTTGAATTATCATCTCAGGAACTAATTTTTGGACAGTTGGCTCCTGTGACCTTCACCTTTGACCTTGTGACCTCATAATTGACAGGCGTCTTCCTCTATTGGCAGGGGAACTGTATGTGCAAGATGAAATGTCTGAGATGAAATGTTTGGCTGAAAATGCATCCACAATCTTTTTAAAGATGTGTCCTGTGACCTTGACCTTTGACCTCATGACCCCAAAATCAATTCGGGTCTTGCTTTTCAAATGGGTCATATACAAGTCAAGTTTGAAATCCATACATCAATAAAAGTAGGAATTATAATCCATAAACTAATTTTTTGACAGATAGCTCCTGTGACCTTCACCTTTGACCATGTGACCTCAAAATTTATAGGGGTCTTCCTCTATTGGCAGATGAACTATATGTGCAACATGGAAGACCTGGGATGAAAGTTTGGCTTAAAATGCATCCACAGTCTCTTATGCATCCACAGTATCTTTTAAGATGCGAGTCCAGTGACCTTGACCTTTGACCTCATGACCCTTGAACCTATAGGGTTCTTACTTTAGTGGTGGGCCATACAAAAGTCATGTTTGAAATCTATATGGCTATATGCAACACTGGAGATATCATAAGAGGTGTGTGATTTTCACCAAATATGACACATTAAAGGTCAAGGCCACTCTCATGGTAAAGGTCATGACCCAAATGTAAATAGGCCTCATCCCATAACCCATCTCTGTATATGTGCATAAAATGAAAGAAATCTGTCCATTAGTTTTTGACTTATAATGCTTACAGTACTGTCAAGTGGCAATTATGGGGGTATTAAAAGGCGTAAAAACAAAAAAAAGGATAATATGTGGTGCCACCAGTTTCCGGTATATCACAAGGCTATCCAAGATCTTCGGTCATCTTGATTTTTGGACCAGTCCATGAAAGCTTCCTTGAGATATTTAAGAATTTGTGTTATTTTCAGCAAAAATGGACCTATTCAAGGTCAAGGTCACTCTCCTAGCATAGGTCATGACCCCATTTTAAATAGGCTTTGTCCCCTTACCTATATCTATACAAATGTAAAGATTGAAAGATCAGTGAAATATTTTTGAGTTATCCCACTCACAAGGTTTTTCTGCGGCGGCGGCTGCGGGACCATCGTGAAACCATAGCATCCCGACTTTGTCTGGGGATACAATAAGACTGTGTTAATATATCTGTCCACAGATGAGCTCAATAATACTTAACATGCTAAATAAACCTTTTACCTGAAGCAGTGAGTTGCCGAAATATCACAGCATGCTATTATTAATCAATCCGCTAAAAACAAGAGAATTCCAGCTCAACCTGTGCAGAATTTTGATATATATTCAAAACTAATGTAATATTTCATGAAGTGGCAGAAGTATTGACTAGTGAGAGAAACAGACTTTAAAATAAGAATTTTGTTAAGTCTGGGTGCAACTTTAAAGGTTGACCTTGTCACTATGTAGAACATCATATATGGAGCAAAATTCCACCATCTTGTTTCACCATTGCCATGTGACATTTTCTAAAACTTTTATGTTTATTTAATGATTATTTACAGTCAAGTTTGACAAACTGTTATAACACAATCACCAACAAGGATGCAATGATGTTTAACACTGAAGTGTCAACTCATGATCTCCCCATTCAAGCGTCTTGCCACTCCTTATATATAACTCTAACACTTTACAGGTTTGCATATCCTTACATATATAAGAGATGCCATTTCTGAACTCTAAGTTTTACATTCATCCCTACTCCAAAGTAACATATTACAGTTGCACCCATTACAATATGCAGAAATCCATTGCCTGATGATCAAATAATGCATTGGTGCACGGTCATTCAAGGACATCAATATAATATCTGTGTTACCATGTATTGGTGCACTGAGATATCATCTTAATCCTATATGCACAACTGTGGTTTAATCAGCGCTTATCACTACATATCATTATGGTTTAACGTGTCACTCAACTAAGTTTTAAACCACATCATGATCTCAAGAAGTCCTTCCAGCACAGATACACCAGTCTAAGTGACTGCTGGTGCAGCCTGTGACCAGGCATCTAAATCACCATCAGGTGTAAGTCAGGGGGTGATGCTGGCCTGCATCAGGCTGTGCCCTTCAGCCTTCTGGCTGCCAGCCAAAGGACAAGCTGCCATGATGTTTTGTCTGCCTCTCCAGCATTCACTGTGTAGACAGTTTACACTGCTGGACGTTTCCTAAATGAGTCCATGATGAGGGCAGTTATATAAATCTGTGGCTGGATTTCAGTGCCGCCACCCATTAACAGTGGTCTGACCCCCATAGGCCACAAACACAAAGCCCGATTAAGCCTCCTTCAGAGTTCCTTTGGTTTCTTTGCAGTAGTTTTTTGGCATACTTATGGCAGTGGCTGGTTATTCCTACTCCCCTGCATGTTCCTCCCCAGGTCCAAATAAACTTCACGTGACTCCCCCTTTACTGGGACATATAAATCAAACAATACCAAAACAAATCTGTATTGATCCAAACCTGCTGTCATTTACTGCCACACCTTAATTGCTTGGAGATGGCTCTCATTGCCGGAACTGTCAAGCTGTACACAAAATGATGGCTGCCCATTGTTTTGATTACTCTTCTAACAATATTCTTGTCTAATTTTTAAAAGATCTGCAAGATTTTTCCCAGCCACCTGTCAGATAAAACTGTGACAATCGATAGATTTTCTTGAAATATATGTCTATGTGATATCTGAAATATGTCCTATTTTCTTTTTGAGGGATAATTGGAAGTATAAATGGCCTGTTTCATTGTTCCCAGATGTAGACTATGGCCAATTAAGGTGGCAAGGTCAGCAGGTAACTCTGTCTCAACCCTCTCCAAGAATACGTAATTAAGTTCTTATTTTTTCAAGCCTGACCATACAAATCATATATATTTTTAAAGCTAAGTCAATTTTCTATGTTATGGTGTGCATTTTTATGCAAGTGGTCATTCAAATGAACTTACAGTAAGATAATTTTTGTGGTACCATATTTCTTCAAGCTTTACAGTCTGTCCCAAAACCCTTGTCCGCATGTTTTATTTTCACAATAATTATTTTAAGAATACTCTTTAAAAATGCCCTTTGGCCTGAGGTAGATAAACAGATATTCTGCCAATTTTGTGTACAGTAGATATATATCATGTAAACGTATTTACTCTGTGATTCATTTGCGTTATTTATGCTGATGGACCGTGGATGGCGTCTTCCCAGCACTGCTGGACAGTACATTCCTCCTTGGTAATTAACACTTTCCATGTCTATGGCTGTGTTTGGTGTTTGTTAGACAACAGTGACGTCACAAAGCTGTCACAGTGATCATTCACGCTTCACCTTCAATTGAGTGACATCATCAGTTTGACTGTCTTGTTTATCATCAGTTCTCAGGCAAGGAATAAGTGGTAACTGCTGCAACTTGTTTTGTCATATTTTGGATTATTTGTCTTATAGAAAATCAAAGCAAGGTAAGACATTACTTTTTACACAGGTAGTTGCCGGAATAGCTCCTGCAACCTTTGCACAAGAAAGGTTTACACTGCTTTACTTGTACAAAATATTACCCTGGAAAAACATGCAGACACGGGTACTGAAACAGACTATAGCCAATGATGCTACCTTAACTGACATTCAGACTTTTGCGGAGACTATATTTTGAGCCCACCACCGCCACTGCTGCGTAGGTGTCTGAAGGACTCCTCCGTAACCGCTGGGTGGAATACACTTACCATTAGAAAAATTTCAAGCACTTTTCAAGGACCTGAAAAGTATTTTCAAGGACATGAAAATTTATGGACGGTCAGTGCTCCTTAACCAATGCATGTTGCCGACATCAAAAGTCTTGTAACACATAATGCAAAATAATATTTATAATGAGGAGATGGACCATTTAGTGTGTTAAAATGGCTAGGAAAAGTAAAATAAGTAATATTTATTACTTCGTTATTACTTTACCCTTCGGTACAGCCTGTCGCGGTTTAATACACATCGGCCCATTCAAAATAATCACTCATCTTTGGCATGACCTTGACAGATTTAACTAATCTGATAACGGGGGGCCTAAAACCTGTAATATCTTGAATAGGGATCTCTGATTTGCCGACTAGCTCAAACTTTAGCAAATTACATGCTCCGGCAGAAGAGGTGCCGAAAAACTCTGACAGTTTGGTGATAGTTGGGGATATTCATTCAAGTTTTCAACAGCAAAAAAAAACAAGGGACCTATGGGTCACTGTGCTCAGCTGACGTTAACCTTGAAGGTAAAAATCTAAAATAATATCAAATGGAGATAAAGTGTAAGAGGAAGAGGTAATAAAGGCCATAGTTGGTTTATATGATTGGTTTGTATTGATGAGCAAGAAATTGTTGCAAATAATATTTTGTGACCTGACCATGTGTTTCCTAATATTGAAACTGAAGCATGTGAGCAGTTTGTGAACAAATGATCTGTACAATTACCATGATCATTAGTTGGCTTTTCAATTAACTGTTGACATTTCAGTAGTTTCCACATTTGTTCAATCGAATCTTTTTTTTTTGTATAATATATATTATTAAATATATGTTTTTTTTATGAAATGTATACAGTTGAAATATAACTAATTAACAACATAAAACATGGCAAACAAAGCCTGATCTCAAATTCTGCTGATGCAGGAAAATAATGAACAAATGTTTGTAATAAATCCTCATTTTTTTATCACATCAATTTTTTTTTTAATTTAAGTTTATATTTCTATACATTTTTAATATAACATATATATCTGAATATAAAAGTTTATTCATAATTCTCAATTGCATCATCATAAACCTCAATCTTGTCAGATAACACCACATCATGCATGCAAATGTTTATTTATTTTTTACCACAAAAATATATCTTTTAAATCCGAAAACAATAAATATCTAAAAAAAATACTTGATTAAGATTTCACAATTTTTAATTGTGTCTTTATTTATCCATAATGTGCTTCATATTTTATCATAAGTTAAGCATACTGATGGGTTCCATTATGATTGGTAAAATCATTTAAAAGAAAAATGATTTCTTAAAAAATGCTACATTACACAACATTGCATCTTCTGGATTACACCTTGAATTACTTTTTCAAGGAAAGTTTTTGCATATCAGAGTGGAAACAGCATTACAATTAAGGAGATACAGTGAAAACAATAACAATACTGCATAACACTTGGTGGGTTGGGTTTGGGGGGGGGGTATTGGGGTGGTGATATGAGAGTAACTGTACACCTGTCACAGCAGGGGATCTCCCCCAGTGACTGTAACAAATCAGAAACCCTGGCATAGCTGACTTCCAGTGACCTGGAGTGGGAACCTGCATCTGTAATCTGTAAACAAAGCAAATGACTACAATAGAGCCTCAAGAAAAATCAATAACTAGCTTAATTTTCAAGCTTTTACTTCCAAATTTCAGATTTAAACAAATTAAATATTTTTGTTTACAAGCTGTGAAAATTAAATCACTGGTACTTACAGGAAAAATACGTGCCATGGTCAAAGTTGGGCAAAATTTAAGGTACTGATTTTATTTTTATGCTAATTACTTACAAAATTTACAAAATTCAGATCTAATTTTGGGTAAACAATTGAATCTTAATTAAACATAGTTATATACTTGGGAAAACAGACTCTAGTTTCAAAATTTTTCATGTTAAGTGAGTAAATATTTTTCCTGATTTTTTACAAAGTCCATTATGTTTGGGCCCATAACTAATAGAATTTATACTTAACAGACTTAATTTTTGGCATGTACATAGGAACTATATAGAAGAATATTTATGGTAAATATGAGGAAAAACAGATGAGTGGTTTTGATATTAGGCAGTCCTGAAGTGTGAAAATAGGATTTTAATAAAAAATTGAGGTTTTTCCTTAATTTCTCAAAGGAACGAAGTCGCAAAGACCCAGTTTTCGGCTTGGTAGGAGATCTTGGGGACATCTAACATTATGCTGAATTTTGGATTCCTAGGTCTTACGGTTTCAAAACGTGCCACATCTACGGACGGACGGACGGACGGACAGACGGACGGACGACGGACAATGGACCACGACTATAGCTCAGATGACTAATAGTCAGCTGAGCTAAAAATCAATAAAAGCCTGTTATATGTTACCCTTATATGATATTTGGGTATAATATTATCAAATTATTCCAAACAATACTAGTCAAACTTCGTATCAGCAAGTTCATATTACGACCATGTCGTGCATGAGGTTTCTGCCATTTACCGCCAAGTCACAACTTTAGCAGCAACTGTCAACAAATGGCTGGGGAACACCTGTGAAGGTCGTTATATAAAGATCACAGATGCAGCCAGAATTCCATTCAAACCTGTCCAATATTTCACTAAAACTAACAGTGTGAAATCTTATTTTAAAAAAAAATTCTAATTGGTGAGCTTTATGCAAATTGGTGAGCAAGGATTGTGGGGGCCAATACTGGAAGATGTGTATGTCGCTGATCACTCTTTAAACTTACAAACAGCTAACACATGGCAACAAAAATGTGATTTCCCTAATGGATCCCAGCCTTTTACAAACTGACAACAAAGCACATGAATATATGTCACAACCTGCCAAACACCTTTACCTATTTTGGACAAACAGTATTTATCTTTAATTGGATTGACCCCGCGTAAAAATTGTATTTCACTGATCAGTGGTCTTAGTGAGCTAACAGATGACAATCACAGCGCGTACACGTGGAATGCGCAGATACCAAGATAAAAAAAAAAACGCAACCTGTGGGTAAACCGAAAAACCTTTAACCAAAACAATGTCTGATCAGGTTCGTTGGGGAAATATGACCCCTCTGATATAATTATTATCGCCGAGTTACCAATGTAAAACATAAAGTTAACTTGATTTAAACAACATATTGTACTGAGCGAATAAGTTTTATATTATTATCATTCCTCAGATTCGAGTTGTTCCCATCATGTATTTTTCACACATTTTATTCCCTTGGTTTGTTCCCAGATAATTATTTCCTTTGAACAGATCTTCTCAATAGATATATTAATAATCTCTGTAGTATTACATTCCAATTTAAATTATAAGTCTTGCAAACATACTTACATGAACTCACCTAGCGTGTATTGAGTTTTCAATTAAAGATCTTTTATATGTACCTCGAGGGAAATCTCCATGATCTTTACAGAAAACAGCTCACTTATACTATTTGATAAGAAGCAATATTATTACTCTCGTATGTTAACTTGTTACAACGTCACTTTCACCGCCCGGTCTCATTCATCCACAATTGGGTTCATTCTATTTCATACATTTGATTGACATAGAGATGCCCAAAAATCGATATTAAGATACCAGGTATGCATAAACACAACATTCACCAAACATTCTTTCACAACATTTTATTAATCAAGCACTTTAACAATCCACTCATTCTTTCAAGCACTTTTCAAGCCTTTGAAATTGAAATGACTAAATTCAAGCACTTTTCATGGTTTTCAAGGTGCGTACGAACCCTGCATGTGAACTGCTGCGCCCCCATTTTGTTTTGAAATCTGACCTTTCCTCTGTGCTCTGCGTCCATCTGTGCATCTGGACTAGTTTGACTGATCGGGCTGAAATTTTGCAAGTTTATACATCTTGGATAGGTTTTCGATTTTTGTGACAGGTGGTGCCACCTACCTCCCTGTTTACGCTCCAGACATTCATGCTAGTGGTTGGTAGCGCAACCTGCAACCTTTTTTGCACAGCGGCCATCTGTTTATCTGCCTTTGGATTAAATTGTGCATATCTGTGCAGTGGTTAGACTTATTTCCCTGAAATTTGCATGTTTATACATCTTGGATAGATTTTTTGTTGATATGAAAGGTAGTGCCACCTACCTATGCGTTTGCAGTGCAGACATCCATGCTGATATCTCAGGACTCGTTTGACCGATTGGGCTGAAATTTTATATGTTTAGTCATCTTGGATAGTTTTTCCATTTTTGTGACAGGAGGCGCCACCTACCTCCCTGTTTATGTTCCAGACAACCATGCTAATATCTCAGGACTGGTTTGACATATCAGCCTGAAATTTTGCATGTGTATTGGTCTAACATAGCCCTTTACTATACCCAAAACTGGTGGCCGCACCTGCAACTGTTTTTGCACAGCGTCCATATGTTTGTCTGCCTTGGGATGAAATCATGCATATCTCTGCAGTGGTTGGACTTATTCACATGAAATTTTGCATGAGTATACATCTTAGATAGATTTTTTTGTTGATATGAAAGGTGGCGCCACCTACCAATGCACTTGCACTGCAGACATCCATGCTGATATTTCAGGACTTGTTTGATTGATCAGGCTGAAATTTTGCATGTTTATAGATCAAATATGGCTCTTTATCATACCAAAAACTGGTGGTGCCACCTGCAAAAGTTTTTGCACAGTGTCCATCTGTCTGTCTGCCTTGGGATAAAATCATGCATATCTCTGCAATGCAATGACTTATCTTTCTGAAATTTGGCATGAAAATATATCTTGGATAGATTTTTTGTGAAGTTGGCAGGTGGCGTCACCTTCCATGCTAATATGCAATACTGATTTTGGCAAATACACGTAGTCGCTTGTTGACCGTATTTTTAGTTATTCAAGTTTTTCAGAGGCTCTTATAAATTCACATTGTCAACCTCCAGAACACCATGTCTGGTCATGCACTACAGCCTTGCCTGGGTAACTTTATTAATCATGCAACACTGGGGGTGCACCACTATCACAGATGTAGAATTATTCACATGTGGCCAACCCCCCCCCCCCCCCTTCCAAGTGGACACCCCCCCCCCCCCCCAAACCAGATATGTTGCATTACTTGACTGCATAACTGTAATTGTATCCACCAAAACATCTAACATAGGTCTTTATCATTATGTGACAGGTGGCGCCACCTACATTACCACCACCTTCAACTGTTTTTGCACGGTGTCCATCTGTTTGTCTTTCTTGGGACAAAATCATGCATATGTCTGCAGTAGTTGGACTTATTCACCTCAAATTTGCAGAATTATACATCTTTGATAGATTTTTCATTTATATCTCTACAATGGTTGGACTGACTCACCTAAAATTTGCTCAATTATACATCTTCAACAGATTTTTTATCTATATAACAGGTAGCGCCACCTATAAACATGGATACATCTCTCACTCACTTGCTGTCTCGCTTGCTCTCTCTCGCTCTCTCTCTCCCTCCCACCCGGTAAATTAGCCTTTACATCATAACAATACCACACCAACTAATCTATATCTTTCATGTAATATGTCATCTACCACACAAGGGTTCCAATTACCTCTGTATCCTATCACCACTTCACCCATACCTCTCTAATTTAGGCAGATACACATAGTCACTTGTCGACTACCCGTATTCTAGTTTATACGTGCTAAACCAAAGCCATATATTAATGACAAAGAGACTGCCACCTCCTGAGAGTACAGTGGAGGGTGGGGCATGGTATGCAGGGTAAACCACAGTAACTTTTGGAGCAGATCTTGATACAGGGGCTCATTTAGTAGGAATGTCTTCTCTGGGTGGATGTATGCACTCACTGAGTGCCGTTTAAGTTAAACCTGTAACTGTCTAAAATGTGACATAATCTGCTGTCTAGATCACAGGCCTTGCTATCATTGCAGTCAAAGTCATCAATCATTTTGGCATTTTTAAGGTTGGAGAAGGTTTAAAATGGTTTATGATCAATATAAAGCATATGGAAATGTTTAAATACTACACCCCTTGGAAGGCCTTTCACCGTTATATCTCTGTATGTCACATGATGATGAACTACAAAAGTGGAATTCCTCAACTGACAATTTCGCAAGTTTAAATGAAAAAGCAACCTATGACAACAAGACAGACTTTATCTAACCTTCAATAATGCCCCAAGTTTACACTTTTAAGTTTCCTAATATACTGTTCATCACAATTTTTCAATAATATTTTACTACAATACAGAACTAGAATACGGGTAGTCGACAAGCGACTACGACAAGCGACTACGTGTATCCGCCGAAATCAGAGTGGGACATGTGAAGTGAGGCATGGATTGAGTAACAAGGGGAAATAGAGTGAGGTGTGTTACATATTAGCATGGATGTCGGCAGCCGAAAAATGTGTATGTAGGTTGTGCCACCTACCACAAAATCCAGAAAGCTATCAAAGTTGTATACAAATGCAAAAAGTCAAACCACTGCCAAGATATGAGTAATTTTATCCCACAGCAGACAAACAGACGGACCCTGTGCAAAAATGGTTGCAGATGGCACCACCATGTGAGATCTATACACATGCAAAATTTTGGCCCAATCGGCCAAACAGTTCCCAAGATATGAGCTTGGATGTCTGCAGCATAAATGTGAATGTAAGTGGTGCCACCTGTCATAAAATCAAGAAAGCTATCCAAGATGTAAAATTTTAGGCAGATAAGTCAAACCAGTGCAGAGATATGAGCGACTGGCGGCAGCGGCGGCGTCCGGTTGAAAACATAGTATCCGCAAAACTCTGTTTTGGCAGATACAATTAACTGATTTCATACACCAACCTGCATGACTCTGTATCAGACTTTATGAAATATCACAGGGTATCTCCTAATTATATTAAAATAACCTTCTATAACTTTAATGCTATGAACAAACATCTCAAACATCAGTTTATATATTTTATAGAAAACTACTGCCTAAATACCACTGACAGTATATAGATCCATGAAACAGCACTGATTATCAATGGCTCTGACGAGAATTAATGTGATTAAACAATAAATAATATGATTTGTGATGGCTGTGACAAGAATCAATATAAAATAATAAATTCAATTACTACAAACTGGGACAGGAAACAAAAAAAGTTTTAAGATTATTCTTTTAAAATCTGTATCACACAGATATTGACTCTATTGTCTTTAAATTTTCAATATTTCATCCATATCTTATGCCACTTTTCAATATTAACATCTCTACTAATTTACCACTGGCTGTATTGAAATCCTGGTAGTTCCTTCATAGCATGAATTCTGCTATTTCTTTGAGACTTAACCAACAGCAAAAAGGTTATAACAGGAGGGGAAGCCTGTATATTGCCTCTTTATGGCCAGTTTACTCAGAGAGAAAAAGACTTCAACACAAATGGCCATCAGTTTGCCTGGCAGCATGTGAACTACAAGGAGAGAGTGTGAAAAACAGAATAACAGCCACCGCTGAAACATCTCTCTCAAGTAGGTCCTTTGTTACTAATTCTACAGGTTTCTGTAGATTTTACATGGAGAAACCTGATCCAAGAAATGATAATAAGACCCAGACCCTGATACAGAATGTAGAAGCCAATATGGACCACTGTATTTGTGAGTTGTCACAGCCAACAGAGCCCACAGTGTTCAGTTATCACTGTCTTCACTTATCTTAGAATATGAGCAGTTAATGGTGAACCTACTAAAGCCTTGAGCCTGTTTGTCTATACCCAGGACATGCAGTGATTACAAGTATGGATAGGAGTCAAGAAAATGATGGATCAGTTTACGGATCAGTTTTCTGACTCACTGTTTATATATCAGTGTATGTATCCCTCCTCCACAGAGGTCAGCAGGTTCATTATGGTGGTGAGGGGATCATAAAAGAAGAGGTTTGGTCCTAACAACCTCCCTTACATTTACCTTTAACCAAATTTATGCTTCCTTTTATTACCTACCTGACTCAATAACTTGTAGAATTTGTCCCTTTGATCTTATTATACCATATTCTCCTGCAGTTAAGTTTCCCCCAAGTTTCGGTTCTATTTCCCTATGGACCATTTTATTTCTCTGTTCTACCTTCATTACAAGAGCCCTCCTTCCTTAGGTCTCATTTATGGCAGAAATAACAAGGGACCTATGGGTCACTGTGCTCAGCCGACGTTAACCTTGAAGGTAAAAATCTAAATAATATCTAATGGAGATAAAGTGTAAGAGGAAGAGGTAATAAAGGCCATGGTTGGTTTATATGATTGGTTTGTATTGATGAGCAAGAAATTGTTGCAAATAATATTTTGTGACCTGACCATGTGTTCCCTAATGTTGAAACTGAAGCATGTGAGCAGTTTGTGAACAAATGATCTGTACAATTACCATGATCATTAGTTGGCTTTTCGATTAACTGTTGACATTTCAGTAGTTTACACATTTGTTCAATCAAATCTTTTTTTTGTATAATATAAATTATTAAATATGTTTTTTTTTTTATGAAATGTATCCAGTTGAAATATAACTTATTAACAACATAAAACATGGCAAACAAAGCCTGATCTCAAATTCTGCTGATGCAGGAAAATAATGAACAAATGTTTGTAACAAATCCTCATTTTTTTATCACATCAATTTTTTTTTTAATTTAAGTTTATATTTCTATACATTTTCAATATAACATATATATCTGAATATAAAAGTTGATTCATAATTCTCAATTGCATCATCATAAATCTCAATCTTGTCAGATAACACCACATCATGCATACACATGTTTATTTATTTTTTACCACAAAAATATATCTTTTAAATCTGCAAAACAATAAATGTCTAAAAAAAATACTTGATTTAGATTTCACAATTTTGAATTGTGTCTTTATTTATCCATAATGTGCTTCATATTTTATCATAATTTAAGCATACTGATGGGTTCCATTATGATTGGTAAAATCATTTAAAAGAAAAATGATTTCTTTAAAAATGTTACATTACACAACATTGCATCTTCTGGATTATACCTTGAATTACTTTTTTAAGGAAAGTTTTTGCATATCAGAGTGGAAACAGCATTACAATTAAGGAGATACAGTGAAAACAATAACAATACTGCATAACATTTGGTGGGTTGGGTTTGCGGGGGGGGGGGGGGGGTGGGGGGGGGGGGAATGGGGTGGTGATATCAGAATAACTGTACACCTGTCACAGCAGGGGATCTCCCCCAGTGACTGTAACAAATCAGAAACCCTGGCATAGCTGACTTCCAGTGACCTGGAGTGGGACCCTGCATCTGTAATCTGTAATCAAAGCAAATGACTACAATAGAGCCTCAAGAAAAAAATCAATAACTAGCTTAATTTTCAAGCTTTTACTTCCAAATTTCAGATTTAAACAAATTAAATATTTATGTTTACATGCTGTGAAAATTTAATCAATGGTACTTACAGGAAAAAAACGTGCCATGGTCAAAGTTGGGCAAAATTTAAGGTACTGATTTTATTTTTATGCTATTTACTTAAAAAATTTACAAAATTCAGATCTAATTTTGGGTAAACAATTGAATCTTAATTAAACATAGTTATATACTTGGGAAAATAGACTCTAGTTTCAAAATTTTTCATGTTAAGTGAGTAAATATTTTTCCTGATTTTTTACAAAGTCCATTATGTTTGGGCCCATAACTTAAAGAATTTATACTTAACAGACTTAATTTCTGGCATGTACATAGGAACTATATAGAAGAATATTTATGGTTAATATGAGGAAAAACAGATGAGTGGTTTTGAAATTAGGCAGTCCTGAAGTGTGAAAATAGGATTTAAATAAAAAATTGAGGTTTTTCCTTAATTTCTCAAAGGAACGAAGTCGCAAAGACCCAGTTTTCGGCTTGGTAGGAGATCTTGGGGACATCTAACATTATGCTGAATTTTGGATTCCTAGGTCTTACGGTTTCAAAACGTGCCACATCTACGGACGGACGGACGGACGGACGGACGGACGGACGGACGGACGGACGGACGGACGGACGGACAGACGGACGGACGACGGACAATGGACCACGACTATAGCTCAGATGACTTATAGTCAGCTGAGCTAAAAAGGACACAGCTGTTTTTCGGGTTTAATCAAATCTTCTTTTCTTTCTTTACCAAAGAGTCTGACAAACAGAATTTTCAAACGACTATAGCTATAGACTTGAGTTACATTATAGACAGACCTGGATTTTGGTAATTGTGCTCCATAAAACCAATAATTACAGCATTGCTATTTGATGGAGGTGTGTTTTTACATGCTAAGGCATGCTAATAAATTACTATTAAAAACCCAACAAATCCAGATTGTGACTAAAACTTTCTGGAATTGGAGATGCTGTAGTATCCACAGACAAATAAGGCATCACCCCTTCTAAAATAGGCCCCCTTCTTCTAAAGCATATATACTGACACTTGACAAGGCTAAGGCCACCAGGGCCAAGATCTCAAATGTTTGTACTTGTCCACATCTTGGAGGAGATTGTTGGGTGAAATTTGAAGGCAACAGATGCAGTACTTCAAAAGTTATTGGGTTAACCAAAATCCTATATAAATATATAGAAATGAATTCTTTCCTTTAGTTTATGACTTATAATGGCCACAGTACTGTCAAGTAGAAATGGTATGGGTATTAATAGGCACAAAAACAAGAAAATGATAATAGGTGGCACCACCAGATTCTGGTATATGACAAGACTGTTCAGGATCTTTGGTCTACTTGATTTTTGGACCAATCCATGCAAGCTTTCTTAAGATATTTAAGATTTTGTTTGATTTTAACCAAAAATGGACCTATTCAAGGTCAAGGTCACTATCCTATTAAAGGTCATGACCCCTTTTTAAAAAGGCTTCATCCTCTCACCTATATCTAAACACTCAAAGTTTGATAAAGATCTTTAAAATGTTTTTTTAATTATCTCACTCAGAAGATTTTTTTGCAGTGGCGGTGGGGGGACCGTGCTAAAACAATAGTATCCCCACGACTTTGTCTGGGGATAAAATTGAAATTAAGTCTTACCAGTCAATACCCCATAACCATTTGGTCTGGACAAGCTAAAATTTTAATAAAAATTCTGAAGAAAAGAAATAAAATCTGGTCCTGTTTTTCTTTATATCTGGATCCAAATCTAGCTCTGACATATAAACATCTGAATTCATTAAAAAAAGGCTAAATAAAAATAAGGAGCCTTCAGAGTCACTGACCAAAACAAAATATTATTCAGTATGATTCATTATGATGTTTAATTTATATTTAAAATTTATTATCCTGATTACAAGTATAACAGTATTTGATAACTGAAATTGCAAAATTGGATACATTAAGTGAAGTATTTGTTAACAAGTATCAGTGCACTGTTTGTTAAATGTGAAAGAAAGTGTGAATAGAATGCACTAGTTATATGAGAGTTCTCAATTAGCCACCAACAGGCTGTGGACCTATAATTGAATGGAAAAGTCTAATGTAGTACACAATGAGCATGACTGAAATCCAGTGATTAAGAAGGTGAAAAATCTTTCACAATCGGCAGACTTTTGTACGGAGAACTCGCCAATGTAAAATCTGCCGCTGAGCCTGAAGTTTATTGTGTGTGAGGAGATGCCTCAACCGGGAAAAAATGCCAGAACTCACATGCTGTTATGACATAATTAGCGAACATCTCTTAACGGAGGAAATGTTTCACCAAGTGTAAGGTTACAAATAACTCAAAAAAAGATTATCCTTACCAAGGAAATTAAAGAAACATTGAACAACGAGTAACGTTAAGGGAATGAGGTGGGAGGATTTGCAGACTTTCATGTCACCTTTTGCCATACAATATGACACCAGCTTATGACAATCAATACACTATATTCATCAGATTAAAGAAGCACCCGGGTCTAATTACTGAGAGTATCATGACAACACCATATCGCGCTAAAGGTATGACAGAGTAAAAACCTCTTTCAGGTATGATCCCTTGATCAATACAATGTTGGCTTTAATCATGGCCTCAGTGGTTTCTTCACCCACAGCCCTCTTAATCCCTCTCTGAGAATGACAATCCCACTGAGATCAAAGTGCTGCCAGGCATTATGGTCGGGTGTTTGTTCTGGTTGTGTGTGTGACACCTGCCTTTGTAATGACTCTTTCTGTTGGTATGTTATACCTGTAGCTCCATTATTGATTTACGACTCCCTCTGAACCATCTCGATGCCATTTCAACTCCCCTGATGCCCTCATTCAAAGGCAGATAATAACCTGACAGGCGTCTTCCTCCTGGCATAGTATACCACTGGCTAATTGCAGTATCTGCTTTGTAGGGCTTGTGTAACAAAATGACAAAATGATTACAGCACTGTCATTATTACACTCAACACACTGCATATATGACATTTAACTAGATATTTCTGGTATCAGAAACACCGTAGGTATCCCCAAACATTGAGTATATACATCCTTTGAAACAGGCGCCCTTCTTCTGAATTAAGCATTTATTGACTCTTTCAAGATTTGACCATGAAGATCAAGCAGGGATCACCAGTTTTTTAACTCCTCCAATAACTTGGTTGGCTCAATAGGCGAGTCCAATTTGATGTAGACTTGATCTTGAAGATTAAGGTAACTAGGTTTTCAAACTTGTCTGAGAAGCTGTTTGAATCAAAGGCATCACAAATCTTAAAGAGGCCTAATGACCTATCTGACCTTTATAAATTAAAGGTAATCCCTTGGAGCTTTTATAAAAATAGGCCAGAAATAGTGCATATCACTGCACACAGGCTTCTTGTTTTGCTTATGTCAATGTTTTTATAATATGTGGAGGCCCGCCAAAACAATCAAAACAAATTTAACTAGGGCATCTGGTGGCAAGTCAGATAAACTAGATCCACTTTTGCAAATGGTGATTTGCAAGAAATGACCTTTCTACCACCACATATAAGCAACCTACCACCTTTGGTTACATGTTTTAACCGTTTGTAAACATTGCTGTGTTAACAAACACTTTGTTGATAAACAAGTTCATACACGGAAGCGTTATAAGAACTTTTCAAATCCAGAATTACCCTTAGATCATTAATATATACACAAAAGAAGCCAGAAATCACAAATTCTTTTTCAAAAGGTAGATGAATGGGCAGCTTTAATATAACACACAACAGGGACATAATGAGACTGTGGGTTTAAATATCAGTAGGATAGTTCTGTGACCTTAACCTCTGACCTTGTGACATCATAATCAACAGGACTCTTGGTAGGTGAGCGATCTGTTAAAGATGGAAAGTTTGGGATGAATAGTTTGGCTAAAGTGCATCAACAAGCTTTTTAAAGAAGGGGGACCAGTGAACTTGACATTTCACTTTATGACAGCCAAAATAGAGCTGAGCCATCTTTTAAGGATGGAAGGTTTGGGATAAAAAGTTTAGCTTAAAATGCGTATACAACCTTGCTCAATAAGTGAGTTCTGTGACCTTGACCTTTGACCTTGTGTCCCAAAAATCAAAATGTTTCTTCACCTACTGGTAGACAATCTGTGAAAGGTGGAAGGTGTGGGATGCAAGTCTGGTTTAAAATGCCTGTACAAGCTTTCATTATGTGAGACCTTGACCTTTGACCTTGTGAACTAAATAAGCTAGGGTCTTCATCCGATGATCCCTAATTATGTATATACAAAATTTGAGAGAAATCTGTCTGTTAGTTTTTTAATTATATTGACAATACTATTTTCATGCGATGTGATGGCCATATTTACCAGTACAGGAAAGGCAAAAAGATCATTAGTAGTGCCACGTACCATGCAGTCTTCTGGACAAGATAAAGCAATCTAAGTTCTTCTAGCAAATTGATTTTTAGAACAATTCATACAGCCTGTCTTGAGATATGTCAATTTTGGCAGGATATTCACTCTTATGGTCAAGGTCACTCTCATATCAGAGGTCATGACTTCATTTTAGTTATGCATCATCCTCTCACAAATATCTGTCAACATGAACTGTTTGGAAAAGATCTGTGCATACAAGGTTTGTAAATGGTTTGACTGCAAAGAAACCATAGTATCCCAAACTTCCCAGTCTGGGGAAATAATTATCCCCTGTCTCTGCACTAAAATACTAGAAATACACAACAAACCCTCTTCATCAAGGGTCAAGTTCAACAGCCATGGTTTTCAATTATCCTTACACAAACAGAAGAAATGTTACACTGTGCATGAGTTAATTTCCCAATTTTGAAGAGTGTACTGCGGCTAGAAATATTATACACTATCATCAGTTGAAATGGTGAAATACCTGACACAGGCTGACTGCTTAATTAATCCTTTACCAAAAGTCTCCAAAATAATGTAACTACTTGTATGCTAGCATATAGAAGTCAACCTAACATAAGATCATGGAATGATTCAGTCTTTCAAAATTTACAAAATCTATATTAGACCAATCCTAACATATTAAAACAAGCTGAACTAGATATTTCTTGGCACCGCAGGTGCCATAGTATCCCCAGACAATTAACCCCCCCCCCCTTTTAGAATAGGCCCCCATCTTTAGCAACAATTAATATCAGACCACACTCACAGAAAAGGTCACTCTCATAGAAAAGGTCATGACCCCAATTTCAATATACATCATCCCATAACCCATGTCTATGTATATGCATAATATGAAAGAAATCTGTCCATTAGTTTTTGACTTAAAATGCTCACAGTGCTGTTAAGTGGCAATGATAGGGTATTAAATGGCACAATAACAAGTAAAAGAATAACAGGTGGCACCATCAGTTTCCGGTACATGACAACACTCTCCAAGATCTTCGGTTTTAAAAAGAACTGTTTCTTCCTCACTGTGTGGGATAGTTCCTGTATTTCAGACAAAGTTGATGACCGGCCAATTTAACTCAACAGATTTTTCATGTCATGGATACACTGTTGTCAGCCATACATATTAAAAAAGAATAGGCCTTATTTAGTTACAAGGCTTTCATCAATATACATAAATAGTTTCTTAAATAGAGGTATTTGCATCTTTAGAATGACCACCAAAAAAATTTCTTTAGGATTTCTTACTCCTTTTCACAACTGCATAATTCACTCAATAGTATCCTTCATAATGAGAGTCTCCTGATGACAACTAATTCACCCAAACAGATGGTACAGAAAACAACATCTAGTATTTTATTGCCTTTTGTGATCAGAATTATTTTGATAAAATTTACCCATTATATATTTATATTTATTTTTTGTAAAGAAGGTACATAAAGGCTTATCACAAGAAAGTTAAGATTCTTAAAGTCTATCCCCAGTGAACTCTTAACCTTGAGACAAAAAGGCTGATTTACTGGGGGATGTGGGCAGTTTGTGTATTTGAACTAGATGAACTGACAAAAAGGACTGTTTTTGTTTGAAGGAAGCTTAAACGATAAATCTTTTGTTTCCTGTTAAGAAGATTCCTACCCCATTATGTGTGACAGAGACTTTGATGTATTTAAATGAATTAACCTTTTTACACCTGTAATTTAATCTTACTCACAATTTCTTCTTTCAAGAATGGCTCATGCATAAGGAAACATGGCTTTAGGAAGAACTCAAAGGAGTATTATACATACTAATATTTTATCCCTTTTTGCCTCTCCAATGGGGATCCTCCAGGCTCCAGGCTTCTAATACATTCAGCAAAGATACATGAATCAAGGGTCTGCTCTAACATAAGTTGTCGCATTACCTATATCATACTTTACTCTATCATTGGGCATATACCCATTAAAAGCTGTTGAATAGCCATAATGTGAACATAAAGATACTTACATCGGTCCAAACCTTTAATTAACCTGTACAATAAAAAGTTAAATATGCAAATTTTGGAATATCTGCCTTTATGATATTATATTTACAGTAAAATTTTAAATATCCTGCAGTGCATATTCCAGGGTGTTTCAATGTATTTATACCCAAGATCAGAGTGATGTCATAACTTCTGGCACCGTTCTTGACCAACATTATCCAGCTAATGACATATCCACAGGGAATCTGTCAAGACTCATTAGTGGTGTGTCCTTGGAGGACATTACAAGTTCCTCTCATTATGAGACACTGTATGGCCTGACATACCAGTCTGTGACACCACGCCAATAACGTTCACAAGGTATTGTGTGCACAGCATGCACAGGAACAAGTTGGCATGTATGCATGGTGAAGTATTTATGGTATTGCCCAAATCTCAGTGGAGAGCCTCATTAGGCCAATCTGCGATGCCGTAATTAATGGCCGACTCCGCTAACATGAATATTTTACTTCAGAAACAGGGCCAACCACAGTTATATATCTGCTACTGATGAATATTTGATCCCTTAAAGCCTCATTCCTAACCGAAATTACCAATAATGCATCATACCTGACCACTGTGAATGTTCCAATTCAAATGATAAAACTCGTACTTTAGTTTTTCTGGTAACCATTTGATACTCTTTATTTTGTTGTAAATAACAAACTTGCGTTTCTAATTTTTGCTTTAATTTCAGATCATGCAGTGTAATGACAAAGATGATCTCCTGGATATAATAATTTGTACACAATATATAATAAAACACAGAGTCGCAGTAAAAGTGACCAGAAGGAAAACTTCAGCACTTGTTACGTATGAGTGATGTGACAAATGCCGGCTTTTCCTGGAAATGGTTGGTACTGAGTACATTTTCACACTATATAGTGAGTTAAACATGAGGTAAAATTATCAGTAGCATTATAAAATGGTCTGTTGCAAATGTTCTATGTTTAACTTTGGATTATGTGTTTCAAATTTAAGTCCATCATTTACATGGTAGGCATAGTGAATAAGTGAAGCTGCAGCAGTTCATTACATAAACCCTGATGTAAATTTATACACACTAAGAACTAGGTCTAAGCCACATCCTATATATATATATCTCATATTAGCAACATATTTTTCTGTTGAGTACACTGATGGGGTAAGGTGATACCCTTAGGAGTAACTTAAACCTGTCTCACAAGACATTCCATCTATACTTAATAGTTCACTCTGTAATTTGTTCACTACATGTAACAGTGTCATAGTCAATATGGAATACTGCTTGACATGCTCAATTCTAAATATGGTGAAACTGCTGGAGGACTTGCAGCCTCTGTAAAACATGACCAGACCACTTTTGGCTCCTACCCTTGAGTGTCACTGTGCACTTCTTGCTGCACCCTAAATAGCATACATCAACATTTTTGTTGAAGCCACAGTTTTTTGAGTTAACAGTAGTTTACCAAACTTAACACATTTTCCACACAAATAGTCCACTCTTATAGTAACAAATATAATTTTTTTTACCACAGCTTTGAATCCAGAAAATCATGAATTTGATTAAGGATCTCATCTCTAAAGTAAACTTACATGTACACATATGGTCAAGACCCAAATAAAGATTCATGGGTATAACAGAACAGTTAATCAATGAGACATTTTATGCTAAAAAAATATTTCCATTAAAACATTAGAACCATAAATATATGTATCTGTATATGTCTTTGTCTGAACTTTTTGCAGTCCCCCCCGCCCCCCGCCCAAAAAAAAATTTGCTTTAGCTTCTATGAGGTTAATGCCTACAAGTTCATACCAACAAAACTTTCTTAAGGCAAGGGCTCATTCAGATTTAAACATACTGAATGGTAAAGAGTCTGACAATATAGTTTAATTAATTTATGTCACAAACCCACATCAATCAACCCTGACAAAATTTCAAGAAAAAAATTGCTAAAGCATCAAATAGGTGTCTACTTTTTAAGAGAATTTGTGATCAAGGACATATAGACTGCTACAATGAGCAGCCAATTTCAATTTAACTCTGACTAGTGTCACCACATCCAAGACAGTTCAAAGGTTTTGATATCAGTCCAGCCCAGCAGAGCTCAGTTGGTATTTGTATAGTTTATGGAAGTAAATATTTTCTGACACACCTCTTCCTGTTATCAACATGCACAGACCAACAAACAGTTGGAAAACAGATGATTTGTACTGAGTGTACTAGTACAACTCAACAGCTCTTAGTCATCTGGCCTAAATATGTCAAGTATTATTTATTTACATCTGCAGAAGGAAAAAAATGTCCTTTGTTGGCCTTTTTTGCACATTTTTTTACAACAGCTATTTCATCAGAGATACCATTCAGTGATTCACCAATAAGCAATACCAGGAAAGTCCAACAGAAGACATATTTTTCACACATCTCTCACTCCTGTTTGTCCAGCTACCTGTATATCTGTTTTTTTAACATCTTTCTCCCAACTTATCATTTTGCATAAGCAGTGCTGAAATCTGTTAGAGGAACTTAAAACTATATACATATTAAGACAACTATGTTCATACAATTTTGAGTTGGTCAGGATATAAAGTCTATCATTGGGGAATTTATTTACCCTCTTGCATGTTTTTGAAGTTAAGGCTTGCTTAGACCTTTTTTTTGTCACTGATCATGACTGCACTCAAGGTATTTAAAATGGAGATTGTGGTGTTTGTTAAAGCTACGGTGACTGTACTTAGTTACTGATACAGAAAGTGTGAATCAATACTACCTGGAAAGTTCCTGCAGTTTCTGACTCATCTCTGGCAAACCTCGGCACTGCCACAAGCATGAAGCCTTGTAACTTCTGATTGGAGTATGTGCCATTGATTGTCACTGAAAAAGAATAAGTAATCAAAATATAATTTCAGGTTAATGATAAAAACTGCATCAAACAGAAATTTTTATTCTATAGTAATAATCTGCTATTCAAGAACAAGAAAGGCTGATATATCACTGCATGATGCTGTTTTATAGGGTTGTAAGGAACATTCCAACACTCTCGGGCCTGCAAGAAATGAAGGCACAACTATCTGCCTACAGCAATATTGCTGGTTCACAGATCTTATTAGAAACATTATTTAAGGTACCGTATTCGACGTAATAAGCGCCCCTCCCGTAATATGCGCCCCCCCCCCCCCACCGGATTTTGGAGATCACTTTATGAAACTAAAGGATGAGCCATCCTAACCTCACTTTTCTCCTTAGCCAATATAACACAGGACAACATAATGCTTTCATTTCTCCCCGCCAAGCTTAAAAGTTACCACCAGTTTTTATTCAATCTCCATTAAGCTTTAACATCTAATATTATAATATTATAAGTTACACATAACAGAATCAGTGGTCAAGTGTATCAAAGATAACACTGAAGGACGGTGTCCGTGAAGGCAGACCCTGCAGGTGGCCATGCTGATCGGGTGACCTGAATTCAGGTACGTATGTGGATGTATTATGCAATGAAATATATATTACTTACCGTATTTGCTCGTGTACAGGACGATTAATTTTATCCTAAATATTGGCAAAGAAGGGCGGCCGTCTTATACACTGGTACAAGTTTCTCAGCGTCCTCATGGCCAACTAGGATAATTTACGGCAATTTGAATTATTACGTCGGCCGAACTTGACGCCGTGAATATCAGTGATCATGTCTGTATGGTGGTAATATACACTCAATAATGAACATTACAATGCTTTGTTTTTGTTTGAATTTTTTGTTTATACATCAGATTTCCATGTGCACATAGTTAAAATATTGGTAAGAAAAGGTTTGCCCTTGCCGCATTGACACAGGGATTTTAACTGAATCAATATATGAAAGCCCTTCTGATAGAAGAGCCATTGAATTTACGCGACCGCTGACGTAATTGCGGAATTGACAGACCAAAACGGAATTCCCAATCCTGATAATATATAAGTTTTAATGTATTTGTTGCCAAAAAATATCTTGGCAATTCACTTGAAACATGTACACAGTGATATAATTGTCGATGCCGCTGACAGCGTGCAGGGCTTACCCGTGTACTCAAGATCCCAGTGCCCTGGGTTAATCTGTGTGTATACAGCGCTCGCGCAAAGGATGCTGGAAACTTGCCTAACCAAGTGCCATCCAGTAGCATGTAATATGCATGTTAAAACAAGGATGATTTTTTCATATGGTGCCGTATTTACTGCGTAAAATGTTCACGAGTCCAGTGAATGCAGACGCTTTTCAGCTGGCTTGCACACTGACATGCACTGAGACTCGCTCATGGCACTTCAATTACAAGACAACCAGTAACCGTTATAATTATAAATATGAAGCAGCCTTTCCTCAGGTGACAATGTTTGTCAAGCTTGTATTATTGGACTACGTAGAGAAATGAATGTATTATAACGGGTCAACAAAGTTCAAGAAAGGGACCGTGTTTCCACGGGATATAAATATGACAAATTTCCTAACAATTTTACAACAAAACCCCGAATTTGGTTTGTATACGCACTGAAGTTAATATAATACGCTGGAGTCTGAGGGTCAGTATCTCAGTTTTTTTTTAAACTTATGCATGTAATATCAAGCACAATGAAAGACAAAAAAGACAATTATTGTCGATGCCATTCCATGTAATTAATCGGCTCAGCTGTCAAAGGTATTAGCGCAAGGTGACTGACATAATTGGGGTACCGATGTCCCTTATTATTTTTTTTCATCATTCAAATAAATACTGTTTTACATATTTTCATATGAACATTTTATATATTCTGTTACCTCATTAGGTGTTGACTTTTATAAAAGCGTTCATTTATTACCATCCTTATTTTTCCTCTTCACCTGCAAAGGAAATCTCAAACTGTAGTCATTCAGACAATTCTCTCATGCAACACAAAATAAAATCGTCTGCAAATCGGTATCACTTGGATTACACAACCATTGTTAAATGATCATTGTTTTTTTCTGAATTGTCCTGAATGTGCTGTGAAGTCAAACACGTGTACACAAGCCGCAGTGTTAAATTGGAGGATTGTAATGCACTTTGGAAGTTGGCAGATGTTGGGGGGGGGGGGGGGGGGGGCGCTTATTAGGGTATTAAAAAAAATTGGGGGAAAAAATTAAATTTTGAGAGCGCCCGGGGCGCTTATTACGTCGAATACGGTAATAGACATAAAGTCATATAGAAGCAATATTCAAGCTAACAGACAGAAAGAAATAGCAAAGAATGAATTAAACAATACAGGTTTTGTAATACTTAGGCACAAGGTTTTCAAATGGATTTGTGAATTGTCATGCTTTATCATAAATCAATTCATTTGCAAGTTTCCTGGTGATATAAGCAGCCCTAGCAAATATTCAGTGTAGGGATCTGATGCACTGAAAAAGAGATTATTGCAGCACTTCAATTTTGCAAATCTGAAATCAATCTTCATGGCTGTAAAACAATTATATTAACATATGAGTATCTAATTTAAGTTCAGTCATTTGATGATACAGGATTATTTAATAAATTTCTGTTATGAATTAGGACAAAAAAACTGAATTCTTCTACAGTAGTCCTGTCATCATCCTGGAAGATGTCTATTCAGAATGGCTATGAAACTTTTTACAAAACTGCATATTAGACAATGCATGGCTTGTTTCAGCTAGTTGCCATGTTGGTTTTTTTTCCTCAGTTATGAATGAAGAGGCCATCACTCTTTACAAGTGAACCATCACTAATGAAATAACGCAAAATCTAGATTTTATATTATAAAACTCAAAATAATGATCTCTTTGGCAACAGCACTGACATCTCTGTCAACCGCATAACACACACTGCATGTGCATACCTGAGTGACCATTCCTGACTAATTTGTCTTGTCTTTCATAAATACCGCCAAAAAAATAACCATTCTCCCATTTTTATAATTAATTGTTAATTTTCATGGATTCCCAAGTGCTTTTGTATTTGATCTCATCTGCTCATCAATTAAATTAATGCACAGCGCAGCGAACATACAAGAACAGACTGTGTGTGCAGGAGGTTTGTTTGTTCATGGCTCATTTCACCCGGACAAGTCAGGGATTCTTGTATCACACAAATGATTAATGATACAACAAGATAATATGATGAAGATGTCACCTTGACCTTTGACCCTGACTCTTTAAAAATTAACTGTGTGTCTGTAACCAGATGAATATAACTAGAGGTCACAGCTCTCCTTAGAGTGAAGAGAGAAATTAACTTAGCCAGTCACCTGCACGCCTGCTAATTTCAAATCACCCATCACAGCTGCAGTGAATTTAATACACAATTTTCACTACTGGATATAAATCAACAGTGGGAGTTTCTGTTTTCCTTTAAGTTTTGAGAACTGACAATTTCATCAAAATTCAGGAAATATGTTTATATCCTGACAATAATTCCACAAAACACAAAGGATGCTTAAATCTAACCTCCTTAATAGAAATATATCACTCAAAAAGAGGGAGTATGTATGGTCCAATGAGGGCCTCAAATTTATTTTAGATAACTTGATTTAAGGATACTCGGACAGAAAGATGATAATCCACAAATGTAATCATGTCTCAGCTGAGATCAAGCAATGACTACTTGTCTGTACCTCTTCATTAACCTTGTTCTTATTCAGTTTTTCATCTTGCTAATATCAAGTGTATTTCAGACCATATTACCTTTGCCATTGTGGTTATGTTTTAACCTGTGTCACAACTGTGTTGTATGATTCTTTGTCTCTAAACAGGATTATACAGACACTACTAAACTGATTTCCACAATTTTGTGTTTAAGGCTGGGCCAGAATAGACCATTTAAATTCTGGTGCAGATCTTGGGAAGAGGCAGATCCAGTTCTGCTTTTATGCTTTTGCATATGTAGATGGTCTAGGCAGTTCCAATAGTTCACTTTGACATGCCATTTTGAGCAAGGAAAATGTTCTATGGGTGCTCTCTAGACCAAATGGATATATCTGTTGAAGACAGTTTGCAATTCGTTCAATGATTGTGTTACGTAGAAAAGGAAAGATATACTTGAATATTTGATTAAAATTTAAACAGCTACAGGATAAGGGTCTGTTGCCTTACTCAAACTAGAATACGGGGAGTCGACAAGCGACTACGTGTATCCGCCTAAATCAGAGTGGAACGGGTGAAGTGAGGCATGGATTAAGTGGCAAGGGGAAATAGAGTGGAGTGTTGCATATAAGCATGGATGTCTGCAGCCAAATTGTGTATGAAGGTTGCCACCCTACCACAAAATCCAGAAAGCCGTCCAGTTGTATACATATGCAAAATTTAAGGCAGATAAGTCAAACCACTACATGTATATGAGTGATTTTAGCCTGTGGCAGACAATCAGATGGACGCTGAGCAAAAATGGTTGCAGGTGACGGCACCAGTTTTGCGTATGATAAAGAGCTATGTGAGAACTATACACATGCAAAACTTTGGCCCAATCGATCAAACGGTTCCCAAGATATGAGCTTGGATGTCTGCTGCATAAACTAGAATGCACGTGGCTCCACCTGTCATAAAATCAAGAGAGCTGTCAGGGATGTATAAACCAGCAAAATTTTAGCCAGATATGTCAAACCACTGCCGAGATATGAGTGATTTTATCCCACGGCAGACAAACAGACAGGAGCTGTGCAAAAATGGCTGCAGGTGGTGCCACCAGTTTTGCGTATGTTATAAAGCTCTCCAAGGGCTACATTTGTGCAAAAAAATTTTCCTGATCGGTCAAACGATTCCCGAGATATGAGCTTGGATGTCTGCAGCGTAAACGTGAATGTAGGTGGCGCCACCTGTCATAAAATCAGAAAAGCTATCCAGGATGTATACGCATGCCAAATTTCAGGTGAATTAGTCAAGTCACTGCAGAGATATGAGTGATTTTAACCCAAGGCAGACAAACAGATGGACACTGTGCAATCATGTTTGCAGTGGCGCCACCATTTTTTGTGTATGTTATAAAGCTCTCCAAGGGCTACATTTGTGCAAAAAAATTTTCCTGATCGGTCAAACGGTTCCCGAGATATGAGCTTGGATGTCTGCGGCGTAAACGTGAATGTAGGTGGCGCCACCTTCACAAAATCAGAAAAGCTATCCAGGATGTATATGCATGCCAAATTTCAGGTGAATTAGTCAAGTCACTGCAGAGATATGAGTGATTTTAACCCAAGGCAGACGAACAGATGGACACTGTGCAAACATGGTTGCAGGTGGCGCCACCATTTTTTGTGAATGTTATAAAGCTCTCCAAGGGCTACATTTGTCAAACGGTTCCCTAGATATATGGGTTTATGTGTGGAAACAGAGGTCAGAGGTCAAAACAAAATCGGGCGCAGCAGTTCACATGTGACCCGAACATAATCCCGGGTTTTGTAAAATTCCGCCCAGCGGTTACGGAGGAGTTCTCCGGAAACCTACGCGGCGGCGGCGTGCAGCTGAAAACATAGTATCCGCAAAACTCTGTTTTGGCAGATACAATTACATGCAATTTTCAAGGTCCAGTTCTGAATCTCGAAAATTTGGCGTGATTGGTCCAGACCATCCTAAACTATGATCAGGATCTGGTCTAGCCCTATTCTGGTCAGGGTAAAGGAATGACCAGATCCTTATCAGGACTGGTCCAAAACAAATCCTGATTCAGACTGCTAAGAAAAATAATCCAAAATGATGTCTTAAGCATATACTTTTTATCAAATTTGGGACATATTCACCATAGGTCAGGCTACTCAATATCTTAATTTCTCTATTATCATCATTTAAATTTTATTTGTGCCACATGAAATCACTTATTTGTGCGTAGAGCTATTGGTCCAGACTGGATCCTGATCAGATTTTGTCAAACCTTATCCTGATCGGGATCTGGTCTGGACCGATCAGCAAATAACTGGGGGATCAGGATCTGAGTCTTGAATTAAAACTATCATTTAAGTGGCCTGTGTAATGCAGGTACAAAACACTGGTGTGAACAGAAAGGCTGGTCATTGAACAGATGTATTACAAATTAATTTTCAATACACAACCCAGGTGTTTCAACCAGAGAATGGGTTGATTTAATGAGGTAACTAAGCGTGTAATTAAACTAACAGCTCACCTCAATCAATTAACTGCACCATGTCATGTTTGTGAAGTGTGTCTAAAATGACTTGTGCTGTTTTAACTGCTGTTTTTTCAAGGGAGATTATTACAGTTGTTTAAATTAAAACTGTCATGGATAATGGCATTAGACTGGCAAGTGATTACCTTTAAGGCCTCAAACTGGAAACAATTTGCCCTGTTCTCACAGCTCAAGGTTCTAAAATTAATTTTTGCAAAACTTCGTGTGCCTCTGTTGCCAATTTTTAATGAGTGCTGCCACAGCACAGAAAAGAGCAGATTACTTAAATTACCGTCAGACAGGAGGCAATGTTTTGATCAAAGTTTGTATGCTTTGTTTCTCTGAACTTATTCTTTTTGTGAGAATTAACTGGTGTATAGTTATACCCGAGACTTTTGTCTCTTTGTTATATTTCTGATAACAAATAATATTGATATATGTACTTTGTCTCTAATTTTATACTCTGATGGACTGATCGATATTAGAGCAATGGTACAAAACTGATAATTTTACATTTAACCAAAAGAACTAAAACATATTAAATATACATATTTGTATGTCAATAGCAACACAATTTTATCCATGTACTTCATAGTTCATACACAATCATGTTTAGCACATCATGCACATGTATTTGACTATGGTGTATTATTCAGATACTATAGTTGAACCCTTCTGTAACAATTAACTCAGGTTATAACCCCCTTTGTAACCACTCCGTTCTATTTCCACTCAGTTCACTAATTAATCAATTAAATTTCTTTCTCACAAAGTGTTATTCAACCCTACCCAAACACACCTTTACCTGGTAACTAACCCCCATTCTTGAAAGTATATTCATCAAACAGATTCCAAGAAGCTCTGGAACACATGGAAGAAAATGCCACAGGAAGTTCAATGTCCTTTCACTTGCTTAAATTGGAAAAGTATAAAACAACAGCTGGTTCAAGTTGAGGTCACTGAATGGACTGTTTCTTATACTACTGACGTATGGGCCTAGGATGGTCTTTCATAATTTCAGACACACGGACCAGATAAATAGGGCCACTGGGGTTTGTTCAACAGTCTCCAGACCTGAGTGCATGACCTGAGCCCTGAAGGTCACCTTGAAGCCATGTCCAGGTCAGAGGAGTCACATTTTACCAGACATGTTATCGTTTTGTCCTGACTGGTAGTGGTTAATCATAGACTTACTCTGCAAGTATTAATGGTGGCCCCTAACTACATCCCAGATAAGTTTTTCCTTGCACTAATGTGTCAAAACCTTTTACTGAAGCATGCTTTCTTTAGCAATGTGACAATTTGAAACAATAACAGGATCTATTCAGAAAGTCAGAAACAAAATGATATTTGGCCTATAGGCCATGATGCTCAGCTATTTAATGCAAGAAGTTTATATTTTGTGATAATTGTAATTCTCAGAAATTAAGTGCTTACATGGATCTCCATTATCAATGACCAAAATGTAATAATTTTTATATATCAGACAGTACAACATTTATAATCTGCATTTATCTGGCATTAGATATGCCATAAGTCTTACACTGGTCTTATAAAGTATACCCCCTTTAAAAAGCTCCCTTCTTCTGAAGCATGCATTGACATGTCACAGATTTTACCATAAAAACCAAGGTCAAGGTCACTAGTTTTCAAATGCCTCAAAGAATTTGGTTGAAACACTAATCAAATGTGAGGAAAAAATAAATTTTATATATTTATTTCAAAAGTGATGGGGTACACAATAATTCTGGATTTTTGCTAATTTAAACTTCACCAGAATTTGAACTGGAATGTCCCATTGCAACAGGTTCATATATTTAACTGCATGGCTGTAATTACTGTTAGCCTATTGGATATAAATTTGTAGGATGGTCCTGTGACCTTGACATTTGACCTAAAACTCAACAGGAATCTTTCATTATTATAAGGTGAGCAATATGTGAAAGGTATAGGATAAAATGTTTAACTAAAAATGCATCCATAACATTTTTCAACAAGTGCATCCTTTGACCCTGACCTTTGACCTTGTAACCTCAAAGTCAATAAAAATCTTTCTCGATTGGTAGGTGACCCGTATGTGAGAGATGAAAGGTTAAGGATTGAATATTTGCCTTAAAATGCTCTACAAGCTTTTTAAAAAAAGTGAGTTCTGTACCCTTGACCTTTGCACTTATGATCACAACATCAATAAGGATTTAGCCCCAAACATAGGTTAAGAGTATGTGACAGATGGAAACTTTGTGATGAAAATCTGGCTTTAAATGCGTCCACAAGTTTTTTAAAGAAATTAGTCCTGTGACCTTTGCCTTTGAACTTGTGACCTAAAAATTTATAGGGTTTTTAGTCCTAAGATCCATATCTATTCATGTGCACACTATAAAAGAAATTTTTCCAAAATGATTTGTATTGCTTATTTAATATATTCTCAAGTTGCAGTTATAGGGGTAGTAAATTATGAAGAAATGGCAAAAAATATCATGGGGCACCCAGAGTCTTATTGACAAGCCAAAGCTATCCCAAGTCTCTTAGCGTATACTGATCAATTTTCAGATCAATCCAGGCAGCCATTCTTGAGATATCTAAACTTTGTGTGATCTTCATCCAAATGTTGAACAGGTCCCAGGTCACTCTCACAGTTGAGGGCATGGCCCAATTTTATATACAAGCTTAATTATTATTCTCACCTATACTTATCAATTAGCACAGTATGAAAAAGAACCTGAAATATAGTGTGAGTTGTTGTGTGTACAAGGTTTGTCCACAACAACTGCACGATCATGTTGAAACCATATTAGCCCTGAATTCTCTGTTTGGGGATACAATAAATGCAGACAATATAGCTTACATGAAAAACTTCAATCTTTAAAAATGTTCATTCTGAGTATTTAAATAACTAACATTTAAGTTAAAGGTCTGATGGTTAAAGGTCAGTCAGAAATAAGATAACCTATGTATCTGGCTTAGTCGCTCCGGTTTTGTACATTTGCTCAAATAGTCTTTATACCCAAACGCAAGCATGGTCCATCATAGCTGTAAATTACATAGATATTATAGTACAATTGGGTAAGCAAAGTTAAAAAAGAAGAGAACTCCATGAAGTCCTGAGTCACATATCATAAGGATATTAAACCAGAGTCTATGTTAGCAGAAATAAACAGGCTGTTAGATGTCCAACTAAAATAACACCAGTCTGGATGGATTCAAGAGCCTTGCCAGTTTCTGCACTACCAAGCTTTCCCACTCTGCCCACAGGATAAGTATGCCCTTGGCTTAAACACCATTCATCCGCAATAAAAGTTTTTTCCTGCTGTGTTCTCACTGTGTTTGTCTAGTGTTAAGTGTCTGTTTCCCCCAAACAGCCACATTTTGCACTGATAGTGTAATCTTGCTGAAGTTGTGGTCCTTACAAATAACTACCAGTTGCCAATACTACTACTGTCTGGCTTCTTACTACAATCTTTCCTTCAACTGGCAAGATAAACATCTAGACTGAGATTTGGTCCTGTCAGTAATTCACTTTGCCACCTGGCTGCTGTCAATAAGAGTTGTGACCAACTTTCCTTGCATGATGCGCCAAATGTCTGATATGACCTATGGTCATGACACTCTGCTGTAAAGGTTCACCCTAACTTGAGCCCAAACAGGTTGTAAACAATGCAAATCACTTATAATCTGTTTTTATACCTATTTTGCAACATTTTGTTTAGCTTAATTTTAATACAAATCAAGTCAAGGTGTTGAATATGTGTATAACTTTATGACTGGCTAACCACTGTAATCTCATTTGTAGCACCATACTCCTGCTTAGTAATGAAAATTATATCAAGATATTAGGAAGTATTAAGACAACTATGTGTGGAATAAGCTTCACATCTTGATCGTTATCACTGTGTTTTGAAAGCTTAATTCAAATAGTCAAACTAAGATTTCAACAAACCACTTTAACTACTCCTGTGGATGTTACCCTGAATTAATTATTAGAGTAGTGTTTGAATTGTGTTACTGCTGTGTTTTATGTGTGTTACTGATGTTACATTCGTAAACTGTAACAGAATCTGATAGCTGGAGGGTTTGATTAATTTGGCTTTGGCATTAGGTGCACAAGTTTACTTAATTTGTATAATTTGATTCAATGAAACACCTCTCTGATTTATCTTTGAAACTAGATATTTCTTGGCACCATTTCAGATGCCATAGTATCCCCAGACAATTAATCCCCCCCCCCCCTTCCCTTTTATGAATAGGCCCCCCATCTTCAGCAGCATATACTGACACTTAGCAAGCGACCCTGTTCTTCCATCTATCAACTTGAGAAACAATATTTTTCACCAAATATTGGGGCCAATATGTTGAAAAAACAGAAACAGAAAGGTAGGTGGCGCCACCTGTCTGGTTTTTCAAGAAAATTTTCCAAGATGGATAGACCTGCCAAATTTAAGACCAATATCTTGAACCACACCAGAGATATGAGCAGTTTTCACCAAAAGCATATGTACAGATTGACACCACAGCAAAATGATAACAGATGGCACCACTAGTCTTGAGTACAAGATGGAAGAGTCTAAGATCTATGAATATGCACAATTTCAGGCCAATAGTGCAAATCACTACTCAGAAATGAGCATTAATTTATTTTACAGTAATGGAAAGGTAGGTGGCGCCACCTGTCTGGGATGAAAAGTTTGGCTTAAAATGCATCCACAATATCTTTAAAGATGTGAGTCCAGTGACCCTGACATTTGACCTCATGACCCTAGAACCTACAGGATTCTTACTCTAGTGGTGGGCCATACATAAGTCATGTTTGAAATCCATATGGCTATATGCAACACTGGAGATATCATAAGAGGTGTGTGATTTTCATCAAATATAGAAATATTAAAGGTCAAGGCCACTATCATGGTAAAGGTCATGACCCAAATTTAAATAGACCTCATCCCATAACCCCTACATCACCCCTACCCCAAATCTCTCTACATGTTCATAATATGAAAGAAATCTAGTTTTTGACTTATAATGCTCACATTACTGTCAAGTGGCAATTGTTTGGTTATTAAAAGGCATAAAAACAAGAAAAGGATAATAGGTGGCGCTGACAGATTCCGGCGTATCACAAGGATACCCAAGATCTTTGGTCACCTTGATTTTTAGACCAGTCTATGCAAGCTTTTTTGAGATATTTAAGAATTTATTCTATTCAAGGTCTAGGTCACTCTCCTAGCAAAGGTCATGACCCTATTTTAAATAGGCTTAATCCTCTTACCTATATCTATACAAATTTAAAATTTGAAAAAGATCAGTGAAATATTTTTTGCGTTATCTCGCTCACAAGATTTGTCTAGACGTCTGCGTTGGTGGTGGTGGGACTGTCATGAAACCATAGTATCCCCACTTTGTCTGGGGATACAATTACGTTAGACTTAGGGACTAAGAAATTAAATATAAATACAGGCAAACACCTGAAGCATATCAATACATATTTCTTGCTCAGTGGGAAATCATATGCATATCAAAATTAATAGTTTAGGTTCCAGACCAATGGATGTATAGATCAAGCCTCAACACAACCAGTTTCAAACATACAATATCTCCTCGTGCTCCCAGGGGAAAATGACCAGGTATAACAATTACTCATCTTTCATATTTGGGGTATATAAAATAAATCACTGTGTCATAATATAAGTCTTCAACATGTGAGAACAGGTGACATATGAGCCCAGCCCCACCATGTATTGTTTTGAGGACAGCACAAATACAGGGCAGTAATAAGTTAGCTTGATATATGCCAGACTTATTTCTACAAGGTCAGCTGGATGCCAGCATGTCTCCTACGTTCACACTTCAATAAACAGATCTGATTTCCCCGTGGGTGTGGGGTCCTGAAACCAGCCAATGCGTCTGCTTGCTGCCGCTAACAAATACATCTCAACATCATGGAACTGGTTCCTTTGAAGTTTATGTCAACAACTTGGATTTGTTGACAGGCTGTGTTTATAAGTATTGATGAAAATTCCTTCCCACCCTGTGCTACCCCTGGCTATGTCAGCCAGGAGCCAGCAACACCCAGCTTGGGCTCCAGTACTTCCTCAGCAGCGCTGACATATACCCTGCAAGCATCAGGATCAGTCTTCCAGCTTAGACAATGAATGTGTTATCCTGGTAGATTGGCTCATAAGACTTTTAACTGACAGCAAACAGGTTTTATTTAAAGTGCATGACATGCTTTTATCACAGAAACATCTTGCAATGACACCTTCAATGTTTATCAAGGACATTTTTTTGGTCCAAACTGACACCAACTTTGAAAGAAGTGAATTTTTCAGGTCTAGGTATGTCTGGCAAGTATTTCATATTGTGACAGTCCCTGCACCATCTTCCTCCATCTGTCTGAGTACCCCAATACTACCCTGACCATCTATACCATACACATCTGGCTGATTTTTAACTTGCTCCACCCATATCACATCTGCTGGTCCTGTCAATCAGTTATCTGGATATAGACCCAAAACCTGAAGAAACCCAACACCACAATAATACAGATTCCCCAAATGACATTTTTTTAGACTGATAAATATGACAGAGTCAAGACCAGGTATTTTACCTGTACCTGTACAAATTTACCATGTTGAGAATACATGTACCTGGATGTCATGAGTAGAAGTAACTATACCTGTACCTCAAACTAAAGTTTTGTACCTGGTTAAATGTGTTCCAGGTTCATTATTCCTGCATTGTTGGTCATGTTTTTGCATGTATAAAGAATGCTGATATATCTATTGTAGGTATATACTGTAATATACCATTAAACTTGGTATATGCTGGAAGTGGACAAGCTTAAAGGGGTCCAATCACCTTTGGTGCATGTTGAGTTAACATGAAAAATAGCTTCTTCCCTTTAAAATAAATCTGTACCTGCCAAAATATTGCCTTGAAACCTTGCTTACTCCTGTCAACGAGTGTCAAAAACAGTGGACCGGGCGCGATTACAGGTGTCAAAGTAAACACTGCGTGTGAGGCCATCTGCATCGCTGAGCCACAACACATGTCAATCAGGAGATGCCCTGACTGACTTTGCCAAAAAATGTCATACATATTCCCTCAGCCTAAAACGCTGCGTGTTGCAGCTCAAAATCGGACCACCAGTCACACAGCTTTGTTATGGTAAACAGACACACGTGGACTTGGTTAACAACACACAGAGCCATAACGAGTTGTTAATCAGTCGTATGCAAGGAACAGAGACTGTGTGCTGGGACAGTTTTGCTGGGAAACTTTTGTATAAAGCAAAACTGAACTAATAGTGTGAAAGAACAAGCATAATATTTCTACTGATTATGTCCCTTTAACTAGAATAATAGAAGTATAATACAATATAATATAATTTAGTTCATGTTTCTTAAAATCCAACCAAAATTGTTTGTACCTGTACCTATGTGCTTCCTTAGAATACCTTAAATTGGTACTCTGCAAAAGCCCAGCACCTGATCATCTTATCTACCTGTGCTACCACATAGCTGTACCTGGCCCCATCTCGACATGATATACTAATCACAATCTGCATTAAAATACTATATTTACTGGTTAGTGTGTTGTTCAACTTGCAAGCATTCAAAAAGCATATACCTTTTTAAATTATAAAGGCCAACTTAAAAAGTAAATAAGTTTTTCATTGCCAATCAATCTCTCGATCCACAACATTTCACAGAAATCCAATCACAGCTTTGGTAGGTATCTTGTGTAAAAAATTATATAGTTATATACAAACACTGCAGAATCTATTCTGCATAAATTCACTTAAAACAAAAAAACATATACAAATTTCCTAACTTTATCCCTTTCTCCTTAATATTTTAAGTGAAACTAACCAAAGTCTTTAACATTTGTTAATAAATTGTCAAAGAACCATACATTGTGACATTTGCTGTATTAACTTAGCTTAAGTTCTTATCAAGAGGTCATAAAAAGTGAGAAATACTGATATTAATAATCAGCTGCTCTGATAAAGCAGAACCTCTCTGAATTACAGACATTGTTCGGACCTGGCATTTGTCTGTAATACAGATACATAATACACTGTTTGGTTTTAATAATCATCAACTAGAATACGGGTAGTCGACAAGCGACTACATGTATCCGCCTAAATCAGAGTGGAACAGGTGAAGTGAGGCATGGATTAAGTGGCAAGGGGAAATAAAGTGAAGTGTTGCATATTAGCATGGATGTCTGCAGCCAAATTGTGTATGAAGGTTGCCCCCCCCCCCCCCCCTACCACAAAATCCAGAAAGCCGTCCAAGTTGTATACATATGCAAAATTTAAGGCAGATAAGTCAAACCACTACATGTATATGAGTGATTTTAGCCCGTGGCAGACAATCAGATGGACGCTGAGCAAAAATGGTTGCAGGTGACGGCACCAGTTTTGCGTATGATAAGGAGCTATGTGAGAACTATACACAAGCAAAACTTTGGCCCAATTGGTCAAACGGTTCCCAAGATATGAGCTTGGATGTCTGCTGCATAAACTAGAATGCAGGTGGCTCCACCTGTCACAAAATCAAGAGAGCTGTCGGGGATGTATAAACCTGCAAAATTTTAGCCAGATATGTCAAACCACTGACGAGATATGAGTGATTTTATCCCATGGCAGACAGACAGGAGCTGTGCAAAAATGGCTGCAGGTGGCGCCACCAGTTTTGCGTATGTTATAAAGCTCTCCAAGGGCTACATTTGTGCAAAAAAATTTTCCTGATCAGTCAAAGGGTTCCCGAGATATGAGCTTAGATGTCTGCAGCGTAAACGTGAATGTAGGTGGCGCCACCTATCATAAAATCAGAAAAGCTATCCAGGATGTATACGCATGCCGAATTTCAGGTAAATTAGTCAAGTCACTGCAGAGATATGAGTGATTTTAACCCAAGGCAGACAAACAGATGGACACTGTGCAAACATGGTTGCAGGTGGCGCCACCATTTTTTGTGTATGTTATAAAGCTCTCCAAGGGCTACATCTGTGCAAAAAAATTTTCCTGATCGGTCAAACGGTTCCCGAGATATGAGCTTGGATGTCTGCAGCCTAAACGTGAATGTAGGTGGCGCCACCTGTCACAAAATCAGAAAAGCTATTTAGGATGTATACGCATGCCAAATTTCAGGTGAATTAGTCAAGTCACTGCAGAGATATGAGTGATTTTAACCCAAGGCAGATGAACAGATGGACACTGTGCAAACATGTCGCAGGTGGCGCCACCATTTTTTGTGTATGTTATAAAGCTCTCCAAGGGCTACATTTGTGCAAAAAAATTTTCCTGATCGGTCAAACGGTTCCCGAGATATGAGCTTGGATGTCTGCAGCGTAAACGTGAATGTAGGTGGCGCCACCTGTCACAAAATCAGAAAAGCTATCCAGGATGTATACGCATGCCGAATTTCAGGTGAATTAGTCAAGTCACTGCAGAGATATGAGTGATTTTAACCCAAGGCAGACGAACAGATGGACACTGTGCAAACATGGTTGCAGGTGGCGCCACCATTTTTTGTGTATGTTATAAAGCTCTCCAAGGGCTACATTTGTGCAAAAAAATTTTCCTGATCCGTCAAACGGTTCCCGAGATATGTGGGTTTATGTGTGGAAACAGACGCACAAACGGACGCAGAGCGCAGAGGAAAGGTCAGAGGTCAAAACAAAATCGGGGCGCAGCAGTTCACATGTGACCCGAAAATAATCCCGGGTTTCGTAAAATTCCGCCCAGCGGTTACGGAGGAGTTCTCCGGAAACCTAACAAAATCCGTGGCGGCGGCGGCGTGCAGCTGAAAACATAGTATCCGCAAAACTCTGTTTTGGTGGATACAATTACAGAGTCTGGTATAGAGAAGTGACGATTCACATAAAGTTAGAATACTGTACAATCAACTAGAATACGGGTAGTCGACAAGCGACTACATGTATCCGCCTAAATCAGAGTGGAACGGGTGAAGTGAGGCATGGATTGAGTGGCAAGGGGAAATAGAGTGAAGTGTTGCATATTAGCATGGATGTCTGCAGCCAAATAGTGTATGTAGGTTGCGCCACCTACCACAAAATCCAGAAAGCCATCCAAGTTGTATACATATGCAAAAATTGAGGCAGATAAGTCAAACCACTATATGTTTATGAGTGTTTTGAGCCCGTGGCAGACAAACAGATGGATGCTGTGCAAAAATGGTTGAAGGTGGCGCCACCAGTTTTGCGTATGATAAAGAGCTATGTGAGAACTATACACATGCAAAACTTTGGCCCAATCGGTCAAACGGTTCCCAAGATATGAGCTTGGATGTCTGCTGCATAATCTAGAATGCAGGTGGCGCCACCTGTCATGAAATCAAGAGAGCTGTCGGGGATGTATAAACCTGCAAAATTTTAGGCAGATATGTCAAACCACTGCCGAGATATGAGTGATTTTATCCCATGACAAACAAACAGACAGGAGCTGTGCAAAAATGGCTGCAGGTGGCGCCACCAGTTTTGCATATGATGAAGAGCTATGTGAGATCTATACACATGCAAAATTTTGGCCCAATCGGTCAAACGGTTCCCGAGATATGAGCTTGGATGTCTGCAGCGTAAATGTAAATGTAGGTGGTGCCACCTGTCATAAAATCAGAAAATCTATCCAGGATGTATACGCATGCCGAATTTCAGGTGAATTAGTCAAGTCACTGCAGAGATATGAGTGATTTGAACCCAAGGCAGACGAACAGATGGACACTGTGCAAACATGGTTTCAGGTGGCGCCACCATTTTTTGTGTATGTTATAAAGCTCTCCAAGGGCTACATTTGTGCAAAAAAATTTTCCTGATCGGTCAAACGGTTCCCAAGATATGAGCTTGAACGTCTGCAGTGTAAACGTGAATTTAGGTGGCGCCACCTGTCATAAAATCAGAAAAGCTATCCAGGATGTTTACGCATGCCGAATTTCAGGTGAATTAGTCTAGTCACTGCAGAGATATGAGTGATTTTAACCCAAGGCAGATGAACAGATGGACACTGTGCAAACATGGTTGCAGGTGGTGCCACCATTTTTTGTGTATGTTATAAAGCTCTCCAAGGGCTACATTTGTGCAAAAAAATTTTCCTGATCGGTCAAACGGTTCCCGAGATTTGTGGGTTTATGTGTGGAAACAGACGCACAAACGGAAGCAGAGCGCAGAGGAAAGGTCAGAGGTCAAAACAAAATCGGGGCGCAGCAGTTCACATGTGACCTGAACATAATCCCGGGTTTCGTAAAATTCCGCCCAGCGGTTACGGAGGAGTTCTCCGGACACCTACGCGGCCGCGGCCGCGGCGTGCAGCTGAAAACATAGTATCCGCAAAACTCTGTTTTGGCGGATACAATGATCCTTAGTGGATTATAATTGTAATGCATCCTTTGATCATGACACAGCAAGGCACAATGTCAAGTTAAATGTGCTGCTTGTGAATTTATTCAAAAGGCATTATTCTATAAATATGCAAATCCAGCCATCATGGACCGCCATGAAATACCAGCAATAAGAACCTTTGGATACAAAGGCCACAGAGCTCAAACACAGGGTTAATATTTTGTTTCATGCAGCTGGGAGCAGGTGGGAAAGGCAGCCATTTCTGACGCCGTCATAAGATTACAAAAATTATGTGATAACAATGCATGAAATTAGTTCTTAGGCAGGCAGAAAGTGTTCCAATTGGCTCTCTTAAAAAGTAAAATCTGCTCTTTTATGGAGGAACGTGATAATTAGGCCTGGCGATATCCATAGCATCTATGGTGCTAGTAGCAAAAGGAAATTAACTTGTTTCACTTATTGGCAGGGATCATTATTTGATCATGTTGCCAGAATCGGTGCCCTTATTTATCAATTCTCACCAGCGACAGACTGCAGTGAAACGATAACAGCCAGAAAATCACAAAAAGGAATGTGCCAGATTACGTCTTCCTGTGTGCTTGTGAGGATAGGGAGGTGAGGCCATTCACTGGCTTGGCCATTGTTTGCGTTGGGTTCTATCTGTCTGAGCTGTTGTCCTCTGGGGTTTAGCAACCTAATACACTGTAACGCAGGGATGATGGCTAATTTCCAGCCCTGTGTTACCAGTCTATTATGTACTGATCAAGTAACAACAGTCTCTATGGCCATTGATTTCCAGCCAATGCTTTACACGACAAAGTGACTGCAGCTCCATTTGGTACATTTATTAAACACATCTGTTGACTCTAACCCATCTTTCTTTAGTAATTTCTTACAGTAGATAATAAATTTCCCTCTGTAGCCAGTTAGATTACTGCCATCAGTAAGTACAGTCATCTCTATACCTATTAGAAATTCACTTAATAGGAAGTTTGTTTATTTGCATATTGCAGAAATTAAGATTCCTTTCATCTCCGAGTACAATAAAAAATGTCCTGCTATTAGCAACACATATATGAGCATTTTTCAGCTTTTATCAATAAGAATTTCCTGAATTCTGGAAATAGGTGGTGTAGACAATGAACTAACCACATCACTAGCCACATCACGTACAAATTCTAAACCTGTCTGACAAACATGCAGACCTCTACCACAAACATTCTTCATTTTGTATCAGAACTGTTTAAAGACTGACTCTCCTTTTTCCTTAAAGTCTGATTGTGGCCTCCATTTAAATTTCACTTTATAGAAATCTCTGCTTATTTGCAATCATGAACCTGACAAATATCTGTTGCTATTAAGTCGGAATTTTTACGATATATCTATGGAATATAATTTTACTGTTACAAAAATTACTTTCTAACTTTGCAATTGTATCTTTTGTGCATCGTTTGGAACTGACAGTACTAATGTGAAATACTGGTTAAACAAATAAAGGCATGTATCACTATTTTCACATCTTTTACAGATTTGTATCATTCTTTATACCACTTTTATCGGGTGGTATATTTAATCTATTCATGACCGTTAAATCTTTCTGATACTGATGTTCTGGGTGAGTCATTAACAAGTTCATAAACATATTATAAATAAGTTTTTTTTAAGCACTGATGACAAAGTTTTATAATTTTTTACTATAGGCAATGTGTCAGGGATGTAAATAAATTATCAAAGAATAAGTTTGAACTAGAGTGGCTTGATTTTGCACTTGCGAAAACAGATGTCTCCCCCCCCCGTCCCCTTTGCATATAGGTTATATCAATGTAGACACGGTGAGAGATCTGACCCTGTCAAGGTCATCAGGTTTCATACTCATCCAAGATTTTGGTAGGAAAATTCATTGTTTCAAATTTGGGAGGAAAATATCAAACCTTTCAAAAGTTATCACGTTCACAAGACAATAACTATAAATTGGCTGATTTGACATTGAAGATACTGGTCAAGGTCACCAGCTTTTGAACTCCTTCACAAACATTGTAGGAACAATCGGTGTACCAAATTTGAGGACAAAATGGAAAATACTTCAAAAGTTATGGGCTTCACAAAATTTTACATTTTGGCAGATTTGACCTTGTAGATGAAGGTCAAGGTCACCGGGTTTCAAACTCGTCTGAGATTTTGGTGGGAACAACCAATGTTTCAAAATGCAGAGGAAATATGCAGCCCTTAAAAGTTATCGCGTTCAAAGATATCCTACAAAAATTTAACATTTCTAATGTAAAGCTACATTTTACCATGCCAATATTCAAGAGGAAAATACCTACAATACTTGAATGGAGTTACAATGGCACCATTTGATTGGGAGCCTGCAGCATGCAGATGACAGCACGCAGATGACAGCACTGTACATGAGGGACTTAAGATCAGATTAATGAAGAGTACTCCTTTTTTTCCGGAATATCATTACAGAATTAGAGCAAATGCATGTGTTTTACATATATCTTGTAAGTATATTTTTTTTTGTATTCATCCATAGATAATTTCCTGCATTAACATAATTTGAAATATGAGCCTGGGCTATAAATTGAGATCTTTCTTGAATCAACCTCTGTGCCAAGATTCAATATATTAAATATGAGTTCTTGGCAATCCAGAGGCTAGTCAAATTAAAATTATTGTATTTTTACCAACCTCATCAAAGTAGAGCTATCCATAATTTAAAGAGTTACTGAACCTTTAAATAGGCACTAGATTATAGTTTGGTTCCAAACAGACAATTATTACCACAATCTTAATTGCTCAGTTAATGGCTACATGGGGTTTTAACAAATTAAACAGGTTTGACTTTATATCCATACAAATGTACGATGACTCGTACTTAATTTTCCCATGTCTTATAATGAATGCTGAGTGTACCACTATGCATATTATACAATATAACTCATGCAATAATAAAAGGAAATTCATAAAATTTGCAGGGCATTTCGGGAATGTGCCAATGAAGAAAGATTAGATTTTGCTGTGGATCGAGCACATGATCTTTATTCAGGAGCATCATAAAGAATTATTAATTCACAAATGTACAGTCACTTATATGCATGAATGAACTGGGGAATATGGCTTTTGGAGCATCCCACAATACTATGTGAACTAAGAAAAGCAAACACATCCCTTAAGAAGGGTCTTGAAATGTGCTCAGAACAGATGTACATCACTAGGTAGAGTATGTGTATGTCATGCAGTCAGACAGGAGACACTGTGTCCACTGATATACTTCACTCTACTCCCGGGCCTGTCTGGGAGCGCAAGATAAAAACTAACATGGGAGTTTGTCCCATAGGATAGCTGTGAATCATAAAAGAGATAAAAAATGTAGCCCACTACATGATATCATATTACTTACCAGTTATATGCACAGGCATCTTTCATATTGCATAATCTGACTGCACGTAACATGACCCAGTGAAATTTAAACTTTTTTTTAACCAACTGTGAAACTTCAGATGACTTTAGCTTTGGGTATCATTTACATCTGGACAGTGTTTCAACCTAATCCAAAAGAAGTGCATGATAATTTAACTTATTAAGGTCACAGTAATAAAAAGGTGAAGTTTTGTCCATATAATGTGATTTAAATTAGTAAAGTGTTAATGGAGTCAATTTACATCTGCATACCAATCAAGTTTCACTCTCTCTGTTAATATTAACCTTGTCGCAGCGCAGGGTAAAAAAGAGTCCAATTATATCTTTATTGCTATTTGCTGTGTGAAAACAGTATAGGCATATCTAAATCAATTGTAGCAGTTAAATGTGGAATTAGGTTAGGTATAACAAGACTGCTTGTTGGAGCCACATGAGATAACAGTGATCATGTTCTTCAGTATAGATAACATTAAGATACCTTTGTTTCAGCCAAGTGTAAAAACAATTAATATAGTTATATCCAGAGTGCTTGTTTCAGCCCACTGAGAAATTAGATCTGTTATATCCCGATCACTTGATGCAGCCCTCTATGATAAGCCCAGTTCTATCTGGATTATTTGTTGTAGCTCATTCAGAAAACAGTCCTGTTGTATCAATCACTTGTTTAAGCCAAGTGAGAAAACAGCTTGGTTACATCCAGAAGGCTTGCAAGTTTATCTTGCAGTCCAGTTTGCAAACCATTCAGTTACATCCAGACTACTTGTTGCAGCAAAACATGAAAACTGTCCAGTTATACACCAAGCTTTTTGCAGCTTAGTATGAAAATAATTCAGTTATATCCAGTTCACTTGATGTCGCCCAGTACAAAAATAGTTCAGTTATATCAAGATAACTTGACACGGCCCAGAATCAAATCAGTTCAGTTATATCCAGATCATTTGATGCAGCCCAGTATTTAATCTGTTTAGTTATATCCAGATCACTTGATGAAGCCGAGTATCAAATCATTTCAGTTATATCCAGATCACTTGATGTGGCCCAGTATCATATCAGTTCAGTTATATCCAGATCATTTGATGAAGCCCAGTATTTGATCTGTTTAGTTATATCCAGATCACTTGATGCAGCCCAGTATCAAATCAGTTCAGTTATATTAAGATCACTTGATGAAGCCCAGTATTAAATCAATTCAGTTATATCCAGATCACTTGATGCAGCCCAGTATCAAATCAGTTCAGTTATATTCAGATCACTTGATGCAGCCCAGTATCAAATCAGTTCAGTTATATCCAGATCACTTGATGCGGCCCAGTATCAAATCAGTTCAGTTATATCCAGATCATTTGATGCAGCCCAGTATCAAATCAGTTCAGTTATATCCAGATCACTTGATGCAGCCCAGTATCAAATCAGTTCATTATATTCAGATCACTTGATGCAGCCCAGTATCAAATCAGTTCAGTTATATCCAGATCACTTGATGCGGCCCAGTATCAAATCAGTTCAGTTATATCCAGATCATCTGATGCAGCCCAGTATCAAATCAGTTCAGTTATATCCAGATCACTTGATGCAGCCCAGTATCAAATCAGTTCAGTTATATCCAGATCACTTGATGCGGCCCAGTATCAAATCAGTTCAGTTATATCCAGATCATTTGATGCAGCCCAGTATCAAATCAGTTCAGTTATATCCAGATCACTTGATGCAGCCAAGTATCAAAACAGTTCAGTTATATCCAGACCATTTGATGCAGCCCAGTATCAAATCTGTTCAGTTATATCCAGATCACTTGATGCAGCCCAGTATCAAATCTGTTCAGTTGTATCGAGATCACTTGATGCAGCCCAGTATCAAATCACTTCAGTTATTACCAGGTCACTTGATGCAGCCCAGTATCAAATCAGTTCAGTTATAACCAAGATCACTTGATGCGGCCCAGTATCAAATCAGTTCAGTTATATCCAGATCACTTGATGCAGCCCAGTATCAAATCAGTGCAGTTATATCCAGATCATTTGATGCGGCCAAGTATCAAATCAGTTCAGTTATATCCAGATCACTTGATGCAGCCCAGTATCAAATCTGTTCAGTTATATCCAGATCACTTGATGCAGCCCAGTATCAAATCAGTTCAGTTATATCCAAATCACTTGATGCGGCCCAGTATCAAATCAGTTCAGTTACATCCAGATCATTTGATGTAACCCAGTATTAAAACAGTTTAGTTATATCCAGATCGCTTGATGCAGCACAGTTTTATGCAAAGGGAGATCTTTCACATTAGGTGCCTGCTGAGGCCACATATTTATCTAAAGCAGTAAGACACAGCACACTTCCTAATATTGTGGTTTCCTTATATAATATGACTGATGACAAAAGTTTATTTAATCTTTTTAGTGCATTGCAATATTTTCACATATACTTTACCCGTAAAACATTGATTACGGTAAAATATTACCACACTGAGGCATTTTCCTAATTATACAATGATAAATACAACATTGCAGAATTTCCGATAAATAATTATCTTAAATTAGCATTACAGCACAATTGGTATCTGACACAAAGCTCTTCTTTTCAGGATTAACACAATGTACTTTGATTACAAGCACTTGACCATGAACGGGCCTGGCTGTGGGGCTGGTAATTGGTATTGACCAGTGGTGTATAGGCTGTCATATTACAGGCCTGAACTGACTACCACAGACCATCCTTGAATTGGCACAGCCTTTGTGCTTCTACGGAGCTTTTATCAATTCTACCCCTGGCTGTGCTCCACCACTTTCATGGCTGACCAACACCCGTTATAAATCAATCTTTTATTACTACCAGATAATAGTATTATGTTGATGTATTCTGTTACTGATCTAACTCCTATGATTCCCAGAAGCTGCAAGCAGCAATACGTAAACTAATGAATTTGTTAAAACATGAGAACTGATATACATAAAACAATTATATAAACAACATTAGAACAAGTGCAATTTACTGAAAAAGTATTTTCCATAGATATTTTTGGAAAGTTTCTCTTAATTAAATCTAAAAAAATCAAAGTATAAATACTCAAATAAGCTCCAAGGTATTTTCCAACAAATATATTTGCATAATTTTTTTTAACTTTACATACCTTATTTGACTTCATGAGCAACCCAGGTGCTCACCTGAGTGTATGATAGTTCAGATCCCTGTAGAGCATTCCAACCCTTTAGAGCCCAAATTTGCCACACTTTGGTAAACTGGCAACTTGAATGACTGACCATCCCAATGTTGTGCAAGCTTTGGCATCAAAATGCCATATTCAAATTTTGTATTAGTGGTCCTCATCCATGTAGGAATATATGACTGATATGATCATTAATGTATTAAATAAATGGCAACTTTAGATTGCTCACGATGAGCAGCTGGTCAGAAGGGGGGATGGTTTATAGAGGAGTCACACTTATTAGGTCAAATAAGTATTAATTACATTCTATTAAAGGTTTCCAACCCCCCCTAAAAAACACTTTTTATGGGAAGTTTCCTTTTAGACTTTTATAGGTTATCTTCTTACAATAACTTTTGAGGATCAAGAAACAAGCAAGTTGGAAGTTTATGTCACACATTAAAGCCAGCTATACACCTACCTTTTCTTTAGAATTTATGTGATTTTTGACATACACCACATACCTATTAATGAACTTGGGGTAATTCCTGTAAGAAAACTTCTCATAACACCTCTGTGGTGGATAGTCTGAGCTTGTTTATTTACAAGCTGTTAATAAACACTGCAATGTTGACAAATGGAATAACCATGTAACCTTAAGGTTTTGCATATGTGGAAGCAGAAAGGGAAATAGTTGCAAAATGCCCTTCACAAAACTATGGTTCGTCTGACATGATGAAAGATCGAATTATGTGCTGAATTATTTTGGTGGCCCCCACCTCTTATAAACATGTGGAGATAAAACTTAACATACAGCCTGTGTGCAGTGGGACTGGCTTTTTACAGAATATTTTCATAAAACGGTTATAGGGGTTATTTTATTAGATATAGATGTCAGAAATGGTAATAGGTCCCTTTAATCTTTTGGACCAGTGGTGATATGTGGCAGTTCTGCCATTTAAGACTCATGGAAAAGTATGTAGTACAGAACCACAAACATGTATTTTTTTTATTTTAAGATTTTATTTCTTCCCCATGCTTTTTCCTTGCAGAATGTTCCATCACTTTTTTTCCTGAAAGTTATATAGAACTATAATTTTGAACTTTCTGGGAACCTCCTGAACTCAGTATGATAACTTAATTCCTTCCAAATATAAATATATGAAGAAACAAAACTGCATGCATCCTGAAATATTTGCTTTCTTTTCACATTTTTAACAAGATAAATTGTCTTATCCAGATACAAATATTCAAATTAGTTTGTTTTATTAATACAACATCCACAGATAATTCTCCTGGCCACAGGAGTCAAGATTTATATGATGTAAGAAAAAATTTGAGCACTAATGAGATAAGAATGGATTTTACATAAATTCAAGACATGTTGCAAGAAATATGGCTGGTATCTAATGAAATAGCTTGAGTGAGAGTTTATGGTAATTTTCTTGTGGCATCTCCCATTAGTAAAATTTGATGGCCAGGATAAGGGATTATTCAAGTTAATGCCATAGCTATCAAGATTGTCTACATTAGATCATAAAGGTATTGTTTCCGATACACCAGTTCTGATCAGCTGTCTCCTGTGATATATAACACTAACCCACACAATGTATTTCTCCCTTTATTAACCAATAAAATGTTAGTACACATTTGGGATTCAGATATGAACCACCCTCAGCCTGGATGACTCTTCATAGCCTTATATATATTTGGGCCTTCTCTTTTGACTGATACATCATAACTGAAGGAGGGTTGTCAGTGTACAAGGTTACATTTTTTACATGTATTTGTCCGAGGGAAGATGGAGAATCTTAGAAGATCCAGAATCTTTTGGGAGAAACTGGAATTCTCATTTATCCCAGGAAGAATGAGATTTCTCAATTTTCCTAAGAGGAACAGAAATCATTTCATACCATCTCTTGATTCTCATTCTTCCTGGGAAGATCCTGGACATATACATAGATGACACAAAATTTTTAAAATATTCTGATCAAAGATCCTTTATACAGTGGCTTGGAGATTCCTATAAGATACCTGATTCAGCAATTATACTCTAATAAACAAGTGACCCATGGGTCATGAGGCTCAGCTGAAACTGACATGAATACATTGACATGCTTGTATTAATTACTGTGGATGTCTTCTTATTTGCGGTGGTTTCAAATGTCCGATATTCGCGGTCGCTCTCTGACCGCAAAATTGAAACCACGCAGTTTTGAATGCATATATACCAGACCATAATCATTAATTTCAGAAGCTGCCGACAGTTTACGACAGTTGAGATTTATCTTCAGCTACGTAGTGATGTTCATCGAGCCTGGTGCATATACGTTAAATGATTCAGGGAGAATGACAGGGCTCATTTAAATTAATATCGGTTTGCCTAGATGCAAAAACCGTGATCCTTTGCAAGTGTGTGCTAACGCCGGCAGACACGCCCGGCAGTTTTTCCTGTCCCCCGGCACATGACTGGAAAGTGTCAGTGCCCGCTGGGCAGTAATATTTAAAAATTACGTGTATGTGTGCCAGGTTAGATGACATCCAGGGCCGCTTAATTGTATATTGAGTAGAAGTACTCTTTCACATTGTACCGTATTTAGTCATGTTAATGAATAAAATTTACCACTAAAGTAGTGAACGTATCCGCTAGGGTTGCGCCACCTTGTAACTGTATAAAGGACTAATTCTGTGGAATCATGACTCGCCAAACGATGTATGATTGGCTGGTGATGACGTGAATTTTGAATATATTTGAAAGGTCACAGTTCATTTTGGGGCCAAATTAAGTGCCGTAAAACAGTGGAATATTATGTTTCGCTTCAGATTATAACTGTAAGAAACTGAATACAATTCCTTCTTCCACAACATAAACGGCACTCAAATTAATCTGGGCACATCCCTGCCTTTGATACTGAAACAAGGGGGCTACCTACAGGCGTCCCTTGTTGGTTGAGCAGGTGATTACGACTCTACTTTTAATTAACAGGAGTAAGATACCCTTATCAAGACAGTTTCCCTAAACAAACTTAATACATGTATACGGTTTTGTAGTTACAGGTTGGTTTCTCGACACACTTTAATAACTATGAGTTGTTTTTAATGAGCCTCGGCCCTGAACTAATTACAGCCAGCGGGGTCAATGCTTCCCGCAGGCGTCGGCTCAGCGGTCTGTGATTGTTCGAACATGCGATATCTAGACAGAGAAATAGTAGAATAAAATAAAAGTGAAATCACCGGTTAATGAAATAACTTTTGATAATAAAATATACTACTAGACCAATGATAGAGTGCGAAAAAGGAACCTCGTGAAACTTTAAAAAATATAAAAATCGCAAAAATTCAGCCCCGCCGATATAAAGGCAACCAAAGTATATGATGTTATGATCTGGTAAAACATATTTGTTAAGGAACTTGGAGCAATGGGTAGAAATACTTCCAGAGTGTTCAAAATCATGTTTTTTCTCCTATAGTCTTGTAAAATATATAGCAGCAAGAAGATTATACTGGGAAAACTCCCCAGATGCTAAGCGAGTAGTTTCTACATCAAACTGCTGACTTGTGTCCATCTGACTTTAGGGTACTCAAATCATGTTGTTTCATATAGCTCACAGAATATAGGTCACAGTGACCTTATTTTGGATGTCAAAGGAGACATTACAATGACCTCCCTATATATATTAAGAAATACATCTCTTGAGCCATCAGTAAATATCTGTCACCTGTCTGATCTGGGTGCTCAGAAATAGGTTTTCTGCTCACGGGTTGGAGAATATATGTCACAGTGACCTAATTTCAGGATTCAAAGGAGACTTACCAAGGACCTCCCTCGATGTCTTATTTAAAGGTTAAAGGTCCAACAGTAAAGTATGGTGCTGTCTAGGTGCTCATAATCATATTTTTGGCCAGTTGGTTGCAGAATATAGGTCACTATGACCTTCTTTCAGGTTTCAAAGCAGATTTGGCCATATCCTCCTTGGATGTTATAAGATTCTAGCATAATTGTGACATTTTGTGTCCTGTCCAACTGTCTGGTTGTTCAAAATCATGTTTTGCAGAATATAAGTCATCATGGCTTAATTTAAAGGTTTCCAATTAAAATCTGGCCAAGGCTTTCCTGGATATTACATAATAAGATTCTAGGGCTAACAGATTCAGTTTGTGTACATCCAACTTCAAGGGTGCTCAAACCATGTTTTTGCAAGTAGCTTGCAGAATATAGGTCACTTTGACCTAATTTCATATTTCCAAGGACATTTACCCAAGATCCCCTTGAATGTCACATCAGAAGACTGTAGGCCAAATGGATACAAGTTGTGCCACGTCTGACTCTCTCAGTGCTCAAAATCATGTTTTTGGCAAGTAGCTTGCAAAATATAGGTCACTTTGACCTAATTTCATGTTTCTGAGATTTGCCAAGGATCTCCCTGGATGTACATTTAAAAGTTTCTACGGTCTAACAGATACAATTTGTTCCCTTTCTAACTGTCAGGGTGCTCAAATCATGTTTTTGGCCAGTTACTTGCAGAATTTGGATCAACATGACCTATTTTAAGGTTTCTGAGAAAATTTTCCCAGAAACTCCCTGGATGTTGTGTTAGAAGATACAAGGCCTTACAGATACAATTTGAGGCCATCTGACTTTCAGGCTGCTCAATTCATGTTTTTTCCCATACATGAATTTAAGGTTTCCCAGGAGAATTACCTAAATTCTAACTAGATGTACAATTAGAAATTTCTAGGTTTAACAGTTACATGTTGTGCCCTGTTATCATCTGGACTGCTTCATTTGAAGGTCTCAAAAATAGAGTAAAACATGCATAAATAGTTAGAAAAAGTACAGGTGGCACCACCAGTCTTCAGGAATTGATAAAATATGCTTTGAATAAATCATGGAATAAATGCATAGTTATTGAGATCACTGAACTTTTGCATCAAATATTTAATTATTCTGGAGAGTATTTTTGAATCCCAAATCCCAGAGGATATAGGATAAAGATCACATCGACCTAATTTCAGGTTTCTAAGGAGATTTATCATGGACCTCCATGGCTTTTCAGTTTGAAGTTTCTAGGTCCAGCAGTTACAATTTGTTCCCCGTTAACTGACAGCATGACAGACGGACAGACAGACGATGGGCAAAGAGTGACTGCTATAGCTCAGATGATTTTTAGTCATCTGAGCTAAAAAGTAATGTTTTATAAAAAGGAAATCTTTCTTTTCACAGCAGTTCTCTTAATTAACAGAACATTTTACACAAACATCAATTTATTGTTTGATGACAATTATACATTAAGGTAAATGGCTGTAAAATGCTGAAACACTGCTTATAGCACATAATGACCAGGATGATAGGAATATCTTCAACAATTTTTAAGAAATGCTGGAAAGATGCTTATAACACACTCACATGACTCTGGAAAATTTGCCTTCCAAGCAAGATTAAACTGTCTGCCTCAGTGGACTTGAATATGTATTTATGCATCATATTAAATCCTGGAAATCCCAGCCATTTGGGGAAGTATTTATCTTATATTTTATCTTTTATCTTCTTCCCTTATCTCTCTCCTTTTTATTCATATGGGACAGAGTCCATAACCTGTGGAGCAGTCGCCAGTCATTTCACAGTAAAAAGAAAACAGGTCTTTACATAGATGGGGTTTTGACCAGATCTAAAGACTCCAAAAACTGCCCAAAGCTGATTACATCCCATGTAATAGCTGTTCAAGTAGCTGACACAGGGATATTTACACAGCCTTTAAAAAGCAGCACAAAAAGATATCCAAGCTTGATGTATTTACAAGTAATTTCAGTCTAACAGGTCTACGCAGGCTCCGGATCTAAAAATCTATATTATAGATAGTATTTATTCAAGCCCATCTATTGAGGAGATCCCGTTTCACATGCAGGCTATTGATTTGTAACAAATCACAACTCCAGCCATGACAGGTAGCTACCGCTGAACAAGTTTATACTCCTCTTTGCCTCAGATGACCCTAAATCTTGCCATCCGATTAACAGCGGGGGCTCCTCCAGAACTGGATCTGAAGAATCCTGACCCGGATTTGTCAATTTCCTGCTGGTAAATCGGGATCAACCTGACAATTTCAACAAGGTCTACATTTGCCAATATATCTACTAGTTCTTATCTATTGATACCACTGCAGTGATATTGGCTGAAGCTGGCATGTTGTAGATTAACTGATCAACATCATTTTGAAAGACTAGGACTTGGACCAGGACAGCTTGTGTTTAACTATTGGCTTGTTTATCTCTGTGCATAATTGATCATCTATTACTTCAGGAAACTGGAGGTCATTAGGAATACATGATTTAAGTTTTTTTCAGTGCAATAAAAAACCTCTAAGCCTTAATTATCACTAATGTATCAAAATCTGGAAATACAAATCAAGAGTAATTTGTAATGATTCCAAAACAAATCTTTGAAACACGTAATCTTTGAGAATACAAAGTCACAACGATAAATTTGTATTTAATACTACTGTACCTGATCAACACTTGAAGTTAATTTACTTTGATCAACTGTGTTGAATTTATGCTGCATGAAACACTTGTCCAAATTAGACTCTAACTCAGACAGTTCACTTTGTTGGTGGCTGCAATGTAAGCAAATAATTTTTTTGTTTTTGTTTTTCTAGAGGGATTTTTTTCTGGGGGAGGTAACTGCCTCCATTTTTAATGCTTCACTTAGCTAATGTATATACATCTGCAGAGTTCCTTTCTGGTTTCGGACTACGTGACGGGCTTTTATCTGATTTTTACTGGTGTCAACCAGGTTTGGTATACCTTTCCTGTGGGCCCTGGGTGTGTGTCATCCCCATTACTGGGTCATAACACTTAGGAACCCCCAAAAGGTGCACTCGTTTGTGAGTGAAACACGACTGATGGGCACAGTCTCCCCATTGAGCCTGCAGAGCGCTCACCCTGGGTGGGGGCCGACCGTGAAAAATCTTGCCGCCTCGGCTGAGATTCGAACTTGCGATCTCCCAGCTTTAAGTCCTGCGCTCTACCCCTGAGCCACAGAAGCCAGTAAGTAAGCATTTAATTAAAATCCAGTGCCAATCTTTTCTGCACCTCCAAAAAATTAGAAAACATGGAAATTTAATAAATATGCAAAGCCTATAAATGGTTCCACAAGTGCATTATTTCACAGGTTTTAATCCATAATCGACCACTTCAATGCCTGCACTTCTCTGAAGTGGCGTTATACTCATGGGTAACTGCATGGTATCCCAAAACTTGTGGTCTGCACCCTGTTACCCCTGTCATCCTTTAACAGGTGGGTTTCACTTGAAAGCATTAGATGCTGACAACATTGACGCCCACATACTGGCAAACGCAGCCACCATATGGCAAGGGTCACAGCACCCAGCCCCCTGACAGTCAAACAGATCTGATTCTGGATAAATATCAACAGGTTAACAGTACATTCACTACTGTTACTTTTTCTCACAAATCCATATTGTATTTCCTCAAGTTGTCAACAGATATTTCCGCTCTCAAACCTCTTTTATTTTTTTTAACTCTGCAGCTGGATAAAACACAAGGAGAAAACAACCTTCATTCAGCTCTTGACATTTACAGCTGTGAAGATGTAACTAGTAGATTAATTTTGAATCAACTCGTAAAATGCTAATATTTTTAATCAGCGAATTAAATGAATGATCAATTTTTGTATTACAATAGCATTTTTTTCACTTCCTATACATTGTAACTATAACAGTTTTCCTAGTAATGGCTGGGCAATTCTACCATCTACATACTGGTGCATTTTAAGTGAACTATTCAACACTATGATGAAATAGGGGATTTTTTTTTGTTAGTATGATAATCTGCTACCAAATGCCTCATTTCTTTCTTTCATTGCATACTCTTGCAGCTGCAAGTACAGAAAATATCAATTGAAATCCTGAAATATTCACATAATTTATAACAAATTGGGGTAAGCTGAACTGAAAGGAGCATTTTTATAGTCTCAGGTCATACTATATATATAGTTATTGGGTTGACCACAAAGTAGGCACCACAGGCCACTAACCTCACAACAAACAACTAGTATGGGAATAGTGTGGTCTGTTCTCATAAAGGCACTTTAGTTCACAAAATGCTGTACCGTGGCAAATTTGCCTGTTTGTCTGATACAGGGAGATTACATATAATTTTGAGGCATGTATGTCACCAGTAATGACGTCACAGGGTGCTCAACATTCTTTCTACATCTGGTGCCAGCTGGGGTAAACATCTTGACAAAAAAACCTACTTGTACACAGTGTGTTAACACCCCTCTATATCCTAGCATCCAGTGTTTCAGGTCCAAATACTTTATACATTCTTGTCAACATTAAAATCACAGATTCAATCTTGTTTGTAATTTGTTATCTAGCAAAACTTCCTGTAAGCACAAGACAGTGCTTGTCATTGTCAATATTTATTAAAGTTAGGTTTTATAAATAAAATTAAATTGAAAAAGTTTCTTAAACATACAAAAAAATCTTTGTTTGGAACATCTTCAACAGATGTAAACTGATCGAAGCTGAAAATGGACTGCCACAGGTACTCTCTTGCATACATATTCTACTATAATGGTTGTCTGTTAATTATCTGATAAGCATAATGAACTAATGGATTATTATGACAGCCAGGACTAAATCACACCACATGAACTTGCATGCTGATAAAAACACTGTTGCCTGTTCAGAACAAATTACAATCCTTACACTTGGTTGTACATAGTCAGTTGACATATTTGACATATATATTTACTAATTACCCTGCACTTTGCTCACTCTGTGGACTGCAAGATGAACTTTTTGATTGCACCTGTATTTTCTGGCTTACTTTGGTGGTCTATAAAGTGCCTCAGCTATGACGTAACACTAGTTGTACTACATACCCAAAGAACCCAATCTGCTAAGTGAGCTGCACCTGGCTCAGTCCATTTATGACCCTTTAACTGGGTTTGATCTGTCTGCTTTAATTCAGACTTACTCTACCTCAGACATCCACTTAGCAATTAAGGTATTCACAATTTTAAGCTACCAGTACCAGCAAACTACTTTTAGTGGGCTGATATCAAACTACATGAAAATATCTCAAATCCATTTATTTTGTTTTTCCTATATCATGTTATTTTTTCAAGTTTAAAAATGAAATTTTTAAATTTGTATATGAACCAAAATTTAATAATTCAATTTAAGTTAAATGGATTTGACATATAACTGTAGACTGAAATAAGCCCATCAAAAAGCAGTTTGCTATAACTGGTTGCTTAAAATCATGAACCTTTCAAAAATTAAATATTTTTAAAAACAATGAAAATTTAATATGAATATTAACTAATATTTAGTAATTACATATACCACCATAAAAAAACCACACCAAGTTTTATAAAAAGATTCTAATCATGGATCTTATATTAATTTTAAATGACTTTTTGCTGATTTTTATTCAAGGTGATTTTGCCCGGAATGCTAGCTTAAACTGTTATTCAATATACACACTGCCTAAAATTAAGATTGGCTACAGGGAGAAATATTGATACAAGATTATCAGTTAAATTAAGGTTGGCTACAGGGAGAAATATTGATACATGATTATCAGATAAATAACGGTTAGCTACAGGGAGAAATATTGATACATGATTATCAGATAAATAAAGGTTAGCTACAGGAATAAATACTGATACATGATTATCAGATAAATTACGGTTAGCTACAGGGAGAAATATTGATACATGATTATCAGATAAATTAAGGTTAGCTACAGGGAGAAATATTGATACATGATTATCAGATAAATTAAGGTTAGCTACAGGGAGAAATATTGATACATGATTATCAGATAAGGTTAGCTACTGGGAGAAATATTGATACATGATTATCAGATAAATTACAGTTAGCTACAGGGAGAAATATTGATACATGATTATCAGATAAATTAAAGTTAGCTACAGGGAGAAATACTGATACATGATTATCAGATGAATTAAGGTTAGCTACAGGGAGAAATATTGATACATGATTATCAGATAAATTAAGGTTTGCTACAGGGAGAAATACTGATACATGAAAATTAGATAAATTAAAGTTAGCTACAGGGAGATATATTGATACATGATTATCAGATAAATTAAGGTTAGCTACAGGGAGAAATATTGATACATGATTATCAGATAAATAAAGGTTAGCTACAGGAATAAATACTGATACATGATTATCAGATAAATTACGGTTAGGTACAGGGAGAAATATTGATACATGATTATCAGATAAATTAAGGTTAGCTACAGGGAGAAATATTGATACATGATTAACAGATAAATTAAGGTTAGCTACAGGGAGAAATATTGATACATGATTATCAGATAAATTAAGGTTAGCTACAGGGAGAAATATTGATACATGATTATCAGATAAGGTTAGCTACTGGGAGAAATATTGATACATGATTATCAGATAAATTACAGTTAGCTACAGGGAGAAATATTGATACATGATTATCAGATAAATTAAAGTAAGCTACAGGGAGAAATACTGATACATGATTATCAGATAAATTAAGGTTAGCTACAGGGAGAAATATTGATACATGATTATCAGATAAATTAAGGTTAGCTACAGGGAGAAATATTGATACATGATTATCAGATAAGGTTAGCTACTGGGAGAAATATTGATACATGATTATCAGATAAATTACAGTTAGCTACAGGGAGAAATATTGATACATGATTATCAGATAAATTAAAGTTAGCTACAGGGAGAAATACTGATACATGATTATCAGATAAATTAAGGTTAGCTACAGGGAGAAATATTGATACATGATTATCAGATAAATTAAGGTTTGCTACAGGGAGAAATACTGATACATGAAAATTAGATAAATTAAAGTTAGCTACAGGGAGATATATTGATACATGATTATCAGATAAATTAAGGTTAGCTACAGGGAGAAATATTGATACATGATTATCAGATAAATAAAGGTTAGCTACAGGAATAAATACTGATACATGATTATCAGATAAATTACGGTTAGGTACAGGGAGAAATATTGATACATGATTATCAGATAAATTAAGGTTAGCTACAGGGAGAAATATTGATACATGATTAACAGATAAATTAAGGTTAGCTACAGGGAGAAATATTGATACATGATTATCAGATAAATTAAGGTTAGCTACAGGGAGAAATATTGATACATGATTATCAGATAAATAAAGGTTAGCTACAGGAATAAATACTGATACATGATTATCAGATAAATTACGGTTAGCTACAGGGAGAAATATTGATACATGATTATCAGATAAATTACGGTTAGCTACAGGGAGAAATATTGATACATGATTATCAGATAAATTAAGGTTAGCTACAGGGAGAAATATTGATACATGATTATCAGATAAGGTTAGCTACTGGGAGAAATATTGACACATGATTATCAGATAAATTACAGTTAGCTACAGGGAGAAATATTGATACATGATTATCAGATAAATTAAAGTTAGCTACAGGGAGAAATATTGATACATGATTATCAGATAAATTAAGGTTTGCTACAGGGAGAAATACTGATACATGATAATTAGATAAATTAAGGTTAGCTACAGGGATATATAATGATACATGATTATCAGATAAATTAAGGTTAGCTACAGGGAGAAATATTGATACATGATTATCAGATAAATAAAGGTTAGCTACAGGAATAAATACTGATACATGATTATCAGATAAATTACGGTTAGCTACAGGGAGAAATATTGATACATGATTTTCAGATAAATTAAAGTTAGCTACAGGGAGAAATATTAATACATGATTATCAGATAAATTAAGGTTAGCTACAGGGAGAAATATTGATACATGATTATCAGATAAGCTTCAGCATTTGACTCTCAATTAAATCAGGGTTGAATATCAGGATCAATGTTAACATTATTAAGATATCTATTTGAGTTTGGCAGTATATAAAAATATTGACACCCTTATAATGAGACTATTTGTTTTTTAAATTATGCACTTAATTTGCCTTGAAATATGTTTAAAGGTGCTCATGATTTTTTTTATTAAGAAATTACTGTACCATACATTTTAAGATTATAAGCTGAAAATTTGTTCTGTTTGTTGAAACTATTATGCAGTTTGCATTATGGATTATATTTTCCTCCATGATTGAGCATCCTGATTAAGGTTGCATGCTCTGCTCTTGCTTCAGTCCCTTCAAAGAATTCCTAATGTGTGATTTTCCTTTATACAGGAAAGAATACTATGATTGATAATGAACCAAACTTGGGTGTTGTTCATAGGTACTATTCCAAGAACTGAAATAGTACAAAAATTGAAGCATATGTTGTGCTTCCTGCAAGCTTGCTAAATTTTAACAATATTTTGTCTTGACTGTCAAATTAATAAAAGAACTATTTATAAATTCAAAATTTTATTTGTCACTAAGTCCACAAAATTATTAATATTTTGATGTGGTCATATCAAAATAACATCACAAGCTTGGAACAGCAAACACTAAATTAACCAAATGAAAAATAAACCAAAACAGTTACACCAGAAGCGAAATAAATATGCTGAATATTAAATAAAATCATAACATACAATCAATGATTGCATGCTGTGTACACAAACTATAACAATCCTGATTGCACGGATCTACTCATGATAAGGAGTCCAGCTCCATGCAATACTGCAGGCTGATTTTTCTAATGGTCTCTTTCTGTCCTGTTTCCACCAGTATCCTTTCAACTTTGATTCAACACACAGGGTATAATTAAATATTTATTCAACTCTGAAAGGATCCTCTTAAAGCTTTAATGGGAACCTTCTAAGCAGGTACACCTGGGGTTTCTGGCCAAGAAGAACCAGAAGAGTTGTGGTGTGTCCCAAAGGATCTCATTTAAATTTAATGGCAACGGTTACAGGTCTGACACAGTCGGTCTATGCTATCTTCAAAAACAAAGTGTTCATTTTCTGCAACTCAGATGGCTTTGTGGTGTTTGAGTATTCTGACGTTTTTGCTGAACTTTGCCTTTCCTGATAAAATCATTATTTTATGCTCTGCCTAAATCATGTTCATTTTAAATAAATTAGATGTTACTTGCTTTTTACCTATATGATTTCACTTTGTTGATAATTAACTTTTCTCAGGGAACAAAACCAATTTCTAACTAATGGCAGCTTTGTTTTATGCATTAATTATATCTACTTGTAGATGCCATGTTTGCTTCCACTGCATTATCAGCAATATCACCCTTTGTTAATTTACAAAATTGTTTGATTGTTGCTTTATTAACACAATCAAATTATTAGCTATGCCAAATGTATAAACATTACACTTAGGTTCAGAACCCTTACAAAAAATTAAGACAACCTGCTCATGAAAGATTTGGCAGACCTGGCAAAAATGTTTCAGTCCTTGTGACTTTCTTTTGTTCACCATAAAAATATTAAATATCCCATATGACTTAATTAGATGCCATTCTGTTGTATCCTGCACTCTCAAATCCTTCCATATTTCGCGACAACTACCTATGTAAAAATGTGTATTTGAATGTCATTGTCTTTAATCAATTCAAATTAAGTGAGTATTCAAAATATGACAGTAGCAAGATGAACAGCTGATAATAAGATATGTTTATCTTTCCAACCATGGGAGCCTGTGCAACCACATCCATTTTAACATCTCTTGCAAAAGGACAGCCTTTGGCCCCACATCCATTGCAACTTTTCTTACACAGGAACATCCTTTGGCCCCACATTCAATGTAACATCTCTAACACAGGGATATCCATCCAGTGCAAACACTCTTTGGGTAATCTAACCTCTCTTACACAGGGGACACACTTTGGGTCTTTTAAACCAATGTAACCTCTCTTGTACAGGGACACCCTTTGGGTCTTCTATCCAATGTAACCAATGTAACCTCTCTTACAAAGTGACACACTCTTATCTCCATATCCAATGTAATCTTTTTTTGCACAGGGACACCCTTTGGGTCTTCTATTCAATGTAACCTCTCCAACAAAGGGACATTCTTCGTCTCCACATCCATTGCAGCCTTTCTTACACAGGGACAAACTTTGGCCTCACATCATATGTAACCACTCTTATACAGGGACATCCTATGGGTTTTCTATTCAAAGTAACCTCTCTAGCACACTGACACCCTTTGGCCTAACATCCAAATTAACCTCTCTTAAACAGGGATACTATTCAGGTCCTCTATCCAATGTAACCTCCCTTACACAGGAACACCCTTTAGCCCCAAATTCACTGTCCAACATCCACAGTTGTCTTGCTTGCACTGAAACCCCTCCTGGTCCGCAAACATTTTACACTTACCATAAGGATATAGTTTCCATATTTCCTATCTTGTGCCATATTTCCTAACTCTTTCATACATCATGCAAAATGACACAGAGAAAAGCACTGCAGCAAATACCTGTGAAAACATTAGCAAATCCCCTTAAGCAGCTTGATAGCTGCTTGATATTGATACCAGTTTATTATCATTGAGGTAAGAAGGCAAATATTGTAACGAGCTAAAGGAGAAAGAGTGCTATAATTCTTATCCAGTTTAATAGTCCTTACATTCATACAAAAAACACCAAAGTTTTGATATTTTCTAGTTTTCAAATTACAGACCACCTCATTTCAACTGAAGAAATCTGAAAGCTATCAATTCCACATGTTGCAGGAAATTTACCGGCAAAATAATATGCTTTCCTATTAACAAATCAATATTGTGAATATCCATTCAATCTGCACAAATGGTTTAAATGGCTCTTTGATGATTATGCCAGCTAAATTCTGCTTGGGCCTAAATATCAATATATTAGTGTTACATTCCCATATTCCACATCCAGGTTTGTGTTTTACTTACTAGAGATAAAAAAGCAGCACTTTCACAAAGGAAAACTGATGGAAGGTGGCAGGTCTCCCACGGGTACAGTTATATTAGGTATTTCAGGTGGTTCTGCTTCACTGTTTAATTATTCAGTTTGAACATGGCAACTGCAATAGCTTGAATGACATCCTAGGCATGTCACTACTCGGTGAAAAATGTTCCTGGTTTTCATAGCCAGAAAACCTGTGGTCCTCTGTGAACCACTTGAATGCTGGAGCTACCAACCATATATGAATTAATAATGTCTCTTGAAAATGTTGGGTATCACTGACAGGAGGAATTTCCTATTTTTCCATGTTATTTATCTTGTAAATATGACTGAAATGGTAAAATACTGTCAGCATAAGAGCAAATGATATATAGACTTCATTTTGCTGCGACAAAAAAATAAAAATTCAACATACATATTTGTATGTCCAACTTTTCTAAGCTCCTGACAGAAATCAAGACCTTTGACATTTGAAGAAAACAAGACATATCAGTAACTGACACACAAGATATATCAGTAATTGACACACACTCTTTACAGGGCCACCAATCACTCTGTACATGAGAGTTATAATGAAGTATAAGCAATAAAGACAGACACAAATAGTTCTATGCATGGTTGAAAACATCTGTCATGCAACTGACATTTTAAGAAAGCCAAAATCCTGTGGTTTGGAAATACTCTACATGCCTCACACTGCAGTCATCCAAGATCTCCTTGGCTTTAACTGCAGCTTTGTATAGCAGGATTCTCCGGGTCCCACCACTGGGGTGGACACAGAGCAAAGAACTGTAATCAGACCAATGAGAGCATGGAATCACATTGTGCATCCAGCTTCAAAGTTTAAACATGCGACACACACTCTCACTGGTAGTGGGACCCAAAGCTTCCTGCTGTTCAAAGCAGCGGTAATAGCCAAGGGGATCTCAGATGACTGCAGTGCAGAGCTACTGCATGAGGAGCATAGGAATACATGAGCTTATAATAAGATGTCAGGATATGGGCATTGGATTAATACAGACAGACTGCCTAACACACCCTAGCACATCTGTGGGACATCATTTTAGCAGGTATGTATTAAAGTCAGGTCATCTATGAGCAATTTAAGCAAAGACACTATCCTTTTATGTATATATATTTGTTGGAGGTAACCACCTGCATTTTTTTACTCTAAGTACATGTACATTGGAATTCTATTCTGGACTTGGACTACATGACAGGGCAGTATCACACGCTTGCACTCATTTTATACCCTGGTGTTTACCAGGCCCGGTGACTTCTGCACCTACGGACCCTGGGTGTGTAATCCACCCCATTGCTAAGTAATACCACCAAGGAATCCCGAAAGGTGAACTCGTTTGTGAGTGAAACACGGCCATTGGCCATGGCCTTCCCATTTCAAAATGGGAAGGGGGGCTGACAGTGAAAAATCTCACTACCTTGGCTGAGATTTGAACTCATGGTCTCTCGGCTTTGAGTCCTGTGCTCTACTCTCAAGCTAAAGAAACCAGTAAGACACTATCTTCAAGTATAACATATTACATGTATAATATGTGCATTAAACATGTTAATGTTTAATCAAAATCCCTTTAACATTGGTATACAAACAAGCATTAATATTTTTTCTTTATTTTTGTAATTTTTCTTCAAACATGATGATAAATATTCCATCCATTTCAGGAAGAATTAATTAATTTAAATGAAAAACAAACATCAAACAGAAGTATTGTCTAGACAGTCAGCATTAGCTAAATAAAGTCCTGTACCTTTTATTCATAGAAGGCCTGTGGTGGTATATACAGAGAAGCCCTGCTGCATAATTATAGGATATCCAGTAAGCCCGACTTGATATATAACACATTATCAATATATATGCAGCATGCCCCGCATGGAAAATGGCTGAAATAAGACTTTATGGGCCCTAATGAAACCGAGCCATCCGGAGTGTTTGCTAAATAACCTTGACCCTATACCAGTCCAAAGCACAGCTTAACGCAGCTTCTGCAGCCCTTATGAATCTCGACCACCTGTCATCCTGATATCCACAAGATTTTCTGAGCCATACCTGAGACCTCATTTGACAGGGAAACTTGATCAGCTGTAATGAGTTATATCACACGAGTTCAGCAAGTTTAACACCTTGTTATTAATATCAAGCATGTACCATGGGTAGCAGTGTACCTTCAGTGGGTATATTTCTATTGCACATTTTTTTTAATCTTATACTGCAAATCATTATAACCTTCAGTCCTTCACTACAGAGGTTAGGTTTTCACATATGCCAGGTGGTTGGTTTGTTTGTCTGTTAGCAAAATTACACCAACATCACTTATTGAATGTCTATCATATTTTGTTAAGGGTTGGGGATGGTCCATTACATTTTGAGGCTAACCTGGACTGGGGACACATGAGTCTCAATGCTCAGCTGAATTTGTCTATAAGGATATGTTTATGAACTTTTTTTTTAAATATGGGTCCTGTGATCAGTTTGAAGCCAACCTTTCTACCCAAATTGGAGTTATCATCTGGTAACTAATTTCTGGATGGATGGGCCCTGTGACCTTGACCTAGTAACCCTATGATCAAAAGAAAACTTTCCCTATTTGCAGGTGCGCCACATGTTCAGGAAAGAATGTTTGCGAAGAAAAGTTTCGTTTAAAATGCATCCACAAAACTTCTTGTGTCCTGTGACCTTGACCTTTGATCTCATGACCCTGGAATCAAAGTTCTTACTTTAGTGCTGGGCCATATATCGTCAAGTTTGAAACCAATATTTCAATTCAAACTGGTGTTATCATCTGGACACTTATATGTGAATAGATGGCCCCTGTGACCTTGACCTTTGACCTTGTGACCCCAAAATTATAATAGTTTCTTCCACCTTTGGCAGGTGAGCAATATCTGAAATATGGAAGGTTTGGGATGGAAAGTTCGGCTTAAAATACACCCACAATCTTTTTAAAGAAGTGGGTCCTGTGACTTTGACCTTTGACCTGATGACCCCAAAATCAAAAGGGTTCTTACATTATTGGTGGGTCATATATAAGTCAAGATCGAAACCAATATTTCAATCCAAACTGGAGTTATCATTAGGAAACAAATTTGACAGGAATATAGCAAGTCAAACAGACTAATTCAAGCGGGCTCCAATAAACACTAGGTTTCATGACACAGATGAAACCACAGTTACGAATCTGATAGTATCAATCTAATTTGGCAGTCACAAAAACGGTTAAAAAAGAAAAAAAAAAGAAAAAATACAAGTGGTGCCACCAGTCTTCAGGAACTGAAGAAACCAATCACAATCAATAAACACACTGCATTTTAGAACACTGGAGAAAAAACAAATGAGAAACTGACATAATTACTTGCATTTGATGGTGTCAAAAACAGTTAAAAAATTTTTTAAAATTGAAAAAATATTGGTGGCGCCACCACTTTTCGGAAACTGACAAAACTAGTCCTGATCAATGTTCAAGGCAAGATTCATGGCAATCCATGCATTAATTATCAAGATATTGGAGGTTTTGTATTAAATTTTAATTATTCTTTGGGGTAATTATAAGCCAGATAGCTCAGAAGATATACGTTCACAGTGACCTAATTTCAGGTTTCCAAAGGAGATTTTTTATTAATCTTCCTGGATATTCAGTTACAAATTTCTAGGTTTAGTGGTTAAGATTTGTGCCCTGCTAATAGAAGGCCTGATGCCCAGATACCAGGACAGACGACAGACAAAGCACCATTCCTGTATACCTCAGTTGACTTTCAGTCAGCTGAGCAAATAAAAAAATGCAGATCCAGCAGAATAGTTTTGATTTGGTGGAGTTAAGCACTAGACTCAGTGTCTAGTTCAAAGGGACTACATAAACATTTGCAACTAGACATTTCTTGGCACCGCAGGTGCCAGAGTATCCCCAGACATAGTAGGCCCCCCTCCTACAAGAACGGACCCCCATTTTTAGCAGCATATACTGACACTTGGCACATTAATTGTTTATTCCATCTAACGATCCACAATCTTGTTGAAGATGTTGGTCCTGTGACCTTGATCTTTTTAAAGATGTGTCCTGTGACCTTGACCTTTGATCTCATAACCCCAAAATCAATTTTGGTCTTGCTTTTCCAATGGGACATATGCAAGTCAAGTTTGAAATCTATACATCAATAAAGCAGGAATTATCATCCAGAAACTTATTTTTGGACAGATGGCTCCTGTGACCTTCACCTTTGACCTTGTGACCTCAAAATTGATAGTGTTCTTCCTCTCTTGGCAGGAGAACTATATGTGCAAGATGAAAGATATGAGATGAAATGTTTGGCTGAAAATGCATCCACATCTTTTTAAAGATGTGTCCTGTGACCTTGACCTTTGACCTCATGACCCCAAAATCAATTTTGGTCTTACTTTTCCAATGGGACATATACAAGTCAAGTTTGAAATCTATACATCAATAAAAGCAGGAATTATCATCCAGAAACTAATTTTTGGACATATGGCTCCTGTGACCTTCATCTTTGACCTTGTGACCTCAAAATTGATACAGATCTTCCACTCTTGGCAGGTGAACTATATGTGCAAGAGGAAAGATCTGAGATGAATTGTTTGGCTGAAAATGCATCCACAATCTTTTTAAAGAGGTTTCCTGTGACCTTGACCTTTGACCTCATGACCCCAAAATCAATTTGGGTCTTGCTTTTCTAATGGGTCAATAACAAAGCAAAGTTTGAAATCCATACATCAGTAAAAGATGGAATTATCATCCAGAAACTAATTTTTGGACAGATGGCTCCTGTGACCTTCACCTTTGACCTTGTGACCTCAAAACTGATAGGGTTCTTCCTCTCTTGGCAGGTGAACTATATGTGCAAGATGTAAGACCTGAGATGAAATGTTTGGCTGAAAATGCATCCACATCTTTTTAAAGATGTGACCTTGACCTTTGACCTCATGACCCCAAAATCAATTTGGGTCTTGCTTTTCCAATGGGACATATATAAGTCAAGTTTGAAATCCATACATCAATAAAAGCAGGAATTATCATCCAGAAACTAATTTTTGGACATATGGCTCCTGTGACCTTCACCTTTGACCTTGTGACCTCAAAATTAATAGGGGTCTTCCACTCTTGGCAGGTGAACTATATGTGCAAGATGAAAGATCTGAGATGAATTGTTTGGCTGAAAATGCATCCACAATCTTTTTATAGAGGTTTCTTTTGACCTTGACCTTTGACCTCATGACCCCAAATTCAATTCCAGTCTTGCTTTTCCAATGGGTCAAATACAAGTCAAGTTTGAAATCCAAACATCAATAAAAGAAGGAATTATCATCCAGAAACTAATTTTTGGACAGATGGCTCCTGTGACCTTCACCTTTGACCTTGTGACCTCAAAATTGATAGGGTTCTTCCTCTCTTGGCAGGTGAACTATATGTGCAAGATGAAAGATCTGAGATGAAATGTTTGGCTGAAAATGCATCCACATCTTTTTAAAGATGTGTCCTGTGACCTTGACCTTTGACCTCATGACCCCAAAATCAATTTGGGTCTTGCTTTTCCAATGGGACATATATAAGTCAAGTTTGAAATCCATACATCAATAAAAGCAGGAATTATCATCCAGAAACTAATTTTTGGACATATGGCTCCTGTGACCTTCACCTTTGACCTTGTGACCTCAAAATTAATAGGGGTCTTCCACTCTTGGCAGGTGAACTATATGTGCAAGATGAAAGATCTGAGATGAATTGTTTGGCTGAAAATGCATCCACAATCTTTTTATAGAGGTTTCTTTTGACCTTGACCTTTGACCTCATGACCCCAAATTCAATTCCAGTCTTGCTTTTCCAATGGGTCAAATACAAGTCAAGTTTGAAATCCAAACATCAATAAAAGAAGGAATTATCATCCAGAAACTAATTTTTGGACAGATGGCTCCTGTGACCTTCACCTTTGACCTTGTGACCTCAAAATTGATAGGGTTCTTCCTCTCTTGGCAGGTGAACTATATGTGCAAGATGAAAGATCTGAGATGAAATGTTTGGCTGAAAATGCATCCACATCTTTTTAAAGATGTGTCCTGTGACCTTGACCTTTGACCTCATGACCCCAAAATCAATTTGGGTCTTGCTTTTCCAATGGGACATATATAAGTCAAGTTTGAAATCCATACATCAATAAAAGCAGGAATTATCATCCAGAAACTAATTTTTGGACATATGGCTCCTGTGACCTTCACCTTTGACCTTGTGACCTCAAAATTGATAGGGGTCTTCCACTCTTGGCAGGTGAACTATATGTGCAAAATGAAAGATCTGAGATGAATTGTATGGCTGAAAATGCATCCACAATCTTTTTAAAGATGTGTCCTGTGACCTTGACCTTTGACCTCATGACCCAAAATTCAATTCCGGTTTTGCATTTCCAATGGGTCAAATACAAGTATAGTTTGAAATCCATACATCAATAAAAGATGGAATCATCATCCAGAAACTAATTTTTGGACAGATGGCTCCTGTGACCTTCACCTTTGACCTTGTGACCTCAAAATTGATAGGGGTCTTCCTCTATTGGCAGATGACTTATATGTGCAAGATGAAAGGTCTGAGATGAAATGTTTGGCTGAAAATGCATCCACATCTTTTTAAAGATGTGTCCTGTGACCTTGACCTTTGACCTCATGACCCCAAAATCAATTTGGGTCTTGCTTTTCCAATGGGACATATATAAGTCAAGTTTGAAATCCATACATCAATAAAAGCAGGAATTATCATCCAGAAACTAATTTTTGGACATATGGCTCCTGTGACCTTCACCTTTGACCTTGTGACCTCAAAATTGATAGGGGTCTTCCACTCTTGGCAGGTGAACTATATGTGCAAGATGAAAGATCTGAGATGAATTGTTTGGCTGAAAATGCATCCACAATCTTTTTAAAGAGGTTTCCTGTGACCTTGACCTTTGACCTCAAAATCAATTTGGGTCTTGCTTTTTCAATGGGACATATATAAGTCAATTTTGAAATCATTACATCAATAAAAGCAGGAATTATCATCCAGAAACTAATTTTTGGACAGATAGCTCCTGTGGCCTTGACCTTTGACCTTGTGACCCCAAAATTTATATGGATCATCCATTATTGGCAAGTGAGCTATATATTCAAGATGGAAGACCTGGGATGAAAGTTTGGCTTAAAATGCATCCACAGTATCTTTTAAAATGCCAGTCCAGTGACCTTGACCTTTGACCTCATGACCCTAGAACCTATAGGGTTCTTACTTTAGTGGTGGGCCATACATAAGTCATGTTTGAATTCCATATGGCTATCAACACTGGAGATATCATAAGAGGTGTTTGATTTTCACCATATATGGCAATATTCAAGGTCAAGGCCACTATCATAGGAAAGGTCATGACCCCAATTTAAATATGCATCATCCCATAACCCATACCTATGTATATGCATAATATAAAAGAAATCTGTCCATTAGTTTTTGACTTATAATGCTCACAGTGCTGTAAGGTGGCAATTTAGGGGGTATTACACGGCACAAAAACAAGTAAAGAATAATAGGTGGCGCCACCAGTTTGTGAAACATGACAACCCTATCCATGATCTTCCATCAACTTGATTTTGGGATAAATCCATGCAAGATTTCTTGAGATATTAAAGAATTTGTGTGATTTTCCCCAAAATTGGACCTATTCAAGGTCAAGGACACTCTCCTAGTAAAGGTCATGACCTCATTTAAAATAGGCGTCGTCCTCTTACCCATATCTATACATATACCAAGTTTGGTAAAGTTCCGTGAAATATTTTTTGGGTTATCGCGCCAACAAGATTCATATGCGGCGGCGGCGGCGGCGGCGGGACCGGTATGAAAACATAGTATCCCCCGACTTTGTCTGGGGATACAATAATATACAATTTTTTCCTGTATTGGCTAATTTGACCTTGGAGACAGAGCTCAAGATCAACAGTGTTTAAACTCATTTGAGAATTTGGTTGAAACAATTTGAGGAAAAAATAAGTAGTGCTACAAAAGTTATCATGTTCTCAAGTAAACTGAAGTAATCCTAGAAAAGATGAGCCATAGGTCAGCTATTTTGAACCTTTTAACTCCAGGACAAGGTCTGCAGTCTTCAGTCTCATCCAAGAACTTGGTTGAGACAACTTGTGTATGGCATTTGAGAAAATTCGAAATTCTTCAGCAGTTATGGGGTTCACATTTTTTTCATTTCATCTAAATTGACCTTGAAGATGAAGGCCAAGGTCACTGGTTTTCAAATTTGTCCAAGATATTGGTAGAAACATTTCATAAATGGAATTTCATGAAAAATATGGATTGGATTAAAGGTATCACGTTAACAAGAAATCACCCATATGACTATGGATGCCAACATCACCGACAAAGACAGACAAAAGACATTATGAACAAGTGGGTCCACTTCTCGATTAATGAAATTGCTGAGTTTGAAGGGTAATACCATAAATATTAATATTAATCACAGTTATTACAAGCTTCTGTCTGGTAGAAAAAAGGACTTGGGAAAATGTTTCTATTTTATTAACATCCTTTAATGCGCTGGCATTTTCCCAGGATGTTTGACAGGCTGGGGCAGACCCTAATGTCACAAGAGTCAACACAAACTCACATTATAGCCAGACAGAAGAAGAGCCAAGCTTTCACATGATTGTTTTTATAGCTTTGAGATCCTGTTGTCCCAGTGTTTGTACTAATGGCAAGTTTGTCCATATCCCTTTGTGTCATTTTTCTAAACCAGAGGAGTGGAAGGTTCAGGCTCAACTTACCTGACATTTTAAAAGTCACCCAAGTCCTCCATGTTATGTTTTTTTTTGTGTGTATTTTAATAGATACAAGAGCTGCTACAATCAATTGTCTAGACTACTGTGTGAGATCTACCATAAAACACTTGTTTTTTTATTGATACCATTTTGTCGAAATTCCACTCCCTACTGACACAACAATTACAACAATCAACTGGCTCCATCTATTTCATGTATTCTTGAGAGTTTGATAAAATGCATGAAAAGAAATATCATTTGCAATATTAAGGTGTTTATTTATAAAGACACCTATAGCTTTTATGTTCATATATATTTTCCCCTATATATATTGTTAATATATGCTTTTTTTGCATATTTTACACAAAGCTCAATTTCTTGTGGCTTTAATTCTCTGAGGGGTACTATGTCTTACATAATCCTGGGACTTGCCTCTAATTTCCAGATGTTTTGTTCTCAGACATGATGTCTTACCAGAAGACCTGTCAAAGTTTCATGACAATTTATTCTGACACTGAAAAGTCCTTGGACATTACTTCAATTTTACTTTTTTGGTATCTGTTACCCATTTTAACCAAAGTCTGATAAATAATAATAAATAATTTAACAAGAATAGTGTCTCCAAAGTTGTCTGTGAAAACAAAAATCAATAAGAAAGGCAGTAATTACATAAACTGTCTATTATTATTCCAGAATTCATGTGTAAATGTGAGATTTCAATCTGACTACTCACTATGGTAGCTTTGTCTTAAATTATAAACCTGTGTTCTTAAAACTTTAATATTTCAGGTTTTCCCTCAGCCACCTTCAGCACCTTTAGAGTTAACTGGTCTTTGTACACCATAAGATTGTATTTTCTGGAAAAGGGAGGTGTATTTTCAGTTCTATTGACATTTTGGCATTTAAACTTTTGCAGCATTGTATTAGTATCTTATGAAGAACATAACTGCAACATATTGGGAACAGGAAGTGCTTTTAACTTCAGTATATTGAGTGTTTTGGTCCTAGAAGGCACGGGCCCTACTGCTCACAGCCGCCATGACATATGAAGACAGAAGTGAGCACCTATTATAAGCCACATGTTGTTGTGTTCTCTTTCTGTAGAATTAAGGGATTACACATATTTTAACAAAGATTATTTATACATAAGCTTAGTTACCATAATAGAATTTTGTTTAAATAAAATGAGATAATTGAGATTATAATGGATTTTCTCCCCATTATAGATACATATCTTTAAGAGCTAATAATCCCATCCAAATGCATATGTGGAATGGTGACTAAAATGTACTGTCAGATATATCTAACAACTTTGGTGGCTAGTTTTTACAGTCAGGGGTCTGTACACATCAGCTGAGCTTCACAAGATACTGGGAAATCACATCCAAACCATCCAATTAAGTCTATGGGCATTCTGAACAATGTTTTGTTTTTTATTTTATGAGGATTTAAAGTCATTATCTCTATTTCAACATTATGTTTGTTAAACCAATCTCCCCAGCTCCTGGCTCTCACAATTAATTAACCAAATGTATCATATCCTCATTAACTGAAAACAGACAATTAATTACTGGTTTAAATTACTGGAAGCTTCACTTGCTCAACAATTAGGAAGTTGACACTTTTTTGAAACATGATTATTGCAGATTAACAGTTCAACAAAACGCTTCAGTAAAGCAGAACCATATTCAAATAAATGAGAATATAACATTGTATAGTCCTGCAGAACTGTCACCATGGTTACCAAGATGCAGTATCCTCAAGATTAAAGGTCCTATTGATATGCATAGAGGTCAGAGGTCAACCAGCCTTGCACCTGCAGGAAGAAGAGTTGCAAATGGCTTGGTTACAGGACTGACTTGTCAGGTGGCCATTTTTTCAGTCAGACCAAAAACAGCTAAATCCCACACTTTGAATTTTTTACAAATGTGGCATTAATCTATTAACAAGTGACCGAGGGGTCATGACAACAGATCTCTGAAATTGATTATTTCTATCAACTTAGATTGCTGTCATTTCAATATTTGTACAGTTGTGTCAGTGGCAATTATGAAGAATTTATCAAAAGGATTTTCTCCAAATTTTCCATGGTGATAGATACATATGAGTAAATGATTGATGCATGTTCTTTCAAGAACACTACACGAGTCTGATTTTCTAATTTCTAGAAACACATGAAATGTAACTTGCAGAAATTAGATCACAGTGACCTAATTTTTGCCATGCGAGGAGCTTTACCAAGGACCTACCTAAATATTAATTAAGACATATCTAAGTCAAACCGTTATAATTTGTGCTTTTTTAACAGCTAGACAGCCAACAGAGGATGGACAAAGGTTGACGGCTATAGCTCAGATCACGTATGGCCAGCTGAGATAAAAAAAAATCTAGACCACACCAGTTCTCAATATAAACCTGTTTTGATATTTGCCTCTGCCAGGATGGTATGCATACCTGTTTGTGTCTTGTGTGTTTGTATGTTTGTGTACAATCATGACAGAATCTCATGAAATTTTTTGAGGCATTTCAGGATTGGACCAATGAAGAATTCATAAAATTTTGGTGTGGATCAGGCACGTGATCCAGATTCAGGAATGTCATCGAGTCATAATCACAAATGAACAGTCACTTATGCATGACTAAATATCAGCTGAATTAGTGAATGATGGAAGCTAAATGAATTCATTAGGATGCAGAATCCTACCTGACACATGAAAATGATGCTCTGTAATATGAAACAGGAAATTAAAGTCTGAACAGTCAAGTTTGAAATCAGCAGTCAGGAAACACTCCAACAGAACTTTCTTAATGAAAAATAATAAGATAAACCAATCTCACTAAGTCAACCTTATTCTGCTGCAAAACTGGAGTCAAACAGTAAGGATCTACAGATCTGACAAAAACACATGTAAAAGAAACTAGAATGAGTTTATTTTTTCAAAGCAAATAGCTCTCGAGATCTCCTCCATATCTGCCCCCATACCAAAACTTGAGGAAAAATTAAAGTACTGCTTTAAAAGATAGGGTCACCGAAAAATTCTAGATTTCTGAAGATTTTACCTAAAAGATGAAGGTCAAGGTCATCAGTTTTCCATCTTTTTTTTAAAATTGGTTGAAACAACTTGTGTCTCAAATTTGAGGTAGGTTTATACAGGGCTTCAAAAACTACTACATTCACAAGTAATTGTAGAAATGATAAGCAGTCTTTCCACTGATTTGATCATGAAGATCCAAGTCAAGGTAACCAGTGTCTGAACTCATCCTAGAACTTGATTGAAGAATATGTGTATCAAATTTGAGGGGAAATACGCCTTTCTTCAAAAGTTATGGGATTCTCAAAAAAATATATTTTCCACTTATCTGACATTGAGGGTTGGGAAGGTCAAGGCCACTGGTATTCAAACTTGTCAGGAATAATTCAAATTTCATGAAAATAATACTGAAAGGTTCAAAAGTTATTGCGTTCACAAGAAATGACACAGACAACTTCGGATGCTGATGCTGACAAACCAAACAATATACATCTCTCGTCTCCACCAATGGGAGGAGACACATAAGAGGAATAAACCTATCGATAAGACAACCATAACTGGGATGTTTGCATTCATGAGATAAAAAAAAATTCACAATATATCAGAATTTTACACATGTTAACCTAGATAAGACAAACATCGGGGTTTACTTGGACCAATATTCCCTTGATGAATGTTACATGGGTGAATTAAGCTGATCCTGATAACAATGTACCGGGTTCACCATGAACGCTTGGTCAACCATGGATTTCTGCTTCTGCTGAAATAGAGAGTGGCTGCTGACAGATATGTCATTCCATGCCAGATGACAGTCTCCTGTTCCCAATACTGAACTCCTGTGAGGTCTCTCTGTGTAACAGATGTCTGCCAGATAAAGATATAATCCACTTGTGTCAGGCATTCTTGTCCAATAAAGCTGATCTAACCTGCCAGGGCCAGAACTGGAGCCAGAGCTTGTAAATTTATTATACAATACCTCCATGGCCCAAAAATCCCAACATTACAGCTCCATCTGTCTTTAAACATGTGTAGATAAATTACGGTAAATTGCTTTCACTGCCTTCAGACAGCATTGAAGGATTAGAAGACAATGTACAATTACAGCTTTTATCTTTTTATGACGAGGTTTCATCTAATGTTCACTATTTATAGGACTTAGCATTTTTTATTGTATTAAGACAAAATGTTTAATTAGCAGAAACCCAAAGCCTGGTGGCTGAATTTTCATAAGTACAAAATAAACTGGTTTATCTGTGCACTGAATCACGTTATTAACTAGGTGGTCCTGGCCTACTGTTGAGAATTTATTTGTCAACCATCCACATTATGTATGTCTATCTATAATCCTTATCCCAGTTTTGAGTCTAAATTATTTAATTTAGTGAATAACAAATAATAATAATGTGGCATAAATTACTATGAGATTCTCTTAATAATTTAACCACACAGTGATGCATATGAGAGCTGGCTCATTTCTGTTTGCAGAAAAAATTCAAAATAACTCAACAGATCCACATTGCTGAGAAAATGCATCTTCCAAGCTTCTATGCTGGCCTGTTCTATGGAGAAATTAGGTAAGTGCATCTCAATCATACATTATATTTTACAGTCAAACTGTCTTGAAAATGTAAAAAAAAATTCTTCATGAGACATTAAATATTAAAACAAAGAACCCATGCTAATATTATGTTCAAGAGATTTGAACACTCAAAAAAAAATTTCTTTAAATGTTCTAAAAATCATGCTTTCACCATGTAGATCACAGAATATAGACAACTGTAACCTAATTTCAGGTTTGCATGGAGATTTCACTAAGACCTGTCAGGATATTTAGCAATAACATCCTGGGTCTAATGATTACAATATGTGCCCTATTAACGGATGGCTAGACAGACAGAGAGACCCACCACTAGCTCTGCAGAACGTACAGTCAGCTGAGCTAAAAAATCAGTGAACAAAAACATATTGTACCAGGATAAATGTATCAAATTATTTCCAATCAGTTAATAAAGCAGATGATACAGCATAGATAAACCAGAACAAACAATACGACAGACAAAGATATGACTTTCAAGAAATCTGGCTGCCTATTTCCTTCAGATGTATGGAGTCATATGTTTTCGAGAGAAACATGAACACAAGATCTGGGACACATTTTCACACATTATCCCACAGGACATGGGGAAACATAGTGTTTAGACTTACAGTAACAAAATAACACAAGAAGACTGGGTAACAAATTACCTAAGAACACCCAGTAACATATTACCTCGGGACAATTGCGGTAAAAAGTCTGAAGCAGCATGGAAGAGGAGCAGTGTTCTTACAGCCCCTTTCTATTATTCATGGCACTGTACTGGTGTCTTTCCACAGGTTTCCTGTACCCTTGATATATGAACTGTTGAATCACAAAGTCCTTTGTGGATCAGGCCGTAAGAGCTGACAGCAGAGTCACAGCCAATAGTGACATTATAGCCTTGTCTAATAAAATATCACACTTATAACTCCATATTAATATAAATGTGAAACCAATCTTGTGAACAGAGACTAGCTGCTTGTTGCAATCACCAGCTTATGTCTTTGATGATAATGGTTAATGTAAACAAGGCTTTGTTTCTTGATCCGGCTAACCAAATCATAGCGGTTCACGAGATGAATCACTTTTATTGGCTGCTGTCATTATGGGATAGCTACAAGGATTAGTTTCCTCACCATAAATCTTATGTTCACATATCTTATCCCCATTCTTCAAGAAATAACAAGTGAAAACTGCATCTATTTAAGAAAATTCTTTGTGCATATATTATACTTTTAAAAATAGTTGCCAAATGCAGTGAATGACTGGTAAATACTTTTAATCAAAATGAACTTTCCACCAAAAAATTGAAATGTTCAATAGATTAGGCCCAAAAAATAAAAGGTGTATGGTTCTCAGGCACTTTTTTACAGAAATCACTGTAGGCAGGCGGTATTTTATTTTTGACCTCTTTTAGTATGATTCAATAAAAATGTCATATGACCATGGGAAAGCATGAAAATAACAGGGCCTTTTTGCTTAACAGGTAAAAGCACTACATAACAAAGGAAATTTCAAAATTGTATTATTTAATCTTCTTGAAAGATGAAAATCAAAATGAGAATGTTTGATGCGGGTAGTTAAAATTGACGCAGGCAGTGCCTGAGAACCATACCTTTTATTTTTTTTGCCTAACCAATATAAGTTGTCTTTTTTGTTTAAAAACTATAATTTCTGTAGACTATAATGAAGTCCTGCTTCAAGTGCTGATGATGATGTGTTGAGGAGACAAACTTGAAGTCAGTAAAATTCATGGCAGTTCAAATGCCGTCTGGATGAAGGACAATAACTTTAATCAGTTTGCTTTCTTTGTCCTCATCAGGTCATATCCAGTTGGTTACAAATAATTAAAGTAAGAAAAATTGGATTTTTTTAATTATCTTATGTATTCTATGCCAATTCTAGCTAGAAGACCTACATATTTCAATTTAACCTTAATCACAGATTCCTCATTCTGGATTTGTTCCATATTCATTAATTTATTTTTTTATGGAGGTAACGGCCAGTAAAAGCAAGATAGTTTTTAGCAGGTTAATTTTAAACTACATGACATTATCTCAGTAGTGTCTCTATTTACCTTAAAACTCAAATTTTAAAATTTTTGATTTAATAAAATATTTAATTTTCATCAAGAAACACACGAAGAGAAAAAAACACACTTTTGAGATATTGTCATGTAGTTTAATATTAGTCAATTAAAAAGTGGCTAACTATTTATTTATATTGTACCTTTAAAAAATTTATTTTTTAGATGTTGCAAAATAATGTTAAAATTAATGACAAGGCCTACAGGCATAATGCGAACCTGTGCAATGGTTTATATACCAGGTATAATGCTTCAATGCTGGGCCATTACTTTTCAAGTAGGCCTACATGTCTTGTATACAACAAAGGTATTAGAGATACATATGCCCAATTTAAGGCTGATATATTAAATCCCTCCTGAGAAATAAGCAGGGACATACACTGTGCAAAAATTATTGTAGGTTGCGCCACCAGTCTTGTTTTTGATAAAGCTGTCTGATATGTATAAATATGCCCAATTTTAGGCTGATATATCATGTTCCACCGTAGAAAAAGCAGGCACTTACACTGTGCAAAAGTCATTATAGGTGGCAACACCTGTCTTGTGAACAAGAAAGCCATCAAAGACACATAGACAGGTCAAAATATCAGGCCAATTTCATGACTCATGTGACCTACCTGGTATATTTGCATAAAATTTGGTGATGATAGCTCAAGTCATTTCAGAAATTGCAATTTTAGTATGGTTTTTGGCCAAATGACTACGTTCAGCTTCCTGTAACTCTGCCAAAAAAAATCACTGAACTTGACCCATTCTATCAAACTTGAGAGATATTGTTTTCTGGGATAATTTCTGGAAAATATTGGACAATTGGCTGAACAGTTTTAGAGAAGAAAATTTTTAAAGGTTTTTTAGATTTATCTCAATAAAATCTAAGTCAACGAAGATAGCAAAAAAATAGGTTCAATCCGATAAAGTTTGACATGTGACTGATTCTTCCACAAGACTTGGCACTGCTTGCTCTAACAGTTTTTGTGATAACATAGATTAAAGTATGGCGTATTCATAAGCTCACAGGTTCGCTATAAAGCTCAAAAATATGTATACCAGCAAAAACAACACGGTGCCAGGTTTAAAATGATGTATACTTTATGGAGTCTATAATGGGTGTACAACTTTGGGACTGATTTTTTATACAGGGTTTTTTTTGGCCAACCCTGCTACCTTAAAGTAGACTTGTAATATGTCACTGAAAGTAACAAACTGTGCTAAACTTTAAAGATCACATTATAAATTTAAATGGTGCTCTTTAGAAAGGAGCAGTCCTATGTGTAAAATACAGTGAGGCCTACCTGGTACTTCATTAGTATTTCAGTACTGAGCACTAAGGGCACTCCTCAAGCATGCAAAAAGCCAGCACAAAAAGTCTAAATGAGCCATCAAAAATGCACTAACTTTGAAGCAGACTCGTTTAGTGTTGCAAATGCCTCATGTTTGCTGCAAAAGAAGCAGGGATAATGTTTCTTTTATACTCATTAAGTGCACAAATTGTATTTGGTGTGTGTGCTTGAGAGCTCTTTAAATCTGTAAGTGATCTTAAAGATTTATTGATAGTCCCGTAAGATGTAATCCGGCTAAAGCTGGATCAACTTAAACAAAGTCACCACATTTCCCAATGGAAAGAACATCCTTACTGAAAGAACATAAAGTGTAGTTTAATATGACCTCCCATTCAAAAGTAACAGATCCGTGATTTAATTTTAATATTGGTAACTGGGGCTTCCCCTGAATATTCCACCTTAAAAGGTGTAACAGTAGCATATTTATTTAAATATTTTGAGCAATGGTCCTCCCCCACTCCCTTCCTCCAAAAACAGATTTAGGATTTTGTTTGAGATGGATTAATCAGTAGCTTAAACATATCTGATTGCAAGACAACAGACTGAAGAAATATGGCTAATCTTGAAAGAAAGTGAAAAGAATTTAAATATCTTCAGAGGCCAATCTAGAATGCAAACTTAACAAGTGGCCCATGACCATGTTGCTTGGCAAAAGTTGAGAAAACAGGAAATGTCCAAATAGATAGGATAAATATTAGATATGTATGAATGTTTACAAAGTAATGTAAATGGGTAAGAGAGAATTCTGAGAGCTGTTACTGGAAAATTTGAGATCTCCTTGAGGTGATTTCATTTTCACTTTGCATTTTAACAGGATGGCTGATGACATGTAAATGATAAAGACTGGTAAAATTTTAATTAATTACTGCAACATATGGACTGCTGGAAACTGCCAGTCTCAAAATACAATTAGAACTGTTAAACAAGGTCTTCCAACTCCTAAGAGAACTTTGATGAAACATGGTTAATCAAAGCATCAAGGAATCAATAATGAAAGATATGAAACGAGAGGAAGTAAGAAATCTTAGATGAAAATAGGAAAATGAGACAGGAATCCAGAATGAAAGTAAGAAATCTAGGAAGTTTTAACGAAATATAGAGTGAAACCAGGATAAAAATCAAGAATATGAAAGAGAGAGATAACTGGACTTGGAAATAAATTCAAATAATACCTATAATCAAGAAAAAATACCAGAGAGAAACTGAGAAAGGTTGATTTGAAGCTGGTGCCCAGTTTTACTTGTGCCAAGAAGCTGATCGAGCCCACAGGTAAATAGCCTGATGGTTAGGGTTACATGTCAGGCCAATAAGCGGATGATCCCTTGTTAATAAACAGGGAGGCCAGATGAGCAGGTCTGTGAGGAGAGGTTGAGTACACACCCACATGCCTGTGTATACACACAAAATACACAAGCTCAAGTAGCAGGCTTTCTCATCCTGTTCACTTATCCCCTCAGTCTTTGTCATGATAATCCACTTTAATCTCTCACCGATTTCTCATATCCTTGTTCTATTTGTTGAGCTCTTCACTTAACCAATGAGATCTGTTATGTTCCAGTTACAAGTCTTTCACACACTGCATCCCTCATGCTGTTCAACACATGAAACAAGAGTAGATCAAACTGAAGCCAATTCCTGGCATGACCTGCCATAGTATTAGGGACTGGTTATTATAATATTATGACAGGGATTTGTCATAATCTGAAGTTCTTTCCTGTCATGTATTGTTTCATTATATATCAGTTACCATTACACTTTCTGTTATATTTTGTTACATTTTCATATAGAATATGATACATGGCCAGACAGATCACTATTATGTTCCCTTTTGGCCTGTCCTACTGAAAATTTTCTTTTCATATTCAATATAATATGAGGCTATTCAAACAAAAATAATAGACCCTGGTCAATCTATTTTTCTTTACAATCTTGCAGTTTTAAATAAATCATCATTAACAGATACTGAGCTTTACATAATGGCCAGATTCTGCAAGATTTATTGAGGATTCACAAGTATACAAAATATTTAACAGTTTCTTCATGTATATGGGAATCCATTTCAGTTTGGAATTCAACTAGTTGACTTTGGAAAACCAAGGTCAACCAGTTGAGATGAGAATTCCTAAGTAAACTGTTCAACTTTCAGTTTAGAAAGGAATTCCCCATCTTACTAGTCGACTTGGGAATTCCAAAGTCATGAAACTAGTTGAGTTCCCAGTCACCCAGATCCCCATGCATATACACTGTGACATATACATTTACTGTTTATAATGTCACTATTATGCATTCATGAATATAACATTAAATATGTAAATAACATAAATTATGTCATATAAATTACGTAATATCACTTTATACATGCTTTACTTCCTTAACAAAATTGAAAAAGGGAAAGGTCACATTATAAAGAACAAAATTTGTGTAAACTTATGCATATGTTAATTTTCCTTTGATAAACAGATCAAAGATAATTTTCCTGAGATCAATATAGACAGAATATATGTGTTATCTGATATACAGATAAATCTTCTGATTCTGCGGCTCACATTACTGGCAGACAGCAGCCGAGGTCACCTTGGTATCAACCTGTATTACTGGGCTGGGTCAGCACCTGTAGTGAACCATCCTGGGTTGTAGCTCCCAGCATGTCCATGATTGGAAATCAGTGTACACAAATATTTGTAGACTAAACTTAGACATCTGGCCTGTACAAATCATCTGTAATGGTCAATCCAGGAACGCCTGGGCTTTTGAACTGTAGCCAAGCCAACAGCACACAGCCATGAACGTACATGCATCCAACATTTCAAGAACTTTCTATGCTAGTTATTTGCACAAATTGCTTTCAATACTCTGGACTTAAATTTATTGAGATAATTTGGAAATCTCAATAAATTTGTCTTGTACATAACATACATTACATGATAATGTATAAACATTATTCAGGGTCTCATCATCATTGTTTTCTGACTGAACAATTTAAATTGCAAAATCTGACATATGGATGTGCTTAGCATCAAATGCTTCTCCAATGAAGGGTTTACATGGAAGGGTAACCAGCAGAACTTTAAAACTGATTATCAGTGGTTAATCTACGATGAAATTAGAACCAAATTTCAGGAGTAATGTTACATAAAAGAGATTATTGATAGAAGATATCAAATTATCAATATATTTATCACAAAAGAATCTGTATAATAGATATGATTCTTTTTGTAGTTAACAAGTTAACTGCCCAAAAAAGTTCGTTCAGCTTTTGAAAATATGGAATAAAAGAACTGAATATGCACAGCATTAATAATGTTTTGATGACAAACAGACAATCTTTAAATGACCTGACCATAATTACAAGCCTTCCATCATTACAAGAGATTTCAATATTGTCAAGATCCACTATTACTTATAGCAAGGACAGCTCAGACAAACTTTGAAAGAAGGACCATTTAAAAACTTGTTTAATTATCCTTTATTAAATCCCATGTGCTTCAAGCAACTATGTGGTCATCACCAATGACCTCAAGCCCAAATAAATTTTGTAATAAAAAGGGCAAGCATGATTAATTTGAGGGTATTCTGGAAACAATATTAACTAAAAACAGGTAGGCTGATTTTTACCAATCGACATCTACCTCTATTTACTTAGTAAATTTTTTACAAACTGAGTTTGTCCTTTAAGTATAGAAAAACTGTTCCCTGGGTATCAGGACATAGCTGTCCTACAAACTTGACCAAAGACTGCTGACCATTTATCTGAAAAGTGTTTTATTTTTAACAAAAAGCTTGTCCCCAGTGCTTTTGGAAAAATCAACATTCTACTGTACCTTGACAAATGTAGTGTTGCTGCAATTCCACTCACTACATTAAATCAAACATATACTGGAAGAACATCACACAAAGAATACAAAGAATTGAGCGCGTCACTGCATACAGGGATTTATTTGACAAAAAGCATGGTGGCACAGGTCCCAGGTATTTTCTATTTTCATAAAGCCTCAAGAGAAATAATGGAAGCACTTAATTTGTGCAAGCTGCTGACAGTTTTTATTGTCACTGGTTACCAGGGAGGCAGAAAACTGAGGATATACCAAGGCATCAACCTCCATGTTTTACCAATACATTTCCTGACCTCCCAAGAAAAGCTGTTTTTTTGGCTGAACCAGCAGCACTAGCAAAATCAGCAGCTGTGCTGAGCTGCGTATAGTAATTGGGTCTTCATATAACACCTAATGTATAACAGTTCGATTTTCATGCTAACACCTATAATATACTTCAAAGAGATCTAAACTGGTCATATGATATTTTCAAAGTTGATGTAATTATGGTGCTATGATAAAATATAAAGTAACCTATACATCAAAGATTTTGATGCATTTTATCTTCGATTTCATATGATCAATGTCATCAAAGATGGTGCTGTAAAAAATTCATCCATATTTTTGTAATATCTCTCACTCTCATGTTACAGCAACATTTTGTAACAGTTCTTTTTAATGCCTTTTTTACACACTAATTATGTGTTCCATATGTGTGGTAGCCAACTCCCAGCCAATAAAAAGGTCAACCTCATGAACATAGCAGATGACATAACGTCTATATATCATACCCACATATGTGTCGGCAAACAGATAATCTCTTTTCCTGCTTGTTTACACATCTTTAAAAGCCATTCTCTGGTATCAGCAGCTGTGGGAACAACAGACTGCAACCTCCACATCAAAGTTTAATTAAATTATAATTATTGTCTCATATAAAGTGATTACTCAATCAACTGTTGTTTTCATGTCTGCTATTTGAATCACCATTTTATCAATGTTTTGGAACAACTAAGATAAAGCCTTGACAGATCTGTTTTTATCTAGGATTTTACTTTATTGCCTGTCTTTTTGCATAATGTATATTTTCAGTGCCAGAAAATTTAAGAAAATATATTTATATTATTTTCACCTGTACTATGTCAACATCATTAATCAAATGCCTTATGAAGCTTTATTTGTGTAAAATATATCTTTTTGTTGTTTGATTTACTGTGATGTAGCAGGGATAATAGCATCAAGTGCCAAACTGCAGCAGTATCAGTTGCAACTTCTTGTACAAAATATTGAAGAATAATTTGCTCTGTACCTAAACAATACATTTCAAGATCAATAATCATGACACAGGCTCAACTGCCATAATGCTAGATGTTTTACCGAACCTCTGTATTTTTTCTGACACATTAATTCATGTTTACAAATGATTTTACCTCACCTCTGTATTTTTACTGATATATTTATACCTTATTATACATAATTTTACCACACCTCTTTATTTTTAATGATACATGAATACCTGTTTATATATGATTTTACCACACCTCTTTATTTTTAATGATATATTAATACCTGTTTTTTTTTAGTTTTTTTAATACCTACCCTATTGTTTTCTATGTAATTGTAAACAAACCTTTTCTTTGAATGAAAACCAAGCTATGCCTTGTGTAACACTTTCTTTTAATGAAAAGCCAGCTCCACCGTAATTGTGTAACATTTTCTCTGAATGAAAAGCCAGCTCTGCCTTTTGTAACCTTTTCTCTGAATGAAGACCCTGCTCTGACTTGTGTAACCTTTCCTCCAAATGAAATCCCTGCTCTGCCTTCTGCCACCTTTCTCCTGAATGAAGACACAGCTCTGCCTTGCATAAACTTTGCTCTGAGAGAATACAATTGAAGCCTAGCCCTCTGTCTTTTTTTCCAACTGAATACCCAACTGTGCCTGAATTTGAAAAAAATTGGTCAGTATCTCTTGCAGGGTATTCAATTAGTATCAAGTTACTTTTGTCCGGGCAAATTTAGTTTTCACCAATAGCTGTTTGTTAGTTTGTTTGTATGTTAGCAGGAATACACAAAAATAACTTTAGAAATGTCCAAAAACTTTGTAGAATAGCAGGACTTGCTATATTCTCATTGTGAATGAATATAAATGGGTGAATCAATTGAGGAAGACCATTTTGCCTTGGTATATGTCTGGACCAAACTTTATCTGCATCTTCAAGCAGTTGTTTAGCTATCATAACCTCCTGTTCTATTTTCATCTAAAACTTTTGCAGTCATTACTACTGACTGCTCGAGCAGGAGTTTCTTTGTGTTAAGGGATGCTCCAGGTTGTGGGGACAGGAAGAGGCCTTGAAGGGTTGAAGTTTTAGCTAGAAATAATAAAACGTCACAAAAGCAGTGTGACAGGTGCTCCAGTGAGCCGCATCTTCCTGTATCGTCCACCAGGAACCCTGAAAAACAGAGAGCCAGAAGAAGCCTGACATAATTAGGAAATATCAAGCTTTTCACAGACTGGCCGTGTTTTTCAACCACTGTGCCATGCCTGCCCTCTAATGAGCCCCATATGAACAGCGGCATTTCTGCGGGGACCTGCTAATTCCACTTCTAGTGTCACTCAAGCCACTTGTATTGTCGTCAAGCCTACCCACTGAAAATACCCTATAAAGAAATCAAAATAAGACCATCAGAGGAAATTTTGATACAATAAAGAAAATAAGTTCTTGAAATGCCGTTTTGGCTTCCTCATTCCTTTACTTGACTGATCTGTCATTTTGGGGATTAATGCAGCTGTTGACCATAATACTGATCTTCTTACTGGCAGCAGTTTGTTATCCCTTCTGGAAACTAATTATCAGCAATACCAATAACCAGATCATTCTCTGAACTCCATAATTTCCTCTTTAAAGACATCCCCACGCTGCATCTCTTCACTCACAAACATTAACCCTTTACATTTCATGACCTTCTCCTTGAGTTATTAACTCTTTCCTCTTGATAAGTAGCTTCCCTATGTAAAAAAGCTCTGCCATTAACTCTTCATGATTTTATTCCTATTTGTACAATGACATTTTTTTCTCATTGATTCTCCTTAGAAATAGCACCAGGATACTTATCTAATATTAATTTTTGCTCCCCAAGGTACACTTATATCCCTCACATTAACCACCAGAATCTTCCACATGTTATCTTTGAACCCTTTTGTGCCAATGTGCATTTATGTCATCAGCTCTTAAGTGACTCTGAGCATGCGTGTTATCTTCTGAGTGTTACCTCTTTTGTGACATTGTGCATTAATGTAATATTACAAGTGTAAACCATTTTGTGTATAAGTGCATTTATATGCTACCTAGTAAAAATTACCATTTAACCCAGTTTACACAAGCATCCAACATACACATCATCTGTAAGAAGCAATTTATCGTTCCAATAATAGCTGTATCTTGCAGGGCATTATCCCTTCTTGTTTAATATAATCATCAAACATTAAAAGTATGTACATGCAATGAAATATGGTGTAAAAGTAACAACACAGTATGATGAGAAGATTAAAAATTATAATGTCATCAAAAATAGTTAAGAAAATTAGTCATGATTAATATTTAATATATAGACTTGTAGCACTTGTAATCTTAAGGGATGTCATACACTCAAAGACAGTAAACTTGGAAATATTAAGGATTAGTATGTCATTTAAGATTTTATATCAGGACCAGGATACATTAAAGATATCAGTTACAGATGAAAAATGACACCAGCAGGTATAAATAATATGCAGAAGACGGAAAAGTTAAAACACCAAGAGACAGTTCAGTAAATAACACTTACTAGGTTCTGGAATTAATGGAAGACAGGTTCACGCAAGAACAATAGAAATACCAACAAAATAACAACAGACTGAGAATAACAGACTGTTGAGGGCAAAGAAAGGCAGAAAAATGCCAATAGATTATCAGCAAAGGGTTAAATCTGCTTGGCTCAATAAAGTAGCTTTCCTAATACAGTACAGTTGAGGCAAAGAAGAGATAGTTGTGGGCTTCACTGTGCAGTAACCTTTACAAGTGGCCGGGCTCACCTGGAGACGTCAGTGTCACATAAAGATGGCTGAGCCACCTGCTACGACTGCCACAGCCACTGATATTCTCATCCCTGTGGACCCAAAGACACAGGGCCCACAGTCATTAAGACAGCTTTATACAGCCAAGGTTAATACTGCAACTCTCCCTCCCTGAGGGGGAAGTGGAAAATCTGATACTCTCTAATAGCTCCAGATGGTTAAATGATCTGATGAGCCGGAGTGCCACGGGCATGATTGTGGTAGTGGTTCCTCTGTGGTCATCGAGACTGAGCGCAGGTAATAATGTACACACCCATGTTAATGGTCAAACAATTATTAGATGAACATCCCACCAAACCTATTGTTCTTTACAGTATTCTCAAATTAGCTGTAATCTGTATTAAAACATCTTTTGCAAAACAGAAATGTTATTTATTGAAAGATAATCGTTGAAGAAAACTGCCATTTTACCTCTTAATGACTTAGACATTGCTGACAAAATATAAACAGACCTTAAACTGAATAAAAACAAAAGAATTACTTGGTGTAAAATCTACTTTTATAAATGCATACATCTTGGTAATTTTCTGCTTATTATCAGTACAACAGCAATTTTACAGGTTTTAAATAGCCCATGCAATTCTACTGCACTATTATATAACCTGCACCAGGTAGTGAGGTGTTAATTTCCACCCTTGTCTGTTGGCAACTTCACACAAAGTGTTGAACAAATTTTGAGGAAATTTTGTGGGGTCTCTAGGTAACACCTAAGGATCAAACAATCCATGGTATTGAATATTTTGGATGTAATCTTATTAATCATCAACATATATTTCTTTAATTCAAACAATTCTTAAAATTGTTTGGCCATTCCTTGGTATTAGGGCCAAACTTTGTGAACCTGGATCACCTGTAAAAGTTCACCACTAGGTGACCAGGAAATTAGGATTTTGGTGGGGTATCCATCTAGTCCTAGGACTACACACATCTACTATTTTTTTAAATACTTTCAACCTATGGGCTGGTAATGCTGTACTGAATTCTTTATAAATATTCCAAATTCTATTATACTTTAATAAAGAATTAAAGATATATAAAAGATTTTTATATTTTATGGGTATTAAAACAAAATAAGTATCTTTATATCTGCAATATTTGCTTCAATAGGGTTCACTTATTCCCAGAAGGTCCAGATAATACTTTAATTCTTGTTTAAATCAATAATATTAATAATTGCTTGATATTCCATATTTTCCATAAGTTAATCATTAGATTTTCCTACCATAAACCCTGCAACTATAATTGTAGCATGGGTTCCAGTAATTTAATCAGCTTCAAATTCAGGATGAAATATGAAATGAAGTTTCAAATAAAACAAAAGCTTAATACTTCATAAATAAATTGAAAAGAAAAAAAATAATCTTAAATGGAAAGACCTTGCTTCAGGTTCCTTTAAATATCCAGAAAAATGATGTTGTTACAAAATTGAAGTCCACAATATTGTCTCTTATTCACTTAATGCATTTTTTTTGTCTGTGAAAGCAATGAAGAAAATTAGGTTTGTCTGTTTTAGTATGAACCTCCTAGAAGATATTATAATTCATCCTTGGGTTATTTATATGTTGAGAGTTTAACATAATACAAAGTCACTAACATAAGTATGATATCTACAATGTTTTACCTGCAATTTCATTCTGATAAAAAATAATAAAATATCAATTAAAAAAATAAAATAAATTTTCTGTAATATTTCCTCAATACACCAGTAGATGACATATGCATTGTAATAGGTGCTTCAGAAATCATATTAATCCAATTAGCCAGCTGGAAACCACAAATGAGAAATGTTTTAAATTAATTTAATATAAAAGAAAATTGTTCATTTTGTGATTACTTGCACCAAAGGAAAGTGATCAATTATAATGGGAAACTTGCATTACAGAAGCTGAATGCATGCTGGTCTCTTAATAACCCACATACACAAAATGTAAATGAGCAAAGTTTAATTGCTAAGCAATTAGAACTCTGAATAAATTCAATAAAATATTATAAAATATTTGATTCAACATAATGTTCAATTATAATTGTTTACTTCAAAGAAAAACCTTTGAAAGTATGCATGTTTACATAATTAAAGGATTTTGGTTTTGTCGGTTGTGGAACAAGTTATTTATTATGGTTTGCACTGTCCAACACTGTCACTACGAGGAAACCAAATATCAGTTACTACCCATGTGCCTCAGTTAGTGAACACATGTAAAGATTAATGTATAGCAAAGTGCTTTGTGATAGGCTGATAAATAGCAAAGACTGGACAGCCCCTAGGTAGAGCTAGTTCCGACAGTGGCTCTGGTCTGCTTGCAGCCCCAACTTGTGACAGACTTCAGTTAGCAGGGTCAACCTCTGACCCGGGAAACCGACATACACATCAGCAAGATAAATACATCCTGCATGTTTGTAACCAGATAGACATCGTAGACCCGAAACAAGACACCGCGGACAGCTGGTCCAACTCCAGCACTGCAAACTGCTAAAAGTTTCACTAAGGCTAACGAGATGTGTGTCAGTTAGTAAAGATCTTTACAGTGCAAACCCTTCCCACAGTGGGATCCCCTGTTTGACGTGCAAGTCGGTATTTGCCTCTCAAACTTGTCCACATGTTTTTCTTTGCAACACCCTTGCAGTGCTATTTGCAGATGCTCATGTTACTGATGTAACTTATGATTGGTCTACAAATTAAATGCCAACTAGTACTAAAAGCTGACGATTGCTGTCATTTGTATCTCGCTCCTTTTCATGCTTCGCGTCTCAATTAAACATGTCGTTAGAAGTATTGATGTTTAGCAAGCCACGTTACATGGTTTAACAACTTTTCAACACCGCCGCGGCGCTGAAACCTGTTCCTGAAATCAATATGTGAAAAGTACACCCGGTTAAAATATTTGAAATCGACATCATATACAATTTCATGTTACTTACCTGTATATACTTGTTCTGGTGTGTATTTCTCTGGATTTCCCGCTATTTTTATTCTAAATCCGTTGTCTCCAGGTGTGCGACTGGCGGTAGTTTTCGGAGCGTCTCTCTGGCAAATATCTTGTGTATTACTTCCATACACCGCAATACCAATCAGTGACAATAAAATAAGTGGCTGAAAAAAAGCCATGGTGCACTTTTTACATTATCCGCAGGTTGAAATATTCCTGTTGTATTGACATAAGCTGTTATCCGTAACACGTTTAAAGGGAATGAGGCAAGTACGACTGTTGCGCAGTATCACTGACATCAAAGTGCACTCAGTCAGCGCTACAACATCGATGTCAGCGACACGCGGGCTGTTCCACAAAATAGTGCCGCAGTACTGTGGATCTGTTCCATGCACCAGCCTAGGCCTGGCTGCCAGCATGCGTGCATTGCTTGTCCAGCATCTTCAATCAGTGGCTGTCAAACATGCCTTAGCAGTCTGTCGAGCCGATTGGTGCCAATTACTTCGCGCGTGGATACCTGGTTAAATTGTTTTCACAGGCGGTATTGAAGAAGTGCAGATATATAGTAACTGTAGATCGGTTCTCAGCCCGTGTGCCTGTTCATTTAGCAGTAGCTACTGTGTGCTCCTCCAAGTTGGCGCTCCGGCCAGCCGTGCCTTCACTAAGCCATGCAAATACCTCTTTGAGTCTATTAACTTTCGGTGAGGTGTCTAAGAACCAAGCAGAGTGCACGATTTAGTCTAAACTAATAAAATCTACCATAGATGGAATCTCAAATACACGTGAATTAGTGCGAATGTCATGATTTTCTACATGGCGGCTTCGTTATTTCATTTGGGACTGGATAAGTGAAGGGAATTGGCATTGATTCTGAGCCCAGATACAGTCTCCGCTTTGCTCGTTGACTGAACTCAATTTTAACAGTAATAAGGGGTCCGGCCCGGGGGTCACTCTATGATACTGATCTCATCCACGAGGGGGCCGCCCGCTGGAAGCATGTGTGTGCTACTTGTTGGGGACAGGGGCGTGTACCAGAGAAAAATTGCCTCGCAGTACGGGTTATTCCAATATCAGGGTTTATTCAATCTGCCGCCACGGCCAGATCTCATCTATTTCTATAGAAACTGATTTATCCCTGCCGTTTATATGACCAACATGAAGACTTATTTGTATGTTCTGTACGCTCCATTCAGAATTCTTGCCCAGGGCGGTTTGTGCTGTAGAATTTAACATGTTCTTACGCAGAGAAATTTTTTCCTACTTTAAACAAAATGCTGTTCATTATATTATTCTATAGGCCTAATCTTGGCTCTCTCTCTCTCTCTCTCTCTCTCTCTCTCTCTCTCTCAGTGATATATTTAGAATGAGTGTAGCCGTGTTAGTCTTTCAGTGTAGAAAAAAAGGTAAAGACTTTCCAACGGAAAGATATTAGTTATTACATAAATTGCCGTTACGCAGAAAAAAAATTGCCTTTCCGCTAAAGATGCCTCCTACCATCATATCAAACTTTTAGTCACGCTTCGCTCAGAGTGCATTATAAGTTTTTGCCATCCTACATGTCATCCGACATGCACACGTGCACGCAACAAGAACTGTTTTCAATAGTAATTTTCACTTACATATCAAAAACATTATTGTGCAGAGAAAAGGCATAAGGAAATATTGGAGATGAGGGCCTAAATGCGAGGGGAGTACAAGAAATTATAAACCATTTTTATACGAAAATATAGGAAACATAGGGAGTCGGTGGAAGAACGGTAAAACATTAATAACTCTAAAGATGTTAAATTATAAAAAGACAGAAAATAAAAGAAAAAATTATCACTAGGAATTCTGAAATTAATAAATTAAATGTTTGCGACAAACTGGTTTATGTCATGTTTGTTACTATACTAATCTGCTAGTATTTTTGAAAACATCTAGATGTTTACCTTTCCAACGGATTGGTACAAAATGAAAAATGCTTACCGTGCAAGTGTTTGCATGTCTGAGACAGGCGGAAAGGCGTTACCTACTTAGCGTAGACTTACTGTTTATTTTGTTCACGAGCTTTTGAAGCTATAGCTTAGAGCTCCTTCATCAGTGGCAAGTATAAAATTTTGTAATCATAAATTATGTTTATTTCTGAAGGATGCATATATGCATGATGAAGGTAAAGAAGAAAAATTAGTCATATTAAAATATCTAATTACCAGTTACATTAACTTGCCAGCCCAAAGTTTAAATTTAAACAATTATATAATCAAAATCTAGCTACATGGAAATTATTCACTTTCAGGTTGCAACACACGCACCGACCATGCACCTGAGGACGCACGCGTGCACAAGGGTATATAAAATGTCGGTTGTAATGGTGATACATTCGATATGTGGCACTTGATAATGATTAATCATGTCATTTCACTGCTGCATCATTAGAATTTTAAAAAATTAAATACTCATTTTCTTAAAAATCCCTTGAGAGAGTGGACACAATAGTGAAATACTGTCAACAAAAACAAATGTATCGAGTCAGAGCGCGCAGAAAGCTGGTATAACCGCGCTGACTCACACCCAAGATGTACCTTCTGCACTGAATCATTTGTTGAAATGTTATATATACCAGTATATATATATATATATATATATATATATATATATATAAAACAATCACCCAAATCCTCTGCTATATTATCATTTAATATGTCATGTTAATCAATCATTTCATTAAATTTTTAATTGAATTAAATTGAGAGCCTTTCCGTGATGTTCTAAAACAAGTTAGTAAAAAGTGCATGAATTTCGAAGATTTCCCAGACACTTTACATCGTTACTGAAAATACTGTTATTAAAAACACTTAAAATTGTTTCTTCTGTCTTTAAGTAAAAAGGCTGTTCTTCGTTGGATTCGTTTTCATCAATAATATTAATGCATCAGCGCTTGACGTGCACCGAAGCTGAGCATGTCCATTTCACTCATCGACGGCGCCCCCTTCGGGAGGCTAATAGAACTAATCCAAACCTCAAATGACGACTCCCACCTTGCAAATTACTTTATCTCAGAGTTGACTCTCTCCTGTTTATTTAATTCAAACAATGGGAAAAGAATTTATAATCACCACCAAAGATCTATAAGATCTGTAATTTCGAGTTTGCTCATCGCGCTGACTCACACCCAAGATGTACCTTCTGCACTGAATCATTTGTTGAAATGTTATATATACCAGTATATATATATATATATATATATATATATATATATATATATATATATATATATATATATATATATTCTGACCTGAAAAAAAGGGTAAATTTAAAGCAACAAACGTGGCAACAAGTAGGCCTCAGTATCGGCTGCACTGGCATTCTTTGAGACGCATGCCAACCACCTGAGCACGCGCGCGCGTGCACAAGGGTATATCGGGTGTCCCGTTGCCATGGTAATACGCTCTGTGGCACTCGACAATTATTGATCATGTGATCACGCAGCAGCGTGTCGGCGTTATTATAATTAAAATCCCAGCTGGTTTTTCTGATTAATCTCCAGTTAATTGTGGATGAAAAATAGATCGTTGACCACACGACAATCGGGTTGCATTGATCCCATGGCGCCCCGTCTTATGTGATGGGCCGTGCGTTTCCAATCTTTTGTAACAGATGATTACATTTTACCTGTTTGTCCTTGCTCTGTGAAAGGAAGCAAAACTATAACTTCTTCTATTGTTCTCTTAAAAAGAGACCAACGACATTCAACAAGGGAAACACAATAGAGACATGCATGAAAGAGTTAAGTCACGTGATGGCATCCACGCCAACATGCACGGTTTTCCTTGAAATGCTTCTGCATATTTTGAAATGGCATGACGGCATGAATAACAGTGCAATAAAATATTGGTTTTATTAACTTATAACAGGTACAAAGACATTCACACAGGCCTATCTTTGGATGATACATGTATTTGTACATGTGTATGCATGAATGTATGCATGTCTGACGCATGGTTGCTGCATACACTTTATTTTTACCATTTTGATGATAAAGTTATTTTTAGAGGCACAGTATAAAAAAAACATGTTCAGTATATATACCTACCTTTACTCGTTCAAGATACACCGACAAAAAATATCATTTAGCTAAAACAGAAATGCCTGTGGATCTATATCATTAAACTGAAACGGAAATGCCTGTGCATGCATCTATATATCTTTAAACTAAAACGGAAATACCTTAATTTACATCTATATATCTTTAATCTGAAACGGAAATGCTTGTGCATCTATATCTTTAAAATGAAACGGAAATGCCTGTGCATCTATATCTTTAAACTGAAACGGAAATGTCTGTGCATCTATATCTTTAAACTGAAACAAAAATGCCTGTACATGCATCTATATATCTTTAAACTAAAACGGAAATACCTGTGCATCTATATCTTTAATCTGAAACGAAAATGCCTGTGTGTCTATATCTTTAAACTGAAACAAAAATGCCTGTACATGCATCTATATCTTTAAACTAAAACGGAAATACCTTTACATCTATATCTTTAATCTGAAACGGAAATGCCTGCATGTGCATCTATATCTTTAATCTGAAACGGAAATGCCTGTGTGTCTATATATCTTTAATCTGAAACGAAAATGCCTGTGTGTCTATATCTTTTATCTGAAACGGAAATGCCTGCATGTGCATCTATATCTTTAAACTGAAACGGAAATGCCTGTGCATCTATATCTTTAATCTGAAACGAAAATGCCTGTGTGTCTATATCTTTAAACTGAAACGGAAATGCCTTTGCACCATACGTGTAGTTACATTTAATTCTAAAAAATAAGACCATTAATGTGAATGAATAATATATTAAAATCTTATAAAAGAAAATAAGGGAATGTTAAAATAAGGAAGAACAAAAAATCAAGACATAACAACTACAGAGGTTCCACAGAAAAAATTTAAAATCGATAAACAAAAATAAATACCTCTGTTATGTACATATGTTCATGCACGTATGGATGTTTGATTGTATATATTTTTCAGATTCGGGGGTGTTTGTAACGAAAGGTGGTATAGAGAAAACTGTGCCGCATTTTATGATGTATTCATTTTATCATATAAAGCTTGAAAACTTGTAGAATTTTGTTCATAAAGTATGGGATCAGAAACATATTTCAACTGGAAGCACCATTCCCTTTTTGACATACAGATGTTCACGACCTTTCTGAAATTGTGTTCCCACATGTAATAGATATTTGACCCTGCGTGCAAATCCCCTAGTGTTTTGATAAATTTGGCAGCTGCTGCATGTGCTAGCCGTTAGTCAGCCTACATGCATGCCAGAATGGTGGTATACGTTGTTGTCTGATATATACTCATTATTAACAACTGACACTATGAATGGATTTGTCAGTTTATTTCTTTTATTCTACTAATTTTTATTTAAAGAAAATGGTTAAAAAGACTGAACGCAGACAAAAAGAGCGGCACCAAAGTGAAGAAAGATGCTTGATATCAGCTCAGAATACCTGGGAAGAGTCTTCAAAAACCTTTGCAGTTTGCGCATGCGCCAGGTCAGAAGACTTCTCTGAACGTCAATTTTTTTATTACAGCAAATAGAGACGTAGCTTATTGACAGGTCGTGCCGGCATTTCCCCTTGACATGATTACATTATGAGCAAAGTATCCTTAAAGTGTCAACCTGATCGACACCCCTCTCTCAGTTATCCAATGAAGACTTGTTTCTCTGACTCTCAAAGAACGAGTGGTCTGGAGTTTTATTGGTGAGGTAATTGTCGGCGCCACCCCGTGTCCAAAAACAGAAAAAAAATTGTCCTCGTGAACAAAGAGAGGGTGTTCATCTACTTATCATAGATTTACAGAATTGTCAAATTTACAGAAACTTCTTGCAATAGTACATCACGCGCTGAGCTTTAAAAGCGAAAGAGGGACATTATGCGGTTACATATACCGTGAATATTTATATATATCAGGGCCTGGACAGCTTAGTGGTAAAACGCTTGGCTCTCTCCGCTGGCGACCCGGGTTTGATCCCCGGCGTGGCTATGAGAGTGGGTTGTAGTTGCCCGTCCGAGGCCGGTGGTTTTCTCTGGGTACTCCGGTTTCCTCCACCCCTGCAGACTACCGAACGCCATCACCGGAGCCATATGGAGAGTGTCTCGATTAGTTATAATAACTATTTGTACAATCCATGTAAAATAAATAAGTTTGTATTTATATCAATTGGCAGTTCTCCATTGAAGTGTTATCGATACTTGCCAACCAAACTAAATACCTTTCGGCCTTTGCCCAGCCCATGCTTATACCGTGCATGCAAGGTCAGTTGGTGAAAACTTAAATTGCGAAAGTACAGTTTGAAAGTCGGCGAATGTTGGTTTAAATTCATATCCCAAAAGTCTGCATGGATGGAAATTTCTCCCTACTAACTTCATAAAATCCCTAACCCATATACACTTTTTAAATTTGTAAATCTAAAATAAGATCTGTTTCGGCTGGCTTTTGGTGATTAATAATAAAATTATATGCATCGGCATTATCTGATCTTCAGTCTGTTCAATAAGCCTGCCCATCTGTTGGTCATACTTTTATTTTCTTCTACTCTTTTAACAACAATTCGTTCGCTTACAGCTTTATATACCCATTCACGCATCCTTTGATGCACATTATAGGTTTCGCTCTTTTGAAGCAAACGCTTTTCGTGCATGTGTAGCAGGTACAAACATTAATTGTCTCATCCCATTGCAACACGCTTTATTCCGATTCGTTCTGCTGTGCATCAACGTTCATTTGTGGATTACTCAGCAAGTACAAACATTGAGCCAATACAAACATTGAGCCAGTACAAACATTGAGCCAGTGTATATATGGATTCTAATATATATATATATATATATATATATATATATATATATATATATATATATATATATATATATATTTATTCTTCTAATTGAGTGCATAATTTTACTGGATTGCAGGATGGACTATATATTTGTTAGGTTTTTTACGTGTATTGGTCAGTGTTATATGGTGGTAGGAATTGGCTGTCAATTCATGCATGTTCGATGATTGTATGACATAAAACGACCGATAATTGATTATTGATCGATTAGTTTATGCACCTTCTATATAACCTTAAAATTGGCTCTATATAACTACCATGCAGGTATACATATAATATTGACCGACTAAATTCAATGTAACTTGTAAATCACGCTGAAAGTTAAAGATAACATTCGCTTCACAAGGATGAATTTTAATGCTGTTAACTTCTGTGAGTCCTGTCTTTCCTATATCACTGGATTTAAGTATTTTTTCTGGGCAATATGACATCGGTTGTGATGGAATTTGTGAAAGTGTAACCAATTTAATCGATTATGAAAGAAAACGACCAATCATCGACACTATCGTTTAAAATGCCACACCACTAATATTTACTAGTAAGGCAATTGATGTAAGTTTTGATTGTATATAAAAGCTGCAACGGAAAAAAAAAAATTTTTTGTGAATGACTAATAAACAGAGTCATCTGTCATATATACTTTTTCGGGATCACAGATGACGTAATACCCATGGGCCTCATTTGGCAGGGGACCATTTGATGCAGATTAGATCCTGGTGAGTTGTCTTCCATTGATGCGGAGCCAGCGGTTGAGAAAAAATACCAGACCGTTATAACAGTGTCCCAGCGGGCAGTGTGTGTCACGGCACCGTGCAATTAACTGGCTCTGGGGTACAGGAACTTTAAAAAATAGAACAGATAAAGAAAAATGGAGCTTGCCGTTCCCATTGTGTCGTTAATGTTTCCCCATGGGACGCGCAAGTCTGTCTCCTCGCAGGACAAGCAATGACAGTGAGCCGATGGGCGGCCTGTCTCTGACGAGACGTAAAACAATCTTAATGAAGCAAACTGGGCAGCTCCCCTCGGACCTCCCGCCCGATCAGACGGTAAGCGGAGCAATTTGCCTCACCCCCGGGGCTCCGTCGATGCTTGGTCCCACGATTTGCAACGATCTAAACCGGAGACTGAACCGAATTGAGCATGTCAGCGGGCAGAATGGATGAGCTATTTGGTCAGCCCCCGAGATAAAAACAAGCTTATCACGAGTAACCAACCCGTATGCATCAAATTTTGCCCTTAAAAACCGAGACCATTTGTTTTTTGTAAATTTTCGTTTTCCAAGTGGAAAACTTGTGTTTTCTGTTTATGTAAATTGCTACTCTACTGACAAGCGTGTTTATTTAAATCATTATTTGTTGCGTCATTTGAATGCATGTGTCATGAAATGCATATATCGATGTTTAGCATCATAATCTGGTTCCTTATGAAAATTGATGACTAATGTTATTTGCAAAACAAAAAGCTCTTTTTAATTTTCAGACATATGATTTGCTGAATTAAGCTTGTTTTAAACAGGCAATGTCGACATAGACGAACTCGCAGTATACTGCATTTATAGTTAAATCGCACATGTATAATTAGAGATATGCAGACGTGTGAAATGTGTAGGCACAGATTTAATATGCAGATATGTATTTGCAGTATGACCATATCATCATATCATTCATTTGTATATATAACGTAGAATTGTCTAGGTGAATTCAAGTAGCCATACGTTCATGATTATACCCGAAAAGAATTAAAATGTAACGATTTTTCCAACATTAAAAAAAAGTCTGGAAAAGTTTGACCTTTAAAGAAAAACCTCAAGTCCACTTCTGTTAAGCCGAATTAGCATGCAAGCTAAGCCTGACAGTTGTTAATTTGTCCCAACGCTTCATGACGTGCCTGATTGTTAACGCCTTGAAATAGGAAAGTAAGCTTAAAGCGATGCATTTTCTAAATAGGTCATTTCAGAATTACAAATGTCCTATTGATAAAACCAATGCTAATGAAATGTGTAGCACTTTCACGCGTTGTTAACTTCTTTATTTAATTGTTCTCTCTTGACTTTTTTTCCAGTGTCCCGCCTCTCTCTCTCTCTCTCTCTCTCTCTCTCTCTCTCTCTCTCTCTCTCTCTTTGTTTTGTATAATTATGTACGGTCAGAAGCAGACTAATGTAGGGTCACTCAAAGAGTTATATACGGTCAGAAGCAGAGTGATGTAGGGTCACTCAAAGAGTTATGTATGGTCAGAAGCAGAGTGATGTAGGGTCACTCAAAGAGTTATGTACGGTCAAAACAGACTAATTGTAGGGTCACTCAAAGAGTTCTCTGCTTCTGACCGTACATAACTCTTTGATTGACCCTACATCACTCTGCTTCTGACCGTACATAACTCTTTGAGTGACCCTTCAGTACTCTGCTTCTGACCGTACAACACTCTTTGAGTGACCCTACATCATTCTGCTTCTTACCGTACATAGCTCTTTGAGTGACCCTACATCACTCTGCTTCTGACCGTACATAACTCTTTGAGTGACCCTACATCATTCTGCTTCTTACCGTACATAACTCTTTGAGTGACCCTACATCACTCAGCATCTGACTGTACATAACTCTCTGAGTGACCCAACAGTACTCTTCTTCTGACCGTACATAACTCCTTGAGTGACCCTACATCACTCTGCTTCTGACCGTACATAACTCTTTGAGTGACCCTACATAACACTTTGAGTGACCCTACATCACTCTGCTTCTAACCGTACATAACTCTTTGAGTGACTCTACATCACTCTGCTTCTGGCTGTACATAACTCTTTGAGCACATAACTCTAGAGTTATTAAATGACGTAGAATCGGAGCAAAACGACGAAGAGTCACTTAAAAAGTGACATATTTTAATGACATATACAACCAGAAACAGATTGATGTATAGAATCAAAGGGTAGGCACAATTATAAAAGAGTGACGCACCTAACGTCAGTTTGAAAGTGACATATATTTCGAATTTCATGAAATCAGTAATAGAGAAATCACCAGAGAACTTTATTTGGTTGTAAGGAAATATAAATAAAATAATAAGCAACTAGGAATCGTGTGACGTGCATTTAGAAAAGAAGGGAGGCAGATAAAAATGGCGAACTTCACAGATGACCAAGCCCTAAAGATTAAGAAGTACGGCGGAGAGAGAGAGAGAGAGAGAGAGAGAGAGAGAGAGGGGGGGGGGGCAAAAGATCAGCCTTAAAACAGTTTGACACTGGGAACTGGAGGCTCCATCATCCGGCAGGCTACATTCATTAAAGATTAAAATCCTAAGATAATTAACTTTCAGACGCACGCCAAAAGTCTACTTGGTTCGCAGGCAGAAGAAGCCTGTCCTGGAAGCGGCTCCTGAAGAACGTCTAAGACTGGGCTTTATTTATGGCCTTTGGGATCAGCCGTATACGCGTTGTTTGCCGCACTTCGCAGGTGCCTGAGATGACATAAAGCAACCGTGTCTGCTTCTCAAATAGGCATTCACACGCAACTAGATGACGGCCGGCATTATGATCAATAAGAGACCAAAATAACAAAGAGGGCGAGCAGAGGCAAAGATAGAATGAGAAGTAAAGAGGTCCGGTATGAGCCGAGACGGGTCTGTCACGAAACAGGAGAAATAAGTTACCACTGTTTAATGTGTTTTCTGTGGAGATTCCAGCCTTACAAACAGATCAATTTAAGTTCTTTAATAGTTTTCGACTTGTTTAATTTAAGTAACTAAAAGAAAGAAATTCTGTTTAAATCCCAGTGGATCTGTAGGATTTTGGTGTTCAGGGAAATATTCTATCAGTATAACAGCAACAAGCATGGACCTATGTATGGTCATGTGATTTTGAATGATTATAAGGGGAAATCTTTGTATGGCCACTTATGATATGCTTTTAAATGCAGCTTGAATTTTATTGAAATAGTTATATTAGAAGTCGAAATAGATAATTAATTAAATAAAATATTTTAATAGTACTTGTTACTTTCTAGTAATTAGATGTAGTGGTAGTCCAATAGTATTAATATTGCTTGTTTTTCTTCTTTGTCATTAATGAGATACTTTTAAATGCTATAACTTACTCATGTTTACGCAACTTAATTTGAACCATTACTGCCTACATTACAGCCAGCTATTCGCCTATCTATTCTTTAGAATATAAATGATTTCTTGCATAATCTTAATTAATTCTAGGTAATTCCTTTTTAAAAAAAGTTTCCTTAAGGCCTCTGAAGGATGCACGAGCTTGTTTATCTCCGATTTGTCTGTAAACACAGCAGTGTCGACAAACGGAAAAACCATGTATCCTATAAGGTGCATGGTTGGTTGCATATATGTGCGGAAGTTGAACGGTTACTAAAGCTGCAAAATCTCCTTTGTAAAACCAAAAACTTCTTGGTAAAACTTACTTGTTTGCTGCCAGATGATCTTCCTGAATGAGCTTGGCGCGGGCCCCCTGCACCTGTAAACACGTGAATATCGACAAAACGAACTGACCGTTTGTTGGTCTGTTTTCATAAAAGGTTGAAGGGATTATTTGTAGTAAAAAGGTTATAGATATCTGAATATATAGGCCCGGTCTGGCAGATCCTTGCCGTGCATGTGCAGTGCTTCACTGCCAAAGTGATATCATGCTGTTAACTTTATATAGGTATAGCCATAACTATAGGTGACACAAACTATTTATTTGTTTAAAATTAGATTACATGCAGAGGGATATTTATCTTCATTTTTTTCTGTATAGCCGTAGATGGTGCAAGCTTTGTTATGATATCAATAAAACTATATTCCAATAGAAAAAAAGTATTGATGTATTTAAAAATGGCCGAGAGATATACCAGGTATTACTGATCATATAGTATAATATGTACATATACGTTTAAAATAATCAAGCGATTCCGGTTGTTTCCGTTTTTTAAATACTCGAAAATTCTCGGTGCTTAAATAACACACTAAATATCAAATAAATATTATATATATTGAAACTGGCCACTATATTGAAAGGCATTTTTCTAGAAACGTTTAAACATTTTGGTATATAATTGAAGGATTGGAGCTAGGTATTCCCATACATTTTCTGTATATCATTCGTTATTCATCCCTATATTATACATGTATACATGAGAAAACAGTAATTTTCTAGACAGATTTGAATAAGGAATTTCTTTAAAGCTGTTTCGTAGAGCTGTATATCATATAAAGATATGTTGAAATATTCAGTATTTCTAGGTCTGTGACGGTCTGTGTGCCTAGTCTGTTTTTTTTATATATATACAGATAAAATAATAGAAGTTGCATGTCTCTGTAGCCTACGAAAATTTGGCAACCGGTTTCTTTGTATTCAATATGCATATTGTGATTGCTGAATTTATGAGTTCCAATTACTAGTTTATTCATTACTTATTTTATATTACTCATATTTATACAGCGCCATTGCGTTTAGATGTGCTTATAGTGATACATGCTTAAAGATTACGCAATACCACTCATGACCAATAATGAAACGAGCAATAAAGATAAAGCTGCTATGAAATTATAAGCAATGATTTAATGAGCTTACTTATAAGGACAGATATCGTAATATAAACCTAAAACAATAATTATATAGAATTATAAAAGGATAAAGTAAATTCCGATATATTATTATACTATCCCCAAACGTAATCGATATATGACGTTCGGGTATAATCTAATATTATACATCGGTATTTACTTATAAGGAACCACAAAAAGAAAATAAAGATACATGCAAAAAATGCCTCAGGGTTACATTTTAGATCATATATATATATATATATATATATATATATATATATATATATTTATTAAAATCTAGTTGTCGAATTGCCTATTCGTCAATAAAATGCTTGATTAGCATACAACGCAGGTATACCCTTCTATATATGTATACTATATAATTTGAAGATTTTAATTGGCGTGGTAAAAAAAAATTTAATCCGCTTGAAACTTTGCCGATACTCGCATTCCCTCAACCAAACTCTCACCATACATTTAAAACTAGTTTTACTTGTTTTCGGTCTGTAGATTGTAGAATATATTTGCCGCCTTGAACTTATGAAGTATTTCCACCGAGATTATTCCAGAACCTCCCTGCATGGATAGTTAAACGATTACAATTTGTGTCCTGTAGCACACCAATGTTTCAATAACTGACACAAGTGCTGTAATTTGACAGTCTCAGAACACAGGTAAAGTATGGGATAATTAAAAACAAATCATATAGTGCCACCAACATTATCACCTGATGAAAATAGACGTGATCTATATAGTATACCAGGTTCAAGGCCACTACAAATCATCAAGGCCATCATATTTAATAACAATCCATTAAATGGTTCAGTGAGAAATAGGCTCACAAGGTTTTTTTAACAGCTCTGTGACTTTGAAAAGTAGGTGAAGGTGACCCATTTTCGAACTTTATCTAGATTCTGTTGGTATACATTTGCCCTGAAGTAAATCCAAAATTTTTAAAATATACAGTTCATAAGGCAAAAAATACACAAGGCGGTAAAACTTCGATAAAATACAGATACTGTAGGTTGCGCCACCAGGCTGCTACAGTAGTTACAGATTACTGAGGCCAAAAAACCCATCATATATTATAACAATCCATTAAGTGGTCCCTGAGTAATGTGCTAACAAGATTGTTATCTATAAACAGCTCTATGTCCTTTGAAAAGTAGATCAAGGTGGCCCATCTTCGAACTTGTCCAAGGTTCTGTTGGTGTACATCTGCACCGAAGGGAGGAATATAGATATGTTTAATTCTTTTATGGATATTCCGTTGACAAGGTAACAGTTAATGCCCAGACGCCGGAAGAACGGAGAAGTGACGACAATAGCCAATCTCCCTACGTCGCATATTGGACTTTTTTCACACATTGTTTTATAATTCATTGGCTATACGTTCCCTCCATCCCATATCTTAATTCTTCAGTGACACTACATGCGGGCTGCGCTTTACATACATATATCATATTTTGCAAGCGTCTGTTCAAAGCCAATAGTATGTTCACTTGCGCCTTTTGTGCTTCGTCTTCAACGTTGAATGGGTTTTCAGATTTTTACATTTCTGGTGTTGTTCTTGGGAGAACTACCAACCGTGCCACCATTTGGGGTTCGGTGGGATAACCACTCCCCCTCCCCCTTCTTGATTTTTTCGGTAAACACCCGATAAACAAACGTGCTATATACGCATATTAAGTAGTATAAATATATTACTTTCAACATCGTCCAGAGTAGCCTTTATCATAATACAATACTGTTTCATGGCCCTGTAATATACATCGAGAAATTACACTGGTGACTGCTGTGTCCATGTAAATAATATAGAACTTACAGCTATAATGTCTGTCTGTTCATGTTTGTCATATTTCTAAATATTTCCAGTTTTCTATGTATCGAAGTAAAATACTTCTTTGTGTCCTAATATGTTGTTTATTTATGATATATATGTACGGGAGAGCATCGATATTAGCCGAAAAGGCTACTTTGTAAGTTAAATAAATGTTTAAAACATTTACGTAATACCAGGAGAGTCGAGTATATAGTATATAGTTACGTTATAAAGTTAAGTATAGCATATCAGAACGTTTCATTATAATACAAAAATAAAGTACCATACCGCGTACAATAAAGTTTGAGTTGAAGTGTTAGTCTGGAAAATAACTCCAGTAGAAAACGAACAGACAGTATACGAAAATGAAATTATATAAAAGTAGCTCGCAATATAACCTTTTAAAGCTCTTTAGTGTTTTGACATTTTGGTTATTCATTTTTATAGGACGTCATACCTTTATATTCTTTTATAAAATAGGATATGCCAATAAGACCACGTGACCCTAATGATGCAAAATGTGCAGAATCCCGTTAAAATAGGTGTAGCCTTTGAAGGGAAAACTGCAGACAGACGGACGGGCGGATGACAGGAGACAGACAGAGTGAGACGTTCCGTCATCACCATAATATTGACTTTATTTTCACTTTTTTTCAAAATATCGTTCAGGTTGAATAAAAAAGTCAACAAGAAAATCTTAAAAACAATTTTGTTTATATTGTCGCAAAACGATCTTGGGATCTACTAGAATACTTGCAGAAGCAATCTGTCCAAATATATGAAAAATTCCATTGACCAGTGTATGAGAATTTTGACAACTGGCACGGCCCCGGGCTGTATTGATATTACAGCAGAGTGATATGGCATCTCCAGCGCCGGAGAGCCAGTGGGGGACGGTGCCTTGGCTCACCGCCCATCCACCCTTATCAGCTAGATCAATGACAGTTAACCTCGCGTCTCATCTTGGGCCAGATAAAGATAATTGGATCAAGCATTCATCGAGGTTCGGGTTATTTCGTGTTATCTAACATCGCTCAGCATCAGTTAATGAACTACTTTGTTGACCTCGCCCGTAAATACGATGGTCGATGAGATTCCAATAGTGTACTTATTTGGCAGAAAGCGGCTTGTGTATGGAGATTTCTTTTACTGGGTTGATGTTTTGGCGCGCTGGGCGGAGGCCTCTTTCTGTATGCAGTTCCTGAACCTAGTCTCGAACAAGACTAAAGTGACCACTTCGTTGCAATTTAACGTCAGGTCCCATGACAACTGAACCTATTGTATATCGTAAGGTTCTGATACCAATAAAGCACCCTTTCAAACTTTCCAGTGCAGCCATCTCGGTTTTTTAAGGTATATTGGCTGCGGCCAGGTGCGCCCTGCGCGTTGCTAGACCAGCGTGTCCGGTAAAGCTGTGACCCACGGGCAGCAAGGGTACCCCCGCACACATTTCCATATATATATATATATATATATATATATATATATATATATATATATATATATATAAATATATATATTAGGGCCCTGCGCGGGCTGAAAAAATGAACCCGCACCCGCCCCGCGCCTTGTCAGCCCGCCCCGCAATCAAAGAAATAAATTCAGGCCGCCCCGCCCCGCGGTTACTATGATTCTTTCAGCCCGCACCTGCCCCGCAAAATTTTCTTTCAGCCCGCACCCGCCCCGCCCCGCATTTTTCAAGTTTCCGGCCCGCAGTTCAGCCCGCAAAATAATTAAAAATAGTTTTCGGATCCTAAGGTTTACATATCAAGATATTTTACAGCACATATATAAGAAACGCTTATAATTAATATATATGAAATGTTTGACGATTGGAATGAAAAATTAATTTGTATACTTTTTTGCAATAATTCAAACCATAATTTATGAAATATTTTTAAAGACATGTTTGATTTGTTAGATGGACTTAATATGTAATAATTTAACACACCTTAAATGTGTTTCCATATTTTACACGGGAAATAAACAAACTTTGGTTTATTGTGTCTGTTTCTACTTAAATATATAAAAAAAGTAAAGAAGAAATTAGACCTTTTCAAAGTATGTGTACCCAAAATTACCCTTTAGAATAATATTGGCTAATCACACGCCATCAAACTACTGAGATATGTTGCTGGTTAAATTTTTTTCAGTCATAATCTGCTAATTAGTTGAAACTGAGACAAATCAGGTCAAGGGAGTAAAGGGGTAATCTGACCGATGTGGCTTTAGGTTCAGGATGTTCACTGAGATCTAGACATGGCCAGAGCCTTGTTTCTAATAGCAATCATCAACACATTATGATGTGACCAAACAAGGATTTGACCAGCCAGTGGTCATGTCAGTTACAATTAGACAACACAGTTAGATAAGGAGTCCACCTTAGGATTTGTGCAGTTCCAGGTCAATTGAGTCACCTACAGAGCCAGCTGTAGCCACACACTGTCTATTACAAGATCAAAGGCAATCAAGCCCTTGCTTCACTCCCAGCCATATTATATAATATGTGAGACATGACACAAGTACAAGGTTACAGTCCATATACAACATCAGGCCAGGTAACTTTATTCAAAGTTATGACCAGCTCCTATGGGAGGACAATTATTTTAAGTCTAGATTTCAGATTAAGGATGCATAATCTATTTTGTATAACAAATTGACGTTATACCTAGAAAAGACACATTTGCATTGTGTTGTTAAAACAGTCAGTTTAGGGGTTAACAGGAATAATTATTTTTTTTTTTCAAATTTTTCTTTTCGAATTACCATTTTTACGACACCTGAAAACATTTTATACAAAATTATCAATTTATTCAAATGATAGTTTTTCAAGTATAACTTTATATTCATGTTTTACTGAACTGCCAGATGATCAACCCGCAGCCCGCCCCGCCCCGCACAGACTTCATTTCGGCCCGCCCCGCACTTTCTTAAGATTCCTATGCGGAGCCCCGCGGTCCCGGGCCCCCGCGGGTCAAAACCCGCCCCGCGCAGGGCCCTAATATATATATATATATATATATATATATATATTAATCCAATATTTTATGTTACTTGATATGAAATCTGCTGTATAGAATGATACCTAAAATATTGATTGAGAAAATTCAGCCTAACTTGTACATCACGCTGAAAGGTACAGGTAACCACCGGGTTGTTGATACTTGTTCACTGCATGAAAAGATTCAGTTTTAATGTTGTTTACTACTTTACGTGTGGTCTTTCCTATATCTCAGACAAGGTTAGAATATATTTATTTTCTTAATAATATGAGCGGTTTGTCTGTGCATACATAATAGATTGTGATCGATTATGAAAGAAAACGACCAATCATCAATTTTTTCGATTACTTTGCACAGACTGAGATTTGTTAATTATTCAAGTGCATATACGGTTTTTAAACTTCTGGCTGGTTGTAGATTATTCAGAAGTTGGATGCATTTTAATTCATAACATCTACCTGACAAGGGTGATGTTAAAGCGCGTAGACCTTATATATTTGTGCATTTGTAAATGGAAAATGTGCAGTTTTATGCATATCTAAAATATTGTTGTCATCACAGACTGCAACCCCACTTTTGAGATCAACCGATATTGGTTCAATCTTAAAATTAAGTCTATTTTATCTGATGATCTTGATCCCTTGGCTTTCACCCCCTTTGTAGGTTGGTTATTTCTATAGACCTTGCTTGATGATGACGGGGAAGACTTATTAAAATTGCAGGTCCAAAACTTTCTTAAAAGATATCCCAGCTGCTGTCCGTCATTCTCTCAGAACACGTGTGACTATGAATAATCATGTTTTTTCATACACGCCGTAAACCGCCTATAGTTCAGTCAAAAACGGACTGTGGTAAGCAAAAGGACCAGTGCGGATATACCGGACAGGAAACATTAATGATAAAGGAACTTCGGTAATGCTGAAGAAGTCCCCACAAACATCGTGAAAAGTGGGCTAAAAAGAATCCTGAGCCTGGCTTATTTTCTCGTTATCTTTATCAACAGAGCTCCCTCTTCAAATAATATGCTCCTTTTCTGTTTCCATGATCAATGCGGTAATAATGGTGCCGGCATTTTCCTTATTTGCCTCGTATAACTCGTTCTTTTCTTTACTGACGCCGGTCTAATGAGAAATTTTCCTGCGTGTATATGGTGTTTTAAGTGAATTTTCCCAACTGGGACCACTTTAGCCGACGATATTGGTTTTCGTATTCAAGTCCCGAGGGTGGCTTTCATCGTAACTGTTTGCGGGATTTATCTTAACCAGGGATGATTTTCCAGTCCTCACATATTACGCATGCGTGTAACTTAACTATCGATGGCATTTTTTCCATGGCCGTGGGGCGTCTTCCGCAGTGTAGGAGGAAACAAGCGCCCAATCGCCCACTTCTGTCACTTGTATGTTTGTGTCATTACAGGCAATACGGACAACATGAAAACAGTGGCATGCACATTGAAACTTTATATTATTTTTTATATATATCTATTGCCATTATAGTATGAAGAAGACGGTAGGAGAAGGAGAATGGCCACGGTCGAATTTTGAAACGCTTATACCGCGACGGGTGCCCATCTATGGTTAAACTGGTCAAAAGGGTGTACCATGCCCATGGTTGACATATAAAAGACATCCACAATGGTATATGGTCCCCCCCCCTCTCTCTCTCTCTCTCTCTAACACACACACAATGAAATCCCCAACCTTTCTTTTACTCTCTCTCATGGCGGACAAGTATGGGCTTATGTTTGGTACTTTAACATGCAGGATATCCCATACTTAATCATATAGAAATGTAACAACACTGTATTTCAACATAGATAAACATTTAATATAAAGAATATATACAATAAATCTCTAAATAAATTCAAGCCTAATATATTCCTACACAAACTCACATTTCTACTTTAAAGTCTCCTTACTATTTCAAGGGCAATACCTATTACCGGTATTATAAAATGTTTAATTAACGCGAGTAGTAAAGCAATGCTTATAGAATCTTATAATTCTGAGAAAATAAAATGATCAAAGTTAAAGTAAACTAGCAATCGTTTCAGTCTTTAGCAAACAAGCATGCATTCTGGCAGCACAATGCCATGGACATAAAATTATAATCAAATCAAAACTAAGTCCAAATCAGTGAAAGTTCCTGAAATGTTCAACAACCAAGAATTGTAAACACATTAATGCAAGTCATGTTAGTCATATGATTAGAATGATTTTGATGGCATGGTGCATTGACAAATTACATACTTGCTAATTTTTAACTATATCAGCTCTGAAAGGACTATAATTGGAAGCTGATACTGATAAAATGTTATCACAACACCTGATAAAACAAACCTCTGAGATATCACTGACAATGGTAGTCTTACCAAATTACATGCAAGCATTAACTGATAACACATTTAACAAGTAAACTTGTGTTCTATTTGCTCTATTTATATGTGATTTATTCAACTAAAATTCCTGAAATATTAGTCAAAGAATAAACTACATTCTGGTATTTTGTGGTGGCTGAATCTTACAGATATAACGAACAGAACTGAACAATTCTTGGTTCAGTTTTATGATATATTAATAGCAATAAGACAAATACAAAACTTTAGCACCTTAGAACTGCAAGATTCACATTTATTCATTCAATTTATTAAAGGATTTGGCCATAATAAACATAACAGGAAATGATATAAATGGGACATTATTCCTAATATAACAAGATATACAATTTCCTAGAAATAATTCTTTCAAAAATTAACTTGAATAAGATATCAAAACTGCTTACCAAGCAGACATGCATCAACAAGGTGAGTGATGTATATGAAAAGTTCCATTCTGCATTAAGTTAAAGTCCTCTTTCTGAGTTTAAATGAGTCCTTTCCATCTTCCTGACCCGCCATGGTCCTGATGCAGACTGGACATCTCTTCCTGGCATTCACTTTAGATGCAAAACAGGACTGTTTATCATCTTTGGTCACTGTTCATCCTTCACATTCCGGATGAACTGTCTTGAGTCCAACATTCTGGACCTGATCCAGAGCATCATCATGCCAAAGGAAAGTCCTTCAATTCTCATCTCCTTAATGCCTCGGGCACAAATCCTATGAGTCATTATATATGAGAGTCCACCAGGCGTTGATGTCCATAGTCTTATTATGTACACCATAATTTACTAAGTATATTTTAACAGAGATTTGCAAAGATCAAACCAACAGGTGTATTGCAGACCCAGAGTGAGCAAATTTGCAAGACCTGACCTGTCCATTACACGAGTCCAAGTAAATTTTTATAGTTGTTTCACACAGTCATTACTGCTACATACAAATTTTATTTTTATGCCACAGTCAGGTCTTGCAATGAGGAAACCAATCCCAAAATAACTTAAGATACCCTCAAGGTGGAAAATATGCCAAACTGGACTTTTTCTCCAAACACAAATAAACAAATCGGTTCCAGATTCCTGGAAATGACCATTTTGTCTGTTTGGGGCCCTGTTACTTCCCACAAAAGAATTATTTTCAAATTAAATCCACCTTAAGGGTAAGGTCATACTTACCACTGTATCTATATCAAATAAAATTAAATGTCAATGTTATTAAACATATTTTAAGGATATTAAGTTGAAAGTGAAACATTCTCTTTTCATATCCTTTATTTAATTACCTTTCAGTATGTAAAATTCTTTGAATATTTTCTTTTGTCACACTGCACAACTTAAGGAACTTAATACACTACATAGCTGTTGTTGCTTACATGCAATAATACTTGACATACTTACTATAAATACTGCTTAAAAATAACAACTGTCTTAATAGCTATGTTTCCCAAACATTTGTTGAGATCAAATGATCAAATTTAATACTTAGAATTATATCAGCAATTAGAAAGGAACTGTTGAGAATAAAAAAAATACAGTTACATATAGCAAACCATATTGAAAATCTTCATTTAGGTCATCTTCCCTCAGTGTTGGTCAGATTCTTCAGGACATCAACAATGGGGATGCCTATGTCTTCACATGCTGTCACAATACTCTGGACGTTCTCCACGTTACCACAGCCAAGCTCTGCCTGCAGAAGCTGAAACAGAAAACACATAAACACCTCACATGTCATCATTTGATGAAACAGAAGACACATATACCTCACCATGGCCTCATTTAATAAATCAGGTTTACCAGAAACATTTACACCATAAGCTTAACAGATAACATCCACATACACAGTTTTTCTTTATACAACATTCAAATACAAAAATGTTCACCCCTGCTCTATCTCTTAAGAGATTATATAATCCCCTGGACAAGAATCATGGAAAACATTCCAAACTCAAATAGGCTGACCACAGACAAACACAGAACCTTCTGTTGTAACTGTGGGGAGCTATAGACAAACATGTACACTCTGCTGTAACTGTTAGGAGCTAGAGACAAATATGTACACTCTGCTGTATCTGTTAGAAACTAGAGGCAAACATGTACACTCTGCTGTAACTGTTGGGAGCTAGAGGCAAACATGTACACTCTGTTCTTACTGTTAGGAGCTAGAGACAAACATGTACACTCTGCTGTATCTGTAAGAAAGTAGAGGCAAACATGTACACTCTGCTGTAACTGTTGGGAGCTAGAGGCAAACATGTACACTCTGTTCTAACTGTTAGGAGCTAGAGACAAACATGAACACTCTGCTGTAACTGTTAAGAGCTAGAGACAAACATGTACACTTTGTTCTAACTGTTAAGAGCTAGAGACAAACATGTACACTCTGCTGTATCTGTAAGAAAGTAGAGGCAAACATGTACACTCTGCTGTAACTGTTGGGAGCTAGAGGCAAACATGTTCACTCTGCTATTACTGTTAGGAGCTAGAGACAAACATGTACACTCTGTTCTAACTGTTAAGAACTAGAGACAAACATGTACACTCTGTTCTAACTGTTAAGAGCTAGAGACAAACATGTACACTCTGCTGTATCTGTAAGAAAGTAGAGGCAAACATGTACACTCTGCTGTAACTGTTGGGAGCTAGAGGCAAACATGTACACTCTGCTGTATCTGTAAGAAAGTAGAGGCAAACATGTACACTCTGCTGTAACTGTTGGGAGCTAGAGGCAAACATGTACACTCTGTTCTAACTGTTAGGAGCCAGAGACAAACATGTACACTCTGTTCTAACTGTTAAGAGCTAGAGACAAACATGTACACTCTGCTGTATCTGTAAGAAAGTAGAGGCAAACATGTACACTCTGCTGTAACTGTTGGGAGCTAGAGGCAAACATGTTCACTCTGCTATTACTGTTAGGAGCTAAAGACAAACATATAAACTCTGCTGTAATTGTTCCGCAATTAAATAATCCCATGGACAAGAATCATGGAAAACATTCCAAAACTCCAACAGGCTGACCAAAGACAAACATGTACACTCTGCTGTAACTACTGGGATCCCAGGACAAAGAACCAGGGACAACATTCCAACAATGAATGGGCTGACAAAAAAATCCTGGACGAGGAATCTTTAGTGCTCCATGATTCTGATATAATGATATCAAACGCAAGACAGTGGGCTTGTATCTGAAAGCATGCTGTATTTTCCCTCCTTTTAACTAACTTAGCAAACTACAGCTAAGTAAGATTTATAGATCTCTGGGTTTGGCAAGCTACTTTGTCAAGGTACAGTTTCAAATATTTCAAGAACTTCGACCCTGTTCAATCCTTTAAGGTGATATGGGGCTTGGCTTTGGTCAATCTGAAATATAATAACTCTTAGTTGAAGCTTAAGTCATGACTAATAAACGGTCTCCAGGCCAGGTAAGCAGCTTCCTTTTATGTTATATCAGATGGATTATAAAGGTATACTGTGATTGGCTCTATATTTGCAGGTGAATTTTGTACGTTGAAGTTTCGCTTTTTCAGTGTTTTGTGAGGGTTCCATTTTAATGATCTCACCATACAGTGGTAATACAGTGTAATACCGGTACATCTTTTACTATATGATTTATCTAATATGCAAGCAAAATTTTAACTATTTGATCAGGATTTACGGTTTTATATATGTGATAACTTCCCTTTCATACATATTGAGAATTTGAAACCATTGCGCAAAAAAAAAAAATAACTAGATGTGTCGGAACGACATGAATGCCCCCGCCTGGGGCAAATTAGAAATATTTGTTTAATTTTGAAAAATTGTTTAAGTTCAGGAGGTGTCGTATAGTCAAAAGTAGGTCAACAAGAGCAAAATGTAAACTTGATCTGTAACGGGTGATTATCATGCAACACACCAAAAATCAGGCCAGTATCTGCAGGCATTGTGAAAAAAAATCCATACGTGCATTTTTCATAAAAATTTCTGTCTTTCATGAAATTTTCTATGTTTAGGAGCCGTAAAACAATCAAAAATAGGTCAACCGGGACAAAACGCGAACTCGATCTGTAACTGTCATTATCTGCCCACACATAAAAAATCAGGGTGGTATCTGCAGGCATTGAGGAAAAAAAGTCCGTACATATGCATTTATGAAAATTTCTATTTTTCATGAAATTTTCTATGTTCAGGAGCAGTCAAATGGTCAAAAGTAGGTCAACTGGGACAAAACAAGAACTCGATCTGTAACTGGTCATAATCTGCCTACACACCATAAAGGCCAATATCTGCAGGCATTGCGAAAACAAGTCCGTACATGTGTATTTGTCATGAAAGTTCATATTTTTCATGAAATTTTTTATGTTCAAGAGCAGTAAAATGGTCAAAAATAGGTCAACCGGGACGAAACGCGAACTGGATCTGTAACTGGTCATTATCTGCCCACATACCAAAAATCAGGCCAATATCTGGAGGTATTGTGAAAAAAAGTCCGTACATGTGTATTTGTCATGAAAATTTATATTTTTCATGAAATTTTCTATGTTCAGGAGCCGTAAAACGGTCAAAAGTAGGTCAACTGGGACGAAACGCTAACTCAATCTGTAACTGGTCAATATCTGCCGACACACCAAAATTCAGGCCAATATCTGCAGGCATTGCGAAAAAAAGGCCGTACATGTGTACTTGTCATGAAAATTTCTATTTTTCATGAAATTTTCTAAGTTTAGGAGCTGTAAAACGGTGAAAAAGTAGGTCAACTGGGACGAAACGCGAACTCTATCTGTAACTGGTCATTATCTGCCTACACACCAAAAATCAAGCCAATATCTGCAGGCATTGCGAAAAAAAGTCTGTACAACTGTTTGATTTTGGAATGACGGAACGACGGACATGGGTAAAACTATATGCCCCGGCCACTTTGTGGCTGGGGCATAAAAAAAAAAAATGACCACAGCATATCAATATATCAGGGGTCCTAATAACATTTTGGGATTTCATTTTCTCATTGTCTCAATGAAAACAAATTGCATTTAAAAGGACATGTTTGCATGGTCTCCTACACAAATTTATGCTTTACCTGTCCAATCCTACAACACTTTCTTTTTATCATTAAATATTTTCATATTTAAGTCTAATTTAAAATATAATGAGGCTTTGTTAATAAGTTTGAAACATGTTAGTTCCCCTTGGTCTGCACAGCCAGCCATAACAGAGCACTTTGAGGATTTTAAGGGTCTCTTCAGCCTTTGAGAGCCCTACAGATGCTGAATAGCAGTATTAGAACACAAGCATATACCTAATCCAGGGTGGGCGGTGGGCAGGGGGTGTCAAAGAAATACGTTTAATGACTCAGGTTGTTTTTAGTTACTGAAAACTGTAACGTCTTGAATAAGCTCTCAAGGGTTGAGTCTTTTTCCAATACCCAACCTAAAGCTCATTCTAAATTGCTCTATAAAATCAATAGCCACAAAATGTGTTGCCCCTTTATTTTTATATTATTAAAAATCTTATTCTATCAATTTGTGATCAACATTCAATGTAAGTTTAACTGCATTTTAAAATCCTTGACAAATTCACTGGAAGCATATATGTTAACTATTGTTTAAATTAAATATAGGTTCAATTTACAACAGGACAATTGCAAAGAAATAAATTTTTGTCCCTGGACTTGACTAAGGTATACTATTTAGTTTTAATTACATCAAGAAAAGTTAGAAAACTAAAATTCTGGATGAACTGGTTATGAAGGGTATCAATTTCAGGGAAATTTAACCCGAATGCACTGCGGTTGTGATTGCTTGATGGGTTTGGTGAATGCGCGCACATTTGCATGAGAATTTTACCAATGCACCCCTCTCTGTCAAAGTGATGACCAAATATAATTCCTCATCCCGGAGATGCAATATCCAAGGGAGCATTTTAATTTCCTTGCTAATCCAGGCGACTGCTGCACAATTAGATACAAGTGGAGGGGACGCCCCCAGCTCCCCCCTGCAAAATGCAGCAATGTGCAAATATGCATGATATTTTGTCAGTTTCATGTCACCCCTGGCCCACAACTTTGCATAGCTAATTAAGCTAGACATTCTACCATAGATGAGTCACGTGTCTAAACTTAAATTACTTCAGCCAAAGGTTAGTTCTTCATTGCATCAGCTCACAAGTGGTTTGTTTATCTAATTACACTCCCTTGTTTGGTGGGCCCATCACAATGTTCACCAAATGAGAATTGTACATCATTACCAAGTTTGTCATCTCTCAGTGGAGCAATTCCACCCCTACCCAGTCTTTGGGCATGCCATCTCACGATATCGGCTCCCCATGTAATCATTTTTAATCCTGGCCAGCTGGTGACTCAAATGCACATCAAACTCTTATTCACATTGGGCACTTGTGTAGCAATTGCATGTTCAATTCTCTCATCAAAAGCAGGCTTAATTTCTTATCCCCTCTTGGCAAAAAAAGAGAGATTCCTTTGGTACCACTTGAGAATCAGAATATTGCTTGTAGCCTTTTTAATCTTAATTTGCAGGTTTTCTTTGTTTCTTTCTTTCCTGTTTTTAATTCTCCAAATGACCACATCCAGAGCTTTGAAATAAACATTTGCACACAATTCTGGAAGGCAAAATCACATTTCTACCAATAAACATCACTGGAATTTGCATTTTTGGTTTTGAAATGGAATGTATAAAATAGTCATGTCAGTTTAATGGGGTAAATTTTGATTATACTAGATATAAAATATGAAATATAAACTGTATCTCAATCTCAAAGTACTTATATTATAAATTTATTTTACTGTAAAAATGAAAACTTATAATATTTTTAAATAAAGTTAACCACAGCTTTCTGCCAACAGTTCTATACGTGAGTAGAGTTTTGGCAGCCATAGAACAAATAAGAAACCTTAAAAATCAGTGATCCTTGAGCTTCCATGTTCCTGACAGTCATCTCGTTGTAACTGTTCTATTAAAACCAGTTTCTAATACACCTAAGAACAAAATTAAAATTGTTCTAAACCATCAACTATGCAAATCCATAGAAATCATTATATAACCAAGCCCTAATATAATCTTTATGTTAACTAATTTCTAAAATGTAATTTGTTTAAGGTACCTTCTGATTCACTGACATGGGAACCTGTGAATCATTGGCTGTCAGATGCTCTAACATGTGAACTTGTTATCATTGGCTGTCAGTTGCTCTAACATGAGAACTTGTGATTTATTGGCTGTCAGATGCTCTAACATGTGAACTTGTAAATCACTGGCTGTCAGACGCTCTGACATGTGAACTTGTGATTCATTGGCTGTCAGATGCCCTAACATGTGAACTTGTAAATCACGCTCTGACCAATCTACTTGTGAATCATTTGCTGTAAGATGCTCAGACAAGAGAACTAATGTGATTCATTGGCTGTCAGATGCTCTGACAAGAAAACTTGTGAATAGTTGGCTATCATATGCTCTGACAAAAGAACCTGTGAATCACTTGCTGTCTGATGCTCTGACATGAGTACTTGCGCATTATTTGCCATCAGAAGCTCTAACATGAAAACTTGTGAATTATTGGCTGTCAGATGCTCTAGCATAAGAACTTGTGAATCACTGGATGTAAGATGCTCTGACTAGAGAACTTGTGAATTGTTGGCTGTCAGATGCTCTAACATAAGAACTTGTGAATCACTAGTTGTAAGATGCTCTGACATGAGTACTTGCAAATCAGTGGCTATCAGACTCTCTGAGAGAAGAATTTTCACTTTTTGTTTAGCATGGTGACATTCATTTTTCAATTCATCCTTTAAATTATATTTTTTGTTTGGCTTTTAAACTTTCTAAGATCCTCTCCAGACTCATGTCCTGTTGACAGTCTTCAATCTATTCCTCTTTTTGCCTTCCTCTATATTGAGCACAGTTCAGCATAAAAAATTAACATCATCAACAAACACCAGGTTAAAAAGCTCCTGGTTAAATGATGATTCTATCTCTACCCTTCCATTAAAACTTTCCCATTTTTTCTCTCATCAGATGTTCACCCTGAGGCATACAATGCTGATGTTAACTATTTTACACTCTCAGAACCAGATTATTCTTCACCCCGGGGTGTCAAACTTATCTCGACTTCTGATCAACAATTTCTAGTGAGCACGACCTGAATTTCTGAGGGTGTTTCTTCATAACGCACGTCATGACCCGATGGCCTTCTGGAATGACGGACTATTTATCTGATAGTTTTAATCAGAGAATGCCAATCAGATCATCCATCATGGCGGAGCCCGCGACAAGCCGTGGATGATGCATCATTTACTGTGGTCCTTCCTGTCTTATCTCCGATAGTTCGTCCATGTTCAGAAATGTCAGCCCTTACCCATAAAATGAACCTTACAAATACCATGAATGTCTTGTTACTGGATAATTTACAACTTTCCCTGATTAATGTCCAAGAGTCTGAAACCAAGATTTAAGTCAAATGACAAAATATCATTATGCTGTTTAATAGCTTTATTAGGTATCCCAGTAATCAAACAAGTGACCCATGGGTCATGACGCTCAGCTGACTTGGAAGAGATTCGCAAAAGGAAATTTTATCATCAGAATGGTAGTATATACCCATTCAACTGAAGCATCAAACAGATTAACCAACAGGCCAAGATTTAGTCTGTATTTATATATCTCAAAAATAGAGAAAAAATGTGTAAACTTTTAAAACTAGAATACGGGTAACCGACAAGTGACTACATGTATCCGCCAAATCAGAGGTGAATGGGTGAAGTGAGGCATTGATTGAGTGGCAAGGGGAAATAGAGTGAGGTATGTTGCATATTAGCATGGATGTCTGCAGCCTAAATGTGTATGTAGGTTGTGCCACCTACCACAAATCCAGAAAGCTGTCCAAGTTGTATACACCTGCAAAATTTTAGGCAGGAAAGTCAAACCACTACATGTATATGAGCAATTTTTGCCCATGGCAGACAAACAGACAAACACTGTGCAAAAATCTTTGCAGGTGACCCCTCCAGTTTTGTGTATGATAAAGACCTATGTGAGATCTAAACACATGCACAATTTTGGCCCAATCGGTCAAATGGTTCCTGAGATATGAGCTTGGATGTGTGTAGCGTTAACAAGAATGTAGGTGGCACCAACTGTCATAAAATCAAGAAAGCTGTCCACGATGTATAAACCTGCAAAATTTTAGGCAGTTATGTCGAACCACTACAGAGAAATGAGTGATTTTAGGCCACGGCAGAATAACAGACAGACGCTGTGCAAAAATGGTTGCAGGTGGCGCCACCAGTTTTGCGTATGATAAAGAGCTATGTGAGATCTATACACATGCAAAATTTTTGTCCAATCGGTCAAACGGTTCCCGAGATATGAGTTTGGATGTCATCTGCGTGAATGTGAATGTAGGTGGCGCCCCCTGTCATAAAACCAAGAAAGCTATCCAGGATGTATATGCATGACGAATTTCAGGTGAATTAGTCAATTCACTGCAGAGATATGAGTGATTTTAACCCAAGGCAGATGAACAGATGGACACTGTGCAAACATGGTTACAGGTGGCGCCACCATTTTTTGTGTATGTTATAAAGCAATCCAAGGGCTACATTTGTATCAATTTTATTTCCTGATCGGTCAAACGGGTCCCGAGATATGAGGGTTTATTAGTGGAAACAGGCCCACAAATGGACACTGGATAGAGAGGAAAGGTCAGAGGTCAACGCAAATTGGTTAGGCACCAGTTCAAATGTGACCCGACAATTGGTGTGAGTTTCAGAAAAATCAGTCCATTAGTTTCCGAGGAGCTCTATGGAAACAGACGCCGCGGCGGCGGAGGAACTCGGTCAAAAACATAGTATCCGCAAAACTTCGTTTTGTCTGTACAAAAATACAGGTGGCTCCACCAGTCTGCAGAAACTAATAAAAACACTTAATGGTCAATATCCATGCAAAGAATCATGGTGATCTCTGCATTAGTTGTACAGATACTTCAGCTTTTGTATCAAATTGTCCATTATTCTGAGGGATACTTCAGAGTCCTATAGCTTGAAGGATATGGGTAACAGAGACCTAATTTCAAGTTTCCACAGGCACTTTTCATGGGCCTTCTTGCATGACAAGAATGAAGATTCTAGGTCCAGTTGTTGCGATTTGCACCCTGTTGACAGATAACCACATCTTTAAAGGTCTCAAAAAAAAGAAAAAAATTCGTAAAAATTTGAAAAAAAATAGAGGTGGCACACCCAGTCTGCAGAAACTGATGGAACAGCTCATGATCAATATGTATGCAGAAAATCATGACCATCAGTGTTGTAGTTATTGAGATACTGCAGTTTTTGGTATCAAATTTTCCATTATTCTGGGGGGGGGGGGTATTTTGGAGCCATACAGCTTAAAGAATATGGGTAACAGAGACCTAATTTCAGGTTTCCATGGAGACTTTTCATGTGTCTCCCTGTGTGTCAAGAATGAAGATTCTTGGTCCAGTTTTTATGATTTGTGCCCTGTTAACAGATGTTCATATCTTTAAAGGTCTCAAAAATAGAGAAAAATTTCGTAAAAAACCCGAACAAATACAGGTGGTGCCACCAGTCTGCAGAAACTTATGAAACACTCCATGATCAATATCCATGCAAACAATTATGGTTATCTCTGCATTAGTTGTTCAGATACTTTAGCTTTTGTATCAAATTTTCCATTATTCTGAGCTGTACTTTGGAGTGCCATAGCTCAAAGGATATGGGTAACAGAGACCAAATTTCAGGTTTCCATGGAGACTTATCATGGGTCTCCCTGTGTGTCAAGAATGAAGATTCTAGGTCCAGTCATTACCATTTGTACCCTGTTGACAGATAACTACATCCTTAAAAGGTCTCAAAAATGGAGAAAACAATTCGTAAACATTGAAAAATACAGGTGGCACCACCAGTCTGCAGAAACTGATGAAACATCTCATGATCAATATGTATGCCGAAAATCATGACCATACGTGATGCAGTTAATGAGATATTGAAGTTTTTGTATGAATTTTTTACTATTCTGGGGGGTAATTTGGGGCCCCATAGCTCAAAGATATGGGTAACAGACACCTAATTTCTGGTTTCCATAGAGACTTTTCATAGGTCTCTCAGTGTGTCGAAAATGAAGATTCTAGGTCCAGTAATTAAGATTTGTGCCACGCTAATAGATGACAGCATCCTCAAAGGTCTCAAAAATAGAGGAAAAAATTGTAAAAAATCAAACAATACAGGTGGCGCCACCAGTCTGCAGGAACTGATCGAACATCTCATGATCAATATGTATGCCAAAAATCTTGACCATCAGTGAGGTAGTTATTGAGATATTGAAGTTTTTGTATGACATTTTTGACTATTCTGGGGGGTACTTTGGGGCCCCATAGCTCAAAGATATGGGTAACAGACACCTAATTTCTGGTTTCCATAGAGACTTTTCATAGGTCTCTCAGTGTGTCGAAAATGAAGATTCTAGGTCCAGTAATTAAGATTTGTGCCACGCTAATAGATGACAGCATCCTCAAAGGTCTCAAAAATAGAGGAAAAAATTGTAAAAAATCAAACAATACAGGTGGCACCACCAGTCTGCAGGAACTGATCGAACATCTCATGATCAATATGTATGCCAAAAATCTTGACCATCAGTGAGGTAGTTATTGAGATATTGAAGTTTTTGTATGAAATTTTTGACTATTCTGGGGGGTACTTTGGGGCCCCATAGCTCAAAGATATGGGTAACAGACACCTAATTTCTGGTTTCCATAGAGACTTTTCATAGGTCTCTCAGTGTGTCGAAAATGAAGATTCTAGGTCCAGTAATTAAGATTTGTGCCACGCTAATAGATGACAGCATCCTCAAAGGTCTCAAAAATAGAGAAAAAAATTCGTAAAAAATCGTAAAATACAGGTGGCACCACCAGTCTGCAGGAAGTGATGTAACATCTCATGATCAATATGTATGCCAAAAATCATGACCATCAGTCAAGTAGTTAATGAGATATTGAAGTTTTTGTATGAAATTTTTTACTTTTCTGGGGGGTACTTTGGGGCCACATAGCTCGAAGGATATGGGTAACAGAGACCTAATTTCTGGTTTCCAAGGAGATTTTTTATGGACCTCTCAGAATCCCAAGTTACAAGGTTCTAGGTCCAGCGGTTAGGATTTGTGCCTGGTTAACGGACAGACGGACAGACAGACGGACAAAGAGTGATCGCTATAGCTCAGATGACTTTCAGTCAGCTGAGCTAATAATGAATATTGGTATCAGGATTAATGTGTCTAGTAATACCAGTTTAAAAAAGAAATCTACTTTATCCCATGAGTACATGAAATGTGAGAAATGTGCACTTTGGCACATACAAATAGAACGAGAAATTTGACACAATTAATTACCAAAGGTAGAATTCATAAAAATCATAAAAAGGTAACCAAGAATATACACAAACAAAGTCAGGTGAGGAGAGACTCCAGACAAACATGCCTTGTAAACTAGAGGTGGACACCCAATAACTTGAAAAATTCATAAAAATTAAAATATCATTTAGGTGTGACCAAAACCTAATCAGGTCAGGAGACCCATTAAATAAACCAGATTTAACCGAGTTTAGCTGGGGACAGCCCTGGATAGTAGGACCTCACTGGCAATAACTGATAGGAAAAGTCCAACTGGGAAATTTTCTTTCATCAAACTTGAAAAAAGAAAGAAAGTCTGTCAGAAAAATGTCAAAGCAATAAAAGGGGAGATGAAGGAAAATTCTTATTAGCATGAGGGAAGAGAAGTGTCAGCCTCTGATGCCATGTTCAGCCTCCCTGCCTGCCAATAAGACCTGACCTGTAACCTTCAGGGAATATGACTGGTGCTTGTACACATCAGGCTGGTAACAGGCTGCTGTGACTGACTGACAGTAGCCTCCACAGCTACATCGCATCAGGGAATAGGACAAGTACCGATAAAACTGAAGGCCAGGAAGCTCCAACACAGCATGTACTCAAACTTTAGAAGTCTGACATCAGGGACTGGACTGGGCAGGTTACATTTAGGGATTTCTCTGGCTATGTACTGTCCTGAAATACAGATCAACTATAATGGTGTAAGAAGAGCTCAGATCAAAGCCAGAAATCTCTGGCATCGGAGATACCAAAGTATCCCCAGACTGGACATACCCCTCTCCAAAATAGGTTCCCTTCTTCTGAAGTTTGTTAATGACACTTTACAAGACCAAGGCCACCAAGGTCAAGTTCACACATTTTTAAAAAGTTATGTATCAAATTTGAAGAAACAAGCAAATTCCTGTAATTAATGTCCCCCACTGTGGGATCTTGTTTTTTTTCATGCTTGATAAAGGATGGACAGACAGAGTGACAGACAGACAGACAGAAGCAAGACACTCCAAAACAAATCCCAACCAGGGTAAGCATGAGAGCAGTCACTGACCAAAATTTGAATGAAATTGAATAACATTTAGGTAGGTTATCCCAAAGAAACAACAAGGGACCTATGGGTCACGACGCTCAGCTGTTATATATGATAAAAAAATATTATTTAGAAATGAGGCACATGCTGGTTTTGTGTGGTAATAAATATAAGCTGTATTATGAGTTGTTGTTTAGCTTATGTATGATTTTGATAGTACCTTTGGAGACAGGGAAGAGGATTGATTTCATTTATTTTATTAACAAATGGAGTACTGTCACACAGATTTTACTTGGCCATATAACGTATAAGCAGAACATATAATATAAGAGTTTAACTATTTATTAAAAAAATTACAAATATTGTCCCAAATATAATTTTTATTAAAAATAAGAGAATCATATGATTTTTTAAAATGAAATATAACTGATATGATTATTAAAATAATATTAAAGAATATATTCATGAATGCATTCATGAATACATTTTGAAGTATTTGCACGAGTATTCATATACTTTCATTTTTACCTGAATTCCCATTCTTTATGCAAGAAATTTTATAATAGAGTACATAATCATATTCGTATTCAAATACAATTACAAAGTATTCGCACCATGTCTGGTATTTATTCAGTTTTCACCAAACAATGATGTTGAGAATCCAGAATATACAAATTTCACACATTTAAATTATGATCATAAGTACCTGGTTTTATGGCTTTTATTTATATTAAAAAATAACTGTAAAAAATTCATTTTGGACTAATTTCACATCAATGTACACACTAGACACAGTAGGAATCTAGATTAATATTATCAACTGCATCTTTGTCTATCATTAATTTCCTTCATATAATCCTTAATGATTAGTAATGAATAATATGATTTACTTCTTAATCATTAAAAATGAACTGAAAAATGCCATGGTGACTGCATGGTGTTATTTGGAATATGTGACATTCTACCCATCGATACAAGATTCTTATATCAATAGTAACTGCAAGTTAATTTCCTGTTATTATAAACTAACAAATTCCTTTTCTATTTTTCTTTAATTTGTTATTAAAAACCAATAAAAATTATTAATTTATTGTTTATTGTTATGTTGTTGGTTAAAACTACTAGATGAGTTGGGTTGAACACCTGGATCAACTGTGGCTGGCCATAAGCTGCCTGGATTCTCCCCTCAAGCGTGCATAATTTGATGAAAGGTCAACAAGGTCAACATACAGGTGACTCAAGAGGGGCTGGAGGGAGCCAAAGTCTGACAGGGTCTCATAAAAAAAATTAATAAAAGCTACAATATTTGGCAAATTTCTTTCAGCTTTCTAAACTAAAAAGCTGAAATCTTTATGTATGCATGATATGAAAATTATATCAACAGTGCTCACAGGAAACAAACGTGCCTTGGTCACAGTTGGGCAAAATTTAAGGTACTAATTTTATATTTATACTAATAACTTATAAAATTTGAAAAATTCAGAACTAATTTTGGGTATTCAATTGAATCTTGATTAAATAATGTTACATCCCTGACAAGAAAAATCTCTAGCTTCAGCAATGCCCTTGTTAAGGGAGTAAATATATTTCTTGATTTTTTAGAAAGTGCATTATGTTTGGGCCCATAACTTAAAAAAAATACACAATACTGACATCATTTCTGGCATGTGCATAGTGAATGAATAGAAAAATATGTATATTATATATGATCAAAGTCAGATCAGTGGTTTTGATATTAGGCAGTCTTAAAGTATAACATTGGGTTTATAATGGAAAAATGAAGTTTTTCATTGATATCTCGAAGGAATTAAGTCCTAGTGACCAAATTCTTGGCATGGTAGGGGATTTTGGAGAAATCTAACTGTATGCCAAATTTAAAGAACTTAGAGCTGAAGCTTGGGAGCTGAGATCTAGCAAACTGCATAACACTAGCAATATGTGACATGGTGCTTGAAAACTTGAATAAAATCTACAGTTTTTGATCAACTGGTTTCAAATTTTTGGTGTTAACAGTTGAAATGCTAACAAAAACATGCTGTGAAAATTAAATCCACAGCAGTTACAGCAAAAAAACATGCCATGGTCAAAGTTGGGCAAAATTTAAGGTACCAATTTTTTATTTTTGCTAATATTTTTAAAAATTTAAAAGATTTTGATCTAATTTTGGGTATACAATTTAATTTTGATTAATAAAAGTAATATTACTGGAAAAAAGTGCTTAGCTTTAACAAGTTTTGTGTTTAATGATAAAATTTCTTTCCTGATTATTTACAAAATGCATTATGTTTGGGCCCATAAATTTTTTAAAATAAATAATACAGACCTAATTTCTGGCATGTACATAGGAATTATATAGAGGATTATTTATAGGAAATATGAGGAAAAACAGATGAGTGGTTTTGATATTAGGCAGTCCTAAAGTGTGAAAATAGGTTTTTAATAAAAAATTGAGGTTTTTCCTTAATTTCTCAAAGGAATGAAGTCGCAAAGACCCAGTTTTCGGCTTGGTAGGAGATCTTGGGGACATCTAACATTATGCTGAATTTTGGATTCCTAGGTCTTACGGTTTCAAAACGTGCCACATCTACGGACGGACGGACGGACGGACGGACAGACGGACGGACGACGGACAATGGACCACGACTATAGCTCAGATGACTTATAGTCAGCTAAGCTAAAAACCTGACAAACTAACAGAGTGACAGACAGACCGACAGACATAAGCCAGACACTTCAAAACAAATCCAAACCAAGGTAAGCATGAGAGAAATCAGTGACCAAAATTTGAATGACATCAGATAATATTTAGGAAAGTTATAGCAGGGAAACAAAAACATGACAGACGGACAGACATAGTGACAGACAGACAGAGAAAAGCCAGACACTCCAAAACTAATCCCAACCAAGGTATGCATGAGAGCAATGTCTGACCAAAATTTGAATGAAATCAAACAATATTGAGGAAAGTTATCGCAAGGAAACCAAAACCTGCCAGACAGACAAAGTGACAGACAGAAGCCAGACACTCGAAAACAAATCCCAACCAAGGTATGCAAAAGAGCAATCACTGCCCAAATTTGAATGAAATCGGATAATATTTAGGAAAGTTATGGCACCGAAACGAAAACCTGACAGAGAGACGGACAAAGTGACAGACAGACAGACAGAAGCCAGACACTCCAAAACCAATCCCAACCAAGGTATGCATGATAGCAATCACTGACCCAAATTTGGATGAAATCCAATAAAATGTAGGAAAGTTTTCGCACGGAAACGAAACCTGATGGACGGACAGCTAGACAGACGGACAGACAGACAAACCCAAAACAATGTCACCCGCATCCGCGGAGCGGAGGACAAAAAAAATGTAGTTATTATAAGTTATGGGATTCACAAAAATCTGATATTGCAGATTTAAATTTGAAAACCAAGGTCAAGGTCACAAGTCTTCTTACAAATCCAATATCTTGGCTGAAATAATTTTTGTGTCCCATTTGGGAAAAATATGCAGTACTTAAAAAGGTTATGGGGTTGACAAAACACCTATATATTTGCAGATTTGACATTGAAGACCATGGTCAACATCACAAGTTTTCAAACATGCCTGAGATCTAAGTGGAGAAAAAGTATGCAGTTATTCAAAAGTAATTGGGTTCACAAAAATCCTGTTTCTGGAGATTCGACCTAGAAAACCAAGCCACCATTTTCTAAGACATTTTCAAGATCCTGATGGAAACAATTTGTGTGTCCAATTTGAGAAAAAAATATGCAGTACTTCAAAAGTTAGGGGCTTAAAAAATCCTGTATTTCCGCAGATTTGACCTTGAAGGTAAAGGTCACCAGATTTTGAAATTGTCATACAACTTGGTTGAAATCATTTATGTATCAAATTTGAAGGTAAAATATGCAGAATTACAATGTTTATGGGGTTCACCATAATGATGCATTTTGGCTGATTTGACTTAAAGATCAGGGTCAAAATCACTGGTTTTTGAACTCATTCAACCACTTAACGTCTATGATCTTTAGTTTTGATTTACAGAAAAAATACATCCATTACCTTGAGAAATATGAGATTTTTGTATGTTTTCACCAAATATTACAGGTCAAGGCCACTCTCATAGTAAAGGTCATGGTCAAAATTTAAACAGACTTCATCATATAACCCATATCTATGCTGTGCATATTATGAATGAAATCTTGTCAATTAGTTTTTGACTTATAATGCTCACACAACCATCAATTGACAATGATGGGGGAATTAAAAGATGCAAAAACAAGAAAGGATTATAGATGGTGCCACTAGTCTCCAGTAAAAGACAAAGCTATCCAAGATTTTTGGTCAACCTAATTTGTGGACTAATCCATGTAATTTTTCTTTTGATTTTAAAGATATTGTTTAATTTTCACCATAGACTTGTTCTAGGTCAAGGTCACTCTCTTAGTAAAGGTCATGACCCATTTTGAATAAGCTCCATCCTCTCACCCATACCTATGGTCATGTCAAGTTTCAGAAAGATCTGTGAAAATATTTTTGAGTTATCATGCTTGCAAGAAACATGGAGGCAGGACCATGCTGGTATCCCCCCACTTTGTCTGGAGATACAATAATTCTGACCCATTACTTGAGTCTGAAATCAGGACTCGCCTATTCACTCAGACCAGAATTTTGAGCAGATCATTGTGTAGCCATTAACTGTTTGTAAATCTAATTCACTTCTTACACACTGAAAAAAGTTATTCTTTCACATTAAAGTGTTATAGCACCCCTTCAGCCTGCCAACTGATGATTTTTAAAACTTGTTTTTTCAATTAATATATATATATATATATATATATATATATATACACACACATATATATTCCTTTGAAGATGTACTGTCATAAGCATTAATACCTGAGTATAACAGAAATATTAATATCAATTATCACCAGATTTAGCGACCAATAATCAGTAATATAGGGGCAGGGTGTACCAGTAATAAGAAAATATTTTGAATATTTATTGAAAGTCCAAGATAAGCAATATAATATCAATATTTTCTACACAAGATAATGTAAAATTTATTTAATATATAGGCTGACGGTATATAGCAATAATTAAGCTAGGATGATAGTGCAGCTCTGATGAAAAAAGCCAAATGTCTCAAGTGCAATTTCCTTGAAATATCTTCATAGTTCTAAACCAACAGCCTTGGGTATAATATTTTCCATGATTGTCCAATGGACTGTCTGACACCAAGTTTGGTACAACAGTAACAACTGTGTGTCACTGGAACCACAGCTGGGTATCACAAATTGAGGCAGAGACTGACACTTCAAGAAATAAATGTCAGAATCAAACATCAAACTGGATAAACAAAACTTTCATATTTTCTAAATGAGACAAGATACCCAATTAAACAATGCTTTTGCTTACCAAGCACTTTACACAAATGAGAGCACAAACATAGTAATTAAAATTTTCAGGGATCACTAGTAAAAGCTAATTATGATATCGTTTCCCTTGTTTCAGATAACTATCAGTCTACCTAAACAAGGCTAGCAGTCCTTGAGGAAACTCTGATATATACATCATGTTTGAGAAACATGCTTCACCAACCAAGCTGGACCTGTGTGAAACAAGAGGCTGTCGCAGGGGGATTGTGGGCCGCTGAAGCCGTTTCCCAATACTGTGCCAATCTTTGGCCTTGCAGCCATTATATTACAGCATGTTCAGGACAGCGGGGTTTGCCACAGGAAACATTAATCCCAACAATCAATGCTGAGCCAGTGATGCAGAAAATGAAGGAATCTCTCTTAAACACCGCCCGGTCCCGCTGTGTTCTACGGCCCACAGGGAACAATCAATGAATTGAGCTAATCACATAGACACAGTGGACTCTCCCCAGAGACCAGCCACTGTTTTACCAGTCCTCTGATCCCACTACTTGCCCATCCAACTGCAGCAATTTAAGTTCAGCTGTCTCCTAACTCCTGAGTAATGCCATTGTAAGAAAGCATAGTAGCACAAAAACCATGCGCAAGTCCAAAAGACAAGTTCTCTCTGGCTACACTTAATGCCCGAGACAAAAACCACACACACTGATGTCTAATTGACAGCAATCCGCGGGGCATCATATTTCATATCCTACTGGCGTTATTATGAGACTATTGTTAAGCTTCCTGTGGACAATGAAACGCCACACCATTTTTGGTAAGTGTGGCAGGGGCTTCCTGTAACAATGTCGATTATTAATTCTCTCTGATTCCGTGATCCTGACAATACACTTGATCTTAGCAACAGATGGGCCAACTTTTCCTTCTTTTCTATTGTTACAGATCTTCATGAAACTTGACAATGGTGACATTGTGTCTACTGTGAATCCCTTTCTCAGACAATTACACATACAAGTAATGTCAGTGGCATTATGTATAACTGTTCCCTTTTGTTGCACATATCTATTACATTAATACATCTGACTGCTTGTTGCAACTGTGCATTTTATTACACTGTCTCTGTTCTTTATTGTGTCAAGTTCTGATGATTATGTGGATTTATTTTTTTTCACAATTTCAGCATCTATTCTTTGTCATTGTATTAATTATAAGAGATTCAAGAAGATTTACCTCAAACCAAATACTAGGAGAGAATGGTTGCAAGGTTTCTTATGCAAAAATAAGGCAATATTTTGTCTTTATATATATATATTATGTATGTATGTAAGTATTTATATATACATATATACAGGATTTATTACAAAAATGGTCAGTTACACTTTAACAAATGTTCTCATGCGTTCGCAACAGCCTGTTAACAGCTCACATCTAATGATCCCGATAGCATGTGTTAATGTGTAATTGACCATTTTCTTAATAAATCCTGCGTTTCAGCTCTTAGCATCCCTTTAATAGAGCACTGTTGGATCTGTTCAGCAACCATCCACTACTTGTTTATACATATGTGGGCATACCACTGATAGTATCCACACAACAGGTGCCTTCATCACATTTAACACACATTCATACACACGTTTTTAGTAAGAATACATTAAACCTGTGTGCAGTTATCAAAATTATAGTCCTACAGCTTATATATCATGTCGGTAGTAGATATCCCAATACACGTAACAGTCTGATGTTATGAACAAACTGTGCTATCTTATAAAGATAAAGCACAGACAGGACCCATCACAACAGCACCACACTCACTCCACACATCAACATCTGTATGTGATAATGTAAACTCAATCAACTTTTACAGGGGTCACACTTCACGAACATTATAGGTAATATGATCCCAAGAAGGTGAGGGATCCATCTGTAATATATTGTACAGGGACCATTTGTGAGGGATCCACCTGTCAATAATTTTCCTGAGTACAATCTGGCACTCCAGGGGCCTGCTGGCTGGACATATGGTGAACAGAGAGCTGCTCTTAACAGCCACAACACCTGCATAAGTCTGGTCAAAACAGATAAAGTATGGTGACCTTACTTATAGTAGATCTAGTTAAAGAAGTATTGCGCTACATCTGTTGATGTTTCATGTAAATGACCTTCAATTTTGATCTAGGCCCAGCACAAAACAAAAAGCTAATCAAATAAACCTTCAGTTCTAACTTTTTATAAAATTTCCATTAAAGATGATGTATGACCAAAAAAACAGCAGCCAGACACAGGAAATATTGTAATTACCTCTGCAGAAGTGATATCAGTATTTGAGTTCTGACTGGTACAAAAGTGATGGCTTTGTGAACACTCAGACCTGATCAATGGGCCATCTCCAGACACAAGTTACTAATCTTACATTTTTTTTTAATTTGGGAAATTCTTACTAATGTTCTATTTTTTTATTATTCTGACTAACATTTTAATGTTATGACTTAAACATTCTGACTGTTCTACTTCTATTTACATTCTGAGTGACTAATATTCTACCTTGTGAGTATTCTGATTTGCATTCTATGTTTGGGAGCAGTTAAGTCCTGTCTCCAGCCACACATGACTAAAAATATTTTTTTATCTTATGACCATTCTGACTTATTCTGTCTTATGACCATTCTGACTTATGATACTTGTTTTATCTTATGACCATTCTGACTTATGATACTTGTTTTATCTTATGACCATTCTGACTTATGATACTAGTTTTATCTTATGACCATTCTGACTTTTGATACTTGTTTTATCTTATGACCATTCTGACTTATGATACTAGTTTTATCTTATGACCATTCTGACTTATGATACTTGTTTTATCTTATGACCATTCTGACTTATGATACTAGTTTTATCTTATGAACATTCTGACTCATTCCATCTTATGGACATTTTTACTTATGTTCTGTTTTATGAGTGTTTTGACTTTTTGTTTTATCTTATGACCATTCTGCATGACTTGATTTCTATTTTATTAACATTCTCACTAAAGCTTATCTGACTAAAGTTTAACCACATGAACATTCTGAATACTCTTGACTATAGCATTATATCAGTGCAGACAAACATATATCAGATACAGAATGTTAGGCTTCAGAGGTAGAGGCTTTATAGTCAGATATCACTGCTGATGTCACCCTTTCAATTTAACCTTCCTAGCCTCAATTTATGTAGCTTTTTCACCTTCCTTGGAGTAAAGCATACAAACAAGCAACCATTAAAGGATTAGAAAGTAATTCTTCTACATATATCTGCCACCCATATAAAATACAGATTTACTCTTGAGTGAAGAGGGCACACTCTTGTGGTTAATACCTTGGACTAGGGTGTTAGGGAAGTGAAATATACTCTCCATTTTATATCAAAAATGCATGTAAAGGCTGGGCAATTATGAATGCTATGCCTTGAACATCAACAGCTGCTAACAATGCTAGCAGTTCACAGTTTGGTTTACTCTACCGAATATATAATCCTAATTTATTATGCTGTTTTGCTGAACCATTACATAATGCTTTTGATATTACAACAGCCAGTAGTCAGGTCTTACAGGAGCAAACCCACACAGATAAAGACTGTGGCTCATAATACTGAGTATGACTAAGATAGCGTAAACCTGACAGATCATGGATGCTTTATTATTTCCAATCTTCTTCAATGTCAATACTTCTATTTCAGGTCAGTAGAAAAAATTTATATATCAATAAAAATGTTATTTCATGCCATCTTTTCATATCATATAGCAACCACATTCTCTCTCCCACAGGCATAAATAACACTCACAACCTAAACACAGGATGAATTTACATGAAGTAGACACAGCATGAAAACTAATTGATGAGGCTGGCCATAAAGAATAAATGAATCATTAATTGGAATAGCTATCATATGGTAAAAACATTAAAACAACCATCCCTTTAATTAAAAGACATTAAACAACATTAAATAAGTAAAAGTTATGGTAACGATAAAACATAGCTACAGACCTATAATGCCATGACAGTATTTAATCATACAATTTAGTACCTCAACATACTATGGTTTATACCATCTATATAATTTAATTACACATATATATAACTACACAGATTATTATGTACAACTATATATTACTAAGTTTTAGCACAAAATGATCCTAAGCAATGAAGCATAACAAATTAGTGACCAAGGATATGCAAACATAAATAGTACATTTTATATAAAATATTTAATTATACCTTTACATCATATCGTTTATTTTTATTAAACAGAAAATACAGTGATATGAGAGATAGAAGTTTACTTGTATCCAGTAGACTTGGTGGTATGGCAGCTGTAGAATTGTCCGCCTCAGCAGCTCCTGAACCTGAAACACAATGTTAGCAGCACAGACAACCTGTTTCAAATGAGATATATCAGCTTAATCACAAGAACTTCACAGTCTGGCATCAAGCATAGTTAACAGTTTATAATTTAATGAAACAATTACAGATTATCAAATGTGTACTGTGTGCAGAAGCAAGCTTTGTTAAATAAATGACTTACAATTATTATTATATCATATTCTTACATGTCAGTTCTTGGAAAAATGTTATCCTCTGACCTAGATCAAAGGTCATGGGAAACTGAATGACAAGACTGAAAAAGGGACAAAAATAACAAGGGTGAAGGTCAACTGAGGTCAGTGTAAAGACCACATGGATTATATACATGCATACTCTATAAAATAATTTTACCCCATTTGATACACCAGAATATTCTAATCAATTTTTATTTTATTCAGAATTCTGGAACCAAAGTCAGAGCACAACTTAACCCACAATATCAATAATTAATTTATATCTATTCTATAAATGTATAACATAATGGCTAGGACATAGCTAATATAGTATTATTATTAGAAGATAAGCTCGCATCCTCAGTCCTAATTTTTAAATTTCATAATATCAAACTAAGTAAGCTGGACTGAAGGCACTCCTTTTGTTAAAGAATCTGACAGATAAGAGAAGTCTTGTTAGCCTGACAAGTGAACACAACAATTTTTCTTATCAGTGCTGCCATCTACTGGCACAGCTAGTCATTATATTTTCATTTGTTTCAAGATACAAAAGAACCAAGATGCAGGACATCCATATTACACAGACGGGAGATTCACTGCTAGTAGCTCCTGCTCAATTCTTAATGAAAATTGAAAACTTTTTGTAATTATCTTGCATGCCCTAGGTTTTCTAGCAACTAGGAAACTGAGATGGCCATATAAATTAGGCCGGCATAATTTTGATTGACTCAGCAACAGTTATAGCTTAACTTAATTACTGCCAGATCAGCTTTTTAGAGTGCGCACAACCTTCAATGAATTTAACCAAGTCAAGTCGCAATTTTGGATTTCTTTTGAGCCTATTAAGCAGAAAGACCAAATTAAGATACAGTAAAAGCAAAACTTCAAACATCAAAGCAGGGAGGGATTTAGAGTAAAACAGCACGAGTCAGCCTGGGATTGTCTATACAATACATGAGCATGAGATGATCATTATAATCACCAAACACAGCCGCAAAATAACAAGATTTAATATCCAAGGGGGGGGAGATCTAATATTCAGTCATGGTAGGTTTTTCCGCTTCTTGCAGTGGTGCCAATCCTGAATCAGATTTTCAATCAAATATTAATTGATTTTCGTGGGGCTTTTTTTTGCAAATAGCATGGGATGGCAATAATTTGCCTCCACTTGCACAGATATGGCTTATCCCTTGCTATAAGCTTTTGATGTTGCCCCTCTCATAACAGAAATAATATTCATATTTTCAACATTGGACTTGGTAAGAATTTGATGTCCCCGATCAAAAAGGCTCTTTAATCAGCGGCAGCGGTGTGAACAAGTGACAGAATGGAGCCACCTTTATTAGTTAATTAACCACAATGGCCTGCCGGGGGAAATGATAAATGAACGCCTCTTGTTGGCTAATTACTTGGAGTGGCCTGCGGGTAGCACAGAGAGCAAGAGAATCGGGGTTTCATGCAGCACTGGCCTTCTGTAAACCACATCACATCTGAATGCTCTCCTCACATGAAGGGGGGGGGGGGGGGGGGGGGGGGGAGGGCTCAAGTACTGTTGTGCAGGGGTAGGGGCTTAAACTTCATCCCACTCCCCTGGAAATGTCCCTAAATACGTTTTCCTTCTTGAGAGATTTTTCTCCAAAGAAAATATTACCGGATAAAACAAACCCCAGAATTATTTTGAAGTTATTAGTCAATCCCAACCTCCCAACTATTCTGGTTCCACAACTGTATGGTAGACTTGTATTTATTGCACTTACTAATAACCCCACGCAATATGGTATCAATGCAGGGTATCAAATTTTTTATTTGATTCATTTTTGTCTATTGGATGTGGATAACAGTAACCATATATTAAGTTTTAAGAATAATTTTATTTTTTGGAGGTAACTCATCCATTTTTTTAATGCTAGGTTAACTAAGTCTGTTTTATACATCTGCAGAATTCCATTCAGGTTTTGGACTACATGACAAAGCAGTAGCACACAGCTCCTATTATATCCTGATATTAACCATGCCTGGTGACTACTGCACCTGCGGGCACTGGATGGTCATTGTCCGCATTGCTGGGTCATACCATGGAGGAACCCCCGAAAACCCCACTCTTTGTAAGTGAAACACAGCTGAGGAGCACAGCCTTCCCAGGAAGCCTTAGAGCACTCACTCTGGGTGGGGTCTGAGCATCGGAATTCTCACTGCCTCGGCTGAGATTCAAACTCATGATCTCCTGGCTTTGACTTCCTATGCTCTACCCCCATACCACAGAAGCCAGTAAGAATGATATGTTAGTGGCCAATCAGTGTCTTAACAACTAAGCCAAGTCACATCCAATAGTTCTTGAAATATTTCTGCCTTGAATTTAACTATAATGGGATGGTATCTACGAAGAGTAGATATAATGTTGACTTGTGTGGGATAACAGCTTGTAAAGCACATGGGATTGTGATGTGACTGCAACCTATCTTACAAAGCTTTTAATCAAAATAAGTATATCACAGAAAAGAGGTAAGGGAGTCATCTAACAAACACATGAAAAATTCATTTAGGGACCAGTGGTGCAAGGCAGTAAAATGTTGTAAATGTTTGGGATATATTATCATGAAATAAACTCTGTAGATAATTTATCAAGTTGATGCAGTAGTCTGACTTGAAATGAAGGGTCTTAAGTACAGAGACAGCTGCCTATGTGGTTCTAGATGAATATTAAATAAAATAAGATTCAAAATATGTTTTTATCCAATATCAAAATACTGAAAGGTCTGATATTCTGTTCCTCGATAAATCTGGAGAAATAACAACATCCCCTTTCATCACACAATAAACATGAGCTTGACTTCACAATTCACATTTTTTTTAATTCTCTCCCCTACCCCCCCCCCCCCTATGGCTGTAAGTATTGACTCATACCTCACTCATTCCACAGCTCACCTTTTTTCATTTTTATTTAGTTTTATTTGAATTTCATATTCTAATGATTTATAACTACCAAGTTAATGAAATAAGATAATACTCCTGCTACACTTATTTGAAAATAAAAGACAAAATTAATAACATACAATTTTATAAATTCAAACAGTTAAGTTACAAAATCAGTTTTCAGCCAAACACCAACTTTAAAATCTGATAAGAGAATATATGTACAGTATAATTCAATATATACTGTACAATATATGTACAGTATAATTCAAATTTAAAATTTCAGATTCAGAAAACATCACAGTGGGGTTACAGAGATGAAATGGACAAATACACAGTTATCCTGACAAATGGGGAAAAATTAAGAATAAACATTTACTTTATAAATGTATTATAAAATCAATAAATTACAATTTGTTTTCCACTTAAAACTGGTCAACTAATTTATATACAAAATAAATAAGAGTAATAAAAGAATCAGCATTAACATAAGTACTAAGTTCACAATAACTGATAAATGTCACAGGCAGGCTATAAATTTGAAATATTCTAAAAAATATTAATAAACTAAATAACTATGGTTCTATAAATATTGCTGGTAGTTTTTTTTTTATACTTTCAATAACTATCAAAGCATCATGTACTAAATTTAGAAGCCATAACACAGAGTGTTCATGAAACAGTTTCTGGTATCCAATTTAGATAAAAGTCCATGAATATTTATGAGTGTGGGCTCAATATTAGATTTAAAACTGCAGAACTGTCTCCGAGGGCATAACCTCGTCAATTTGCTGCAGATCCTAAACGATGATGTGCCTCCGAAAAGTGAGGGGTTACAATCTGCATGAACAAGAACCAGGCCACCAGAAGCCCAATGAGCTCTTACAGCATTGCTGGTCTTCCTTGGCTGCTGCAGACAGTACAGAACTGTACAAATAGTCCTTGAAGAGACTGCACTAAGAAAAAGCTAAGCTTAATAAGTGAATATATTTGATTTTATGACAGTTCTTAGGTATTGGAGGTTTGAATTTACTCACTTATGTCCACCCGTTTATTTGGTCATTATTTTCTTACAAGAAGTTTTTTTAATCTGAAACCTGAGCTTTGAATTTCAGGAGCAAACTTAAAGTTACTTACATATTAGTAAGTTTTATTCAATATCATTTTTATGTTTTATTTCAAGTTGGTACAAGTTGCACCATGTTTTATGCCCATGACAGAATTGTTGACTATTTCTAACAGACATCTTTATACTGGTGTGTGTGAAACCCACACATCTCTGTGGCAAAGGGTTTTGCATCATCAGTCATAACAAACACCCATACACTCTTTACAGATAGTTTTATCCAAATACCCTACACTAATGTAAGTTATATTTTAATTCTTGTCTGTTTGGTAGTGTGTATATGATGCCTAATTAATGACAGGATTTCAAATAAAATTTTGGGAAGGTAAGCATAAAAAAAAGAAGATAAATTTTAGATTAAGATTTTTCCACTTTTATTTTTTGCCAATCACATTTAAATTCAAAGGAAACTCACCGGTGCTGACAACCAGTGGAAGAATCTGGTACATTAAGACAAGTGGGCTTTGTAGCAAGAAAGAGTAGACCAGGAAAAACCTCAATGTTTGTGGTGTGTGCTCTCAGAGAAGAGTCAGGTATGAGAAAAACAAAGCATTCCTTAAATCATTAAAGGTGTTAATTTTAAAAGAAAAAAGATAATTCAAGTTATGTAGCTGATCAGAAATTATTTAAACATATTTGTAAGTGTCACTGACAAGATTTCTAGGGAAAGAAGGACCAGAGGCACAAATAGTTCCCTCCCCCCCATGTGTGCCATCAAATATATGAAAAGTCAGTCATGTGATCAATATGTCAGGAAAATCCAGTAATTATTGTTTGGTTCAAGAGGAAAGATTTAGCACCACATATGCACATCACTGAAACAGAAACTTTTGAGATCAGCAAAATTCAAACTCCTTTGGAAACTCAGTTTAAAAAAGAATTCTATTCAATATAGTATTTATTTAATTTCCCAAAGTCTAAAAAGTCCTTGTATATGATTTGAAGGCTAAACTGTTTTTATTTACTGAATTATATGAAGATGTGGAAAACACTATTTTGAGTTGCAGAAAGTAGTGCAAGAGAGGTGGCGCCACCTGCAGGTTATAATCTTGTCAGTAATGTGGTATGACTGCATACTTTGGTTAAGAAAACAACAAGAGTTTTAGTGATATTTGGTAAAAGAAAGGAGAAGGGCATACAGATGGATGGACAGATGGGGACCATTTAAGTAGTCCTCTCACTTACGGTGGTGGACTAAAAATACCACAGGTCATGAGGAGAAAATGTCCGAAACTGATATTATATCATTAAATAAAGCTATAATTATTAAACAATATACAGAAGTGATAAATTACAACACTCTTACATTCAAACAAACATTGTAACATATGGGGAAAAAAAGAAATACAGTCACGACTATTCATTCAGAAAAAAAGAACTGAACTTGTGTAAGTGCTTAAAAGCAACAAATATCCCTCACTAGTCTAATTAACAAAATGTATTCACAATCCAGTGTAACCATCACCCCTCTGGGCACGGGCATACACTTGCACGAATGAAGACACAAGCTGACACTTTCACACGTCTCCTAAGCTGTGTTTCCAGGTGCATGATTGTGTGGAAAAAGGCTAATATGATTTTTTGAGGGAAGGCTGCCAGATCTACTGCACTTCTAAATACATCAGCCAGTTCATGCATATATACACACATGGTAACATATTTTTCACTCATACACCCACACACACAGACACAAAGGAAAAGTTTTAGGGTAGGGTCCCTGACTGGGATCTCTGCAGTGAAATCCACCCAATTACCATAATATTTAAATGTGACACTATTTGATCATATAAAGTTCATACAACATTATAAACCTAATTAAGTAATGGTCTAATGGTATAGGTATCAATGAACTGTTCCTTAAATTTTAAATCTTATTTGTATATAAAGAGAGATATTCTAAACGCCCAGTAAAAAAAGCCCCTTATAATATGCTCTGATTAAACTAATCAACAGACTCTTAGGTGATTTTTCAATAAGACAGCCCCCCTCCCCCCAACTTTGATGAAGTGCTTTATACTCATCAGATTGCTTTATCAGCAGATGAACAAATATTTGTTAGAATAAAAAAAAATAATAATAAGTAGGAAAAGCTAGAGGGCAACTAAATGAGTATGGTGACAAATTTAAATGGGAGACTCTGGCACAGAATATCTGATTTCCCCCCTCTAAAAGCTTGATGAAACAAACTTCTGACAGATGCTGCCATCTGTCAGTACCTGCTGGAACTATGTCATGGCACTGAGAGATACCATGAACTAAATACAGGCCCTGTGCTGAAGTCCAAAGGACTTACGATAAAGGTAAGACTTCTCCAAGGTTTCAGTGGTAAAATGTTAACTTTAAAATCTGAACATCAAACTTTGACAAAAGTGGGTTATTTGATTCAAGCCTGTCTGACAAGACAAGGTTTTACTGAATATTAGTATTCCTTTTAAGTATTTCTTGTTAGCTTAATTAAGTGTTTATAAATCTGCAGAATTCTGTCCCTGTTTTGGACAACATGACAGGGCAGTATCACAAGCTTCCTCTCATGATATATCCTGGTGTTAAACAGGCCCAGTGACTACTGCACCTGAAGGCCCTGGTTGTGTAATCGACCCCATAGCTGGATTGATCATACCACCGAGGAACCCCAAAAAGGCGCACTCATCTGTGAGTGAAACATTGCCACTGAGCACGGCTTTCCCATTAAGCCTGCAGAGCTCTCACCCTGTATAGGGGCTGACCACGAAAAATCTCATCACCGTGGCTGAGATTTAAACATGATCGCCTGGCTTTGAGTCATGTGCCCTAACCCTGAGCCACAGGACCAGTATATTACTGTAATGTACATTAAACAGTCCTCTCATCTTCCAAAAACAAGGACCTAAATTTATGGTACCCAAAAAAAAAACAAATTATTCTAACCCATCCTTCCTTTATTACCAGTAAAGAAACACAAGTGCATGGTGATCAAATGTTTCAATTATGAATTCAGATAATATAGGCAGATGATCAGTTGTGAATAAAATAATCTTCAGAATACTCTGAAAAATGCCTATGTAAAATTTCGAAGTAAATTTCATATAAAGATACCACATATATGCTGAATGGCACCACGTACTGACAAACAACATAAAGTATAACATTTCTCACTGAGGTAAATAAATTGATTGAAAAAAAATCTGATCTCTCTAATGACTATAAGTTTTATATTTTATATTACAAGGGTGTTACTGATAAGACTAATATGGAAATTACCTGTGAACTGTTCCTATCTTGTGCATAGATCTTGAGTAACCTATGAAGAAATGGGGGGTGTTACTAAGGTGATGTGGCATTGTATGTAAATTTCAAGGTATATAACACATAGCAGGTGAACTACTGTGGAAGTGATTAATTTAGCGTGTCATAATTTTTTCGCTTATTTCATTTCACAGCATTAGCACGGTTTGAATTTTCCCGCAAATTAGTATGTATAGGTAATTCAATTGGTATCATTTTATTAAAATATTTGAAAGATTAGATAAAAGACTGGTTTGAATCACAACTGACCTATCACCTAACAAGCGCCGGGTGACCATGTATAAGTTATGGGCGACTGAGTATACTGTTTGATGATGCAATGGTACTGCACCCAGCCACGTTGTTTGACATCTGAGTAAGCTGTTGAATTACTCACCAACAAGTGTAATTACTTATAAGATGTAGCCCACTTCTTGTGACCAACAATTTGAGATAACAACAAACGCGGCTGGCTCTCCTTTAAACTGAAAAGCCATTGGGAGGGGGTTCTACATGTCTTCACAGGCTACGTGTTTACAGTTGTTTCTACAAATCACTATAAATCAGAGGGGATTTCAGCCAAGACATGTCTAGGTTGTCTGAAATTATGCGTGTTCTTAATTTAGTGCAAATTGAGCTCCCAAATCTAAAAGCGTGAAAATAAAACCCCGCTAAAAAAAGCACTTCCACAGTATGCATTTGACATCAAATGTACAAAAGGTAAACATGTCAGTTACCATCAGTGGATCTGACCAAGCTGTCAGTGGGCTGAACCATCACTGGCAGATGCTACATCAGGTTACGCCATATATGTTATGTTCTTTATGAAAAATACTGTGCTAGGCTTCTTAGTTGTGGGGTTCAAATTTCACCATTTTCACTTTTTCAGTGTTTCACAAGGGTTCTCTTTTCAAAATTTTACCATTAAAAAGACCAAGACTACTGGTATAACTTTTATTATATGAATTATATTTAATAACGTAAGCAAAAATTGCACAGGGATTCAACTGAACATCGACTGAGTGGAAATTATTGTTCATTCATGGCAGGTAATTCAAAGATAGATCTGCTAGCAGTTATAATAGTAATACTGGTACATACAAGATCTATTATTATTCATGAAATCAATCTTTTACTTTTTAACTTGCTTTCAATCATGGGATCTAGCTCCTATTCACAAAGGTTTTATTTTAACAATAATTTTACTTCTGCGAATATTGTGCATTGAAAACTCTTACGAACAAAAAAAAGGCAACAACAGTATGGCTTGAAAGGGTACCATATCAAACTTAACTGTGGCCACTCAGATTTTAATTTTAATCACTAAAAGACCTGAATCTGTTAAAATATTGAAAATGTTTTTCTTCTATACTTGACTATAGCTTTAAGTATGTCATTATTTTCTATATAATAATAATTATTATTATTTTTATTACAAAAAATTATTATACTGATACAATAATGAATAATAATTTTATTATGAATTATACATATTATATATATATATATATATATATATATATAAAACAATAATAATATAATATATATATAGATTATAATTATCATATAAATGCAATTATTGAAATATGTGCCTTTTCTATTGCATTCTCGGATGGTCCATCCCTTGTCTGAACAACCAACAACCTTAGTGATGGCTCAGATCAACTGAAAGCAAGTGACATGAATACCAAAAGCAGGTCTACAACATACAAACTCCAGTACTCACCACTGTATGTACAACATGGCACATATAAGGACACTGCACACGTTTCCATGAAAATGTATTTATAAACATAAAAAGAGACCAACAAAATAGTTAAGAACAATGGTGGAATAGCCATAATGCAAAGAGAGATTTTTTCATCAAAATAAAAATTTAATACTGTGAGACACATGGCATATTAAGCTGAAATGCCAAAGGAAACAAATCTTAAATGAGATCATCAGTTCTAAACTAATGTTTCTGTTAAATTAATTAACTGAGAGTGGCTATTTATGGTTTATTATTTCAACAGTTTTGATACATCTGTAAAATTTATATGAAAGGTAATACAGGTACATGTATTGTCAATATCTGGCTAGAGTTAGTGGCTAAGTAAGACATTCATAGGCAATACAGCTATTCCTAATTAAATTATTTGGAGACCAAAAAAAAAAAAAAACAGATTTTAAGGTACAGACTGACTTGAGATACATTTATTCTCATGGCAAACTTAATTGGAAAGAATATGTCTTCCTAGTAAATCATAACAGAAACAAAATTAAAACTTCACTTAGTTCAAAACTAAATTCTGTATTTACATAATGCATCAACTGATGACCATCATTTGTCACTTTTCAGCTTATCACAATGGCATTACTAACAAGTCAATGAGTCATAAAGTGTTCTTCATAAACACAAAATTCAATATAATGGTTCAGAAACTAATAACACATATAAAGAAGAAATGAACTTTCAACTCAGCTATATTAACTGATGCCCTTGATGTTCAACAATAAGCACATACTGACCTGTCAATCAGAGCAGAGCATGCTGGGATACGACAAACAGCTTGACGAAGCCAGTTTTCAGCAGCCTCTGAATCTTTGTTGTCTGCTGACACCTGGATCGCTCTGTAATGTAACTAAAGATTCCTCTAAAGCCATCACACTCAAGCTGAGATAACGGTCTAAGGTCAAGGCCATGTAATAAAGGTCATGACCTCCAAGATTATATGCACATTAAAACAGCAATGTGTGAACAACTGCTAGAGATGTTACAATTCAGGCTGGGACACATTGTAATATTCCAACATACCTATTTTGTTCCATAAAACTTATGGTGTATGTCTAAAAATGTACCAAGTACATAACTGTCCTTTCTAAAACTCAAATTTGGCCTTGACCAGCCCACAACACAAAACCCAGGCCTCAAATACAAGTTATCATAATTCCCTCACAAAGGAAAAGGTGTATTTAATAGTAATTAACCTGAACACCAGTTTCAAATGAAGGGCAGATCTTTAGTATTCACAAACAATGTTGTGAATCACCCATCTCGGAGTGTTTCAGGGCAACTTCCATGTGTATGGACTGCACACAGGTATGTGCAGCACACTCCCTGACAGGGGAGATCATAAGATACCCGAATCATAACAGAAAAGTGAAAAACATTCTAATCCAATATAAGTCCATGCATTCAATTTATTCATAAACAAATCTATTATGATTAAATGTTGGATTGTGAGAAAATGTAAGCATGTGTGCTTTTTAAACAGCCCACTAAATATGGTAGTATACACCCTTTTTACCAGAATCTGCATGGCTTGATCATGAAACCTAACTTGAGGCAGTTCACTGATGACAACACTAACAAAACAGAAAGGTTACCTAAAGAGTACAGAATTGTTGTATTCCACATTACCAAGTAAATACACACTAAACAGTCAAATGTATAATGATCACAATGACATGAACGTGGAGGTTACATTATAACTTAGTAATATAAAGTTAAAATCTATTTCATTTTCATGGTAATTTTAAAACTTTGCTTTCATCATAGCTAGCATCTAAAGGAGTTTGAAATGAAACATCCCCCATCTATGACCATCTAGATTTGAATAACAAAAAGAAAAAGAACTTCACAAAAGACATAAAATTACCATGTAAATTGAAACCAGATTTCAAAAAGCTGAACAACAAATGAAACAATACATCAGACCTTATATCTCAAACGAATAAAACAACATCACCTCTGTATAAGCAGCACATTGTCCGGCAGCATCGTCAGGAACTTGTGACAGGCTGCCATCTGGTGGTCAGGTGGGACGCAGCTCAGGTACAGGTCAATAGCCTGCTGATGCATCCTGTAGTCCAGCCAGTGCTGGCTTGATGTAGACTGGATTGACATCTTGCATGGCATCGCCACCAGGTAGCGCCGCATTAGTTCCCATAATGCCTGGCAGCCTTTTTTGTTGTTGTTTTCATGCTTCAAACGGCTTGCTGTGCGTCTTAGGTGTCTGCATTATACAGACATAATAAATGAATAATTTCCTATTTTTATGATCAATTATAATGCAGAACTCAATAATATTTTAAAGGACTCTTAATGCAGGAAATTATACCACAAGATCTTTGAGTGTGTGAGATGAACCTTTTTCACCCACAGGGTTAAACTGCAAGTGAAAACAAATCACGTGATAATTTTGGAAGTGGTTGATTGACCAATCAGCATTGTCGCACTTCTTGATTTGTTAGCATTTGCACTTTTCTGGTATTTGCAGCATGCTGTGTATTTCATACTATCATGAAAACATCTACCCAAACCCTAACTACCTGCCTGTTAACACTAACTACCTGCCTGTTAACATGCCACAAATGCTGACAACTACCACACAGCTGATCAAACATGACCATAAGAGGTGTTATCAATTATGTCTGATGATGTTACAGTGTTACTTCCACCACTGTGTAATTAACATGGGAGCAGGATTCCATATAACCCAACAACAAGTAATGCTTGTGAAGCAGAGTCTTCCGGGTTAACAGAATACATGGAGAGTTCTACAAACAGGAGTTCTCAATTGAACCTGATGTCACTGATACGTCAGGTCTTCAAGAGCCAAAATTTTACAATTGCTTTTTGAACATATTATAAATCTACGCTGGTCAAGCAGATGAAAGAAAATTAGATGAAACATACTTAAAATAAACTTATTCAACTATATTCAAGAGAAAGAAAGTTTAGATCATTCATTTTGGACTACTGAGGCCACAGTGTGCTATGTGTACTGTGTGCAACTAGTTTACTTAAAGGTGATGTGAATATACATTCCTCATGCAGTGGTTAAACACTGCAGTTGTCACAGATCTCCTTTTTTTTTAACTGCTGCTTTTTATAGCAAAGATTCTTTGGATTCCACCACCAGGGCAGGCACAGAGCAAAGAATCATAATCAGAAAAATGAGAGCATGGTATCACATTGTGCACCCAGCTCCAAATTTTAAACAAGAGTCACCAGCTCTCTTTGGTCTGCTTCTTGGCCCTGTGCCAGAACTGGTGTAATCAGACCAAAGGAACATTATGAGCACAATATGAAAGGAGACTACTCACAGTAACCAGACTTGTTTGTGGTCCTCCAGCTTCTGTAAGGCACACAAAGCCTCGTCATACATCAGCTCTGCCTGGTCCCAGTCTCCCTGCAGCTCTAACAGCAAACTGTAACAGAAAATGTACAATAAATAGCCTAAGAGCTTTTGTTTTCATGATGGTATCAAGGCCTATGATAATTTTGGCTCAATGATACTGTGGTTAGCGTCATACTTGAGAGGTTAAAACTTTGCAATTTTCAGTGTTTTGTAACTGTACACTACACAGAGAAAATCCTTTAATCTCTGAAATATTTGATATGATTGCAAAATGATTACAGCTTGAGAAGGACTCCGGGAACATCAATATGCACTATCTCAAAAAGTTATGGTGTTTCAGAAAACATATAAATATAGAGATGTGATCTTGAAGATCAAGGTGAAGGTCACCAGTTTTCAAAATCCTCTTAGAATGTGATTGAACGAACTTGTGTGTGAAATTAGAAGAAAAGATATACAGTACTTTGTTATGGGGGGGGGGACACAATGATTGTAGATTTCATCAGAATTAACCTTGAAGATTTAAATCAAGGTCATCAGTTTTTAATCTCGTTAGAGAACACTGAGGATACAACAGGTGTATCAAATTTGAGAAATAAATCTTCAGTGCTTAGAAAGTTATGTGGTTCACAATAATCCTAGAAGTCAGCAGATATGATCTTGAAACTCAAGTTCAGGGTCATCAGTACTGTTGACAAGAACTCATAGGAAACAACCTGTGTAAAAAATTTGATTGGGGAAAATAAACAATTCTCCATAAGTTAAAACACAATATTCACAACAAGTGACCCATGGGTCATGACGCTCAGCTGACTGGGAAGAGATTTGCAAAAGGAAATTTTATCATCTGAATGGTAGTATATACCCATTCAACTGAAGCATCAAACAGATTAAAGAATAAGCCAAGATTGTATCTGAATTTATATATCTCAAAATATAGGAAAAAATGTGTAAACTTTAAAAAAAATACAGGTGGTTCCACCAGTCTGCAGAAACTAATAAAAACACTTAATGGTCAACATCCATGCAAAGAATCATAGTGATTTCTGCATTAATTGTTCAGATACTTCAGCTTTTGAATCAAATTTTCCATTATTCTGAGGGATACTTCGGAGTCCTATAGCGTGAAGGATATGGGTAACAGAGACCTAATTTCAGATTTCCAAAGACACTCTCATTGGCCTCCTTGCATGACAAGAATGAAGATTCTAGGTCCAGTTGTTACAATTTGTGCCATGTTAACAGATGACAGCATCCTTAAAGGTCTCAAAAATATGAAGAAAATTCAAAAAAATTTAATAAAATATAGGTTGCACCATAAGTCTGAAGAAACTGATGAAACACTCCATAATCAATATGCATGTAAAGAATCATGGTGACCTCTGCATTAGTTGGTCAGATACTTCAGCTTTTGTATCAAATTGTCCATTATTCTGAGGGATACTTCGGAGTCCTATAGCTTGAAGGATATGGGAAACAGAGAACTAATTTAAGGTTTCCACAGACACTTTTCATGGGCCTCCTTGCATGACAAGAATGAAGATTCTAGGTCCAGTTGTTACAATTTGTACCCTGTTGACACATAACCACATCCTTAAAGGTCTTAAAAATAGAGAAAAAAAATTGTAAAAATGTGTAACAAGCCCCATAGCTTGAAGAATATAGGTAACAGAGACCTAATTCCAGGTTTCTAGGGAGTCTGCAGAAACTGATGAAACATCTCATGATCTCTTTGTATGAAATTTTTGACTATTCTGGGGGGTACTTTGGGAACCTACAGCATGAAGGATATGGGTAACAGAGACCTTATTTCAGGTTTCCATGGAGACTTTTCATGGGTCTCCCAGTGTGTCAAGAATGAAGATTCTAGGTCCAGTTGTTATGATTTGTGCCCTGTTAACAGATGTTCATATCTTTAAAGGTCTCAAAAATAGTGAAAAAAATTTGTAAAGAATCGAAAAATACAGGTGGCGCCACCAGTCTGCAGAAACCTATGAAACACTCCATGATCAATATCCATGCAAAGAACCATGGTAATCAATGCATTAGTTGTTCAGATATTTCAGTTTTTGTATCAAATTTTCATTATTCAGCGGGGGTACTTCAGAGCCCCATAGCTTGAAGAATCTGGGTAACAGAGACCTTATTCCAGGTTTCCAAGGAGACTTTTCATGGGCCTCCCCCAATGTCAAAAATGAAGATTCTAGGTCCAGTTGTTATGATTTGTGCCCTGTAAACAGATGACTGCATCTTTTAAGGTCTCAAAAATAGAGAAAAAAATCGTAAAAAATCGAAAAAATACAGATGGCGTCCGCAGTCTGCAGAAACTGATGAAACATCTCATGATTAATATGTATGCCAAAAATCATGACCATCTGTATTGTAGTTATTGAGGTGTTGCAGTTTTTTTAAATCAAATTTTCCATTATTCTGGGGGGTAATTGGGAGCCCCACAGCTCAAATGATATGGGTAAGGGAGACCTTATTTCAGGTTTCCATGGAGACTTTTCATAGGTCTCTCACTGTGTCAAGAATGAAGATTCTAGGTCCAGTCTTAACGATTTGTGCCCTGTTAACAGATGTCCACATTTTTAAAGACCTCAAAAACAGAGAAAACAATTCGTAAAGAATCGAAAAATACAGGTGGCGCCACCAGTCTGCAGAAACTGATGAAACATCTCATGATCAATATGTATGCCAAAAATCATGACCATCAGTGATGTAGTTAATGAGATATGGAAGTTTTTGTATGAAATTTTTCACTATTCTGGGGGGTACTTTGGGGCCCCATAGCTCAAAGGATTTGGGTAACAGAGACCTAATTTCTGGTTTCCATGGAGACTTTCTCACTGTGTCAAGAATGAAGATTCTAGGTCCAGTCTTTACGATTTGTGCCCTGTTAACAGTTGTTCACATTTTTAAAGGTCTCAAAAATAGAGAAAAAAATTCGTAAAAAATCTAAAAATACAGGTGGCGCCACCAATCTGCAGGAACTGATGAAACATCTCATGATAAATATGTATGCCAAAAATCATGACCATCAGTGATGTAGTTAATGAGATATTAAAGTTTTTGTATGAAAATTTTGACTATTCTGGGGGGTACTTTGGGGCCCAATAGCTCGAAGGATATGGGTAACAGAGACCTAATTTCTGGTTTCCAAGGAGATTTTTCATTGACCTCTCAGAATGTAATGTTACAAGATTCTAAGTCCAGCGGTTACGATTTGTGCCAGGTTAACAGACAGACGGACGACGGACAAAGAGTGATCGCTATAGCTCAGCATGACTGAAAGCCAGCTGAGCTAAAAACTTTACATTTCAGCAGATTTAACCTTGAAGATCCTGGCCAAGGTCACCACTTTTGGAAATCATCTAAGAAATTGGTTGAAACATGTTGTGCGTCAATTCTGAGGACAAAAATGTGTAATACTTCAAAAGGTATCAGGATCACATAATAATATTATGCTTCTGCCTTGCCATGCTACAGGCATAGCTAAGTCAGATGTGTAGACTGGCACCTTATTCTGGAAGGTTTCATTTTTCGATAATTCTCCTTTCAAAAATATAATGAATGTGAAACCCTCACAAACAAAAAGTCAACCACAGTATACTAGTGCCTTATTACAGCATGTGACACTGATGTCAGATGTCCCTGTACTGATATGTTGACATTATATAATCATCTAGTGTAGAGCCAGGCACTGCTGTCATCTTGCACTGCTACCAGCCAAGTTTACCTTCAGACACCACTGCTATTTCACTGAGATAGATTTAAAGTGTACCCACTTTGTGGATCCTAAGCTGACATGAGTATGGTTAAAAATATTAGAAATTTAAACTTATAAACTGGCCTACACAAGCAATCATGCATGATTATTCCTGATGAATACTGTTTAACTTATAGCTTTGAAATAAGTTACATAAAAGAAAATTTGTTTTCCCCCCCCCAAGAACAAGGGGAAAGCTGGCTTGGAATCCAAGTTACAATACAACCTGTATGTATAGTATCATGTATCAGATCAGAAGTAAAATATCATGACACATATTAGAGACTTGTGCTTGTGTGTGTTAGTGGGGGGGGGGGGGGCACGAGTATGGCTCGCCTCTTTTTTGACAATTTTACAGAGCAGCAGTATATTACAACATGTGACATCCACATGTTAATCTGCACCTGTATAAAAGATAGCAGCTCATTTTTTGCTTTGAAATGCTTTCACGGAATGAGGCGGGGCTTGATAAGAGCCCAGAAATACAATTATTAGGGATATTCTGACGACAGTCAAAAGGAAGGAAGCTATCTACCAAGGAGTGTTTGGTGCCAACTGGATTCAACTCTCTCTACTCACCAGTAGTTCATCCATAAGTACACTTGTTGTTCTCTGGCTAGCTCTATAGCACCCAGCTTCAACGGAAGCATCTCAGACACTAAGGTTACAGGTACATCAAGCAGTTTACTGGAAAAAAGACCATGAAACATTCAACAGGTATCAGGCAAGCCTAGTCATCAGAGTCATGACATTTCAAATGGTACACAGATTACAGATAAAGAATATTTAAGACTTTGTGGCCAAAATGTACCACCTTTATAGGACGAGGCAAGATGGTGGCCCGTAGTTAAAATGCAATGAAAAGTTACAATTTTCAGTTGAAATCCTAATTAAATAATTCAGTGTACAGGTTAAATGACAGTAATTTTGTAAGGAAATGTTCATGTTATATGTATGTTATTTGGGTTAATGCCTGACAATACAGTCTAAAAGATCCCTGTATATTATCATAACTCTTGATTACTATTAGATGTGCAGTATGTCTTGATCCTGATAACTGTCTCCAGATCCGAGTGTATAACCTACCTATACAGCAGGTTGGGATCACAATACTTGTGGCCCGGATCGAGTGAGAAGAAGGATATTGAGCAATCTTCAAGCAGGCACAAGGCAGCATCTTGGTCACCCTTGATAGAGAAAATCATATAATCAGTCATTTAAAACACTATTTTCCACCTACAATTCATATTTTTTTATAACAATATTATTATATTATATTATACAGCTTGATACTGGTCAGCAGAAATAATGGTTACTACTGCCATGTGAATATATCTATATCTAAAATCAATGATGCAAACAAATCTTGCATTAAGGTTTAAAATATATATGAATAAACACAAACCAGATTCCCCCCCCCCCCCATTCCCTCCCTGTGTATGGTGGTTTTGTTAGTAAACTGTTGTGAGCTTTTCTGTATTAATGAGAATTTTCTCTGTTAAAGTTTATACGCCAGAGTAAGCCAACCGAAAATTTTCCCTTATTGGGCCTATTATCACCCAAACACGCCTCTTTTCTGTGTATCTAGGTCACACTTCCGTTTCCTGTAATCACTTTTTTCGATGGCGGAATGAAGTGGACTGGGAGGGAGCGTTGTTTGTAATACAGAAAAGCTCACAACAGTTTACTAACAAAACCACCATTCACAGGGAGGGAATGGGGGGGGGGGGGGGGGGGGGGGTTTATTACGTAAACATAATTGTGAGCTGTTTCTGTATTAATGAGAATATAACAGATAAACCTTGGGGAGGGGATACCTACCGGGAACGATGGAATGAGGAGAACATCACAGCAGTGATGGAGCAGCCGAAGACGGCGTTGCCGGAACAGATGCAGGAGGTGAGGAGGGACTGGAGAATTGGAGGACCTCATCCACCGTAATCACAGGGCCCAAGGAAGAAAGGCCCGAAGCTTGTAAATAGACATCCTTGAGATATAAGCGGGTGAATGGAGAAGGCAACTTCCAATAGCCTGCTTGACCAGTTGGTTTGGGGATATCCCCGATAAATGGCCCAATGATGTAGAAAGGGCCCTGATGTCATGAGCCTGACGTGAAGCTGGTCTAAGGTTGATGGAGAAGCTGATTCATAAGCTGAGATAATGGTAGCTTTTAGCCATGCACTAATGGTGATAGGGCTAATTTCTTGTTTGAAATGGAGACTTCCTTTAAAATAAACAACTTCTTGCGCCCCCCCCCCCTTTTAGAATGAGTAGCTTGAAGAGAGTAACGTAAAGCACGAACAGGGAAAAAATGTTAGCCCCATAACGGTACTGTCCGTGAGGGAGGGTCGGAACGTGCCAGGTTAACGGAGGATCATCGAATGACGGTACTTCTTATAAATTCCGTAGGGAAATGTAAGGGGGCTGATGCATCGTCGGCCGCAAAGTTGAGTAAATTGCGAGTCAGCCACTAGGGCATGAAGCTCAGAGCGGCGACCAGCAGATGAAATAGCAAGGAGAAACCGTTACCCTAGATAAAAGAAGATGCGCCGACCGAAGCGGTACCTAAGGGGTTCCGCGGAGGTGATGTAAGACAATGTCCAGACCCCAGTAAGAAGGGACGTAGCAAGGACGAGAAGCGCGGGCATGTACCCCCATGAAAAATCCGTCACAAACGGATAACGGAGGACACGATCGTGACTCCACGGACGGAGGACCGACAGCAGGGAGGGTCAAGAGCCACTAGGAGACGGTTATGATAAAGTGGATCCTGTAGGAAATAACCGAAGAATTCCAAAAGCGCCGCAAGCGACGGATCTAAAGGAGAGATTCCGTGGGCAGACGCCCAACCGGGGAAGAGACGCCACCGGGAGTGATAAAAGCGGTCCAAAGAACGGCGACAAGGAGCCGAGGCAAGGAGAGCAGCCGGACTGGAAATGCCCTGAACCGTGAGGTGTCCGATGAGAGTATGCATGCGCACAGAGGGCACGACCGAAATGGACGACGTGCCCGGGGGCACGATGGGAGATCGATCCTGAGCGGTAGAAGAAGCGGTGGTCGGGAGAGGAGTGAGCACCACAGAGGAAACCAGGGAGCCGCAGGATGAAACGGGAGGATGGGAGGAGATCCGTCTGGTCCGCACAGGACAGACGGAGGAGGATACGGCGGATGAGACGGGGCACTGGAAAGGCGGAGAGAAACAGGGGAGACCAAATGGATGGTGGGTGGGCGGGGAGACAGTCGCGAGGGCGACGGAGACGCGTCACGGTAGGAATGAGGACTGGGGGAGGGGAAAATCGAATAGATCGATATCCGGACGCCCCAGTCGAGTGAAGAGACACTGAAGTAGGGAGAGCAGAAGGTCAATACGCCCCGAAGAGGAGACGACAGATCGAGGCCCGTGGCATGATACATAGATCGAACAAGAGGTAGGTCTCCTGCATCAGTGAGGGAGACCGAGTACCGCCCTGCCCCTTAATTTATACCACCACCATGGTGTGGTCGGTCATGACAAGTATATGACAGTGCGAGGAACGACCGTGAAAAGGCTGTGCACGACTGGTACGGCCGGAAGGACGGGACGACGGAGGGCCCGACGAGCTGATGAGAGGGCCGTACAGGAAGGCCGCGACTGCGGAATGTGGTAAGACGGGCGCGGAGGAGGAGTAGCCAAATGGGAGCGCCCGTCGGCACAATCCAATGCACGGCCTAAGAGGGGCCTAAGTCGGGCGCCAAACAGAAGATACCCCAGGAAAGGTCGAGCGTAAAGCTCGGCCAATTCAGCCGGAGTTCGGGTTCAAGGTACGTAATGAATGGATACAGGCCGAGAGGCGCAGTAAAATACCAGGTCTACAATACGGCAATTAACTTGCTGTTGTTCAGCACAGTCATGGGCTGACACTTGCCAGATAACATTTAGTGTGGTTGGACCCGTGGAGTCGGTGAGGAGGCCAGTGTAAATCATTCACCATCCCCGCTGCCGGACGGCCGAGCCCCTCTAAATCCGACAGGTGATGGTCGGTTATCGGGGTGGACGAAGAGAAAAACGTTATCCCAACCGCAAACAGTTGTACCAGCCCGGACTCTAGATGCATGGGCGCCTAAGGAATGGCCAGATGATCTGGAAAAGGGATCAAACGATCAAAACAGGACTCCCATACCCTCGGGAGGTCCAGAGGGTGCCGGGGGATCACGCCACATTAGACCCGGGCGGTACTGGGGCCCCGGTAGCGGTCGTGATCCACCCCGAGACGGCGGCGTGGTGTTCCCCTTTAAGTTCAACCGTATTAACAGTGAAATCCATACACACCGGCAGTTTGGAGGAAGGCGAATGAAGGGCGGCCGGAATCAATTAGAAACCGGACGCCGACGGAACTTAGGACCGTCTGGTTGCGTCTCCTGCGTGGAGGTAGCAACTAGGTCCAGCAGCGCAGGTTTGTGCGCATGCCAATCCTGGCGCTGGAGCGCGATCACCGACCACTGGTCTGTAGCCAGGGCAGGATCGGCAGCAGAAGCTGAAGGCGAAGCCTGAGAGCCCCTTGAAGCGGGATCCTATGAATCCCGGGGCGCCAGAACGACCGGAGGCTGGAAAAAAAGAAGCCGCTGTCGGCCAGAAGCAGGATCGAGCCGAGAAGCCACAGGAACTGGCCCGCAGGCGGCACAGCAGCCAGAGTCTACAACAAAGATGTGGACGGCCGGCCAGGGATCACAGAACAGTCCGCCAGAGCAGCCGGAATCCGGGAAGCAAGGGCCGCTGAAATAAAGTGGAAGCAGGAGGGCCGGAATTACCTACCTCAGCTCTATGAAGACCCGAGGAATCCAGCGTGACAGCAACAGCCGGCTCCGTAGACAAGAAAGGAAGCCGGCAGGGCCGGCGGGGAGGGCAGCGGTCTAGGTGAGAGAACCGGGGTGGTGAGTCAACCGGACGGGCGGAGGCGGGTCTAGACGAATCGTCTAGAGCCGACATCAGTGAAGAGCAAAAACTTGGAGAGTTTACTCAATGTGGAATAAGCGGACTGGGGTCCTAATGTGAAGCCGAGTGAACAGGGGAGGACTTCTGCTTAAGGGAATGATAGTAAAGATATTTAGCGGTAGAACTACTGGGGAAGTAACTTCACAGGTAAAATGGATGGGGAATGTAACATGGACGTGTTGCGTCCACCCATCCCCCCCCGTGTGGGAACAACGGGACCAGATAAGTACCCGTGAACGGGGAACCCCTACAACCGGAGAATGGGACCATGCATGGAACATGGCCCATTTGTCAGACGAGCAGGTCTGACAATAGCAGCAGGGATCTGCAGGACCCCGGCAAATGTCATTGTGGGACAACAGGTGAAACAAGTGGGGTGAGAATCCCAAGTGGGGATTAAGTAACCACAAGTAGCACAATAAGAGGGGTCTCCAGGGCGGGAAGGGAAAAAGAATCACTACTTACAATTCAGTTGGCATACCCGACTGTACAAACCAAAACAGTGGACGACTCGCGCAGAGCGTGAGTACACGTCCATCATGGTGGATGCCAGAAGAAAAAAGTGATTACAGGAAACAAGTGTGACCTAGATACACGGGAACGAGGCGGGTTTGGGCGATAATAGGCCCAATAAGGGAAAATTTTCGGTTGGCTTACTCTGGCGTATAAATTTTAACAGAGAAAATTCTCATTAATACAGAAACAGCTCACAATTATGTTTACGTTATAAAACTCATGATTTGTTCCACAATCCATTGATAGATTTACCTTCTGAAGTTCTGCGAGGGCTGCTGTGTAGTACAGGTCAGCTTTAGATGGACATGATGAGATTGCTTCTGTGAAGACCTGGTGGGGAAAAAGTAAATTACACCTGAGATGCTGTGTACAGCAATATATTAAGGATATCTCGTAAAGAATACCTGGAGAAGCAAAACAACAATGTAGTAGTTTTTAAATGTTTTACAACCTACCAGCAAAAATTGTATGACTCTCTGCAAATTCAACCAGTAAACAGATTTATGATTATTCAGAATTACTTCATGTAGATACAAAGTATGCGCAAACAGAGGGTTTTTTTTCTACTGGCAAACTGGAATTATTGTCTTCTGATATCAATTTCTTTATTTTTTAGTTAATCAATTTAATGTATGCTTTCATTTCAGATATGGCTTTAGATAGGGCCACAGTTCGTATTTTACCCTAAAGATTTTAATTATCACTACATCCATTTGTACATGAATCATGAAATACTTGAGAACAGGTGGATAAAACATTTCACCCAACTGCAATGGATCTTGAGGTATAACAAGGTCGCATGATGTAATGATGGGAGATTACCCATGCAAATGAGATTACATTCAATTTATTTTTATTGTTGCACTCAATCCTGTCAGACCTACACAGAAAACGCGAGTCTCTAATAAGGAGAACAAAACTGAAGCAATCAAAATTAACCCATGTCTCAGTCATAAACTATCTCAACTTTTTTAACAGTCCTAAATACTGTTAGAACAAGCTGGTTTACTTTCTGTCGATACCTGCTACTCACCTGTGAGACTGATCCACTGTATGCTCTGACGATATCAGCCATGACTAACCAGGTATCACGTAAGTGAGGGGCCTCATCAACAAAGGTCCTCCATTTCTTCTCTGCTTCTGAAATCCTGAAATATGAAATATTCCACTGCATAAATTTGAGGCCAAGTGATCTGGAAATGATACTGGCAATAACAAACCAAACTGAACGAAAATGAAATATTTAAGTAAAGATAAATATTTAAATTGATAAATAATTTTTTAATTGGTATAGAAATTATCTGCATATGTTTCTAATTTCAGTTATTTTATATATTCTAAATAAAAGTGGTTTCAAATTTAGTTTATTTTTTCAGAAATTCAGGGTTTAGATATTCTTATTCTTAAATTATACAAGGTGCATAAATTCTGTCATGAGTGTAACTATTCCTAAGCTGCCAAGCATATGTATATATCTAAGCTGAATTGGAAAAAACTAGATGTGGTCAGACAATGGTCCTCAGAGGGCCCCGCGTTTCTGCAAGTGCTGGACTAGTTAACATATGGGTGAACAAGGGACCTATGGGTCATGACGCTCAGCTGTTATATATGATAAAAAATATTATTTAGAAATGAGGCACATGCTGGTTTTGTGTGGTAATAAATATAAGCTGTATTATGAGTTGTTGTTGTTTAGCTTATGTATGATTTTGATAGTACCTTTGGAGACAGGGAAGAGGATTGATTTCATTAATTTTATAAACAAATGGAGTACTACTGTCACACAGATTTTGACTTGGCCATATAACTTATAAGCAGAACATATAATGTAAGAGTTTAACTATTTATTAAAAAAATTACAAATATTGTCCCAAATATAATTTTTATTAAAAATGATAAGAGATTCATATGATTTTTTAAAATGAAATATAACTGATATGATTATTAAAATAATATTAAAGAATATATTCATGAATGCATTCATGAATACATTTTGAAAGTATTTGCACAAGTATTCATATACTTTCATTTTTACCTGAATTCCCATTCTTTATGCAAGAAATTTTATAATGGAGTACATAATCATATTCGTATTTAAATACAATTACAAAGTATTCACACCATGTCTGGTATTTATTCAGTTTTCACCAAACAATGATGTTGAGAATCCAGAATATACAAAATTCACACATTTAAATAATGATCATAAGTACCTGGTTTTATGGCTTTTATTTATATTAAAAAATAACTGTAAAAAATTCATTTTGGACTAATTTCACATCAATGTACACACTAAGCACAGTAGGAATCTAGATTAATATTATCAACTGCATCTTTGTCTATCATTAATTTCCTTCATATAATCCTTAATGATTAGTAATGAATAATATGATTTACTTCTTTATCATTAAAAATGAACTGAAAAATGCCATAGGTGACTGCATGGTGTTATTTGGAATATGTGAAACTAGAATACGGGTAGTCGACAAGCGACTACTTGTATCCGCCTAAATCAGAGTGGAACGGGTGAAGTGTTGCATATTAGCATGGATGTCTGCAGCCAAATTGTGTATGTAGGTTGCGCTACCTACGAAAAAATCCAGAAAGCTCTATACACATGCAAAACTTTGGCCCAATCGGTCAAACGGTTCCCAAGATATGAGCTTGGATATCTGCTGCATAAACTAGAATGCAGGTGGCGCCACCTGTCATAAAATCAAGAGAGCTGTCGGGGATGTATAAACTTGCAAAATTTTAGGCAGATATGTCAAACCACTGCCGAGATATGAGTGATTTTATCCCATGGCAGACAAACAGATGGGAGCTGTGCAAACATGGCTGCAGGTGGCGCCACCAGTTTTGCATATGATAGAGAGCTATGTGAGATTTATACACATGCAAAATTTTGGCCCAATCGGTCAAACGGTTCCCTAGATATGAGCTTGGATGTCTGCAGCGTAAACTTGATTGTAGGTGGCGCCACCTGTCATAAAATCAGAAAAGCTATCCAGGATGTATAAGCATGCCGAATTTCAGGTGAATTAGTCAAACCACTGCAGAGATATGAGTGATTTTAACCCAAGGCAGACGAACAGATGGACACTGTGCAAACATGGTTGCAGGTGGTGCCACCATTTTCGGTGTATGTTATAAAGCTCTCCAAGGGCTACATTTGTGCAAAAAAATTTTCCTGATCGGTCAAACGGTTCCCAAGATATGAGCTTGGATGTCTGCAGCGTAAACGTGAATGTAGGTGGCGCCACCTGTCATAAAATCAGAAAAGCTATCCAGGATGTATACGCATGCCAAATTTCAGGTAAATTAGTCAAGTCACTGCAGAGATATGAGTGATTTTAACCCAAGGCAGACAAACAGATGGACACTGTGCAAACATGGTTGCAGGTAGCACCACCATTTTTGGTGTATGTTATAAAGCTCTCCAAGGGCTACATTTGTGCAAAAGAATTTTCCTGATCGGTCAAACGGTTCCCAAGATATGAGCTTGGATGTCTGCAGCGTAAACGTGAATGTAGGTGGCGCCACCTGTCATAAAATCAGAAAAGCTTTCCAGGATGTATAAGCATGCCCAATTTCAGATGAATTAGTCAAGTCACTGCAGAGATATGAGTGATTTTAACCCAAGGCAGACGAACAGATGGACACTGTGCAAACATGGTTGCAGGTGGCGCCACCATTTTTGGTGTATGTTATAAAGCTCTCCAAGGGCTACATTTGTGCAAAAGAATTTTCCTGATCGGTCAAACGGTTCCCGAGATATGAGCTTGGATGTCTGCAGCGTAAACGTGAATGTAGGTGGCGCCACCTGTCATAAAATCAGAAAAGCTATCCAGGATGTTTACGCATGCCCAATTTCAGGTGAATTAGTCAAGTCACTGCAGAGATATGAGTGATTTTAACCCAAGGCAGACGAACAGATGGACACTGTGCAAACATGGTTGCAGGTGGTGCCACCATTTTTGGTGTATGTTATAAAGCTCTCCGAGGGCTACATTTGTGCAAAAAAATTTTCCTGATCGGTCAAACGGTTCCCGAGATATATGGGTTTATGTGTGGAAACAGACGCACAAACGGACGCAGAGCGCAAAGGAAAGGTCAGAGGTCAAAACAAAATCGGGGCGCAGCAGTTCACATGTGACCCGAACATAATCCCGGGTTTCGGAAAATTCCGCCCAGCGGTTACGGAGGAGTTCTCCGGACACCTACGCGGCGGCGGCGGCGGCGGCGACCAGCTGAAAACATAGTATCCGCAAAACTCTGTTTTGGCGGATACAATTATACCTATCGATACAAGATTCTTATATCATCAGTAACTGCAAGTTAATTTCCTGTTATTATAAACTAACAAATTCATTTTCTATTTTTCTTTAATTTGTTATTAAAAACCAATAAAAATTTATTAATTTATTGTTTATTGTTATGTTGTTGGTTAAAACTACTAGATGAGGTGGGTTGAACACCTGGATCAACTGTGGCTGGCCATAAGCTGCCTGGATTCTCCCCTCAAGCGTGCATAATTTGATGAAAGGTCAACAAGGTCAACATACAGGTGACTCAAGAGGGGCTGGAGAGAGCCAAAGTCTGACAGGGTCTCATAAAAAACATTAATACAAGCTACAATATTTGGCAAATTTCTTTCAACTTTCTAAACTAAAAAGCTGAAATCCTTATGTGTGCATGATATGAAAATTATATCAACAGTGCTCACGGGAAACAAACGTGCCATGGTCACAGTTGGGCAAAATTTAAGGTACTAATTTTATATTTATACTAATAACTTATAAAATTTGAAAAATTCAGAACTAATTTTGGGTATTCAATTGAATCTTGATTAAATAATGTTACATCCCTGACAAAAAAAATCTCTAGCTTCAGCAATGCCCTTGTTAAGGGAGTAAATATATTTCTTGATTTTTTACAAAGTGCATTATGTTTGGGCCCATAACTTAAAAAAAAATACACAATACTGACATCATATCTGGCATGTGCAAAGTGAAAGTATAGAAAAATATGTATATTATATATGATCAAAGTCAGATCAGTGGTTTTGATATTAGGCAGTCTTAAAGTGTAACATTGGGTTTTAATGGAAAAATGAAGTTTTTTATTGATATCTCGAAGGAATTAAGTCCTAGTGACCAAATTCTTGGCATGGTAGGGGATTTTAGAGAAATCTAACTGTATGCCAAATTTAAGGAACTTAGAGCTGAAGCTCGGGAGCTGAGCTCTAGCAAACTGCATAACACTAGCAATATGTGACATGGTGCTTGAAAACTTGAATAAAATCTACAGTTTTTGTTCAACTGGTTTCAAATTTTTGGTGTTAACAGTTGAAATGCTAACAAAAACATGCTGTGAAAATTAAATCCACAGCAGTTACAGCAAAAAAAACGTGCCATGGTCAAAGTTGAGCAAAATTTAAGGTACCAATTTTTTATTTTTGCTAATATTTTTAAAAATTTAAAAGATTTTGATCTAATTTTGGGTATACAATTTAATTTTGATTAATAAAAGTAATATTACTGGAAAAAAAGTGCTTAGCTTTAACAAGTTTTGTGTTAAGTGATAAAATTTCTTTCCTGATTATTTACAAAATGCATTATGTTTGGGCCCATAACTTTTTTAAATTAAATAATACAGACCTAATTTCTGGCATGTACATAGGAATTATATAGAGGATTATTTATAGGAAATATGAGGAAAAACAGATGAGTGGTTTTGATATTAGGCAGTCCTAAAGTGTAAAAATAGGTTTTTAATAAAAAATTGAGGTTTTTCCTTAATTTCTCAAAGGGATGAAGTCGCAAAGACCCAGTTTTCGGCTTGGTAGGAGATCTTGGGGACATCTAACATTATGCTGAATTTTGGATTCCTAGGTCTTACGGTTTCAAAACGTGCCACATCTACGGACGGACGGACGGACGGACGGACGGACAGACAGACGGACGACGGACAATGGACCACGACTATAGCTCAGATGACTTATAGTCAGCTGAGCTAAAAATTAAGTTAAATTTGTAAAATATGACACAGAAACAGGTTTTTATCCATATGCATGAGGGAAAAAATCCTCCTGGATCAAATGATTTTAAAGAAGATATGTCTGAAATAATGTGTGCAATAGAAAAACAATGAATGTAATCTGTTAGCCATATTTGATTTTGAGCCAGTCTGTAATTCAATAGGTCTGGAGCCCTCACAGGCACCAATGATCCTTGTGAAATTGGGTAAGCTGCAGTGGGTTGTTGTTAAGTTATTGTGTGCGAAAGAAAATCAGCCATGAGGCTGTGGCGGTCATATTGGAATTCCAACAGGTCTGTAATTCAATACGTCTGGATTTCTTATAGGTACCAATCATCCCTGTGAATTTGGGAAAGCTGCAGTAGGTTGTTGTTGAGTTATCGCATGCAAAAGAAAATCAGCGATTGGGCTGTGGCAGCCATATTGGAATTCCAACAAGTCTGTTATTTGATAGGTCTGAAGCCCTCATAGGTACCAATCATCCTTTTGAATTTGGGAAAGCTGCAGTATGTTGTTGTTGAGGTATCCCGTGTGAAAGAAAATCAGCGATTGGGCTGTGGAAGCCATATTGGCATTCCGACAGGTCTGTAATTTGATAGGTCTGGAGCCCTCATTGGTATCAATCATCCCTGTGAATTTGGGAAAGCTACAGTACGTTGTTATTGAGTTATCGCGCGCGAAAGAAAATCAGCGATTTGGCTGTGGCGGCCATATTGGCATTCCGACAAGTCTGTAATTCAATAGGTCTGGAGCCCCCATAGGTACCAATCAACCCTGTTAATTTGGGAAAGCTGCAGTATGTTGTTGTTGAGTTATTGCGCGCGAAAGAAAGTGTCACTGACGGAAGGACGGATGAATGGAAGGACGGACTGACATGGTGATTACTACAGGGCACTGCTTGTCAAGCGGGGCCCTACGGGGTAATAACTAGATGTTTGTGATTGCCTGGCGATCCTTGGAAGCAAGTGTGACAATTATATCGCTTATAGTGTCAGACCTTGGGATTAAGGTCAAGGTCAAAAATAAATATCAGGTGCAAATCTGTGAACTATGACTAAATTTGTGCCAAAATTTCAGCTTCTGAAAATCAGCCATATCAGACACCTGGTACAAAAAGAAAATTGCAGGAGAAAGAAAAAATGAAAATTAAAAACCAAAACTTTGATGGTTTTGCACCTAAGTAGGTCCACCATCAATAAACGTTTACTCAAATATGGGCATGGAAACAAACTTATTAACCCTCTAAGCCATCTGTTCCAATGAGGGAGGCTATATAAACAAAAGGCTAACAATAAAGAGTAACCCACTTGTCCCAGGCCATATCTAGCAGTATCCTGTTTCTGTGTAGAGCTAGGGAAGCCTCCAGGTTCTCTGACACAGATTTTTCCTTGTCTGAGCAGTTTCTGATGGCCAGGGAAAACATCGCACATAGCTCCTCATAGCTCCTACTTGTGTGCTGACCCTGATGCCAGCTAAACAGGAAAGGCTCCTACAAAGTACAATGATGAAATTAAAATATATGTCTAACTACCTTAAAAACAGAAAGCTCCTACAAAGTACAGTGATGAATTTAAGATATATGCCTTACAATCCTTAAACAGAAAGCTCCTATAAAGTACAGGGTTTTTGCCTGACAACTCTTACATGTTATTCTTTTAGTTTTGCAACCCTTTTTATTCAGGTACCTTTCTTTCAAAGGGAGCACATCTCAGCATTTTTATTTTATCAGGCACTTTATTATAGATGCTTAAATTCAAAAGTAAATCTAACAAGGATATGAGAAAACAGGAAATGTAAACAAATCCGCAAAATTGTTCTTATTTTATTATTTAAAATCAGTATTTCAGTGTTAGAAATCAAGAAGACATCAAAAACTTCACATGTAAAAGTGTATATTCGCACTGAGCTTCCAGGAAATTTTTTTTTAGCACCCTTTCAATATGCAGTTAACTTAAATGAGAAATATGTGAAAACTTGTTCTCTTACTTTAGAAACCAGTCTGCCTGGATTGTTATTGCTAGGGTCAAACAAACAACCTGGCAGGCATGAAAATTCCCTTAGGTGTAGAAAACACATCCAGCAGAGCACTGCATCCTGCTGTAACAGTTGGCCAGCTGACAGTCGTCCCTCACCCTTCAGCAGGAAGCCCTGAAACAGAAACAAAACACTCAGGTGGAGCCATCTGCTGCATAGTCCACTATCTATAACTAGAACATGGGCAGTCAACAAGTGACTACATGTATCTGCCAAATCACAGAGGCATGGGTGAAGTAATGCGTAGAATGTTCCTGACATGAGATGACTCCAAACTTGTAGCATTAGAGATGCCCATTAAACTCCTCATATATGTCACCAAAAAACAGATCTACAGCTGGAAACAACACGCAAAATTTCAGAGACATCCATCCACTCCAAAGAAAAGGGCATCAATGTATTCTACGAAAATGGAGTAGGTGGCACCACCTGTCTGGTCTAAAAGAAAACTCGTCAAGATGGATGGACATGTCAAATTTCAGACCAATACATTGAACCACTCCTGAGATATGAGCAATTTTCGACCAAAGCAAAAACATGGATGTCACACAAAAACGATTGCAGATGGTTCCTTCAGACCAATACAGCAAAAAAAAAAAAATAGGAACTATGGAGTTTCAAAGAACTTTTTCTGGACTGCTGTATTACTTTTCTATAAAGTCTTTATGTTTTTGTTTGATGTATTACCTACCTTTGAAATGTTATTTTTTGGTGTGTATTTCCTAACTAACATTTTAGTTTCTGTTTGATAATGTTAATGTTACTTATAAAGTATATTATCTAGCTGTACCGTGTTAAGATTTGTTTTTGTATTACCTACCTGAAACATGTAAGTTTCTGTTTGATGATATATTACCTACCTATTAAGTGCTAGTTTCTTTTTGTGTATTTCCTTCCTGTAACATTTTTGCTTCTGTTTGATGAGATACTTCCTACTTGTAAAGTGTTAGTTTCAGTTGGTATATTACCTACCTATAAGAGGATATACCTATAAAGTGTTAGTTTATGGTTGTGTATTACCTACCTGTAACATTTTGATTTCTATTTGATGATATATTAAGTAAATGTAAAGTATTAGTTTCTGTGTATTACCTACCTGTAAAGTGTTAGTTTCTGTAGGTATATTACCTTCCTGTTACATGTTAGTATCTGTTTGATGATGTATTACCAACCTGTAAAGTCTTAGTGGCAGAGACTTCATATCCTGCTAGACGGAGCAGTTCCACCTGGTACAGAGTGGTTTCAACAATACAGTGAGAGATCCAGGTCGGGTCTGCATCACGCAAGTCACACAAATACCTCACAATGTTCTTACAAACATCCACTTTCTTCTCTACACTGAATGCTGCACTCAGGTACTGCAAGCAAAACAGTATCACTTGCCGTAAGAAAGCAAACCTTTACTTGCATGTATTTTTCTTGAATTCAAAGATGGAATCATCATTCACAAGAAACAAGTTAAGTATCTGACATTTATATGCAGAATTAAAAGTTTTGATACTCCTTTTGTGCGCTTAAAATGATTCAGACACATTGACACACAGGTGTGGCTTGTTTGTTTATTGTTTATATTGATGTATTAACCACAGTTAGTAAACACTTGTTGATAAAATTAAACCCAAGCATCAGAATAAATGATCTATCAAGTATTCGCATGAGATTATTCATGAAACAAAGATTTTTAAAATTACAAACTAGCCTTTATCACTGATTTTTACTGATATACTGCAAAGCCATACTGATACACAATATCATTTTCAGAGTTAAAGCAATGCTAAATTTGTCTTGATGATAGCATCTTTAACATCTTTATCTTTACCATAAGTGAAGCAGAGGATATTACTGTCAGTCGATTCTCTGTGTGTCCAAAAAAGTATCATGAATTTGATTGAAATTTATCATAAAGGTCGGGGAGTATTAAAATCTCAAAAAGATTAAATTTCAGTGTCAATCCCCACATAAATAACCCTGGAATAAACATTTTAAGGATTTTAACAACACTGTTTAGCATTGTGACTATACAGTCATCTGTGGAGTGTGAATCGTGAATCATCACAAGGGGCTATACAATCGTGCCACGTTCAGTTTGCTATAAAAAGGGCCAGTAAATGAATGTTCAGCATAGTCCTGGATGTGGATCCTTGTGTATAATCTATGACAACAATATCACAATGCACAAGGGTTTTTGTTCAAGACACTTTTCCACTGAAAGAAAGTTCCCAGGAACAATATACGATAACATCCAACATTCCAAGATACCATCTGGAGATACTTTCTTTGAGCACCTCTTCTGTGCAGGGTTTGCGCCCCCATATTGGGTGCTTTTTCATGTTTAAATGTTAACTTGCAAACAATATTTAGTGTATTTAACACCAAATTAAATGTATTGTGGCTGTAGGACTTTAAAACAGTTTCACACTAAGTATAATTTTCCAAAATTATATATTATCATGTAATTATATAAATCAAGATTAAATAAACTACATTAAATTTAGTTCACCCACCTGCCACCAGAGGTCATAAGTAGGGGCAAAATGTACGGCTTGCTGACACAGCTGTTCCAGGCTTGAAACCTCCCCCCTGCGGCTGTACAGTTTCAAATAATGTTGCCACAGGTCTGGTGAGGAACGATTGTTCTCCAAACCACGGGCAAGGATATTCAAAGCTCTGTCTAAAGCATTGGTTCCACTGCAAATATAAAATCCATATTCACTGCCACAATCACAAAATAAATACCTGGAATAACAGACTTCAGACACTGCTTGGATTTAACCATCAGCAATGAAACAATCATTTTTCATATCTGAAGAGAACTATAAAGTATGCTGCACTACATATTTAAGCTAACTGTTTTCTCTGTAACAATGAAATGTAAGATTACATGACTGAGCCCTATTATTAATTAACACTTCTGAAAATGAAATCTGTTGCCTGATGGATGCGAGTCCTGGGTGTGCTTTTTAATGGGGGTTCTTGGAATCTGACTGTCCAGTGGGATTTCATGTTGGATTTAGCCAAAGTGCAGGTGCACTTTTAAAAGAACATGCAGTTTCAAAAAGAAGAAATATGGTTGTGTTATATGAGTCAAGAAAAAATTTCTTATCAGTTATGACACTTAAATCAAACCATAACAATACCATAAAAGACATTATTAAGACAGAGACTCACAAGTCTTACACTGGTTTCATACTTTATTCTAGAATCACAAACTGACCTGTTTTGAATGGAGATCCTGCTGTAAGCTAATTTGATCTACAGCTGGCCATGCTCTGAGGTGACATACCTGTTTTGCATTGAGAGCTTGCTGTAAGCTAATTTGATCCAGAGCTGGATATTCTCTGGAGAGTCCAGCACAGCACTCTCCATGTCCTGGAGTTCCTGTGAGCCCAGCATCCAATACCTGATATCCTGGTCTGTCAACACATCATCCACATCATGTATCACAGACTTCTGACTCCGACCAGCTGAATCATACCAAGTACAAGACACTCAAGTACAAGACCTCTGTCCCAGTCCATCAAAAAATTTATTGTTTCATGGTCAACATGACAGCTTATGCATAAATTAAATCTTGCATCATCTACAATTCCATTCTAATTCAACTTTACACAGCCTTTTGGGTCTTTTCAGGCCTGTTCATTGTTGTAGCTCTTCTCAGCCCTTGAGAGCATACAATCCAAGCTGTCTGATAGGCACAAGTAGGTTATTAGTGCTACATTTGCCTGCTGCCTATGACATGTACCCACTCACTCATGGGTGAAGTGAGCATACCTTTGTGGTTAGGATCTTATCTTAGCCTTGGGTTTCAGCACAGGGGAGTCTCTACACAGAAAGCAAAACATAAGCTTCCCTCACGGGTCCAACCAGTGATCCATTATAACACCCCACTACACCACCCGGGTGTTTGAGTAATTCTGCTCACCTTTTGGTTTGGCAGCTGTTGGCAGTGTAACAGGTGTATTATTGCCACTTTTTGGTTTTCCTGGCTGACTTGGCTTCCAGCTTCTTTTCTCTGTATGGCACATGTGGGGCATAGCTATTGACAAAAGTACACAGGTTACTAACAAGTAAGCTCAGATACAGCATGAAGACATGTGAATTATCATCATAACTTCACTGTACAGATGTGCCATTGCTTTGCTTCACTGTCAAATAAATCAAAAGAAACAAATTTGGAGACTAATGTTATGGTTATACTGTCTGCCATTTATAAATTCTCTGGAACCTCCCATCTATGAACATAAGTGGGACTTGGATGTCAGCCTTTTATACAGAGATACCTGCAACAGGTAGGTGCCTGTAAAGGGCAGTTTTTTTCCTTTAAAATTAATGCTACCTGTGCTATTCTACATGTAAGACAGACTACATTTCTGCAGCTACTCTTTTTACATCTATTCTAAATTAATGGAATAATAATCTTTTTTTTGGTTTTTTTTTCACATGTAAAGTGAAACCTGGTCATCCCGAAATCTGGTTGTCCCAAAACCTGTACATATTTAATTCTTCAATTAAAATGATATGATAAATTTTATCTTTGTGCTTATATGATGAAAAGCATCAAGACCCATATATATTGTATAATGGCACTGGCCTATTGATAATTAAGCAAAAGGACAATAACCCTCTGCACTTTCTTACCTTCCACAAGAATATTCAATTTTGATCTACTACATACTGACTGGACTGTACAGTGAAAATTTAACTAACCTTTGAGCTGGTGGTCGTTCACCTTTCCGGCCATCAGGATGTTAAGCTGGTCAGAGGTCAAATGACTGTTTCTCCTCCTGAAGGTCTGAGTGAATGTACCTGCAATCAGTACCAATGTCTATCAGTGATACAGATAAAGTTACGAAATGTCAGTATGATGCTAACACCACCACATTTATATTCAACAAGTTACATTTAGTGAATGAAATTAGTTGAGCTGAATAAATTTACACCAATGCACCAAAGGCCATGCAAAAAATATTTATTGTTTTAGGGATTAACCCTTCCCTATTTTTCGTGGATCAATTTTACTATCTAATGTTTGCTCTTGCATTGGCATAATAGATTATACAGTTTTTTACAAAAGTAAGGCTTTATAATGACAGAAAATACCCTTTCATAAAATTTATTCAAACAAAGTTTATAACAATCTGTGTTTATTAATAGGTTCACATCAAAGTTTAGTTTACTATATACACATGTAGGCTCTAGAGTTATTATATATATCCATACATATATAAGCCAGTATACAGTCCTATATATCAACTGAGAGGATTAAAGGTCAATATTTTAGCAGAGATTTCATACTCCTAGAGGTCAACCAATTTTCGCTGACTCACACCAATTTTCAATTTCCATGAAATACAACCGATTCCCAACATATGCTGTCATTGATTAATTATGATCAAAGAAGCAACTCCCAACAATAGTTAAGACAAGTGAATCTCTGAGCTTCTAGACAGCATATTCTATATTGCCTCTGAGGCACCAGTCAGAATGAAACCTAAAACCTGTATCTCCTCCTTCCAGCATCTTAACTACTAAGCTATGTCTGACTTCTCTCGCAGCTCTGGGGTCTCTATATACTTACTTATAAGCTTTCCAGCATCAGCAGTAGCAGCAGCCCTGCCAGCTACTTGGGGGGAATAAGACACAATGTCAGACAGGATTTCTGTTTCATCCATTTCATAATCACGCCGGTGCTGCCTGCAGATAGTAAACAAGTTTACTCCTAAATCAAGAACTATCAATGTGGATCCCACGCACACTTGTAATAAGAATGTATTCTATATTTACTTACGTTTAATGTGTATTGTCTAATACATGCAGAGTGTGTGCAATAGATATTACATATAATACTACATGACCCCCCTTGTGTATTTTTTATGATGTACACAGAACAAATATTTAAAAGTAACTGTGGGATTAGATTTTAGATGGTGCCACAAGCCTTGCTCAATGAGTAGCTATAAAAACCAAGGGAAACAAAATTCGTTAAAAATAAAAGGCATGTGGCATCTCCAGTCTTCAGCAAAGGAAAGACCTGTGTAAGGTGCGTATACATGAATCTGCTTCTGAGAAATCTGATCCTTTGTTACTCAGACAAGTTAGCACAAGATAAATATTACTATATATTACCCTTCTTAGTTGGCCCTAATGTAGAAATGATAACACTCCTAAGTTCCTAACCTGATATCAACATGACAGAGTGCTCCATTACTTACCATTTACACTGATCATCATTGCACGTGCCCATCAGATCAAAACGACAAAATATCACTTTTGGATCAATCTTATGAGAGAAGCTCACAGAGGACAGACTCTTTCCTTCTTTGGTTCGGAAATATGGACTCAGTCTGCAAAATTAACATTCAATTTATTATCAATCAGCAAACATTCAACCTGAGAGATACATAAAAATTAAAGTGATATGAAAATATTTAGTACAAATTTTGTCAATAATGAATTAAATAATGTTACAAGTATGAAAAAAACATTACAATGGAATATTTTAAACAGCACAGCATGTTCTTTCATTCAACTTAGAAATCTACAACAGAGTATATATGTCCATTTCATCAAAAGATAAAAAGAAATCCAAGGAGATATACAACTGGTGGAATAATAATTTACTATCATAATCCTACATTATAATTGGATTGTAATATAGGTATTTAAACAATACCTAAATGAACGCAGCTGCAACAAAGGACTTTGATAGGGTAGCAGACTTCCTGGCTCCGCCTCCTCTGTTGAAGTGTCACATGTGGCAGGCACTTTCATGCTAGGTATCTGACAGTACAAAATTACAATAAAACTGCACTATTTTACCTCCTAATTCTGTCACTTTACTGAAGTATTCTTCACTATGAGAAACTGCAGTTAGTAATAACATGAAGTCTCATTATAGAAGGGTCCATTATATAATGGAAAATTTGAGTTACAGAGATAACTACAGGGAACGAAAATCTGTAATTCAAAATGGCCTTGATAAAACGGAAAACTCGCGTTCCAGATGGAGACAGCCTTATCCCTGGCCAAAATTGATTATCAACTACAACTGATTTAGTTTAATGGAAGTGACAAATCCTTGCAAACACTTAGGTATCAAAGCGGTGATCCTTGGCTAATCAGGAGTATACACCTCGTTTCACAGCTGAGTGGCTAAAAACACCATCGTTTCTTCAGGCTAGGTTGTGTAAGCTACATGCACACATTTTAATAAACATGTACCACTATCCTACTTGTTAAATCTTTTTACTAAAATGTGTGTGAACTAATTCCCATGAAACAAGCATTCTCATCATCATGAGACTTCACTGTATTTTCTTTGTCATAATATCTGCCCTAATAATTCAACAAAGACCCTTAAAGCAGTCAAATTAAAAGAAAACTTTCAGAATTGTATGTATTGCACCTGCAAATGAAAGCATATCTGAGCAATTCAAAATACTTACCACAGAAACTGCAGGCTGAAAGGACTCCAGGGCATTGTATGCTTGTGCTGAACACAGGTTGGGGGGTTTATATTCCTGCACAATTGAAATGAAAATGTTAAGCTTATTTCCCATATTGAACAACATTACCCAAATGATGGGGGGGGGGGAGGCTAGGGGAGTATAAACTCCTGCCATGAACTCAAACAATAACCTGAATGTTTTGTACATAAAAAAAGAATATATCACTGTTTATAAAAATTTATCTTTGAGTACAATAAAACAGGTTTTGTACAAGACCTAGTACATGAAAGCAGCATTACACCTTCATCAAATAGCTGGATAGTCAAAAACAGTATATTGGCTGATCACTGGATTAAATATAAATAATAATGTATGAAACAAAATACAATGCTTTTTCTAGCAAGATACATACCATAACAATTAAAGGAGAGTAAAATTCCATAAATTTTAATCAGTGCCTTGTAAGCAAACAGACATGAAAAGAATGATGATGTAATGACCCATGAACCCTGACCTGTATATTCTGGCCGTACGATTTGTGTGAATCAAGCTCTATCTCTGACCCATCTTGCAGTTTGATCACGACCAGCCTTGAGTTTGGTTTAGTGTTTTCGGGTGCAGGAGATCCTGTTTTGATATTTTTGGAATTATTTTTGGTTATCTGAGCTCCTGTTTTAGTTTTGTGCTTGCCAGGTAGTGGAGAGGTTCTGACCTCCTCCTGTGGCAGGTCTGGTACAGTACTGTTGCTGATGTCCAGAAGGGACCGGCGCCTCTTTGGTCGTATTGTGACCATCTCTGCAGGATCAGTAGCTGTATCTAATGCCATTTTTTCCTGAGTTATAATTGTCTCTACTTTTGGTTCCTCCTCTACATATTCTAGAGCTGCTTCTACAGGAATGTCATTTGGCATCAGAGTTTTGGCATGCTTCATTTGAGAAGCTTTAAATTCCTCTATCTTTTGGCGGTATTTCTGCTCCAGAAGCAGTAAGCGCTCTTTTTCTTTAGCGAGCAGACTGGGGGGCTTTGGAGCAGGTGAAGCTGTAGCCTTCTGTGTCACCTTTAAAATAAAACATTACATTTTACATGTAATAAAAACACTATGTAGATAAGTCAAAACATAGGATAGATTCTGCTATAATCTGCATCTAATCAATGTGAATGTTCAATGTTTCAAAGATTTCTTCTTGGCTTTTGTAGTTTGGTATATTTTATTTAGAACTGAAACAGATATACACATCAAACTGACATGCATTTCAAATATTTCAAAGTTTGTGATTATTTTGTAGTTAGACACATTTTTTGATGAACACTGGTGAGACATATCCAAATTGACTTCATCCTATATCTATTAATACCAATCAAAGCAGTCAACTAGAATACGGGTAGTCGACAAGCCACTACGTGTATCCGCCTAAATCAGAGTGGAACGGGTGAAGTGAGGCATGGATTGAGTGGCAAGGGGAAATAGAGTGTTGCATATTAGCATGGATGTCTGCAGCCAAATTGTGTATGTAGGTTGCCCCCCCTACCAGAAAATCCAGAAAGCCGTCCAAGTTGTATACATATGCAAAATTTAAGGCAGATAAGTCAAACCACTACATGTATATGAGTGATTTTATCCCATGGCAGACAAACAGACAGGAGCTGTGCAAAAATGGCTGCAGGTGGCGCCACCAGTTTTGCGTATGATGAAGAGCTATGTGAGATCTATACACATGCAAAATTTTGGCCCAATCAGTCAAACGGTTCCTGAGATATGAGCTTGGATGTCTGCAGCGTAAACGTGAATGTAGGTGGCGCCACCTGTCACAAAATCAGAAAAGCTATCCAGGATGTATACGCATGCCTAATTTCAGGTGAATTAGTCAAGTCACTGCAGAGATATGAGTGATTTTAACCCAAGGCAGACGAACAAATGGACACTGTGCAAACATGGTTGCAGGTGGCGCAACCATTTTTTGTGTATGTTATAAAGCTCTCCAAGGGCTACATTTGTGCAAAAAAATTTTCCTGATCGGTCAAACGGTTCCCGAGATATGAGCTTGGATGTCTGCAGCGTAAACGTGAATGTAGGTGGCGCCACCTGTCATAAAATCAGAAAAGCTATCTAGGATGTATAGGCATGCCGAATTTCAGGTGAATTAGTCAAGTCACTGCAGAGATATGAGTGATTTTAACCCAAGGCAGACGAACAGATGGACACTGTGCAAACATGGTTACAGGTGGCGCCACCATTTTTTGTGTATGTTATAAAGCTCTCCAAGGGCTACATTTGTGCAAAAAAATTTTCCTGATCGGTCAAACGGTTCCCGAGATATGAGCTTGGATGTCTGCAGCATAAACATGAATGTAAGTGGCGCCACCTGTCATAAAATCAGAAAAGCTATCCAGGATGTTTACGCATGCCGAATTTCAGGTGAATTAGTCTAGTCACTGCAGAGATATGAGTGAATTTAATCCAAGGCAGACGAACAGATGGACACTGTGCAAACATGGTTGCAGGTGGCGCCACCATGTTTTGTGTATGTTATAAAGCTCTCCAAGGGCTACATTTGTGCAAAAAAATTTTCCTGATCGGTCAAACGGTTCCCGAGATATGTGGGTTTATGTGTGGAAACAGACGCACAAACGGACGCAGAGCACAGAGGAAAGGTCAGAGGTCAAAACAAAATCGGGGCGCAGCAGTTCACATGTGACCCAAACATAATCCCGGGTTTCGTAAAATTCCGCCCAGCGGTTATGGAGGAGTTCTCCGGACACCATGCGGCGGCGGCGTGCAGCTGAAAACATAGTATCCGCAAAACTCTGTTTTGGCGGATACAATGATTTTTTTCATATTCAATTTTTTTCAATACATGTAAAAATCCACATTAAATGACCAACACAAAATATACAGAAACAGGGTCTAAAACATAATTGTTTGGTATCCAACACAGTGGTTATATATAAGATGTTAGGAGTGAGATGGGGAATTGCAGCACTTCATCAGTTACTCACCTTCATTTTCGGGCCTGGCACCACATAAGTCGCTCCAAACACTATTTTGCCCATCTTCTGCAGGTCTTCTGCCATTTTCTCTGCTTCAAACCTTCTCTTTTCAACATTTTTATGCAGAAGCTTAGACTGCAAATTAAACAATGAATGCATATAAAATCCTGATATGTAACTAAAGTAATAATGACAAATAGGGTACGTAGGGGTACTGGACTGAATTGCAGGAACTACAGAGCACTTGTATAATTGTATCACTAATTTTTGTTAACAATTTTGACAATTCTACTGACAATTTCACATGTAAACACTTATTAAAACTTTGCTCCTTGTCAAAGGCAAAAGATGTAATAACTGAGAAAAAGAAACCAAATGGTCATGACGCTCAGCTGACAAACTAGACATTTTAGCCTAACATTTACAAATGCCTTGACCTTTGGGCTTTTGACACCAATGTCGGCAGGGTTCTTCCTCAGAATGGGTCACATGTATCGAAAAATGATTTGTTTATACAAGTTGTTTCAGAGAAGAATAAGGTCAAGGTCTCCATTCAAACTCCTTTTGAACTTGATATAACATTTTGTCCATCAAATTTGAAGACAATATATGTTTTCACTTTCACAAAAAATTTTTATTTTGTTTAACAAATATACCCGAGAGCTACTGATGAAGTTCTAAATTTTGAAAATGAATAAGTAACTTGCAGAAACAAGAAATGACAATGTCTGTCAAGGAGTTTTCATACCAGACATAGTCCAGGAATTCCCACTTGCAACTGCCAAAATTCAATTTGTTGCTGGAACTGCAGTGATAGTACTAGAGCATCTTTATATGACCAATTATTTGGCCATGCTTTCACAGACCTTGATTCAGAGAACCTGTCCAACATTTATTTCATGAATAATGAATAAGGTAATCAAATCAATCAAATGGCTCCTGCTCATTTGTTTTACGTGGACTGCTGGTGAAACATTTTTATCTACATTTAGTACTGCCTGGAAGGCATAAAAATCTAACCCAACCAAATAAAGCAATATAAGCCTGTCCCTTTCTCGCACATAGTTTTCTTGTTCAGATGGCATGTGATTAGTGTATTTTTGTAATTTGTTCCTTGGAATATGATTTGCAAATGTGATTTCAGCCCATACATTTGTAAGCTTGTTCCTTATTCATGAAATGGACATCAAAGAGGGTTGGTGAATCAAGGTCTGTGAAGACACCGCCACAAACTTGGTAGTATGAAGATGTAAAAAGAGTACGATGTGAAGATTCAAGGTGTCAAACATGCTCTAAATTTACCTGTTTGTTAAGTTTGAGTAGAGCCTGGGTGTTGGCGTTCATTATTTTCTGAGCAGCATCCAGCTGTTCCTGGAGTTTCTGAACTTTAAGCCTTGCCGTCTTCCAGACCTCCTTCTTCTTAAAAACCTGGGCCTGTACACTGGTAATAGCCTGTTGGTCTTTGGCCACAAGCCCTCTGTTCAAAACAGACATTAATGTGAAGAGAGACGGCAACAACAAAAATACTAGTGTTCACATGACTCAGCAGTTGTATTAGACAGATAGGGCATACTTTGAGTCATGACCCTAGTCAAGCAGAATATAACCTTGCAATGGTCATCCATCCTGTTGCATAGTCATTTTACATGGAAGCTTAATTTCCCTACAATTTTCCTGCTGTAGTGAACACTGTTTGGAAGTCAGAAAGACTGCTGAAACATCAATGTTGAGCATAACTAAAGGGTTCTTAAGTAAATGAACAATACTGGTTTTATTTTCAATAATACAACAAGATAACATGTTTGATCTTATTTATATTTCATTTTAAAATACCTCATATATACCTTTAATATGGCATGCAATCCCAGAAAACTGATGATATGCAAACTGAAATACGCATGAGTGCACTGTCTTGTTGACATCATTTTATACTATTTTAAGTTACTGAATGGCACTTTACAGTAGCATTGGGGTTCATAAGGGCTGTGCAACTTCTTTCGTGGGGAAATGGTCCATGACACACCACTTCAAAAAAACTTGACCCAAGTGCAGAATACTGGCCTGATTGCTTCCTTGGTTCTGATTAACCTGTTGTTGACAGTGTCATGGTCAAATTGATCAGTTAAGCCACCATGTCAGCTTTGCTGAATTACACTTATGGCTGACAGTTGTTCTCCGCCCACATTGTCACTTTTAAGTTCTATCTAATATAAAACAGTTCTGTTTAGACCTGATGAAGCAACTTATTTAACACTTGACAACAAAAAGGAGATTAGACAATTTGCAATGATTTCAGTTGCAACAATCTACTTCTGTGTTAGATCTAGAGACTTTGGCAAGTGTCTGTCCGACTGTTATTCTCAAACTTCACTACCACAGAACCTGTAAATATTTGACGGACTATCACAATACAAGATACATCATCCAAATTTTGGCCAGAAATGGGGTGCGAATTATACACATGGCTATTTGTTTTTCCACAAAAATTGTGGCTTAAAATGGGGGTGTGATTATCTATGATAGCAGATTATATTTGTCAGAAGATGGTAATAAAACAATGAGATATCAATACAGAATGCTGTAAATGAGGCAGAAATACAATTATGAACATCCACTTTTACCTGAGTTTGGTCAGCTGTATTTCCTTATCTCTCACAAGTTGTTCTTCAGGTGACCTTTGCTTCACCACTCTGGTGACCTTGACCTGCCTGGCTTGTTTTTGTAAGTTCTGATTCGTCCTGTCAGTGAAGTTCACAGGACCAGGAGAATTCCCACCAGAGGGCATAGAGGGCACAGGTGATTGTCTGGCGGTATTCTTCGCCTGATGAGGTACAGTGCAGTATAAATAGGGATTCACTTGAAACAAATTGCAACAGAAATTATTTTGCCGCCATGCATTTCTGTAAGTCCCCAGACTGACCTACTTAAAATCCCAAGGAATCCTAGTAGGGGAAATATGATAAATTTTAAAAGTACCATAATGCCACAAAATGCTGGTTTTAAATATTTATGGTTTCTAAGACTAGATGCTTCATAAAGTTTGAACAATGCATATATTTATAATTAAGAATCATGCTTAATTCACTGGAGAAGGTAAGGAGCATCAACTAATATACCTTTTCAGTGTATTATTTTGAAATATTAAATGTTTTAGGTTAATGAATAAAATAAATCCAGTGTTTTATTATTTTAAATTGAGGACTTTTTATGACAGAAGAAAAGGGAACCACTGGATTTGATTTGAAGGCAACATGGAACAAATTTGTTTTTTAATGGCACTTAATTTGACAGATCTGATATATTTGAGCAATCTTTGACCATGCAAGATCTATTATTATTTACTGTGGTGAGCTTTATATTCGCGAGTCTGAAATTTCACAATTTCTTCATTTTGAGTGTTTTGCAAGGGTTTCATTTTTCGCGATTGCACCAGAACCTATACAATATTAGTACAACTGTATTAGTATTGATTTTGAATAATTTAGAACAAATCCTACAATACTTAGCTCATGTTTGGTTCAGTCATTCACTAATGACCAGTGTCAAAGCTAATATACTGTAATGTCTACATCAGTTCGTATCCTTCATTAGTTCGCACACTATAAATTTCCTGAATCATATTTTTCTATAATACATATATGAATTCGTACACCAACATACTGTGCCGGTATAAGCTAATGCCGGTAACCACCGGCGGTCCGTATGAACAATAATTGTAGCTATGATGATTAAAACGGCTTTGCTTGCGGAGATGAATCAAATGTCTACGCTGTTCACATAATAATAACGCATCTTTATGTCCAAGTGCGTGACAGTAACATGATAATTTATCGGAACAATTTTATCAGATTTGCAACTTCATGTATGCAAATAGGAAAAACTGTCGCTTAACCGATACTGATCGGCCATCTTTGCTCCAGACTTGTTACAACATGAATGTGATTTGAACAATAGAACTCGAGGTAAAAATTGTTTTAATCAATAATATTTTTTTACTTAATAATAGAATAAGAAGGTTTTTTAAGTGGGACAAAAATAACATTTGCTGATGATTATATACTAGTAATCCACTTGGGACAAACCTCGCACGGACCACTGATCACAGGCAGGACCTGGTGCTACAAGACATCAAAGGTTAAATGGAGATCGTCAGAGTGCTTTGAACCGCAGCTACAAAGGATATACCGCTGTCTTCAAGAGTTTTTATTTGATAAATCCCGGTAATGTCCGTCAAATAATTTATTTTTTTCCCCCGCTGAATAAATCTTATTAGAATATCCCAAATAAAAACTCCCGCTAGACACGTTCGTTGCTGTGGCCATTTGGTTATAGGCGCATGAACAATGACAGTGTGGAACGTATGTGACCCAGGTTCAAACCTATCAATTTCCCCCCCCCCCCCCTTTTATGTTATTCCCCCGTCCCAGTTTAAAAATATGATTAACATATATTTTTTTCCATTTATTTCTTTCCACTGAAATCACCAAACGGGTAAAATAAACATTTAATTTATTGAAATATATTAATAAAATCTGGTGAGATTACATATTCACGGCTGTAATAAGTTCACTTGCCGCCAGGTGGCACCCCGAATAAATTTCATTAACGCACTAAGAAAATCACCATTACCATTTTTTAAGGCGTATTCTTCAATTTATACAAATAATGTTCGTAAATGAATTAAATGTTGCCATGAAGTATTACAAAACAATAGCCCATTTTCTTACCGCTAATGATGCCACGCACCGCTGTACGCCGTGAGAGACCCCTGGCTAATGATGTTTTCCTTTCATGTCCACACTTAGAACATTCGTTGCTTGTTTTTTTTACCAATAATTTATTTGATGTATATTAATTTGATCAGTGACTCCTATAACTTTTGTTTGCACCACAGCCGTGATCAAATAAATTTGTAAACATACTATAATGAGGTACAAATTTAATAGTTTGGGGTAATAAATTATTTAAGTTCTATTGCCGGTAGCTGGATTTTTGACGATATATATCTTTTGTGCCGGTCTGTGGGATACGAATGTTTAGTTTGTTCCGGCCGGCAGTACAGGCCGTCCCGGTAACCCCCGACCGGCGCGGCTAAAACCCTGTATATTATATATATATATATAAAACACCGGATTATAAAATGCTAGTTACGGGATATATTGGATATCTTTTTCGTCACCAGCAGCGCTCACATATATTCCCGAACAAGTATTAAATAATAATTAACATGAGTTGCCGTGCATCCTCTATTATCGCCCATCGCCGGTTCTGTGTCTAACGATCTTCCCTCCTGCAATATTCTAATTTTTCATATTTTACATATAATAATTCACACACTGAGAAAAATAATTATTTTTTCCTGTACGAATTCAAGTAGACATTACGGTATCTCATGTGATTATCGCATAACTTTTCTGTTTTTGCAGATGCATCATCCCCTCTTATTCATCTTAGTTTGTGGGGGATATTATTCCTGAGGTTTTTATATTTGCGATTATTTCATAACCAGGAATATTGCGAAATTAAAACCCTTGCAAATAAAAAGGCAACCACAGTATATTAAACATCAATGTTCTACCTGATTGGTCCTCTTCTACACGAAGGCTTAATTTTCGTGATAATTCCCCTTCCACCAATATTAAAAATTTGACAACCTCACAAACAAAAAGACAACCAGAGTGTATTTATATGGCGAGTGCCTACCTCTGCCTCCTTTCTGGCCTCCTTCAGGAAGTTATCCAGCAGTGATCCCATGCTGCCCTGGCTGGGCTGATGCTCTCCATCACTCTCTGAACTGTCTGCTGTACCCAGCTGTATAACTAGGGGCTTCTGACGCGGGATTTTGTGCATCTACAACCAGATGTTAAGTCCTTTATACTACAGTCAAAGTACACCAGACAATGGTTATTATTACATCATACATAACCTTCTTACAGAATGATACATTATCTTCATGTATAAGAAAAATCTATTAGCAAAAAGCCTGGTGTGTCTATATCAAGATGTATTGATTGATATGGTGTTAATTATTAACACTCTCATGAAGAGATAGAGCTAAATACCAAGCTTTCACCCTGCAGCCTTAAGCTAGCTGGGTTGAGTACTGGCTTTCACGTAATATCTTGGCTTAAGATGTATAAACCAACTTTTTTACAAAAGAAATGAGTGCTGTGACATTGACCTTAGACCATGACATCTTACGAATGCATCAACTGGCTTCTTCCCTTATTGGTTGAAGAGCCATATGTGAAAGAAGGGAGGTTTTTGATGAAAAGTTTGGCTGGAAATGCACCAACAATCTCTTTGATAACAAGAGCACTGCAAACATATATAATACTAGCCGTGACAACCCAACTCGGTAGGCTATCGGATAACTGGGCTGGTTAGCCTACTCGAGTCGTATTACAAGTAATATAGAGGAATGTATCGCAGTGGTCTTGCATCAGGTTGCATTCATATTGTCGAAATGCGAAGAATATTATGCTAAGAATGATGAATTAACACAACAGTATACATGTGAGCTCTTAACCTAAACTAATAACACCGTCTCTATGGACACAGGTAATATCGCCTGCAAGCTGCCTGCGTCCTGTAACCAGTGCCAGCCATGCTTGGTTCATGTGGTCATAAATTAAACAAACATGCAGACAGGTTTTCCAATGTGCTCTGTTAAAACGGAACATTTCTTGCTCATGTTTGGTATTATCAAAAAGTACACAAAAATTCTAACAATTGGTCTGGTTTATGTTGACTGACAGTGTACCTGTAGGCCATGAAGCGTCAGAAATGACGAAAATATTTGCATCTTCATAAGGCCTTATAATGCGTTCCTCAGACTTAGATGTAAAGACACTCTGGCGCCATTTATCTGGTCGTAATGCCAGAGGGTCGATATGATGCTGGTATAATACACCCGTCATATCTTTTGACCTCTGACCTAATTAAATATGCATGATTTTAATTCAGGTGAAAACTGTTCTGTAAATATTTATAATGAGTTTCATGAAAATTCATCAGTTTTTTTTCTGAGTAATTACAGTGCCACCAAAGTCTGGTGACCTCTGACCCCATTAAATATACATGGATTCTACCAAGAGAGGAAATTAGAGAAGATACCATATTGGTTAATATTTTGGTTGAGGTTACTCAAATTGCATCATATTCCTGGTAAGTTATCACAGCAACACCATAAAAAAGCCTGGTGACCTCTGACCTCATTAAATATGCATGGATTTTACCTGTAATCAGACTCAGGTGAGATAATCAATTGATAAGTTGTTTTGGAGAGTAAGTTATCCCAGCAACACTAAAAGTTAATGGACGGACAGACATCTAGATGAACGGACTGTGGGTATAACATTTATATGTCATAGAGAGGCATATAAAAATCATCCTGAACAACTTAGTCCTCTCTCAGTTTTGGGAAAGTATGCAAGAATCCTAACCTTCTTTTTGGAAGCCTGCTTTCTGACAGGAAGTGCATCCGTCACTGGGATGGGTTGAGGCATTTCTATTGGTGGTGGAGAACTGCTGTCACTGTGAATAACATCCTCCTGAGGAAACAAGACAAAAAGACACTGTCACAAAGACTGACCAAGATGAGATACTGCTTTTACACTGTCAATGTGTTAGCATGGATCAATTTCTATCATACCCTTGTTTCAGGAATCTTCCTGTTTTTTAAAGTAGGATAAAATAATGTGGTGATTATATTACAGACAGATATAAATGTAATATTAAATATCCATCAACTCCAGCTTAGAATAATTAGCCATCCTGTGGGCATTTCGAAAGCATATTCTTTTCTTCTTCTCTGCCTCAGATTCAGTTATATTGAAATGTTCGAACAGTTTCACACTGAGAGTCATTTCTAAATAATAGGTGGGGTCATAAATTACCAAATAACAATCAAGCAAAGGTCTTCATTCAAGAAGCTAACATGAGCAAGTTACTGCTATGATTCTGACTTACCTGTAATTTACTTTTTAATCTCTTCTGCACAACTGATGCCAACAACATCTGCCTCATGGCAGCCACCTCCTCATCATCCTCTGGCTCCACAGCGCCCTCTGGCGGCAGCGGTGGTGGTGTTGGAGCCATGTCCGGTGGAGGGGGTGGTGGCATGGGTTCTTGTGGTGGTGGTGGTGGATTACTTATCACAGAAGAATCAATAACAGCTAACGGATTGAACTCCTCTGTAATTGCTGAGTCAGGACCCAAGCTGTTATCACTGTACAGTTCACTTAATGATCCGTGTGGTGTGGGTACCATGGCTTCAGGAACAGGAACATTATTGCTATCCTGGATGAAATCTAACCCAGGTATTATACATGGAGCAGTTTCTGGCAGGAATGAAGAGGGTACTTGTGAAGGATACATGGTCCCTGTGTTATCATACACCTGAAATAATATCAATCATAACATCTCTCTGGACAAGTATGAACATGAAAAATGTTTCTATGTTTTGGAGCATTTAACATGATTAAAGCTTATTGAATATCGGAATTGAAGCAATATTCTAAAATAACATTAAACAATGTGATCATTTAACAGAGGACATAAATATCTACAAAACTCTAAAGACAGAGCATAAGTTATTATATGAAGGGTTTCCTGAAAATAAATGTATCATTTGAGTTTTAACAAAGGTCATAATAGAACTGTTCTAAAATAATCATGCAATTGTTTACAAAATACTTAGGCTAAAATACTGAAATACTAAGGCTAAAATAAGTGAAAGCATATCCTTATCATCACTGTTCTATAATATTCATGCAATGGTTTACCAAATACTTTGGATAAATACTGCAACACTAAGGCTTAATTTTGTAAAAGCATATCTATTTCAGCTAAGTACTAGATGTTACAATTTTATCTTGGGACTTCTCAACAAGTAAACCATGTCCTGATAACAATCAATAATAGTATCAATACTAAGCCAACATATATAATTTCTAAACACTCCCTGTATGTGGGCTTTATTACTATTATTATTAGGGTATCATTATCTTCATAAATCCCTATATCTAAATCAATCCAAAAATTGTTTAAATTCATATTAGACCCCATAAAGAGTACAATATTTAAAACTGGTACAGTGATCTTTGTGATGGTATATATATTTTTAAACCTTTCATTCATTTTCACATGACTTGGTAAAATTAAAACTATTTGAAGCACCCAGTAACAGTAAGCCACTTTTTACAGAATACATATTAAACTACCTGACAATATTTCATTGAATCAAAATTTAAAATTTCAGTTTCTGGGTAAATATGAACATAATAGAGGAAAAACAAACAAAAAAAACTGAGATGTTGCCATGTAGTTTAATACAAGACTTACTGTTACTGGGTGCTTAAGATACTGTACCTTTTAAAAAATTTTAAAATGTTAGAAAATCATGTGAAAATGAGTGAAAAGTTCAGAAAGATGAATATAATTAGAAAGATCATTGCACCAGGTTTAAAAAAAAATGCACACTTTATGTGGGTGTAATATAAATATAAACCACTTTTGGATAGAGTTTAGATATACAGGTTTTGACATTAATGACACCTTCAAATGAAGTCAGCGGACTGTATCACCTGTGGTAAGTAAGGGGCAGCTGCTGACAGAGAGGGTAAGTAAGGTGGTGCTCCTGTATCAGGAACTTGTACCAGCTGGTCTGCCAGGTCCGGAGGCTGATTGTACATGTAGTGGGGATCGTATCCTCCAAGCAGGGGCATCTCTGTAGGTGGCTCACCTGAAGTGATGATGGGGATGCCAATTTGTTATATAAAAGTTATCCTCCATGTACAGACATATACTAAGGTAGTGTAACAGGTGAAGAATTTATGATTTTTATATGTAAGCAAGGAATAAACTGTGGTTTGCTTCATACTTCTTGAGGGTAAATAATGGCATTTTCATTTCTTCAGTGATTTGCAAGGGTTTCATTTACGTGATTAACCATACATTAAGCACATACCGGTAACCATTTTTATATCAATTATCTTATCTGAACACAAAATCTTAACAACTACATGAGGGGCTAAGGGAATATCGAACAGATGGAAATTCTTTATGCAACAATAGAAAATATACTTAATGTGGGTATTATTAAAATTATCAATGTTTGTATGTCGGGTAACATTAAATGTTTTCTAATATTTACGCTATCAGCACAATATACATGAGATGCCATTGAGGCAATAGAATAAATTACTGTTCACTTACAAGTGCAGATGTGACATCTCATTCCAGAGGAGTTTTATATTTACGATTATTTCTCCTTGGCAAATACTGTTACTTTGAAATCCTGGCAAAAAATTACTAACCAAAGTATATGATCTCTTAATGTTACTGACTAGTTTGTTTGGTTTTTTTTTGTTTCCTATTAGCCAGAGGCCTGTATGGTTGAGGGACAATCAGGCTGGTAAAGCTCAACATGAAGGCTGTACACAACTTAACAAGCCTGTTCACAAAATTTTTTTTAAAGGCAACCATGATATCAACATGATCAACTGTGTAAAGTTACTCTTTTTTTTACACAGTGCTCTAGCGAAACACTTCAACAGTGCAAATGCATCAGCACATTTACAGATCCAGAGCCTTGGCAGGTTTAAATGTTATTTTACATATCCAGAGCCTTGGCAGGCTTAAATGTTATTTTACATATCCAGAGCCTTGGCAGGTTTTAATGCTATTTCACATATCCAGAGCCTTGGCAGGTTTAAATGTTATTTTACATATCAAGAGCCCTGGCAGGTTTAAATGTTATTTTACATATCAAGAGCCCTGGCAGGTTTAAATGTTATTTGACATATCCACATATCCAGAGCACTGCCAGGATTAAATGTTATTTTACATATCCAGAGCCTTGGCAGGCTTAAATGTTATTTTACATATCCAGAGCCTTGGCAGGTTTAAATGTTATTTTACATATCCAGAGCCTTGGCAGGTTTAAATGTTATTTTACATATCCAGAGCCTTGGCAGGTTTAAATGTTATTTTACATATCAAGAGCCCTGGCAGGATAAAATGTTATTTTACATATCCAGAGCCTTGGCAGGCTTAAATGTTATTTTACATATCCAGAGCCTTGGCAGGTTTTAATGCTATTTTACATAACCAGAGCCTTGGCAGGTTTTAATGCTATTTTACATATCCAGAGCCTTGGCAGGTTTAAATGTTATTTTACATATCAAGAGCCTTGGCAGGTTTAAATGTTATTTGACATATCCAGAGCTCTAGCAGGATTAAATGTTATTAAGTGGTGGTGTGTCACTGTGCTAAGTAACATCATATGTGACCCCAGTGCATTCAAGCCGCTGATGCAGTAAGAGCTTCTTGTTGCCTCAGCCAGGAGGGTATGTGTTCATCCCTGTTTGTGTGTATATGTGTAAATTCTGCTTGTTCAAAACATCATGAACAGAATCTCAAGGAATTTTCAGGGCATTTCATAAATGTATTGGATTTTGGTGTGAATCAACCACATGATCTAGATTCATGAATGTCAGTAAGGAACATTCATAAATGCACAGTCACTTTTGCATAAATGAACCTGGGAATATGGGCTGAATAAGTGAATGCTAAAACAGATTTTGGAGCATCCTACAATGGAGACTCGCCACATGGGGAAGGCTTGCATTCCTTAGAACACAGATAACTAGTTCATATTCAAAATTGTCATGCAGTTTCACGATGAACCTTAATGAAACATTTTTAATGCAGTTTTTCATCATAGGGCTTAACATGTTTGACCTTAATGCACTCAAGTTACCTGATATAAGCGCATAAATTAGTAAAGTTAAGAGCACCACAAACGTGCATAATACACCTGTCATGTATCTGATGACCTATGACCTCATTAAATATGCATGAATTTGGATGAGAAGGTAATTCAGGTGAGAAAATTTATGGTAAATATGTATAATGAGTTTCATGAAAATCCATAGGATTTTTGGTAAGTGACCAAGGTACCTTATGAAATATGCATGGATTTTGCTGGAAATAGACCTTGGGCGAGGTATTTTACTGATATACATATGTGATGAGTTTTATCAAAATCCTTCATTTTCTTCATAAGTTATCCCAGAGACACCACAAAGTAGCCTAGTGACCCATGACCTTGTGAAATATGCATGGATGTTGCCCGTAATCAAACTCGGGAGATATTAATCTGTTGGTAAGTAGTTATGGTGAGTTTTGTGATAATCCATCATAGCCCCGGTAAGTTATTGTGGCGACACTAAAAGTTAACGGACAGACGGTATACCATAATACTTCTTGAGTCATATTGTGTGGGCAGATGTACATATATCTGGTTGATAACATGTATTTAGAGTTAATAAAAATATATAAAAGTACATATGTTACATGGATATCATCTGATCATATTAAAACCTCTTCAGAGAGAATATGATAAATCATTTCATTATTATCTTATCTTAGGACATACACTTACAGCCTTACACTAAAATATTAACCAGTTACTTTCAGGATTTTATTCTGGACAGATCTGATATCAATCAGATCACCTTTAGAGCTGTCTTCACTGTCAAGGTCCATCTCCACTTCCTCATAGTTGTCAGTATTCTTCTTCTCGTCAAGGGTTTTCTTGCGATCTCTTTTGATATTTGGAGACTGTTGAGAGTAAATGAGATGTCATCAGACTAAAATGGTATAATCTATGTAATATGTCTTTTATATGAATGAATTATTGACATGGCTCTCTTTTCCTACATTATAACACCAGAAAAGTTTCACTAAATCACTAGATTATTGCATAAAGCTGGAGTAGTATTAAACAAACCATGATTATTCTTATGCAGACCCTTTTGCTCACATGTAGTGAAGCCTTCATCAACTGACATCAGTGACTTCTTCAGACTGTGGTACAACTAGTGCTTGGAATCGGCTGTAATTTCATAACTGATCATCAGTAAAAATTGGTTGACCTCTACTGACTGATAATCAGAAATAATCAGTTGTTTAGAAGTATGAACATTCAGATCATATACAGACTGGTACATAATTCTATAGCCTATTTGTCTATATAGTAACTTAGGATTTAAGATTTATAGTAAACACAGACTTTTTGCTAGTTTGCTTGCATAATGAATATAAAAGAGCACATATCCTCATCAAAAAGCCAAATGTACGTACATTAACTCGCAATCAATTACGGCACTGCAAGATCAATTATTAGACTGTTTGCATCAACCCGACTGATCACTGTTTATAACTGATCATCAGCCCATCACTAGGGACAGCTACTGCTCATCTTGTTTACTGCCTTCTACCATGAGCAGTAACCATTCCTAATTCTGAAGCAGTCCGTCGATACGAGAGGACAAAACTGTCACTACAAGTAAGAGGCTGTGTATAAGAATACCCATAGTGTGTAGGTTCACTAAATGCTAAATGCTCTCCTAATTCTCAGCAGCAACAATAATAGGATGACTAAACCGACTCACCCTGCTTCTACTTTTATTGTTACTTCTTGTAGACGTGGTCCCACCACGGGAGAACTCAATGAACCTCTTGACCTGTTCCTCGTGGTCATCAAGTGTAAGGATCCTCTGACATTCACGTCTCTGTCTCTGCCTCTCCTCCTCCAGTTTCCTCTCCTCTTCCCTCTTCTTCCTCTCTTCTTCTCTCTTGCGTCGTTCTTCTCTTTTCTTCAGCTCTTCCTCCATCTTGCGTTTTTGTCTCCTTTCCTCTTCTCTCTTCTTCCTCTCATCTTCCATTTTGCGCTTTTGTCTTTTTTCATCTTCCCACCGTCTTTTTAACTCCTTCTTCCTACGTTCCCGCCGCAATTCTAACTCCCGTAACCTGCGACTCTCATGGGAATCAAGCCTTGTTCTCCTTTTTGGAACTGTGAAATAGGAAGTCAGCATGAACCACGATTCACATAATGTAATTACACATTTTAGTTTAATATAACATTCTACAACAAGGGACCCATGGGTCACTTCCCTCAGCTGAATTTTGGAAAGTATTAGTAACTGCAAAATATTTTTATTACTTTTGGTTTCTCATATATATATTACCATTTGAAAAGCTAAGAGAAAATAGCCCTACTTAAATGAAACTGTAAATTACAGAATTATAGACATAACCTTAAGCATATGCACTGTGTAATAAATGAAACCTTTTGCCTGAAACCATTTAGTGATGCACCAAAGGAAAATATTCATCTTGTTTATCAGTCCTGTGTAATGAAGGGGTGGGTGGGGGTGGGGGGTGGGGGGAGAGGTCTCTGTTGTTACTGCTCGTTACTGAAAAAAATGTGAAATTATAAGAATCATCTTGTTTATAGTACAGGTCTGTCAACAGAATGGGGTGGGGGAGAGCGGGTAGAAGAAGTTTCTTGTGGTATTAACTGCAGATGCCTAATCAAGCTCAACAAGAGAGAGGGCTTGCCGGAGTGATGGGATTACATCACAAGAGCCTTGGGAGCATAGAGAGCTGCACTGAATGACCTACAGTGACCAAAGTGGACTGCTTGACAATGTAAGGGAACACAACAAGGGCCTCCAAAAAAATTCAATAACTACCCTTATTTTGCAGCTTTTATTTTCAAATTTCTGATTTTAACAGATTAAATCCTTATGTGTACATACTGTGAAAATTAATTCCACGGTACTTACAGGAAAAACACGTGCCATGGCCATAGTTGGGAAAAATTTAAGGTACTGATTTTATATTTTTGCTGATAACTTAAATTGCAAAATTCAGATCTAATTTACGGTATACAATTGAATCTTGATACAATGAAGTTATATCCCTGAAAAATTCTCTAGCATCAGCAATTGTTTTGTTAAGTGAGTAAATATATTTCCTGATTTTTTACAAGGTTCATTATGTTTGGGCCCATAACTTCAACAAATTACCCAATACTGACCTTATTTTTGGAATGAGCATAGGAAATGTATGGAAGAATATGAATAATTACTATGATCAAATTCAGATTAGTGGTTTTGAGATCAGGCAGTCTTGAAGTCTTAGTGACCCAATTTTCAGTATGGTAGGAGATTTTGGGGACATCTTACTGTATGCAAAATTTAGGATTTGTGGGTCCAACGGTTTCAAAACATGCCCTGTTAACGAACAGACGGCCGGATGACGGACAATGGACAATGGACCACAACTATAGCTCAGATGACTTATAGTCAGCTGAGCTAACAAAATCATGCCAAAACACACAAATACATCAAATTTACTCACTAAACATCCCAGTACCCCATGCACAGTTTTGTGTTTCCTTCACTGAACATCTCTGGAAGCCCGAATGCCTGTGGGATTAAAATCTTAAAATGTAAATTTACTTAATGTGTCATTGATAGCCAATGATTCTATATCAAAGCACATCGAGGCTTTTCAGATCACAAGACAAACAAAAACAAATGCTTTCTTGTACAAATTTAAGTTAACAAACCATCTCTTGGTGATGTTCTGCCACTCTTGCTATCTCGTGAGCTGCTCCTGGTATTACGAGATGCTGATGATGCTGCAGGAGAAGCTGGAGTCTGCTGTTCCAATGCTTTCTTGTTAGCTCGAGCTGCAGAGGCCAAGGCTTCCAGCCGTAGCTGTAGAATGGCCAGATCCTCATCCTCATCTTCTTCCTGTAATTTAAAGAATCATCTGCATTTACTGAGAATTAACTCTGGGTTAGATTTATCAGTTATCATAAACTGGTTCAGGCTAAAAAACCCATGTTAGCATATATGTGTATGTGTATGAATTTTTAAGTCCCCTGCTGTTAAGGAGGGAGGTCCACTACAATGGTCCACATCTGTCCTTCCATCCTTCCGTCCATCCTGCACCATTCTTTTAACATATAAGATATCTCTAAGAACTTTGCTGCTTTCTTCACCAAATTTTACAGACTTAATTAGCACATGACTTACATATGACTATAACCAGCAGGTGGCGCCACTTCTATTTAGCAACTTTCTGCACTCCACAATGGTCTTTTCACTTTCCTTTAGAAAAGTCAGTAAATAAGATCACTTCAATCCTATATCAAATGCAAGGATTGCTTGGAGCTAGGATAATTTATAAGGAATACTATATTTAACAGAATTATTTTCAGACTGGTGTTTACAAATTGTTTATTTTAAAAGGGTGTTCTTGGCAAAAGGGTGTTCTTGCCAAGATTTGGGAAAATTGGGGTATCACTGATGCCACACTTTCCTAGTTAGAAATATGGCTTGGGACAATTTGTGCCTCTAGGCCCTTTTTTTCAAAACTTGTGAGTGCATGTATGTGTGAACAAATAGAGCGAGACATTTGGGTTGACTTCATTCATTATGCCGGGACCCTCAGTGTTAATGCAGACCTTATTACTGAAATCATTCCTCTGGCAATGCCCTTGCCATTGGATAAATTAGTTATAAACTGAAGCTTTTGTATGAATTAATTTTTGTATAATAATAAATATATATATATATAAATCTGTGTGCATGTGTGTGTATGTCTGTAAGTATGAATCAAGAACATAATTTAAAGACCTGATGGAATACATTTTTTAGAACCATGATCACATAAAATTCTACATGACTGAAACTGGCAGTATCAGCTTATATGAAATGGAAAATGGAAGACCTATTTCAGTTTCCCTGTCCTTGTATATGTAGTAGTGTTTCACCCAATCACCTATCCTTACCATTCATTTTTTTTTTACCTTATCTGTGACCTCTCCCTCTTCTGACTTGCTGTCTATGGAAGGAACCTGTTGATTGGTTGGTACTTCTGTCGTCAAGGCAACCTCTAAATTCTCATCAGCCACTGGTTTGTCCACTACAGCATCCACAGAGTCACTTGTAACTTCCTCCTTAACTGATGTGCTCTCACTTTTTGTCTTTTTTACAGGGATAATACTATCTGATAATATCTCATCATCACCCTCAATATCTGCAACTTTTTCAGGTTTAGTAAATTCCATAAATGCAATTCCCTCAACAACTGGCTTTGATTTTTTAACATTGTGAACTCCTGCAATGGGTATTTTTGTATCATCCATTTTTTCTTCATTGTCAGCATCATCTCCTGTTTCAGTCTTTACATTGATTCTGCTGACACACAAATCCATCAGCTGATCTTCAGAAATCTCAGGTACTGGAGCAATGTTTTCAGACTCCTTCTCATCTGTGTTCTTCTGGTCTGCCTCCGGTTTGAGCTGAAGTGAGGATTCATCAATACCCTCACTAGTGTTGTCTGAAAATGACAAATTATTTTTAATTACCTGCACATCAAAGCTCAAGCAGTCAAAGATCACATGATTAAATGTAAAGCTTTCAGTGATTTCTCCTCCAATGCTGGTCAATCCAAATCTACCTAAGACTTTAATCAATCGTTTCTAGGTCTATGATTAATCATTTGTAACACAAAATTATCTACAAAATTTCATCATAATATTCTACAATATTTAACTATGTAGTTAACAATTATAAGCTGATTAAGAGGCATCATATGATCAGTTATTGGCATAAATAGTTTGTTTTATTTTTTATTTGTTGATCAATTCAATGTTTATTGTAAAATGAATAATGATAATGGGTTACTTTATTATTCTTCATTATAAATAATGGTAAAACCTCAAAATATGTCTTCAAAATTAATTAAGATAAAACCGCTATTGCATCTCAGCACAAATTTGTGTTCATTTAGTGAAACACATAACACTGGAATAAGGCATTAAAAATTGAGAATTCCTTTGCGATTCTTATATATTGTTGTGGATTGCCAACCAGAATACATAAGATTTCACTTCAGTGAGCTGAAATAAGATTAATGGCTAATATTTAATAGAATTATAGAAAACATGAATACTTGAAACTTTTAAATAATTAAACATTTGAATACTGGATGGCACTGAGATGAAAAAGTGACAGACCTCAAATAACAAGGCCTGTCATAATGCAAACATGTGCAATATGATATACATCAAGTATAATGCTTCCAAGCTGGACCATTACTGTGACATGTTTATATGTACAATGCAAGTACTTAAACATTTTAAACCTGAGTATAAGACCAATTGATAACACAAACTTCACACCTGAAATCCTGGGATGTACACAACCCAAAATGATTGTAGGTGGCACCATCAGTCTTGTGTATGAGAAAGTCATTGAAGATGTATAGCCATGCAAAATTTCTGGCAAATACTTTGATCCACTCAGAATGGGCTATGTGCACAGATGCATGAAACCTGAAAACAATTATAGGGGGTGCCACAAGTCTTGTATACAACAAAACTTTCCCAGATGTATGGACATGCATAATTTCAGGCTGTTATGTCAAATCACTCCTGAGAAATAAGCAGGAGCATACACTGCAATATACTGTAGGTGGCGCCACAAGTCTTGTATACAACAAAGCTATCAGTGATGTATGCACAATCCCTATTTCAAACAGATATATCAAATCCCACCGGAGCAATACACTGCACAAATTATTTTAGGTGGCGACACCAGTCATGTGTATGAGAAAGCAATCAAAGATACATGGGCAGGCAAAATTCAGGACAATACATCAAACTTCCCTGAGTCAGGGGCACTGGGCTGACCATGCTCAGCTGACAGGCAGTTGCCCCATGTCAAGAAGAACTGTTTATTTTCAAGATGCATATTTATAAGATATTTATAAATAAAAATGTCTAGAATAATAACAGATGCCTATTGAAAGTTACATCAGAATACAGGTATATTGTATTCATGGATTAATCTTACACATAAGCTGGATATAGAACCAATTATCTTTGTTGGCTGTACAGCACTGCTAATATTCCAAAAGAGCTCAGTTTGTAAATACAATAAATCCACTAGCTTTGTTTACCAAAGTACCTCACAGTCCTTTGATTGTTAAAGGTCCAATAATTCTGCAAAAAATCATTCAAGTAAACTTGAACAAAGGCCATCTACAAATCATTTTTGTGCTGTGTTACTGAAGTTGAAACAACAGTTTTGCAGAAATAGATTATTGCAGCTCTCTGTTTGAAATAGGCTTACTAATGACCACAAGACAAACTTCAGCTTTCAATACCTTTACCAATGAACCCAATCTTTCCTTACACAATTGAAAGAACCATATTATAGGATAATTCTTGTGAAAAATTAAACCTTTAAGCTTGACAGTTTTACATAAAACATTTTTAAGCTTAAAGAGGCTAAAATTACGCATTTTGCCCATAAAAGACAGGTCAATGTAGTTGGCACCAAAAAACCTCAATTTCAAATATATGTGACCATAATTTGCACAAAACACAGTGATGAAAGCTCCTGTTGTTTCTGAGATCATTTTTTAGTATAATTGCGCGGCCAAATGACTAAGTTCAAATTCCTGTAACTCAGCCTAAATTTGCTGAACCCAAACCATTTGAACAAACAGAGAGCTCATCTCCAGGATCATTTCTGTGAAATATTGAACAATTTAGCTGAACAATTTCAATGTGGAAGATTTTCAAAGGCTTTTAAGCTTTTCCCCTGTTATATCTAAGTTGATGCAGGTGGCACCACAAAAGGCTCAATCCTACATTTGATATGCAACTGATTTTAGCGTAAAATTTGGGGATGCTAGCTCCTGCTTTTCATGAGAAAGTATGGGTTAATGTACTGACGACCTATACCCCCCCTTTTTTATGCAGTTGGCGTCACCAATACTGCAATTTCAAATATAACTCAGGTGACAAACATTTGCAATTTTGCATAAAATTTAGTGATGAAAGCTCCAGCTGTTTCTGATATTGATTTTAGGGTCCCTTTTTTTGGCCAAATGACTTAAGTTCAACTTCCTGTTACCCAGCCAAATTCCACTGAAATGGAACCATTTGAACAAACTTGAGAGATTATTCCTGGGATCATTTCAATGAAATATTGAACAATAGAAGATTTTTAAAGTTTTTTTTTAGCTTTTTCCCTATCAGATCTATGTAATTCTGATAGTTAAGTTTTAAGCAAAATCCGATAAGTTTTTTAGATGACTGATTTTTTGCATAAAATTTGGTTAAGATAGCACCTGTATTTGAGATAATTTGGGTTAATGTACAGACGACCGCTGACGCCACACCAATGCATAAGCTCACAGGTTCGTTAACAAAAATTAACCTTAAGGTACCCCATAACGATATGTTAATGAACTGCTGCTGTAAACAAAAATTTTAAGCCCATGAATTTTTCAGAACACTTAAGCTTTGATCCTTAATGATCCTGAAGTGTGTACACAGATATAATGTGGCCATCGTGGAGTGGTTTTAAAGACATGTGAGCGTTACCTTTATCTGCAGCAGCTTCAGCTTCCTCCAGTGCCTGCAGGTCATCAGCTGCTTTCTCTTCCTCTTTCTTGATGTCATCGAGCTGCCGCTGTATGTTACGGTACTGCATCAGCAAGTTGGTATAATCAACGTCCTCTGCTGGGGGTTCGTTAGGAGGGACAAGTCTAGCTGGTGCGGAGTTAAGTTTTATCGTTATTTAATGCAATATATATGCATATTCTGTTGTAACAATAATTTCCATGTTTTTTTTCTCTGTTTTAAAACATGATCATAATAATATTGGATGCCACTGTGTGAGCTTTTAGTGGTTTTAATTCCTTATGTCACATTTAGAAGCTTAATAATTATATATTTCCTAATTATTTAATAATCTTAAACTTCATAAACCATAATACAGACATCTTCAGGACCATCAAATGAGTCCTGTTAGCCACCTATTTATTAAAAGCATTACCTCATCAGTCTTCACTTATGAAACCAGGGTTAAGTGTGGTTGTTTTAGGAGAAGGGTTGTTTTGGGTTCTTAACTGCCTTAAGCTCTATAAATATAAAATTTATAGAGATGTGAAATGCTCACTGGAGGATCAGGCACATTTATATTCTATCCTTAGTTCAGCTTCTAAATCAAATGTCATTTTATGTCAAATATACTGGACTTTTAAGACTTTATCAGATTACTTAAACTATATGCCTCCAAATGGTTGACTAATGTGTATAAAATGAATTGCATCATCACTGTTGGGAATACCCACAGATAAAAATGCTCATTTCTTAGCAGTCATATGACATTATGCAAAGAGCCATGAGCATTCAGGAAGTCATTACATACTGTATTACACCATCTTACCAAAGCTACTAGGGTCACAGTAAATACAGAAAAGGATATGTATTTCAGGATAATAAAGTGCAGGCAAGAAGACACTAAATGTACATTCATCAATGGAGAAACTATCTTTTGCTAGAAAAGCATTAAAATGTTTTTTGTACATTCAGATATTAAACTGATTTAAGACAAAGGCCTAAATCTAACAAATATGGTCATTACAGTAAGAATATATATTTTACAATATTTTGTAATCTTCACTTTTTCAAGGGTCAATGACCAACTGTCATTAAGTAGTTCCTATCCAAGCCCACCCCTCCCCCCACACCTCATCTTTTAGGTTTAATTTTCAGCATTTGACACGCAATACAGGGTTACAGTTACATGGTCACAGTCACCAGAAGTACAGCCAACATAAGATATTCACTTAGTCACTGAACTGAGTTATTAAAGTTTTCAATACTTTAACATCAACAAGCACTTGAACTTGTCAGAAAATGCAAAGAACTGAATTTCCCCTTATCAAAGTATTTAACTGTATTTAAGGTGATAATGGTTTCCTTTTTAAGTTTTAACTGAACTGCAGTACAGCAACATTTTTATTTCCATAATACCTTACAATTTACAAATTGATTGTGTTTTTCTATATCCACATACGTTGTGGCATCTAGAACCAGTTGTGGCTCTGCTGTAAACAGAGAGCCACAGGCTGCTGCTTTCATATATCTAACAGATGGGAACACATGCATTTTCTGACGATGCACCCAGTTTTAAGTACGTATCTTGAGTGTGATGAACCGGGGCCATAGTTTCAGCCAGCAGGTATGCAGTGCACATGTTACATCATCACTGCTTTGAGTGTACATGTTACTGGACCACTGGCTACACGGGTTGTTTACCAGGGTTACAAACTGGATTGTTTCAAGTGTGACATTTCAGCTGGGTGGGTCATAATGGCTGAAACAATCACCCCAGCTCATCATCATCTAAGTGCATGCATTCCCATCCGCTAGATAAATGAAGGCAGAGACCTGTGGCTCTGTGTTTACAACAGCGCCACAACTGGGTCTAATGGGCATCCTAAGTTGAATAATCTAAAATAATATTAATTATAATAATTTTTATAAATGAAAGAATTCACAGCAGATTTAGAAATAACTTTTAAAGGATACGTCTTTTCCTCTTTTTTGGCCACCTCTGTGGTTGTATCATGTGACCTATGGATGGTGGGGGATATGGAGGACGTGGCCGTAGTCCTGTTTGGTTTGGTCCTACATTTGGATGGTTTGGCATTCTCTGATTAGGTCTGGGCCTCCCAAAACGGTATCCTTGGAAGGGGATTTCCATCAACTGTTGTACAGGGAACCGTGGACCTGGATGAAAGGGGCCACGGTGAAAACGTTTTCCCCCAGCAAATTTGAGCTTGGCCCAGAAACCCCCATCTGCATCTAGGCCCTGGTTATTTCCCCCTCCAATATCCCAGCCAGCACTATGTTCCCTGGGTTGTTGTTGTTCTTGGTACTGTCGACTGGATGCGGTTCGTTTTGACTTCAGCGCCTGAGCGATCTCTTCACCGCCGCGAGCCACGTTAACGACGTCATGAGCATGCGAGCTGTCCTGTGAATCCACCGAGCCCTTCTCTATCAAATCATCATCATCTGATAATTCCCCTTCTTCTTTTGACACAACGCTTATATCAATAGGTTGAGCCATTTTCTTATCTTTAACATGTAGGCTTTGCCTGTCGACACATCGCTTTCACCATCCGGAAGTTATACCGTAAATACTTCTCCGCTACCAGCGTACGGCGACATCTCGCGGTCCACACCCTCAGGAGGCCCGAAGACTACATGCACACTGTATCTTGAGCAGTTGATATGGAATATGACAGTGCCTCTTATACATATTATTCGAGTTGTCGGCATCCAGTTGAATTATAATCGAGTGCTGGGGTGTCATGCAAAAATCAATAATAATCAGGGCTGGAGTTCAAAGGCCTTGAAGGGCCCGTCTACCAGAAGAGGTTTCTGAGTAACAACAAATAATGATATTATTACATATATATATACCAAAGTGTCATATGAAAGTCGATGAACGTTCCTTCCGTTTCATAGCCTCTTTTTATTATTACATAGGCTTTATTATTATATTGCACAAGGGTGGAGGTCAGTGAGGCCATTCTTTGTGAAATGACGTAAATTTCGTCAATTTGAATAAAAAATCCACTGTATTTTTTTCTCAGTCTTCATGCGTTACATGAAAAAAATGTGACTTCATTTCTTCTTTGAGTATGTTTAGTGATATATGTCATTTTTGTGTAATTTTAAGAGGTTAGGGAATTAAATATAATGCGATAACTTTTATAGTGAGAACGATTGGAAATATATACTTGTATGCGTAATATTTAATCTGATAACCTTATAGAGAGGACTGCTTTGGAATATTAACATTATTTTATTGCTCATTGTGTAATTATATATAACTAAAACCAGGTTAGTTTTCTGTAAATCAATTTTTCATGGTAATATTTATTTGATAATTACAATTAAAACTTCAAGTAAGTTTGAAAATGGTACATCCTTTGCCTCTCAGTAGGCTCTATATGTCTTATATGTTTCGTGTTTCATGCTTTGCACGCCTATGGTTTGAGTAAAAATTAAAAAATAAACAGATACGGATCAGAGGTTTATCAATATTTGAAGAATATTATATATAAGGGTATAAATATTATCAATTTGGTACATACACATGATCTGTGATTTCAATGTTTTATATTTGGTAATTATTTGTGTGGTGCAATATATGATTAAAAATGGGAAACTGGTCAAAACACAAAATGCATATTTTATGTTTTATTTATTCAAAATTTTCTAAACCGTTTCACACTCATCCCCTTTCGGGCGCTTTGGCTTCATCAAACTCGCTACACTTGCAGAATGCGCCCCACATTTTTTTAAAATGCTCAAAAACCTATGATATATGAATATATATATATATATATATATATATATATATATATATATATATATATATATATATATATATATATATATATGCCCCCATGCACACACACACACACTTTTAAGAACGCTCAAAAGTCTATGTCTAACATCTTTTAAAACCAATTTAAATACATCTCTTTCCATAAGGTTTTGGTCATTTATAAGTATTTTTTAGCAACTCATCTACAACGGATCAACACGAGAGAGAAGGTGAGAAGAAAGTGGGATCAGGGAGAGTCACATAAGTAGGTTTGAGAGGAATTGTGTTTTGTAAGTATAGGTATATATCTGAGTGCGTGTGCGTGAGTCCGACTATTGGAGAGTTGGCGCGATTTAAATACTATATTTATTATTATTATTATTATTTTTAAACTATCTATTATTAATATTATTATTATTATTATAGTTTTATTTTATTTCATATTGCTTTCATTAAAAAATAACTTTTTTAGAAGAGACAGACCTTTTCTCATTATCCGAAATTATACAACTATTATATAGGCATGAACTCAGAAAAACAGATTGGTTAAATTTGTAACCAATTTAATTGAATAAGCAAATTTTGGTTGTATTAACAAAGATATTGTTTATCTTAACAAACGTATTTTTAAAGTACTAACCATACCGGTAAGTTGTTCTGACCAATTTTATTGGTTAATAGAATAAAAATACTGTGTGTAGGTCTAACCAATATATTTGCCAGTTGATAACTATATATTGGTTACCTTAGCACACATATATGAATAGTTTGGTTGGTTGAAATGATATTGATAGATTTAACCAACACATTCGTTATTTAAACCAACTTGTTGGTTATGTAGTGATCAAATTCATTGGGCATTTGGACCAATTTTTGTTGGTCGACTATTTCGTTGCATATATTTAACCATGCAGTTTTCTTGGTTGAGTTAAAAAAGGTTGATTTTACAAACATATTATGGCTATTTTTACCAACTGATTGATCAAGAACTGACCAAAACGATTGTTCAGTTTTAACATCAGACACAAAAGTGCTCTAAATCAGTTGCAAGTGATACAAGCTTTACTGGCTGAGGGGAAGGGTAGTGCTTTTTTTTAAGTCCATCCGAGTGCAAAAACATCGACCTAAATTGTTGCTCTTACATGCGTGCTAGATCTCCAATACGGTTGATTTTCTAAAACTGAGGTTTAGCATTAATAAAAAAATCACTTTATAAATTTATAAAACTACCGCAAGTGTACTCGGTGAATGAACTTAAGAAGGCATTTTAAGCTTTCAGCATTCATAACCATGTGGAATAAAATATATGATGAAAGCTGTTTTGTTGTTTTTATTATTATCATGATTATTATCAATGTTGCTGATACCCCAAACTCCAATGCAGCTAGATCGTGAGGCCCCTATAGCTGGAATCATGCATATAAGGACAGTTCGGCTAATTACCTCTACATAAATCTATAAATATTTAACTTAATTGGTATAATTATAATTGTTATTATTATTTTTATTATTATTATTCAAAAAGGAAGGTACCCCAAACCCCCAGTTGGTTTGTGAGGCCCCTACAGTTGGACTGCGTCCAGACAACTCGGTTGATAAACTCTATATAATTCTCTGTAATATAACACTTAACTGGTTCTGCTCAACATGAATAAAACTGCTGGCACATTGTGGTACAGCAACATTCATGCATGTGCATTATCAATTGAACCAGTTGTTGTACCTTAATTGATATATGCGGGTAAAGTATACTAAAGAATCGTCGTGAAATGGGAATGAAAAGCCTGCATGAAATGTGCCTACTGATGTTGTGTGCAGGTCTCCATAGAAACAACCATGCAGGAATACGATATATACGGACTCGTTTATTCAATTGACATTGTTGACATTGCTCCCACGAAACAGTACTGTAGTCCCAACAGATAAAGTCAAACTAACTGTACATTAATAAATTATATATATATCCTAGACTAAGACTTGTACTCTGACTTATAGATAAACAAGTGGCCCACGGGCCATGACGCTCAGCTGAATTCAAGGAATGTTGAACAATGAGCAAAATGACTGCCAGAGTGCAAACAAATCATGAATTTTGTGAAAAGTCCTTAGAAATGGGTTTCAATGGGCTTTTGGACCGATGACAACTTCATTTGAAGGTCTCATAAATAGAAAAAAATGCGTAAAAATTTGAAAAAAATACAGGGAGTGCCACCAGTCTGCAGGAACTGATGAAACACTCCATGATCAATATATGTCCAAAGAATCATGGCTATCAAGGCATTAGTTATTCAGACACTGGAACTTTTGTTTGTATCAAATTTTTAATTATTCTTGGGGGTATTTATGAGCCCTATAGCTCGGAGAATATGGGTAACAGAAACCTAATTTCAGGTTTCCAAGGAGATTTTTCATTAGTCTCCCTGGATGTCAAGTAAGAAGATTCTAGGTACAGCAGTTACAGTTTGTAGCATGTTAACAGATGACCACTTCATTTGAAGGTCTCATAAATAGAGAAAAAATGCCTAAAAAATTGAAAAAAATACAGGTGGTGCCACCAGTTTGCAGGAACTGATGGAACACTCCATGATCAATATGCCTGCAAAGAATCTTGGAGATCACTGCATTGGTTATTCAGATACTGGAGTTTTGTATCAAATTTTTAATTATTCTGAGGGGTACTTACTACGAAGGATATGGGTAACAGAGACCTAATTTCATGTTTTCACAGAGACTTTTCATGAACCTCCCTTGATGTCAAGTTAGAAGAATCTAGGTCCAGCGGTTACGATTTGTGCCCTGTTAACAAATGACAGCTTTTTTGAAGGTCTCAAAAATAAAGAAAAAATTTCGTAAAAATTGAAAAAAAATACAGATGGCGCCACCAGTTTGCAGAAACTGATGGAACATCCCATGATCAATATTCATGCAAAGAATAATGGTGATCAATGCAGTAGTTATTCAGAGACTTGAGTTTTTGTATCAAATTTTGCATTATTCTGGGGGGTACTTCGGAGCCCCATAGCTCCAAGGATATGGGTAACAGAGACCTAATTTCAGGTTTTCAAGGAGATTTTTCATGGACCTCCCTGGATATTAAGTTAGAAGATTCCAGGTCCAGTGGTTACGATTTGTGACCTGTTAACAGATGACAGTTTCATTGAGGTTTGAAAAAAAAGAGAAAAAAATTTGCAAAAATTTGAAAAAATACAGGTGGCGCCACCAGTCTGCAGGAAGTGATAGAACATCCCATGATCAATATTCATGCAAAGAATCTTGGTGATCAATGCAGTGGTTATTCAGATACTTGAGCTTTTGTATCAAATTTTGCATTTTTCTGGGGGATACTTCAGAGCCCCGTAGCTCTAAGGTTTTGGGTAACAGAGAACTTATTTTCAGTTTCCAAGAAGACTTTTCATTGGCCTCTCTGCATGTCAAGAGAGAAGATTCTAGGACCAGCCGTTATGATTTGTGCCCTGTTATAAGATGACCGCATCTTTTAAGGTATAAAAAATTGAGAAAGAAAATTGTAAAATATAGAAAAAATACAGGTGGCGCCACCAGTCTGCAGAAACCGATGAAACACTCCATGATCAATATCCATGCAAAGAATCATGGTGATCAATGCATTAGTTGTTCAGATATTTGAGTTTTTGTATCAAATTTTCATTATTCTGGGGGGTACTTCAGAGCCCCATAGCTTGAAGAATCTGGGTAACAAAGACCTAATTCCAGGTTTCCAAGGAGACTTTTCATGGGCCTCTCCGCATGTCAAGATAGAAGATTCTAGGTCCAGTTGTTACAATTTGTGCCCTGTTAACAGATGACTGCATCTTTTAAGGTCTCAAAAAAGAGAAAACAATTCGTGAAATTGGAAAAAATACAGGTGGCGCCACAAGTCTGCAGAAAGTGATGGAACATCCCATGATCAATATTTATGCAAATAATCATGGTGATCAATGCAGTAGTTATTCAGATACTTGAGCTTTTGTATCAAAATTTTAATTATTCTGGGGGGTACTTCACAGCCCCATAGCTGGGAGAATATGGGTAACAGAGATCTAATTTCTGGTTTCAAGGAGTATTTTTCATGGACCTCCCTGGATATTAAGTTCGATGATTCCAGGTCCGGTGGTTATGATTTGTGCCCTGTAAACAGATGACAGTTTCATTGCAGGTCTGAATAAAAAGAAAAAAATGCGTAAAAATTGGAAAAAATACAGGTGGCGCCACCAGTCTGCAGGAAGTGATGGAACATCCCATGATCAATATTCATGCAAAGAATCATGGTGATCAATGCAGTAGTTATTCAGATACTAGAGCTTTGTATCAAATTTTCCATTATTCGGGGGGGGGGGGGGGTAATTCGGAGCCCCATAGCTCGAAGAATATGGGTTACAGAGACCTAATTTCAGGTTTCCAAAGAGACTTTTTATGGGCCTCCCTGCATGTCAAGAGAGAAGATTCTAGGTCCGGTCATTACGATTTTGCCCTGTTAACAGATGACCGCATCTTAAGAGGTCTCAAAAATAAAGAATAAAATTCGTAAAAATCGAAAAAATACAGGTGGCGCCACCAGGCTGCAGAAACTGATGAAACATTCATGATCAATATCCGTGCAAAAAAATCATGGTGATCAATACAACAGTTGTTCAGTTACTTGAGCTTTTGTTTCAAATTTTTCATTATTCTGGGGGGTACTTCGGAGCCCCATAGCTCGAAGAATATGGGTAACAGAGACCTTATTTCAGGTTTCCAAGGAGATTTTTATGGACCTCCCAGGATACCAAGTTAGAAGATTCCAGGTACAGCGGTTAAGATTTGTGCCCTGTTAACGGACGGCCGGACGGCAGGACGGACGACGGACAAAGAGTGATCGCTATAGCTCAGATGACTTTCAGTCAGCTGAGCTAAAAAACTTTCTCACATACTTTGAAGACTTATATTTACATGTTCAAACTACCTACAGAATATAACACAAACAAAAAGACTATAATTACCGAGTTTTGGTTTGGCATCGGAAAATATATGAAATTAAACAGTTAATTAAAAATCATGTGTAAACTTTAACATACAAATACATATTATATTCTCAAATTTCCTTTTAAAATTCTTTTAAAAAAGGAGATTTGTGTATTGGCCTCAGACTTGGACTCGGGTTCAAAGTGACTCGAACTCGAAATCCTTTTTTGGGCATGATTGGCCCAGCTGGCCTTGGACTTGCACCCAGACTCACATGTTGTGGACACTGTATATACTCTGTTACTGCTAAAATGTATGCATATGAACAACACAAAGTTTAATTCATTTTCAAAGAAATCTCTCAGAATGGGAGATTAGCATTTTTAAATAAATAAGATACCTTTAACAATAAAGTATGGCCTTATAATTAGATGTAATGGTTTCTTTGAAATAAGCAGCGAAAATCCCGAGGACTCGTTATACTTAATGTTAAGGTCAATGGTGATTCCTTTTTTGCGTACATTATTTGTGTTAATATTGCATAAACTTTAAGTTAACTGTCGCAATTACAACAATTATTAAATTCTACTCTGTTTATACTTGGACAATAATTTTTCATATCTTGAAATAATTATTTTCCGAATACATCCTTTTTATTTCACATGGGCATTTGACTTTTCTTCTCTTGTAGTTAATTGTAAATACAGAGTAATGATTTTATTTGTAGCTGAAAACGATTGTGTTAAATTACATGCATGTGATAAATGTGGTATATGTTTGTTTGATCCTGCTAACTCCATTTGCAGAGATAATCAAGATATGTATAAATTAACGTGTGGGCTTCCCATCTGGAAATGAGCAAAATATAAAATATTAAACTAATAATAATTATAATAATGATAATTAATATAATAAATATCATCATATAGTATCACAAATACGATGCATAAAAAAATTTGAAAAATATAAAATAAACCATGATATCAACATTATAATTAAAATTGGTTGATTAAATTTAAACGTGCTTATCAGTGATAAATTGCTCCTAGTTAGAGGCTGGTGTTCCATTAAAACCTTTCATACACGATATAGAATAGGCCTACGATTTAACTGTGATATTATAATAAAGTTTAAGCTAACCTGTTTTATTTATTTATAGTACCTAAATGATTTAACTTTTTTTTTTATTTTACACCTGTCCACAAAAAAGATGAAATAAACAATTTTTAAAGTAAAATTTGACACCCCCCCCCCCCCTTCCGTTCATTCTATTCTGCATGTAGCGGCCCCCTGACAGAGGCGGCCTTCGATCAAACAAGCCCAGCGCGGCCAGTGCCGGCTTATAATGTAGTTCGGGCTATAGTCCATTTTTAACTGAGTGTATTAGGAGGTTAATATTTTGCCTGGTTGCTTCTTTGTAATACTTATTGATATTTATTGAGACGTGTTTGTCTTATTCTGGACTTCGGATTCGAACTCCAATTCAATAGTACTTTGCCGATTGTGCATTTAACAACCGAAGGTGGCCGGCCCTCAAGTTAAGTATTGAATAAACAAAGTGTTTCCAAGGGGAGCACCCTCGGCAAAAAATTAACTGAACACTATTTATACCACCAAAGAGAAATATTTATGGATAATGAATATTTATTCACTAAATTATATTTTTATATTATTGAAATGATAATGTTTTTCAGTAGAGCGTTTAACATTCCAATGAACAGCAATTTTTTAGTTTGTTTAATAACTTTACCTATAGTCTCCCCAAAATTGTATGACCCTATCACCAAAACACATGTACACTCGCAGTTGTCGTGAAGGCTATTATTGTAAACCCAAGTTGGACATGCATGCTTGATCAAGGGAACACTCAACACGGCCCAGAAACCCCGATCGCATTCCTTTAGAGTGGAGGTTTCAACCTCCAATAAATTGTAGATAGGTGTCGCCATTTATAAGTACACCACGGATCCTGGGAGAAACAATCGGGTTCATCCAAGTTCGGATGACGACGATTCGCCAAGCACACGGCGGCTACACTCAGCCGCGTGCAGCTCAATTCTGTGAATTCGTATGTGGAATCCGTGACATCAGAAAACAGCAAAATGGATGGAGAAATAGATTTGAAGGAGTTTAAACCTCTCACAAGTGGCGATGAGGAACCTTCCCCGCAAGATGAAGGACAAGATGGAGGGTTTTCTGCTGATGGGGTTGTGCCCGAGCCCCAGACTCATAGCAGTCGACGGTCTCTTGAAGTAATGACTCTTCATCAGGTAAGGTAATAATGACCACGCCCACCCTGTCAATGAGATATCAATAGGCTGAATACATATCTCGGTGGCTGTGGTCGTATACATCATGTCTACAGCATTATAAACTACAGGCATTTGCCATCGCTGTGCTATTAACATCAGAATCAGTGGTTGTCTTATGAAAAATGATTTCCCATATCATATTACTAGCAAATAATATAATAATAATAACAATATTAATAATAAATAAATAAAATAATTTATAAAATGAATGGTAGAAATATTTAAAAAATTGATATATATGTATATAGGTGGTATGTTCTGTTTTATACATGTACACATAAATATGTATTGTGGTGGGGGTTTGGATTAAAGGGTTGTTTGAGTTTTATATATATATTCAATTAAAATTATGAAAACTTTATGTATATATGTTAAAATGATAATTTTTAATGCTTTCAGATTTTTTAAAATTTTTATTTTTATCATTATTAATTTTATTTATTATATTATATGTGGGTGTTTTCCCTTGTGTCCTGAGATGGGTGCAGAAATGTAGATTAAACATCTTTGGTTAGCTGAGGGATATAAAACACTCATCCAGCCTTCCAGATGCTTAGTAACCATTTTTCCTGACTTCTGATATTTACAGTGTTCTATTTTTAGAATAAATGAGCAAAAACAGCAAGACTTCATGATTTCAAAGGGTTCCACTTATTTTGACAATAGGATTATATAATTTTAATGAAAATACATGTGCATCTTCCGTGTCGTGATGTAATGGAATTTTGTTCATAAATTGGCAAGTGTTATATATACACATGTTCACAATACTTTAAGAATATTGATATAACCAGTATGAAAAGCCATTTTATTGTTAAGCAGTAAGTTATCTCATACAATTATATCAGAATTAATTAATAGATCTTGTTTTAACATAAAAAAGTAGATGGTTTTCTTAATGTTGGCCTGTATATCGACAAATTTTGTGGTTACAATAATAGTTACAATTTAGTACTCAAATTGCATATAGTTTTGCAAGTTATGAATTGTTTTCTTGCTGATATGTCCTCACAGATCCTTGCAAAATACCAGTAGCCAGTCACATGTCTATCATGATGTCTCATGTACAGGTTATACTTTCAATTATTTCAATGTTATGATCTTTATAACAGGGGCCCCGATATTATAAAAAATCAGACGGTATACTTAATAAAATTAAGACATTTTATTTTAACTAATTTATCATTATATTAAAGCCCTGCTTCCATTTGTTATAAATTATTATTCAATTTATAAATTATTATAATTAATATGTATGCAGCATTCCTGATCTCATAAAAATTTGTTTTAAAAAATTCTCACAATGTATACTGTGTTTACAGCAAGTTGATAAATTCAGAGGTCTGTCAAGAAAATGTAGAACCAGGTATTCCTATGTCTGAGTATGTCAGAATCCCTAAGTTATAGACTTCATTAAGTTAGCAGTGACAACTTCAACTAAATACCAACCATGACTACAGACTTGCATGTCATGAATAATAACCATGACTACCACCAACCATGACTACAGACTTGCATGTCATGAATAATAACCATGACTACCACCAACCATGACAACAGACTTGCATGTCATGTATAATAACAATCATGCCTGTAAAACAACACAAAGTTTGTCCATGAATCAGGACATCATACACATCAAAGAATTATCATACCTTTATCAGCAAGTCACCAAGGCATGGGCACCTGGGGTTCTGAATACTGATAATATTAACATGACTCAAGCCAAATTTCAAATTTATGCTTGTAACAAGAAAATGTATTAAGTGTCTAAAACTTTATTTTGGAAAATATACTTTGGTTCTGTTTCTTGGACCTTCACTCTGCCACTTTATTTTGCAGTAAATTTATCCTTCTGGTTTTCATTACCTCAAGGTCATAACACTATTCCAGTGACCTTTGACCTCTGTGCACTTGATACAGGTCACTCAGTGCACATCAGTGAAGGTGGAGGGAGGGATGGGGGCATCCCAATGCAGCAGAACAGCCTAGGCCACTATCTGGACCAATCCATGATTGGTCCAGACTAGATCCCCAGTCTGGTTCAGTCGGACCTAAATCCTTATCTTAATTAAATACAAAGAGAATGACTTCCTTTGTATTAATTAATCTAAGGTTATAGCCACCCATACCCCTAATTGAGCTCATGACTGTATTTATACATGTTAACTTCATGTCCTTTTTAGCTCAGCTGACTATAAGTCATCTGAGCTATAGTCGTGGTCCATTGTCCGTCGTCCGTCCGTCTGTCCGTCCGTCCGTCCGTCCGTCCGTAGATGTGGCACGTTTTGAAACCGTAAGACCTAGGAATCCAAAATTCAGCATAATGTTAGATGTCCCCAAGATCTCCTACCAAGCCGAAAACTGGGTCTTTGCGACTTCATTCCTTTGAGAAATTAAGGAAAAACCTCAATTTTTTATTAAAAACCTATTTTCACACTTCAGGACTGCCTAATATCAAAACCACTCATCTGTTTTTCCTCATATTTCCTATAAATAATCCTCTATATAATTCCTATGTACATGCCAGAAATTAGGTCTGTATTATATAACTTAAAAAAGTTATGGGCCCAAACATAATGCATTTTGTAAATAATCAGGAAAGAAATTTTATCACTTAACACAAAACTTGTTAAAGCTAAGCACTTTTTTTCCAGTAATATTACTTTTATTTATCAAAATTAAATTGTATACCCAAAATTAGATCAAAATCTTTTAAATTTTTTTAAAATATTAGCAAAAATAAAAAATCGGTACCTTAAATTTTGCCCAACTTTGACCATGGCACGTTTTTTTCCTGTAAGTACTGTGGATTTAATTTTCACAGCATGTTTGTGTTAGCATTTCAACTGTTAACACCAAAAATTTGAAACCAGTTGATCAAAAACTGTAGATTTTATTCAAGTTTTCAAGCACCATGTCACATATTGCTAGTGTTATGCAGTTTGCTAGAGCTCAGCTCCCGAGCTTCAGCTCTAAGTTCCTTAAATTTGGCATACAGTTAGATTTCTCCAAAATCCCCTACCATGCCAAGAATTTGGTCAATAGGACTTAATTCCTTCGAGATATCAATGAAAAACTTCATTTTTCCATTAAAAACTCGTTGTTACACTTTAAGACTGCCTAATATCAAAACCACTGATCTGACTTTGATCATATATAATATACATATTTTTCTATACATTCGCTATGCACATGCCAGAAATGATGTCAGTATTGTGTATTTTTTTAAGTTATGGGCCCAAACATAATGCACTTTGTAAAAAATCAAGAAATATATTTACTCCCTTAACAAGGGCATTGCTGAAGCTAGAGATTTTATTGTCAGGGATGTAACATTATTTAATCAAGATTCAATTGAATACCCAAAATTAGTTCTGAATTTTTCAAATTTTATAAGTTATTAGTATAAATATAAAATTAGTACCTTAAATTTTGCCCAACTGTGACCATAGCACGTTTGTTTCCTGAGAGCACTGTTGATATAATTTTCATATCATGCACACATAAGGATTTCAGCTTTTTAGTTTAGAAAGCTGAAAGAAATTGGCCAAATATTGTAGCTTTTATTAATGTTTTTTATGAGACCCTGTCTGACTTTGGCTCTCTCCAGCCCCTCTTGAGTCACCTGTATGTTGACCTTGTTGACCTTGTTGACCTTTCATCAAATTATGCACGCTTGAGGCGAGAATCCAGGCAGCTTATGGCCAGCCACAGTTGATCCAGGTGTCCAACCCAACTCATCTAGTACTTACAACTTAACAATAAACAATAAATTAATAAATTTTTCTTGGTTTTTAATAACAAATTAAAGAAAAATAGAAAAGGAATTTGTTAGTTTATAATAACAGGAAATTAACTTGCAGTTACTGATGATATAAGAATCTTGTATCGATGGGTAGAATGTCACATATTCCAAATAACACCATGCAGTCACCTATGGCATTTTTCAGTTCATTTTTAATGATAAAGAAGTAAATCATATTATTCATTACTTATCATTAGGGATTATATGAAGGAAATTAATGATAGACAAAGATGCAGTTGATAATATTAATCTAGATTCCTACTGTGTCTAGTGTGTACATTGATGTGAAATTAGTCCAAAATGAATTTTTTACAGTTATTTTTTAATATAAATAAAAGCCATAAAACCAGGTACTTATGATCATTATTTAAATGTGTGAATTTTGTATATTCTGGATTCTCAAAATCATTGTTTGGTGAAAACTGAATAAATACCAGACATGGTGCAAATACTTTGTAATTGTATTTAAATACGTATATGATTATGTACTCCATTATAAAATTTCTTGCATAAAGAATGGGAATTCAGGTAAAAATGAAAATATATGAATACTTGTGCAAATACTTTCAAAATGTATTCATGAATGCATTCATGAATATATTCTTTAATATTATTTTAATAATCATATCAGTTATATTTCATCTTAAAAAATCATATGATTCTCCTATTATTTTTAATAAAAATTATATTTGGGACAATATTTGTAATTTTTTTAATAAATAGTTAAACTCTTATATTTTATGTTCTGCTTATAAGTTATATGGCCAAGTCAAAATCTGTGTGACAATAGCACTCCATTTGTTAATAAAATAAATGAAATCAATCCTCTTCCCTGTCTCCAAAGATACTATCAAAATCATACATACAACTCATAATACAGCTTATATTTATTACCACACAAAACCAGCATGTGCCTCATTTCTAAAAAATATTTTTTTATCATTTAAACAGCTGAGCGTCGTGACCCATAGGTCCCTTGTTTTTTATTGCAAAAACACTGTTAACTTGTTTACATTTATTAGCATGTCATTTTCTTTGTTTTAGAAATAGAAATTAATTATATCAATTCATATGGAGTTGACAGATATTGTTGCACTTACCAGTTGTAGCCTACTGTAATATCATTTGTCTGTATAATATAAATTTTGTTTAAAAAAATTACATAAATTGTATGGAAATTTACAGTTTATGACTTGATTAAATATCAGTCATCTGTCTTTACAATGCACTGACTCCATGTTCCTGGGTTATTTGTTCAGTATAAATAAATATAATTTTTATATTTTGAACTAAACATGTATGTAGGGTAAATTCTTTTAATTTGCTGTTTTATTTAATACAAGTCATAACAGTTTTTATTCATCAAGTTGTTTCTGTCATACTTAACTGATTCATGGTATCTATACATTTATTTGACTAAGACTAACTCTACTTATTAAAAGTTTTATTTGGCATATCTAAATTTTGTCATGATGAATAACAGATTAAAGTTTATGAGTAGCTAGACCATTTGCCGTTTCAGAAATCTTCTTGCATCAAAAAACAATATTCTTCTGCCACATGATGATTATCATGTATACACATACCAGTAATGATCTTTTTTTTTTAGTGTCCATAACATTAACATAGTATTGATATGTTTAGGTTCAGATGATCAGTGTTTTTTCAAGATATATCTGTCATTGTATAAAGAAGAATGTAAGCATTGCTTATCAAACACTTGAGCTCAGTGCTTATCATATTATGTACAGTATGTATTATACCAGCAAATTCACACTAACAGCAATGAAACCCATAAGTTTATGTGTCATAGCCATCTATCATATTACGGATAAATGATATTTCTTGCCAGGGGATTAGTATAGTATTAGCTTAATGATTTCATCATTTCTTCCCATTAATCATCAGCAAGCATTACTTATTTCTCAGTGAAACTATTCCAACAGAATTTATCCTTCACATTTGGTGTATCCTCATTCTATTATCCTTCCATTTAGAATTTCTCATCAATTCTGTGGAAGTGTCAGTAGATGTTAACCTGTCATGACATTTCCCTGTATCCTGTTCAACAAGGATGTAAATGAATATAGGAGTGATATTGATAGGATACAGACTGGCAGATCATACAGCAAAGACTACCAGTCACAGGCATACCATGTATAATATAAAAACCTATGAACGATTATTAATCTGTTATTTTATGTATTATATATATTTTACTATATAACTATGAGATCTGCGATGTAGAATTATACCAAAAATATGGGCTGGGTAAATTCAGTCTAATCTGTACATAATGCTAAAAGTTCAAAGTTATGGCCGGAATGTTGATACTGTAAATATTTGTTGCACAAGGATAAATTTTAAAGCTGTTCACTGTTTAGTGCCCCATCTTTCTTGTATCTGTGAAAGAATAAGAAAAGTTTACCTGGATAAAACAGCTTCTTTGGATTTGCAAACATCATCGTTAGTGATCAGTATTGCAGAAAAATGAAATCAGTTTCATAGATTATGAAAGAAAATTACCAAATCATTAGATACCTAAATGTTTAAATAATTCATGTTCAGTCTTTATATGTATGGTACCAAAATATTATTCCTTCATTTTAATGTAGGAAATGGAAAGAATATATATAATATTATTTACAAAATTTTTCTATCATACATAATTTTTCTACCTATCTAATGTTTTTAATATGCAGCATGCTGGCTGTGATGTGTACAGAGGATAAATGAGTAGACCAAATGCTCAGAAATATTGTCTTCATCTGTAGACTGTCTTGTTTACATATAGAGTAAGAGGTGATACCATAACTAAAGCTAATTGTTTTAATACCATTGTAATTTGTTGTACATTTATATATTCATCTGTGAAAATATGGAGCCTATACACCATTTTCATTATGCAAAAAATGTAGGTCCAAAGAGAATATCATGTTGAGAGACCTCTAAACTTCGCTCCCTCTTTAATTGGCCATTCAGCATTGACAGTTGTTCGGAAGATAAGCCCAACAAAGCCCATAAAATACATCAAGATGACTTTAGACACTCCTGTTGCTGAGTGTGTTATATTTGGACTTCAGATGGATTTATCTGTGGAGGCTGTATCCGGGTAACAGATGGGCTGAGTTTTTTCAGATCTTACCTTTGACAATGGGTTTTGTGTGTCAAGATATGCAATACCTTAAATTACATTCCACGTTTTTTAGATAAAGAAAATTCTGTATACACATTTTTTTTTAGCCAAAGGTAAGTTTCAAAATGTCACAAATGAAAAAAATATACTGACATTTTGATAAGGTTAGAGTATTTTGAATTTTCTCACAGGATTACAGAAAAAACCTTGCACTGTTAGGCCACACCTACCATTCATTGGCATGACAAAACAAACATTTTAAAATAGAGATAAACATTTTCATCTTAATGTAAAAAAATTGTGAAAAAAACTATATTGATTGGAAATGCTCATCAGACAAATACCAGTATCTGTTATCTTGACCTGCATTCTTAATATGATAAGTCTAATATTCCGTGTTCAAAATACTGGGTGCCTAGGTTCACAGATGCACCAAAAAACAGTTTTGTGCACCCACTGTATCACTGCAAGGTGCCCACTGTGCACCTGAGGCCGGTTACTAGGACAGATAGCAGGACAGACAAATGCACACCTGACAGTCCAGATGATCAAACAAGGACATATAAACACTAAAACAGGATGTCACACTAGACACTACATGTATATAGATCCAGTGATCAGAGCTTTTCTTTTGATGGATATTATTCAAGGTTCCATTCTAACCAGATTTAAACCCTTAGCTAATTTTTTACTGCACTGAAATATGTGTATAAATTATAATATAGCTCTAATAATAATAACTGTAATAATAATAATAATTTATGTATTTGTGCACCTTGAGTTGTTTAAGATGTGGTGCACAGGTGCACCTTACTATAAAAAAAAGTATTTCAGACACTGATATTAATCATATGTCTCACCTGTTTTTATTCAGGAATGAGCAAGGATATCATTGTACCAGACTAGCTCCTCTTACCTGTTAATTATTTTGAACTTTAAGACCATTTTAGTGTCTTCCCATATGCAACAGATGGTGCTTAAATAATAATGAAGACTGCCTAAACTATAACATGCCTAATGATAATGTTAAATTAACAAGCAATAGGTAAGTTGTAAGTTTCTTTCAAACCATGTAGACCATATATTATATCAATAGAATCAAATTATCTGCTGATGCCCCAGAAACAACTGAACATTATGTTATGTCGAACTCCTTTAGTTTCAGAAATGTAAAGTAACAGAGGGCCTTAGGAACTGATTCAGAGTAACAAACTGTTGTCTGCCTTGAGGTACACATTTGTAGTTGCTGACAGAAGGGATGGGGCCAGGTACTTGTACCTGTACCTAGGTACACATTTCAGAGTACTTGTACCTGTACCTGCTGGTTATGAGTAGGAAGTACCTTGTACCTTATCCTGTACCTGGAACTAAAGTACCTGTATCTGGTACAAGGTACTCCAGGTACATTTTCATATTTTTCATTTTATTAAGTTTTTTCCTCTTTTTCCTCTAAGTTTTAAAATTGATTACCTGTAGTGTAAAATAATCGGCAAGCCATCAGTGTGATAATATACTTTATACTTATATTTAGAATTTACTTTAGCAAACAACTTCAGTACTGTTTGACAGAAAAAAAGGTATGTTAACTTGCATATATATGTGAATTTATGCCGCTTTTATTATCTTTAAAATTGTTTTTGAAGTGATCATAAAATAAATGTACCTATACCTGTACCTAGATACTTTCTAAAGTACCTGTACCTGTACCTAGATAATTTCACTTGTACCTGGCCCCAACCTTGGCTGACAGGTGACGCTGGGATAGCCCCTTGAAAATAATTTGAGATATCCCTGGATTTATGGAAAAATAAGGAAAATGACCCCCTTAGGATACACTTTGCAATATTCCCGACAGTTCAACACAAAAAAAAAACCCCACATATCCAAGGCATGACCACTGAGGATTTCCATGACAAAAGTCTAGCACGACCACCATCAGTGACAATATAGATGTACCTGTAGAGGCACAGCATGTACCTTTGATCTTTTGTTATAGGAGAAGCAGCTGTTAAGTCTGCAGGTTATTATATCATCAGCCTGGTTTAACTAGGAAAAGTATAGAATCAGCAGATCCAAGCAATATATTTAACAAACAAGTGGTGTTTAACATGTCTCAAGCTGCTATACTTGCAGTTATATACAGACATTAGATATTTAACATTTCAGTGTAAACACAGCATGATATGGAGAGGTTTACAGTTCTCGGATGTTGAGATAACTGATCTATTACCATGATGGGCTTGGTTTTAGTGCAGGACCTGTTGTTTGAAGTAAGTGTATGCCATATACTAATGCATAATTTTTTCGATAAAGAATATTATGTAGCGTTCAGTACACAGTATCATCAAGTTTATGTATATTAGTCTATGTCGGTAATTTTATGATATATTGCAACAGGGCTTTACTTTTTGTTATCAGATATCCAAACATCTACAAAATTCATCCATAATTATTTTCTGGAAGGTTGTTTTTTTTTAAAGCTAATGTGAACCAAGATAGTTTGGGGATTTTAAGACCTTAAATTCAGCTATTTACCTGCCTGTCTGTAGAATTTATGTTATCTATGGCTTGATATGTGTAAATTGGAATGAAATGTTGACAATTTCTGCTCAGAAGGTTTCTTTTATCACATCTGTGATGGAAGTGTAAGTTTCTTTTTCTCAAAGCTGTTTGTAAACACAGTAGATGCACCTATGTTGACAAACACAAAAGGTGGTTGATTGTATATATGGGGAAGTTGAAAGATGACTAGTTACAAAATGCCATTTGCAAAATATTTGACTGGCCACCAGATGTCTTCCTTAAATGTGTTTGGGTTATTTTGGTCCCCCTTCCCAAACACACACACACACATATAAAAGAGTGATACAAACAAAACAGCCTTTTCAAGGGATTGGCTTTTCAAGCCTATTCTAATAAATGGTCCAAGGGAATGTCTCTCGTAAGTAGAGGTCAGATATTGAAAAAGGCCCCTTAAAGTGGGCTATGAAGTGTGACTTTCAGTGGAGAGGAGTCTAGATCTAGCTTTAATTCATCAGATGAAGAAAAAGAGGGATGAAAAATGTTGTATTTGTTTCAAACAAATTCAGGGTTTACAAACAAGAATCTTTTGTTACAGGTATAAATGTGTGAATGACCCATCTCCACTCCAGAAGATACTGGCATGGCCGGTTGTATCATATTGTTGCATAGTATCTTACAAATTTTAAGTGATAAAATTCTAATTAATAATGTCCATGCAAATGAGTCATTCAAATTTGCTATGTCCAAAGATTTCTATGCCACATTAAGTTCCATGGTATGGTAGCTATTTAAACCTAATAAAACATGCCTACTTTACTTTTTCTTTACTGTCACCAGTTTAGCTGGAAAATACCTTAAAAGAGCCTATCTCAATATCTGATGTCTATCAACTAAAGATAATCGCTCGAACAGTATTTCACAAAAATAGGCCAACGCCACTGCTCACAAGCATTTCTTTTTTGTGTATATCCACATGTGTTCAACATAGGGGGGGGGGGGGACCTGGCCTGAATAATCCAGACACATTCAACAATTACATCTGGCAACAAGTTTTGCATAGGGCATGGTTCTGCACATATACAACCTACCACCTAAGTACAAGTTTGTCTACACTGTTGCATGTATGGCATAATGTACCATGTTTACTATTAGCTTGTTGGTAAACAAGCTCCTACATCCATTACGGAGGCATTATAAGATTATCCACAGTGAATTAATATGTTGACAGAGTAAACCAGAAATCATGTAATTTCTACAGAAAAGGTACCTGAAAACCTTGCTTTAATGAGGTCCTCACAATTAAAACCGTTAAAATCTCTTTACCTAAAGCTAAATTTACTGTATGCTGCTTATAGCTAGTCTTCCCCAAAAATGGTGTTTGGTTAGTGATGTCTGACCAATTGGTGTTTAACATGATCCTGTAACAGAATGTATCAGGTTCATAATTCCCAACACCTGTCATAATGCAAAGGGTACAATCAATACATGGCCACAAATGACAACAGATTCTGAAGGGACATGAGTAATATTAGTTTAAACATGTATATGTGTCCCCAGATCTTTCACAAGGGTCAGAACAGATACTGCATTGCTATGGAAATGTGTCAATATTATGATGATCTCGCAACCAAAGTGCCATCAGTCAACATATGTTGACTGTTCACATGATAATAATTCAGAGTGAGTGTTAGTGGTGATTAAAAATACATATGTTCCTTTTTGTTAAGTTACACTGTCTGCATCACCTGTGGAACTCACAAGTTATGGACAGTTTAGAATAAACCTATGTAACTAGTCAGTTCCATTCCCTCATGTAAACCTATATATGTGCTTGGAAAATTTTATATTTAGTTATATTTTGAGAGAGGAAATAGTTATATAGGGTAGAGGATTATTGAACCTAATTTTCAACTTGGAAGGGAAATAAACACTTCCTTACACAGAATTATTTTAAAATATGAGAAAGCGTTCGTTTTACAACATAGCAGCTCCATTAATGGTGGTAAAGGTCATTAGTTTATGTCTCAGTTGAAAGCTTGTGATTGGATAAGAGCTCAATTTCTCTGTATATTGTTAAATAAATGAAAAGCAAACCTATGTCTCAATTCTAACATATTAAATAAAATAAAAGTGAAGGTAAAAGATGGAGGTAGTAATGAAGGATGACTGCCACTTCTGTTCCTTTAATGTGTACACTGAGTGAAAGTATCAGAACAGGACAGGTAGAGGCCATTTTTAGCTCAGCTGACTATAAGTCATCTGAGCTATAGCCGTGGTCCTTTGTCCATCGTCCGTCCGTCGGGCTGTCCGGCCGTCTGTCCGTTAAGAGGACACATTTTAATACCATTGGACCTACGAATCCAAAATTTTGCATTCTATCAGATGTCCCGAAAATCTCCTACCATACGGAAAATTGGGTCATTAGGACTTCGTTCCTTTGAGATATTAAGGAAAAACCTCCGTTTTCCATAAAAAGCCATTGTTACACTTCAAGGCTGCCTAATATCAAAACCACTGATCTGTTTTTGATCATATTTAGTATTCATATTCTTCCATACATTTTCTATGAACATACCAAAAATTAGGTCAGTATTGGGTATTATTTTGTAGTTATGGGCCTAAATATAATGCAATTTTCAAAAAAATCAGGAAATATATTTACTCACCTAACATGAGAATTGCTGAAGCTGGAGACTTTTTTTCAGGAATATAACTTTATTTAATCAAGATTCAGTTGTTTACCCAAAATTAGATCTGAATTTTGTAAATTTTTCAAGTTATTAGCATAAATAAAAAATTAATAACTTTAATTTTGTCCAACTTTGGCAATGGCATGTTTTTTCCCTGTAAGCACACTTAAATTCACAGCATATATACATAAGGATTTAATCTTTTAAAATCTGAAATTTCAAAGGAATTGATTGAAAAGAGTAGCTTTTATTTAAGTTTTCATACACCATGTCAAGTGTTGTTTACATCTAGCCCACCTAGTAACACAGCCTTCTCTTGCATTATGTAACCCACCCAAGGCAGCTTGTCTTGGCTCAGCTTGGCCACTACTAGCAGGCTACCCCTCTGCCCTGCAACCCCCCCCCCCCCCCAGATGGTGCATTAACTAGATGAATGCTATAATTTTCTGTATTTTATTTTATTCTTGGCTATGCTACATTTTAGATTATGTCCACAAAGTGGTGTATTGCTATGAAAGCGTGGATGTTTATCAGATAAGTAATTCCTTACTTCAGAAGAGTAAAAACTTCACCAGGTGTGAAATTGACTATTAATTCCAGTTATAAATTATAGCTGAGATAGTAATTAGCACAATGATATTGTTTGTCCCTCATTCAACCAACATTGTGTATATTTTATTTGAAAAGATGCTTTTAGTTTATCAAATTTACTGAATCTTTTATTTTATTTCGGTGAATGAAATTAAGCATGTACTGAAAACTCCCAATGTGCAAAACTTTTAAATAGTGATTCAAGGAATAATTTTGTAGATGCCATGTTGTGGCATTATTTTCTTTTAAATTCAGTTTAAACATTTGTGATTTAAAAATAATAAAATATATATGTGTATGCATAATATGACCCAATATGAGCTACATTCTGGATATATAATGATTGCAACTTAGAATTCTAATATTTAAACTTATATTTTCAGTTTTTTTATTACAAATTTATAAAACTTGTAAATAAAAAAAATGAATCAGATAAAAACTATTTATGGAAAAAGTGGATATGCTAAAAAAATAGGCTTGTATATAAACTTAAATGCATTATACCCTTGAAAGTGAAATAAAGGTATTAGTCCATTCTGTCCACTTGCCTGTCCATCGGTAAATTTTTCATATGCATCACAGTATCTCCAAACTTTTACTGTTTTTCTTCATGACAGTCTTGTCAGAGTATTAGTTTGCAATCATATATCTAGAACTTTTATATAACCAAGTAGGAGGGCCCCTTTCCTCTTAGGTTCTCATATGCTTATATAAATGAAAACATTACAATAGAATATTTTGCATATTTTGCATTTGCAAAAATTTCAAACTTCAGCTGAGCGCCGTGACCCATGGGTCTCTTGCTTCATTTTCATCCAGCAGTTTTTGACCAAAAGTTCAGATAAAAGTCAAATTTCAATAATCTTTACTGTGTAATGTTTTTGACAGAGCTTTCTGCTGTTGGATTTGGTTCACGGCATGTATTCATATTTGCTCATGACAAACCAAGCCCTTTGCTAACTTGAACAGTATAGTGGTAGAGCACATGCTCCTTACACAAGAGGTCTCGGTCTTAATCCCTCATGACGCACAAATATTTTACCCATATCTCTTTAATCTCAATGTGTATCAGAAGCTTGTTTTGAACTATGATCCAAATCACCAAAGAACATGTGCAGACTTTGTACATCCTTTTTCTTCCTACATGACTGGCTTGTGCCATGCAAGCTTCTCTTCCATCATTTATATTTTGCTGCAAGTGCCAGGCCAGCCTTGTTGTCTTCTGTATCTTAAGTAGCTGACAAATGAAGTCCCTTAATAGTATAGGACTATTTGTGGGATAATCCATACTGCAGTAGTCCTGCTACTTTTGTTAAAATTGTCTCCATTTACCCTTTGTTTGGATTGACCACTTTTGCAATATACAGCCACCAGGGGCTCCATGGATTATGAGTACTGGTACTACATATTTATCAGAAGGACATCCTCCACAACAGACCATTGAGCAAGACTTTTACTAAATGATTTTATTGGTTTATCTTTAGGTGATAGTTGGGCTGTTGCCAGTGCTTTGTAGCACAGAGATTTCTCGGTTTGGTTGTAACATAAAACTTACACTCCCCTCTTTGGATAATAAAAAAACCAACCTGGTGTTTTCTCAGTCTGTCTATCCCTGAGACTAGCATGATCTTTTCATAGATATTTTAAGGAAATAGGAATCTGTGAAGGTTACCATGACACTCAAACCATTTGTGATCAACAGCTGGTGAGAGGGAAAGAAATTTTGGATTTCATACTTGTGTTTGTTAATAGAGTTTCTGTTAAATTGCTTGAAAGTTTTATATTCTTAATGGTAGAAATTAATTAATTATAGATGAAAATTGGTAATTCATTAATAATTGTAATATAGAAAAAAAACCCCATAAAATTAACTTCTGAATTATATATTATTTAATGTTATATTGATTACATTTTAGATATAAGAATTTTGCAGATTATCACAACTTACAAGGAAAAATATCACTATAATGCTAACCATTATGGTGATATAGGAGCTAAGCTTAAATAATTCAGTATTAGTGATATTGTCATTATGGAAAACTAATATATTATTGGTAATAATTATTTCTTCTAGAATTACTTCCATCTGAATTTTTGAACAATGCATCAATTTTAACCAGAAACAAGAGATCCAAGCTCAGTTATATCAAGGACATGTTATGCCCCTATACGCCATATAGGCAGACAGGCCTGGTGACTGCATGTGCCAAAGTTCGGAACATATCTTTATGTTGCCAAAGCCTTAAGTACTGCAGCTCCTAGTCTCTAGAGTTCCTTTCTATTGTGGTTAGTTTGTGTTTTAAAAGGCTTTTTAACAATATTTGTTTAGAAAATATTACAGTGTTTAGTTTAATCAATGTTTTAAATTTTATCAGTATATTTTTATAACTAATGTAATGTTAATTTTAATGTATATTTATCTTAATGTCTTATGTGCAGTGCAGCTGAACTTTTATTGTAAAGGGTACTTGGGCTGTATAAATAAATATGAATAATAGTAAATAATAATGGTTCAGATTTGTATAGTCTTGGTCCCAGATCAGTATGGTCCAAATTTGTATGGTCCTGAACCAACATGTCCAGTAACTATGACCAGTGTTAAGCTGATTAACTGAGTATTCCTGCCATATTGCTTCCCACTGGGTCAAGTCATGAATTGTAAATTTAAAGCAGATGACATTAATAGAACCTGAGCACTAATAGATCAATACGACATATCAGGCTGATACTGGTGAAATGAGGAAAATAAAAATAAACAGCAGTCTGCTGTATACCAGTCAGTGTTAAATATAGTAAACATCTATTGATTTCTTCATAAAGCTCTCGTGTAGTTTCATGAGCCACTTTGGAGTATATTGGTATTTTCCACTTTTGAGTAACTATGTCACAGTTGGCTGCCCATGGCTTGGCACACATACAGTGGATTGTAGAAGGACATTGAACACTGATGGCTAAGTAAATGTGTCAGAATAAAATGTCAACTATGTCAGGGTAGAGCTATTTGTTTACACCCAAGTCTGGCAGCGAACACCCTCCTGTGACCTGCATGTTAAAGAAAAACAGAAAGAAAAATAAAGGGTACTTAGTAGAGAGCATACCTCCACCTAGACAAAATAACCTTGCTGGATTGGCCTAGGGCTGGCTTTATCTGGATCCCTACCAAAATTCATTTGGTTCTTCCCTGGTCCATGTCCCATCTTTCATTAACCATTGTGGGTGCTAAGTTAGTTGTTTTTGTGTAGTGCTGCTAATGGACAAACACAGGTAAAAGTATAACCCCCTTGGTGGAGGTAAAATCCAACTTTCCTGTCCTTATACATTTTGTCCTAGGCATAGGAGAACAGGTGATACAGTATGGACAGAGAACCCCAATGTGTAATCATGCCTTTAACATTAAGTTTTGTGGTAAACCTAATGGTTAGATTTGATGTGTCCCTTTAGACACTTTTATCACAGACTTGCTTTTTGTAATGTTTTAACCAATTTCTGTTGCTGCCATAAAATTTTATTATTTTTTTTTCATGGAAAATGGTTAGGGTGTACCTTCACAAGCCATCCATGATTCAGGCTGATGGTTTTAAGCACAACTAAAACATCAGTCAGCCCTTTAAATCAATATTAAAGGGGCCTATTCATATATCTGATGTATACACTTGTATGTTTAATGAAAATAGGTAAAAAAATGCAACTTTGCCCTTTGCAAAGGGCAGCTGTCACAGGGTCTTTATCAAAACTTTTCCTAACAGGAATTACTTAGTTCATTAATGTGTGTGCTGACCAAACCAGAAATGACATACATGCCATAGAAAAGGTAGGTGAATAGGTGGCATTAACAATTGTAATGAACCCACAACTTTAAAAAGAGAATTAAACTCATGTGCTATGCTTCATACAATTTGAAATTAAGAACTTGTTTTGTGAGCCAGGATGAAAACAGAACTTCTTGAGATATGAGATACACATATGTTTTCAGGTTTCATTTAGTTGACATTTGTTTTGCCTGTGATACATTTAACGCAATCATGACTCGTTCATTATCCTCTTAATAACATGATTTGACCAATTCTGTTTATTCACATTGAATATGGGATACATAATTATGCCAGATGACTATACATTTCTTGCAGGGCAAGTGGAACAATATCAGAAACGATATTTGAAATATCACTGGACCAGTTAATGACTGGACAAATATGTTCAGCACTAAAAGGCAATGGAAAATACCAACCAACTAAAGGGTTAGTCATACCAGTAGGAAGCTGTGGCTCCAAACAAGTAACACACACTGTTTGTATGGGATCTGTTTGTTAGTGAAACTAAATCTAATATTAAAGGCTGGAGGCTATCCTGTTCCCTTTATAACTAACACACAAAGCACACATCAACCTTGTACTTTTATGCTAGTAAATGTTTAACAGAGACACCCTAATTGCCCTGCTCTGTTCTGCCATCAGAAGTGGCCCGGATTACTAAAGTGAAATATTTATGACTGATATCACTTGGGGTTTAGCTCACTCAGTATATGTTTCACCAAACCATACATTGTCTGAGGCTCTAATGCTGAAAGCAAATTGAAAAAAAAAAACAACTGGTGTTAGATGAAAGCATAAACAATTTGTGTAATGGATCTGTTTTAGTTTATCTCTCTCTGTATCCATGTCACTTTTCATTCTTTGCTCAGTCATATTCCCCTGTATATAATAACGTTGAATACTCATATGAAATATACAGAACAACAGGAAAGTTTTGCATCAATGTCACTTGTGACAGAAGATTCCTTGATTGACAAAATTATGTTAATTTGCAACATTTAAATACTAAACTGAAAATTTAAATGCTGCTTCCTAGGACAGCGAATACCAGAGAATCTGTCTGTGGAGAGAGTTTGGTGCAAGGGGACATGTACCAGCAAACATTAAGCCGAATAACGCTTTTTTGGACCATACCCAAACCCTCATATTATAGTTTGATACTTTGATTAAATGTTACTTTGAGAAATGCTCTGATGAATATGTTTTGTTACTTCTAATAAAAAGCCATGTGTGATGAATCCGTGATAACAGTATTTGTTGGGCACCTTCTTTAAGGAAGAATGCTACAAGAGATGATTGAAGGTGATGTTGTTATATCATAAATAAAACTGACTCAAAAACTGAGGTATTGCAGTCTCAATACTGTGTAATGAATACAGAGCAAACACAGGATCAGTAATATCAGATCATTTATGACAACCATGTTATTGCTGAGGGATGACTTTAGGCGGAGCAACCATCTACGATGGCGATCAGACTAATATTGACCAGCTGACCCACTGTGTCCCACTTATTTGTCGCCATGGTGATGCAGTACTAGGGGGGGATGTATTTACACTTTGTATTTACTAGGCTAAGCTTCTGGACCAGTTGGTATGTTATTACAGCAACTAAGTGTAGCGCAGCTCATAGAGAAAGCTGTGGCTGAACTTATATCTCATAATTGCTTTCCTCAATAAAGAAATGCAAAGGTAGTATAATCAACTCTTTCTTTCTGTACATTTGAGTGTTTGTCCTTGGAAAAATAACAATATTTAATATATACATGTATATATACACACACACACACACACACACACACACATTCATTGTTTTTATATGTTCACTTATGTTTTCTTGTTCAGTACTTCATTTTTAGCTCAGCTGACTGTAAGTCATCCTAGGTATAGGTATGGCCCTTTGTTCGTCTTCCTTCCATGATCCAGCCTTCTGGTCGTCCATTAGCAGGGCACAAATCACAACCGCTGACCCTAGAAGCCTGTAGCTATAAATCTTAGGAGGTCCATAAAAATCTCCTTGGAAACCTGTAATTAGGTTACTGCAACCTATATTTATAGATTAGTCTAATTCACATCATTCATAAGAGGACTATTTTCATAGAGATTTAAGCCATGTCTTTCTGTATTAAAATTGAAAACTTAAGTTTTCACATATTCTCACATGAACCTAGCTTGTATTTAACAAAACAGTACATAACTAGAGGGCACCCAGCAGAGCTCATACCTCATACAAGGCAAAAACAACACATCTGGATCTGTGAATTTTATTTGATTGTTCCCTGGCCCATGTCCTACACATTACAAAGTTTTGCAGAAATCAGTTTTCTCGCGTAATCATCCGAACAAAATAGAAATCTGCATTATGAGGAATGCAAGCCTCCACCATATGGGGGGTCTATATTGTAGGATGCTACCAAAAGCATGTTTGCATTCACTTATTTGGCCCATATTCCCAGGTTTATTTGTGCATAAGTGACATTACATTTGTGTGCTGGATCTACATTAAAATTGAATAGATTTTTAGCTCAGCTGACTGTAAGTCATCTGGGCTATAGTGATCACTCTTTGTCCGTCACCATCTGTCCGTCTGTCTGTCCGTTCGTCTGTCCATTAACCAGGCACAAATCGTAACCGCTGGACCTAGAATTTTGTAACTCAACATTCTGAGAGGTCCATGAAAAATCTCCTTGGAAACCAGAAATTAGGTCTCTGTTACCCATATCCTTCCAGCTATGGGGCCCGAAAGTACCCCCCAAAATAGTAAAAAGATTCATACAAAAACTTCAATATCTCATTAACTACATCACTGATGGTCATTATTTTTGGCATACATATTGATCATGAGATGTTCCCTCAGTTCCTGCAGACTGGTGGTGCCACCTGTATTTTTCAATTTTTTTATGAATTTTTTTCTCTATTTTTGAGATCTGTAAAAATGTGAAAATCTGTTAACAGGGCATAAATTGTAAAGACTGGACCAAGAATCTTCATTCTTCACACATTGAAGACCTACGAAAAGTCTCCATGGAAACCAGAAATTAGATCTCTGTTACCCATATCCTTCAAGCTATGGGGCCCAAAAGTACCCCCCCCCCCCCTTAAATAGTCAAAAATTACATACAAAACTTCAATATCTCATTAACTACTTTACTGATGGTCATGATTTTTGGCATACATATTGATCATGAGATGTTTCATCAGTTTCTGCAGACTGGTGGCGCCACTTGAATTTTTCAATTTTTAGCTCAGCTGACTATAAGTCATCTGAGCTATAGTCGTGGTCCATTGTCCGTCGTCCGTCCGTCTGTCCGTCCGTCCGTCCGTCCATCCGTAGATGTGGCACGTTTTGAAACCGTAAGACCTAGGAATCCAAAATTCAGCATAATGTTAGATGTCCCCAAGATCTCCTACCAAGCCGAAAACTGGGTCTTTGCGACTTCATTCCTTTGAGAAATTAAGGAAAAACCTCAATTTTTTATTAAAAACCTATATTCACACTTCAGGACTGCCTAATATCAAAACCACTCATCTGTTTTTCCTCATATTTCCTATAAATAATCCTCTATATAATTCCTATGTACATGCCAGAAATTAGGTCTGTATTATATAATTTAAAAAAGTTATGGGCCCAAACATAATGCATTTTGTAAATAATCAGGAAAGAAATTTTATCACTTAACACAAAACTTGTTAAAGCTAAGCACTTTTTTTCCAGTAATATTACTTTTATTAATCAAAATTAAATTGTATACCCAAAATTAGATCAAAATCTTTTAAATTTTTTAAAATATTAGCAAAAATACAAAATTGGTACCTTAAATTTTGCCCAACTTTGACCATGGCACGTTTTTTTGCTGTAACTGCTGTGGATTTAATTTTCACAGCATGTTTTTGTTAGCATTTCAACTGTTAACACCAAAAATTTGAAACCAGTTGATCAAAAAATGTAGATTTTATTCAAGTTTTCAAGCACCATGTCACATATTGCTAGTGTTATGCAGTTTGCTAGAGCTCAGCTCCCCAGCTTCAGCTCTAAGTTCCTTAAATTTGGCATACAGTTAGATTTCTCCAAAATCCCCTACCATGCCAAGAATTTGGTCACTAGGACTTAATTCCTTCGAGATATCAATGAAAAACTTCATTTTTCCATTAAAAACCCATTGTTACACTTTAAGACTGCCTAATATCAAAACCACTGATCTGACTTTAATCATAAATAATATACATATTTTTCTATACATTCGCTATGCACATGCCAGAATGATGTCAGTATTGCATAATTGTTTTAAGTTATGGGCCCAAACATAATGCACTTTGTAAAAAATCAAGAAATATATTTACTCCCTTAACAAGGACATTGCTGAAGCTAGAGATTTTTTGTCAGGGATGTAACATTATTTAATCAAGATTCAATTGAATACCCAAAATTAGTTCTGAATTTTTCATATTTTATAAGTTATTAGTATAAATATAAAATTAGTACCTTAAATTTTGCCCAACTGTGACCATGGCACGTTTGTTTCCCGTGAGCACTGTTGATATAATTTTCATATCATGCACACATAAGGATTTCAGCTTTTTAGTTTAGAAAGCTTAAAGAAATTGGCCAAATATTGTTGCTTTTATTAATGTTTTTTATGAGACCCTGTCAGACTTTGGCTCTCTCCAGCCCCTCTTGAATCACCTGTATGTTGACCTTGTTGACCTTTCATCAAATTATGCACGCTTGAGGCGAGAATCCAGGCAGCTTATGGCCAGCCACAGTTGATCCAGGTGTCCAACCCAACTCATCTAGTAGTTTTAACCAACAACATAACAATAAACATTAAATTAATAAATTTTTATTGGTTTTTAATAACAAATTAAAGAAAAATAGAAAAGGAATTTGTTAGTTTATAATAACAGGAAATTAACTTGCAGTTATTGATGATATAAGAATCTTGTATCGATGGGTAGAATGTCACATATTCCAAATAACACCATGCAGTCACCTATGGCATTTTCAGTTCAATTTTAATGATAAAGAAGTAAATCATATTATTCATTACTAATCATTAGGGATTATATGAAGGAAATTAATGATAGACAAAGATGCAGTTGATAATATTAATCTAGATTCCTACTGTGTCTAGTGTGTACATTGATGTGAAATAAGTCCAGAATAAATTTTTTACAGTTATTTTTTAATATAAATAAAAGCCATAAAACCAGGTACTTATGATCATTATTTAAATGTGTGAATTTTGTATATTCTGGATTCTCAACATCATTGTTTGGTGAAAACTGAATAAATACCAGACATGGTGCGAATACTTTGTAATTGTATTTAAATATGAATATGATTATGTACTCCATTAAATTTCTTGCATAAAGAATGGGAATTCAGGTAAAAATGAAAGTATATGAATACTCGTGCAAATACTTTCAAAATGTATTCATGAATGCATTCATGAATATATTCTTTAATATTATTTTAATAATCATATCAGTTATATTTCATTTTAAAAAATCATATGATTCTCTTATTATTTTTAATAAAAATTATATTTGGGACAATATTTGTAATTTTTTTAAATAAATAGTTAAAATCTTATATTATATGTTCTGCTTATAAGTTATATGGCCAAGTCAAAATCTGTGTGACAGTAGTACTCCATTTGTTAATAAAATAAATGAAATCAATCCTCTTCCCTGTCTCCAAAGGTACTATCAAAATCATACATAAGCTAAACAACAACAACTCATAATACAGCTTATATTTATTACCACACAAAACCAGTATGTGCCTCATTTCTAAATAATATTTTTTTATCATATATAACAGCTGAGCGTCGTGACCCATAGGTCCCTTGTTTTACAAATTGTTTTCTCTATTTTAGAGACCTTTAAAAATGTGAACATCTGTTAACAGGGCACAAATCGTAAAGACTGGACCTAGAATCTTCATTCTTGACACAGTGAGAGACCTATGAAAAGTCTCCATGAAAACCTGAAATAAGGTCTCTGTTACCCATATCCTTTGAGCTGTGGGGCTCCCAATTATCCCCCAGAATAATGGAAAATTTGATAAAAAAAACTGCAACATCTCAATAACTACAACACTGATGGTCATGATTTTTGGCATACATATTGATCAAGAGGTGTTCCATCAGTTCCTGCAGACTGGTGGCATCACCTGTATTTTTCAAATTTTTACAATTTTTTTTTCTCTATTTTTGAGACCTTTATGTATGTAGTTATCTGTCAACAGGGTACAAATCATAACAACTGGACCTAGAATCTTCATTCTTGACACACAGAGAGACCCATGAAAAGTCTCCATGGAAACCTGAAATAAGGTCTCTGTTTCCCATATCCTTCAAGCTATAGGACTCCAAAGTATCCCTTTAGAATAATGGAAAATTTGATACAAAAGCTTAAGTATCTGAACAACTAACGCAGAGATCACCATGATTCTTTGCATGGATATTGATTATGAAGTGTTTCATCAGTTTCTGCAGACTGGTGGTGCCACCTATATTTTATTCAATTTTTGGAATTTTTTTCTCTGTTTTTGAGACCTTTAAGGATGCTGTCATCTGTTAATGTGGCACAAATTGTAACAACTGGACCTAGAATCTTCATTCTTGTCATGCAAGGAGGCCCATGAAAAGTGTCTGTGGAAACCAGAAATTAGGTCTCTGTTGCCCATATCCTTCAAGCTGTAGGACTCCAAAGTATCCCTCAGAATAATGGAAAATTTGATACAAAAGCTGAAGTATCTGAACAACTATTGCAGAGATCACCATGATTCTTTGCATGGATATTGACCATTAAGTGTTTTTAGCGAACCTGTGAGCTTATGCGATGGTGCGGCGTCGTGCGTCGTATGTACGTTAACCATAGCTATCTCCAAAATGACAGGAGCTAGCATCACCAAATTTTTTGCAAATAATCAGTCATCCAAAAAACTATATCGGATTTTGTTTATTTTTTTTTCTAACTGCATTTTCTTAGATTTTATAGGGAAAAAGCTAAAAAAGCTTTAAAAATCTTCTTCTCCGAAACTGTCCAGCCAAATTGTCCAATATTTCACAAAAATGATCCCTGGAACAATCTTTCTCAAGTTTGTTCAAATGGTTTCCAGTCGATGATTTTTTGCAGAGTTACAGATGGTTGAACTTTGTTAACTGTGCAAAAAAGCATATTAAAATTTAAATCTCAGAAACGGCTGGAGCTATCATCACCAAATTTTATGCCAATGTTGGTCACATAGGTCATATCTGAAATTGAGGTATTGGTGGCGCCACCTGCATCGGCCTTTCTTGTACGGGGTCATCAGTGCCTGTAAGACACTGAGGGCTACAAAAAACTTCTTCTCTGAAACCATATGGCCAAAATCTTTAATATCGCACAGAAATGATCCTAGCTTTCTGAAGTCCGTTCAAATGGTCTCTTTTCAGTGACTTTTGGCCAAGTTATGGGAAGCTGAATTTAGTCATATGCCATAACAGCCCATTTTAGCTCAGTGGCTACAAAGATCTTCTTCTCAAAAACCACTGGGCCAAATTCTTAAATCTCACACATTAATTATCCTCAGATGTTGATAATTTAAGTTTGTTCAAATGGTTTTGGTGCAGTGCTTTTTGGCTGAGTTAGGGAAGCTGAACTTAGCCAGTTTGCTGTATCTTCCTATATGAGTTATAAGCCTGCGAAATGTTTTTCGACTGATGCCACTGAAGCCAGTTTGTTAAATATTTTACAAGAATAATCCCTACAATAATTCTTATAATTATTGTCATTAATGGTTCCACATGAATGCTTTTTGGCTTAATTATGGAAATTGAATTGAGTCAATTTACCATATTTGTTAGCTGTGTTATGCTGTTACATCTAGCCTGGCACCATTTAATCAGCATCTATTACATCATGCCACTAGACATTTAGATTTCAGATTATCTTTGGTAAATATTGACAAGAAAGTTTTTTTAAAAGCTTTTAAAAAATTTAGATTTATGATTTAAATTATTATACCAGGCAATGTTACAATTATGGATATTCAGCTCTCTGTGGCTATATAAAAACAACTGTACGTGGATTATAAATTATTGGTATCCCTACTCAACTTAATTCAACAATTTGCCATCAGTGAGATATATCTTTATTTTAATTTTGCATTCAGTATGCATCCGTAATAATTTTTCATATATTCCTGATTTCTTTTTTATAAAAAGTCAGCTGAAAAGCATTTTGTATTGGGAAAATAAATTTCAGAGTTATTTCAAGTAGGGACCTTTGACTTAAGAGGATCAATATTAAATTTAAAAAATAAACCTCCATTCATACTCCCAATCTTTGCACAGGTTCGCATTAGGCCTGTAGGCATGTTATTAGTTTCTGCAGACTGGTGGAACCACCTGTATTTTTTTAAAGTTCATGCATTTTTTCTCTATTTTTGAGATATATAAATACAGACACAATCTTGGCCTGTTGGTTAATCTGTTTGATGCTTCAGTTGAATGGGTATATACTAACATTCAGATGATAAAATTTCCTTTTGCGAATCTCTTCCCAGTCATGACCCATGGGTCACTTATTTATTCTTGGCACATTCCCAAAATAAACCCGAAAATTTCATGAGATTCCTTTCATGATTGAGTAAAATTATGTTGTGAACAAACACACACACACAGGGATGAATGCATACCCTCCTGGAGGCAACAAAGAGACGAGGTGAAAGCATGACCTCATTGGAGGTAACAAAGCAAATGATCTTCTATAGGACCACACAGAATATAGTGTATGATAGCAAACCTGACATATTAAAAACATGCTCGCATTGAAGCATGCTTCACTTCAAGAGCAGCAGGGTACAACTTTACAGTATTTCACAGAGTGGATTCTTTATCAGTGGGACTGTTTGGTTTGTCAGGGAGAATATACAAGGAATGTAAAAAGTCTCTGTGTGTGGGAAGTTTTGACCTTCAGGGCCCTTAAGTTATATCCCCTGGGGAAACACCACAAGTGGCAACTCTTATCTTTATTGATTTCAATCAAAATTTACAATGCTACAATGGAGAGGCCCCATTCCTTTGGCTGTCGGTCATATTAATGATAACCCTTGGTTCTATGTCAGGTCCAACAACATAACAACATACAACTACAATAAAATATCTTGATTAAAAATATAATGTGGATCCTAAAAATTATTTTGACTAAAATGTTTGTGGTTTCATATATATATATATATATATATATATATATATATATATATATATATATGTCCAGGCCCAAATTAGAATCTTGCCCAATTTAAAACTTGGCCAGCCAAGATCAGAATTTTGATTTGGACCGGCCCACATCAAAAATCTAATCTGGGCGAGACCAGTTTTAAACTGAACCAGCCCAGATTAAAATTTTGATCTGGGCCAGTCCAGATTAAAATCCTGTGGTGGAGACTTCAGGATTTAAATCTGCTCTGGACTGATTTTAAACTGGGCTGACCCAGATTAGAATTTTGATCTGGGCTGGTCAAGTTTACAATCCTGTGATGGACTGATTTTAAACTGAGCCAGCCCAGATCAGCATGGTTGGTTCACTCTTCAATTTAGATTAGTAATCAGTTATTAGATTAGCTTTTTTTTAAGTTATTAACCCCAAAGTGAAACCTCCACCATGTTTGTCACCCTCTGAAATAAAATTCTAAATCAAATTTTCATGCATGTTCACCTCTATTTTTGAGACTGCCAAATGACAGCAATCATATAATTTTCCATCCGTGGATTTTCTGCTATTGAAAACTACAGTAATGGTATCACAAACCTCTCCCTAGCCCCATGTTAGGGTACAATGTCATGCTGCTCACCCAAATGAGCATCAAGACTGATAAATTACTTTTGTTCACTAAACATGAGTAAAGCTGGTATTAAATTATGCATGTATATATTTAATATTACACATGTAATTTTGATAATCAGAACAGATAATTATCTCAGTTAAGTTGAAAATTTTGATATTAAGTCAAGTAGATGTCTCAGAACTGACACATATTCTAAACTGTGATTAATTATGGTAGTTGGTTTAGGTGTAGTTGATGTGAATAGATGAAACCAAAGAAGCACATTACATTTGTTCGTTAGCTATTTCCTCACTAAAATATTTTAAATGATCTTGTTCATAATGTGTTTTGTTCCCTTCAGATTGGTGTATCTGGAATAAATGTGTAATATATTATATGATTCAAGATGATAAAAATCAAGCTAGCCTAAGATTAGATGAAGATTCTCATCTGGTTAGGCCCAGTTTAAAACCAGTCCACGACAGGATTGTAATCTTGACTAGACCAGATCATAATCCTAATCTGGGCCGGCCCAGTTTGAAACCAGTCCATCACAGGAATGTAAACTTAACCAGCCCAGATCAAAATTCTAATCTGGGTCAGCCCAGTTTAAAATCAGTCCAGAGCAGATTTAAATCCTGAAGTCTTCACCACAGGATTGTAATCTGGACTGGCCCAGATCAAAATTTTAATCTGGGCTGGCCCAGTTTAAAACTGGTCTGGCCCAGATTAGAATTTTGATCTGGGCTGGTTCAAATCAAAATTTTGATCTGGGCTGGCCCAGTTTTAAATTGGGCCAGATTCTAATCTGGGCCTTGACATATATATTGTATATCTGTCCTTAGGTAAGAAATATGGATCAAGAAGTATGAAAGTATGAGTGCAAGTAAAGACTGACTTTAATTTATTGCATCATTTGTTGTCTTAATTATAATTACCTATAATAAACTGTATAATTGTAAATTATACAGAAATTTAATCTTTATTTTAAAAGATAAGTAGGATGGCCAGTTTCTATTAAAACAACAGGGCTTGACACAAAGGTTATTGAACATTTTAAATGTACATCAATTTCAGATATTTGAAAAAAAAAAAGAGAAAGGAAGGACCCAATGCTCGCCTCTGGATTTTTCCCATAATATAATACTGGAAAAGCTAGATTTATGCTGAAATCATACATGAAACTTTTTGAAATATAAGAGTTCCTTTCAGCTGCAAACCCTGCAGAGAGTATTCCTATAAAATATAGGGACTTCACAAATAAATTTCTTGTATAAATATGGAACAGTTTGCAACCTTGAATTGCCTGCTTATAAAGAATAATCTACTGTAATATTTAACATTTTGCAGTTTATGCCATGTTGCAATTTCACTAATATGCCCAAGACTGTTTTTAGAATTGTTGAACTGACTCTTGTAAAAACTTTGACTGATCAAAGAGATATTATTGGGCATACATGATGAAAACACTTTAATGACTGCTTAGAACTGAAAACAGACAAAACCCTCATAAAAATCAATAAAAATTATGACCATGAAACCTTCTTTTACCAAGAGGCCCTATGCAAGCGGGTTGCCTGGCTGGTGTGCTGTCAGTCAAGACAAAGTATAACAACATTTGCTCTGGGCGGTCCTCTGTTTTTATTCTGTTTTCCTGATAGTGGATACAAGGCTCTGATAAAAGAGTCTTAATGTCATATAAGGTTGATGGAGTGAGAACAAATTCACCTGTTATTCATTAAGAGTAGGTGGGGGAATACTTGTCAGAACTGATTAATGGGAACACCTTTACCATATTAATATTATGTAGACATTAAGATATGGAATCATAAAGTAGTTTTCAGTGATTGTGTTTCTGACATGAATATTTCTTTAATTACAGGCTGCCAGAAATGGAGATGTTGAAGGGATGACGATGCTCCTAGAGGGGCTGACGGGCAATGTGAAGAAAAAAGTCAACGCCAAAGATGATGAAGACCTGAGTGCCTTACACTACGCAGCTCGTTTCAACCACTTCCCTGTGGTCAAACTTCTTATTGAATATAAAGCAGGTATGCCTCTCATTACTCCCAGTGATAGTGTTGTCTCTAGGGGGCTGTATCAGTGTACCAATATATCAGTACAATTCAATATGTTACATCCATATAGTTCGCAATACTGTCTGGGTTCATATTCACTAGGGTTTCAAATTTGTAATATTTGCAAAAGGAAATTATCATGAAAATTTAATCTTTGGGGATAAGACACATAAACTAGACAGGAGAACATCTTGTTTAAATCATCTATGCATGTAGTGCCACAAGGCAAAAATTATTGACATAATTATGGATATCAACAAATATTTTTCATGTTATAAAAATGTCAGAGACTGATATTGTGAACAATTTGATAACTTTTAAATGATGTGCATAAAGAAAAAGGATTTCCAAATCGTCAGTGTTTGCTTGGTTCTTCCCATTTAGTAAAGATTGTCAGAAGTTATTGACTGTTTTATACAATAAAGGATACATTAAATGTTATTTATTATATGATGAGAGAGAGAAAATTGTACCCTCGCAAAACACTAGAAAATGAAAATTTCGAAATTGGAGCCATGCAACTACATTATGCTTTGCAGGCTGTATTGTCATATTGAGGAAATACAACGGCTGCTGACATACAATTCTAACTATAAATTAAATCCTAAACTATTTATAAAGCTAAAGCTATGTTATGTTTGTTATTTTGGTCTTTCTTGTCCTTGCACAGCAATTCATTATGTTACATATATACCTGCAGGGTTAAATTAATCAGAACTGCCTGTTCAACAACAGATGAAACCCTGTGGTTTCCATGGGAGGAAAGCAATCCAATAAATGAAAGCAGTTGAATTATGATCAGTGGGTTCTGTGTTCTTGGATATACTTGAGAACTGTATAATTAGAAGACATAAAATATCAATCATAATGATCTCATATGCAACAGCATCAGAGACCTGGCTGCCATTAAGATGTGTTTATTTCTCTTTATTTTGTCCAAACAGTTTCTTTTATTATATTTCTGGTTGTTTATAGATGTTAATGACAAAGACGAGGATGGTGCCACGCCCCTTCACTTTGCTGCTCGTTACAAGCGCATGCGGCTCAAACACTCTCATAGTGAAGGAACTTTCTCAGTAAGTCTTAACAGTATCTATAAAGCTTAATCCTAGAGCAAGATATAACAAGGACACTTTCAGTGTTGTGTGTTTTGTGTGGAGAAAACCTGGCATTATAAATTCAGGCCATGTACAGTTTTGTGTCTTAGATGAGGATGATATGTTTTAATTGTCAATAAAAGCAATTTTAAATTAATTTTATTAATAAGACAAAAAATCTACATCCAACGCTGCTCATTTCCTGCCACAATGAGCTGTAGATACTATTGCCAGATCACAGTTTCTAGGGTTAGTGAATTCTAATTTGAAATCCAGACAGGTTGTGATAAGATATCCTGTAGTTCACAGTGTGTGTGTGTTTGTTTGTAGGATGGTATTCCTCTGCCCCTGGAGGATGAGATTAATCCAGACGAGAGTGTGATTCTGTATCTGGTTAAAAATGGAGCCCATATTAACTCCAAAGACATCTACGGCTGCACACCCCTCCACTTTGCTGCCATGAGAGGGAATGAGGTTGCAACCAGGGAACTGTTGTCATGTAAAGATATACGCATTGAGGTAAGAGTCTAAATATCACTTCCCTATTCAACAAAGTTTACAATTAATGTGTTCACCCTTGTATTTTTGTTTGCTTGTTCACACCATCTCTTAAAATAGCTTCAAAAGAATTTCAGTTGAAAGTTCAGAAAGGATTGAATGGAGGAACAACTGATTAATGTGTTTGTTGTTCACATTGGATGTATTTGAGACAGTATTAGAGGAAATATGCCTGATTTCATTGCATTCTTGTTACCTTTATCTTTTCTGTCATAAATTTTAGAGGAAGAAAAAAGATAACTTACTGTACTTATTTTATCAATAATATATATTTTTTATTTCTTCTCATTTATTTGTTGTTCAAAATAATTTCAGGCAGCTTAACTAATCATAATGAAATTAACCTTGAAAATGTCCACGAGTTAACAATTTTAAAAGGTAGTTAATTTCTTTCTAAGCATCAAATGTAGAACATGAAGATTTGTGCAGAGTGAAGGCCACCAGGCCATCATGACAAGATTTGTTAGTTTATGCTGAAACTTACAGTGGTGGGATTTAAACATCTGTAGTGCATGATTCAAGATATTTTCACAATACAGTGAAACCTTGCCTGACAACCACCTCTGTTTAAGGACCACTGCAAAATAATGACCTCTTGTTCACAGTTCTAATTCTTTTTTGCTCTTTACATAGAGCTTTGCTTAGACGACTACTTAGAAAATGTTACCACTTTATTGAGGTCCCTTAGATGGCCATATTTTCGAGATTTTACTTAAATTTCGTAAATTTTCTCTTTGTTTCCAGGAGCAAGACATGCAGAGAATGACTCCGCTTCACCTGGCAGCCACCCATAATGAGGTGGAGATCTGTTACATGCTGCTTCAGGCCAAGGCTAATCTCAGGTGTAAAGATGAGGATATGGCCACCCCGCTTCATTATGCCTGCATGGAGGGCAACCTCCAGGTCACCAAGATGTTGTTTGATGCTGCTCAGCAGATGGACCACTGGGTGACGGTGAAGGAGGTAATGAAGAGTTCAGTTTGTCCTGTCAGATCACTCCAGGGTCTGAAACATAAGTCAGTTCTTCTTATGGGTACTTAACTACTCCTGGAGAATAAAGAAGGAAAGGAAAACATTGAAAGGCCACAAATATTTTACCAAATGTTGTCTAAGCTATAGCAGTCACTCTTTGGAGTCTTCTATTGATTTGGTTATCTTTCTGTTTGGTTGTCTGGCAGGCTGGCAATAAACAGGACCAAAGTTGTAACCATTTGGCCATGAAACGTCATAATTAAAACCAAGGTAGTTCCTTCGGAAAAACATTTTAGAACCTGAAATCAAAACACAATGACCTGTGATCTGCAAGCTACAAGGCAAAATCACATAGTTGGGAAATTAATTCAGTGGGGTTTGGAAATAATTTGAAGCTTTGCCAATCAGCTTTTTATGAATCACTCAAAAAACTGACCACAGCAGTTGTTAACTTCTTTTCTTCTTCAGATGGTGATGGACCAGGACTGTACAGACAGCACAGCACTCCACCTGGCGGTGGAAAACGGTAACTTTGAAGTGGCCAAGCTGTGTATTGAAAAAGGTAATCTTTCAGTAAACACATGAAAATTATTCTTGATGCCAGTTTCATTACATTGATTAAGTATAGGTCACCTGGGACTGTGCATAAAGTAAAAGATGTGTGACAACAATGTCATTCTCATCTGACTTGACACTTTGCCTTCCTGGTCTTTCAGGCCTGTTCATACTTGTTGCTTTTCTCTGCTCCTTGGGGAGCATACAATTCAAGCAGCCATAATAGGCACTAGAAGGTTGTTCTTTCTACATTTGCCTGTTGTACATGACCAGTACCCATTCACTCCTTGATCGAGTGAGTGCACCCTTGTGGTAAAGATTGACCAGGAGTCTTAATAGGGAAGGCAGTCAGAACTAGACGTGCTACCACAATCTTGCGATCACAAGTACAGCACCCTGGCCAGTCCACCACTATGCTCCACAAATATGAACATGTCATATTCAAGCCAAAACCAACAGGCATCCTTAGTGGGATGGACTATAAAGCTTTCACCACCAACTGTTCACCAGACCTTGCCAATCTGGTTTTAGAAAATCTGGAATTTTATGAAGCTGAAAAAAATCTGTTGGACGGATAACACAATTTGGCAAAAAGATTTGATATTTTTTATGTTACTGTTTCCTGGACTCTTTTTATTTCTGCAGCCTGTCAGGCCAAAATGTTTTTGTTTTAAGGGAGTTTTCATGACATCCAGTCAGCAGCTATTAACTGTACTTTGTTGTGGCACTGAAATGTGACAGATAAGCTCCATCTCAAATATTAATATGGTTTCTTATATTTTTATGGTTAGAATTATTGCCATTTGCCCTTGCTGTTCCTTTGTTCTGACAACAACACAATCATGCTTTGACTTATTAGGAATTACATGGGGAAATAATGTTGCATTTATAATGAAAAACAAATTTCAGAATGTTTGTAGATTATTATGATGCAATAAAATATTTCCTTCTTCAAATTCCAGTATGAGTAACTGTATGGTTATTCACAGGTACATTGGATGCATGGAAGGCCTTTAGATAATTGTCAAATATTTGTTAATTTTAGGGGCCAATGTGAACACACATCGTAACAATTACACGATGCCGCTACATTTAGCAGCAGTGTCTGGTAATAAGGATATTGTTAAGCTCCTGCTCGAAAACGGAGCCCGTATTGATGCCTTAGACATCAACCAATCAACAGCTTTACACAGAGCAGCAGCGTTTAACCATTCTGATGTTGTCAGCTATCTTATTGCACAGTGAGTCTGAGTTTCTTTTTACAAAATTGGAATGTTTTGTCATATTGACATAGCAGTCCATGTACACAAGGCAGCACTTACAGATATAGGGACTGTGGTTTGCTTCATAATTGCGAGGTTAAAACTGATTGAAGAAAGAAAAAAAAAAGAAGAAAGAAATTGTTTTTTTCTTGTTTTATGGTACCTAAGATTAACCCCAACCCTACCCCAACCAAAAAACCTGTACTGAAGTATTGACGTATAAAAATAAACTTAAAGCATACTGAACTTTAATTTTTGCTATTTGGAATTTTCTGATAATTAATATATATTACATTATATATATATATAAATTAGCAGGGAAGCAGTGAATGTTACATTTTAAGCACTGAAAGTTACATTTGTGTGTAAAATGTAATTTGTGGCAAAAACATAATAGCTGTGTTACTTTAATATCATAGTTTTGGTGTTATTTTTATAATACAGTAATGAAATTAAATATATATCTGATGATTTTAACTTCTCAGTTAGGATTTCATATAAATTTAGAATGCTACAATGCAATTACTTCCATGCACTGTCAGAATTTGTAATTGGAGATTATAAGAATAATGAATTCAAGAATTTGTAATTGGGGAGTATAATAATAATGTACTCAAGAATAGATAATTGGGGTTTATAATAATAATTTATTCAAGAATGGGTAGTTGGGGTTTATAATGAAAATGTATTCAAGAATTGGCAATTGGAGATTATAATAATAATGTATTCAAGAATAGGCAAATGAAGATTAAAATAATAATGCATCCAAAAATATGTAATTAGAGATTATAAAAATAATGCATTAAAGAATTTGTAATTGGAAATTTTAATAACCATGCATTCAAGAATTTGTAATTGGAGATCATAATAATAATGTATTCATATATTTACTACAGAGGTGCCAGTATAGAGAGGACAGACAAGGACAATTTCACCCCGTTGCTAATAGCAGCCTGTCAAGGTCATAAGGACACAATCAGCACTCTCCTGCAGAAGAACGCCAACATCTTCGCCGTTGACAAACATGACAAGACTGCTCTGTTCTGGACCGCTGAGGAAGATAAATTAGATGCTCTCATGGTTGGTGCTTCTTTCATCAAATTTAAGACTGAAAGAGTTAATTACAATTACAATCAGGATTATCACTTAATGTAGCACACTAAGTCTTAAGTGCTGACTGAAACAAGTCATTTGATATATCATCAGTGTTTCTGAGACTCTGGGGTTGAGGATTCCATAACATAGGAGCTACTTGTACAAAACAACCATGAAGTGTTGAAGACAAATCACACCTGACAGGATTCAGTAACTTGCCAGCTATTGCTGACCTTGACTGTATTTATGATTAATTAAAGAGCTTCAGATATTCTGGTGCTGCTCCCTATATGCAATTAACAGTTATGACATTTGATTCTGTATGGTTTTTCGTATTGAACAGAACTCTGATAATTCAGCTAAGGGCTATTGGCATAACATAGAATGTGAAGAAAATGATCCTCTTTGCTTGTCTGAATTGGGTTTTATACATAGATGGCTTTTGTAGTGAGCACTTATTTTGATTGGTCCAGTTAACAGAATGAAGCTTACTTTGATTTTATTAACTTATCAAAGGCACATTACATATGAAATAATTTAAGGCATATAGGCAAAACTTATAGCTTATAAAGTAGATACAGGGAATTTTGTTGAAGCATGTCACTTATGAAATAAATTTAGGCATATTTGTTAAGTTAATACACTAAAAGAAAGGCATTTTGGTGGAGGTTGATTTGTGAGAAATAGTGAAGAACTAGGTAGGCATAGTAATTATTGTTGGATTAACTTCAAGTGATCAGAAATCTGACATATTCAATGTGTTTGTGTGCTCTGCTATAATATAACTTCTACCCTCTGGTTAGATTTGTTTTGTCCTTGCAGGAACTGTTGAATCAGCCAGAAAGCAGTGCCCTACTGGATGCCACAGACAGATATGAGAACACCCCTCTGCACATAGCAGCAGAAAAAGGCTATGTTGGCATCTGTAGGGTGGGTAGGAAAGTCATTCTGAAACCCCCATTGGGACCCTGTGCTGTTACAGCTCACTGCTTGCTTATTTTTCTGCATATTTTTCATGTACATTAAACTTTAAACTCATTAGTCAATAATGAGAAAGGACTAAAAAATAGTGCATTGCCTGTCTGTGTTTCCATCTCTCCATGTATAACTTGTGATTTAAATGTCTCAAGTTTTACTGGGTGCATATAGACATTGTTTGAAAAATTAACACCATTAAGTAGAGTTTTAAGCATGTTTAATGTCATGATCTTCAGTCTGTTGCATTACCCCCATTCAGTATGTCATACAATTAAGTTACATTCATTTGGTTAAGACTACATATAAAGAAACTACCCTAGTCCTATGAGTTTTGAAAATTCAAGAGGAAAAATTAAGTTTTCTCTTGCAGTGTGAACCTTTTTGGATCTTAACTTGCAAAAACCAGTAATGAAACATAAATCTTTTACATTTACAAATAAAATTATTATTGTAAAAGGAAACTGTATCTTCTTTGTGATGTTTTTCTTGAGGCAGGCTCTACTGAATGCTAAGGCAGACATTGATGCCAAAAATGAAGAGGAACAGACACCGCTCCACTTGGCAGCAAAACACGGAAAAACAAAGTGAGCACAGTTATGTCAGTGGTCAGGCTACTGTATCTATCACTCCTGGATTCCAAAAGTATACATTCCTCTGCCCCTTTTGTCAGCATGACAAAATTCACAATAATTTGTTCAGACACAAATAATGCCTCCAGAAAAAGTATATGGCATGATTAAAAGACCAATACACAGATTAAGCAGTGGTCATGCTAACAGCATGATGCTATATGTATATTATTTATTTCACTCCCCCACTGCTTGAAAATGACATGAGGCAACATAGCCTATAAATGGCCCCCAAACACAGGGCCAAAAATGTCACTCATGAGAGCAGGATCTCAGAACACTGTTGATGTTTGTCAAGTTTCTATATTTTTTTTTCTCAATCAAAGTCATAGCATGACTTGTTCAAGCAATATGGTGTCCTCCATGGGTTCCTCATTGCCTTTGTTATTCCTGACAAGATCATGCAGCTAGCTGTGGCAAGCAGTGAGTAAGTTGAATGAGTAAGAGGAATGTACCATGACCAGTGTCAAGAGTGCAAATGATCAATAAATTAGAGAAGTCAGATGCTTCTTTTCAGAAAGCCATGCTCTGATGAGGACTATATTTTGTATTAGGGCATGTCAGAGCCATTGATAATCACATTAGTCATTGACAGTAGAATTGTTTCTTATCACAGTCATTTCTAATTAAATCTGTCAAATTTGATCAATTCATGTATCACACCAGCCCTAATTTATCAAGTGTAACACTACATGCTATTGACGGCGGGTGTTTGTTTTGTTAGTGTGGTGAGGGAGTTTGTCAGTCGTTTCAAGATGGTGATTAACGACGAGGACGAGGACTCCAACACGCCTCTCCACTTGGCAGCTCTGGCTGGACACAATAAAGTACTTTCTGTTCTGATAGATGCTGGAGCAGATATTGAAGCCAGGTGAGTGTGCCATCACTTTGCTCCAGTCACAACAGTCAAGCTGGTAGTTACAAGGTAGGATTTACCCAAGGCATTTGACAGAGCCAAAACATGGAAATCGTGGTAGGATCTCCAAGGTTATCACTAATTTTGAATTACAAATTTATTACAAAATTCATGAGGCTTAGACTTTTATTGCTTGGTTACCATGGACCTATCCTTTGAAACTTGAGCTGATTAAAATTTTATCATTCGCAGATACAGAATGAGCATTTAAATCTGTTCAATGCTATGTTTAGTTTGTTTTACTTTTTCAAATTTCTTTTATCTGCAATGTGATTTTGTCATGATATTAACTTTCCCTTTTATGTATGTTTGCTTGATCACATTACAGAAACTGTAACTTGTGGACAGCTCTGGACTGTGCCGCAGCTAAAGGTTGGATGAAGTGCTGCCGGACATTGCTGGAGTCTGATGCCCCTGTAGATCCCATGGATAAGACAAAGGTAACATATCATCCAGTGGAATTCAAACAAACCACCATCTCTCACAATAATTCTGCTCTTTTCAAATTATACTTTGGCATTGTCTTGTTCATCATCATAAGTACCCAGTTGTTTAGTTCACTATCACATATTCTTTTTTTCCCTCTGATACCTTTACGTGTTGTTATACCAATGTGAATGAATCTAAATTCATAAACTATTAATATTGTTTAATTGACATGTATTATTACCATTAGAAATATAAACAGTAAACATAGCTTATACAATCAAGAGGACCATAAAACGTAATAATGAAAGTTAAATATGGGGTTAAGTTCTTATTTAGTCTTTTGTCCTTTAATCACTGAGCTTTCTAAATTCAATTATATGTCCAGTTTGCTCATTTATAAATATAATTTGTGAGTAAAATTAGACTCCTTCTTTAGAGTCATGGTAAATTAAGATGTACTCTGTCAGCTTTCATGTGTCATCTTTCAGACCACACCTCTCCACTTAGCAGCAACTAGAGGTCATGCAGATGTTGTGGACCTGCTACTGAACTGGGATGCCAGTGCCACCCAGACAGATACAAACGGCCACAACTGTCTTGACATGGCCATAGACAATGGACACAAGTAAGGTTCTATTAATAGCCGAATAAACACAATGTATAAAATGTGGCGATCTGTGGCCAATCTGTCTGACTAGTGGAAAAGCTCTGTAACAAGGACAATTTGATGACGGGGAGTATGATGCCAGTATGACAGGCCACAACAATCACACAGTGCAGGCATGGTATGGTATGAAATAATTAGGATGTTCACCATTCATTTACAAAGTTATAAGAAATTGGTACAGATTGTCTCAAATTTCCACAATTTATCATGACTGTGCCATGACTCGAGAACAACACCCCTACGACTCTTCGCAAATGGTCTCATGATTTTTAATTCTGGCTGTTATGCCATGGCCATATGAATAAAACAGAGACAGAGTTTTATGAATGAAAGACCTATAAACTGGTGATTTTGCGTGGTTATTTTTCATGTTCTGCATACAAGACACCTTGTAAGAAACTGTACTGTAGTGGGAAAGACCCTGATGCTGGCTGGAATGGTTTACATTTCTTTGACTCAGATTTTAAAGTCCATGGATGGGATTATTTCACTTGTCTCAGAGTCAAGCAGGGTCCAACTCAAGTCCAGCAAAAAAAAAAAATGACTGTAACAACTGATATGTTCAAAAAGTTCTCAGAATATTACAAAATGTTAGAAGTGTGCCATAGACTGACAGATTAACTTTACCGGCTTGTAAGATAGCTATGTTATATAATAACATGAATTGTTAGATCACTTCTGAACTAGAAACATTGATTTGCCTACTATGGGCAACAAACACACATTTTGTAAAATGACAGATGGATAACTCTTGATTAAACATAGCAGAAAATATAAAAAAGAATACAGGAAGAAGATATTAGCAGAAAGAAACTCCAACATGTACTTGTGTTTAGCTGGCTGGGATGAAGTTCATGAGAGCTCGTACCGTACCCCTGGCACCATCAGTGTCAGAATTGTCGGCTACATCTGTAGACCCCCTCAGACACAAATTGATCAATCTTAATTTTCTGTTTATGTTACAACAAAATCTATTATCAGGGGAAGTAGGCAAATACTGTAAATCTATTCATTTCCACAATACTTTTTATCATATGGAGACAGGCTGTTTTATAAATGGGCAGCTATTTTCAGGTTGTGTCAAGGTTGTGATCCTTTCAGGCCATTTATGTCAAAATTCCATTCAAACATGATCACAAGTCAATATGACATTTACCCAACATAGCAAGAAAACTGTTATGGTTTCCCTACAACATGTGATGACAAAGCTTAATTTTTTAACTTTTTATAAACAGCAGCACAAGTTCAAAGTGCTCAACCCATTGCTACAAACAATGTTCAAGACATAATCTTCAACAACCCAACAACTTCCGTGATTGGTGTCAAATTTGTGGAAGTGGGAATGGGCTTTCAGTGTTCTAAGAATAACTAAAATTAACTTTCTGACCCTTGTTGATTAAGGTGGTTGTTTAGAGAAAACTTTAAATTATAAATACTGATGAAGTTAATATAATAAAGAGTTTATCCTGGAAAAAAAGAAGAAATTATAAAAGTTTTTTAGTAAAAAAAAAGAGCTTATGGTTGGTTGTTCATTCCAGTTAGTACCTGGTCAACTATGCTTGTTAGTATCATAGCTTCTTTAAGGATTGTGGTTGGACTGAGGATTTGAAAACATTTTACATATCACCAACTAACTCTTTGTTTGTAACTGCTACTCCTGGTATTGTCCTAAAGGGGCCTTTTCTGATATCTGATGTATTTTAACTAAAGACAATCCCTTGAACCTTTTGTAAAAATAGGCAAGAAACGCTGCCCCAAAACCTCATTTTGTTTATATCAATGTGTTTATAACATGCAGGTGTCTGCCAAAATAATAAAAACACCTTCAACAAGTTCTGAAATGTCCACACATACGTAACCTTCAGTTACAATTTTTTTCTGTTCATTAACATTGGCGTATGTACCATGTATATAAACAGATTGTAGATGAACAAGCTTACCGGTTTATATCAATCACAGAGGTATATTTAGAATCTTTCTTATCAGGCATTACTTGCAGTTCATTGATATGTATGCAGAGTAAGTCAGAAATCACATAATTACAGAAATGGTAGGTGAATAGCTTGCTTTAATAACAACATATCATTCTTATCATATTTATATCCTAAAAAGACATGACAGATGCAAGCCCTTAATTTACAGTGTGTTGATTTATAATCCATTCCATCCCCTCATGTCCACCTATTTTTTGCTTAGAAAATTTGAATAAGTTATATTTTGACAGAGAAAATGATAATAAAGGATAAAAGATTTAAGAAACAGAATTGTTAAAATTTGAGAAAAAGTCTACATTTTACAACATATCAGCCCCGCTTATGGCGGTCAAGTTCATTGGTTATATGCAAATCAGCCTCAGTTGACAGCTGCTGGTTGGATGGTGTCATGTAAACACTCTAAAAAAATATAACCAGATGGCAATTCATGCAAGGACACATCTGATCAGTCAAATCATTGGAAGGAGTAAAAAAATTTGCAAAACATAAACTGAAGATTAATTTTAAAATTTTTGCTTGCCACATAAGGTTGTCACTTCCATGTGCAGCTTTCTCCAAAAAATTGAAAATATAAGCTTTTACGAAAATATTCTCCAAAAAACAGGTGAACACAGGTTGGCGGAACAGAGTATGGTAAGGGTGATCAGTGTTCCTCTTTGTATTTTGACAGGGATGTGGCGACTGCAATAATTAACTGTGAATACTGGGAAGAGGCCCTGAAGAACGAAACCATTGATCTCCACTCAGGTCTCAAGGTCACACCAATGAGGAAACTGATCAGGAGAATGCCAGGTAAATAGCATGCTTTATCACAGCAGATGGCTTAGTCTTGATATATGCTGATTATTGTCCCGTGCTCCGCGGATGCGGGGGACATTGATTTAGGTTTGTCTCTCTGTCTTTCTGTCCATTCACAGGTTTTTTCATTTCTGTGTGATAACTCTCCTAAATTTTGTCGGATTTCATTCAAATTTGGGTCAATGATTGCTCTCATGCATACCTCGGTTTGGATTTGTTTTGGAGTGTCTATCAGAAAAATAATTCTCTCTAGCTCAAAAAAAAATAATTAAAATTTGGTCCAATTTCTCAATGTGTTTTAGTTTTTATGTTTGCCTGTAGATGTCTCCTCATGTCATAGTGCTTCTGTTTAACTTTCAAGTGCCCTCAAGATTTTCTCCACATGTCATAATTTTGATTGCTTATCAAGCATGTAAGACAACAAGATCCCAAAGCGGGGGACATTAATTCCAGGAATTTGTTCGTTGTGTAGTGTTTACTAGTGTTGTTTTGGGAATAATACCAATGATGATATCATACAACATACGCCAGATTCTCTAGTATTTTCAGCTCTTTTTAGCTCTTCAGTCTAATTTACCAACAGATTGTCTGGATTATCAGAGGTCACCAGGCTACTTTGTGGTGTCCCCGCTATAATTGATCTGATGCATTTTCATGAAACTCATTATAAATATTTACCAATAAAGTTTCTTACATGAATTAAATTCTTTGCAAAACTCATGCATATTTATGAGGTTCAAGGTCACAAGAAATATGACAGGCGTATTATGCTCCCTTGCAGTGCTCTTGTATTCTGACACTGAAAAGTCAGGATAATGGCCAGGTTGATGCCACTTTTTCTCTGAATGAGGTTCAGTTTTAATGCTGTTTGACACTTTGTGTCTTGTCTTTCCTATATTTCTTACAATATTGAAATATAAATCCTGGTAAATATGACTTCATTGCATTTGTGCATACATACTCTTTGTAAACAATTATGCAAAAACGTAACCATTTTAATCCATTATGAAAGAAAATGACTAATCATGGATAAATTTGATTAATCGGCATACCAATAGTAAATACTGAACACATATACCTTTCTTCTTCTAACAGATGTGGCAGAAAAGGTGTTTAATCGCTGTACCATCTCAAATGGCAAAAACCAGGACGCAGCGGATTACTGCATCACATTTAACTTTGAATATCTGGATGACATGTATGCCAACTGGAAAGACGGTGACAGTCTCAGTGATTCAAGGTCATCTACAGGTAAAAAAATACAGAATCTTTAACTGTTAATACAGGTGTTGTCTGCAGTATACAGAATCAGGCTGCTCCCAAAATGGAGTTTGTGCCATGGGCTCATTTTATGATGAGGGAAGCAGTTTAAGTACAATCATATATATTAATAATAATAATATATTTATTTAATAATAATTTTTTATTTGGTAGAGCGTAAATTTCACATTCTTCCAAGCAAGCAATTGCTTAGAAAATGACTGACTATGAAACAAGATGTTCATTAAAATAAAGATGCAGACTAAAATTTAGATGTTACTAAAGCTAGATAAAAAAATTCACTTGATCCAGTAATATATTATGATATGACATTAAATCAATAAAAGTAGTAAAAATCACGTTATAGAAATAAAAATCTGCAGAATCACAGGCCAGTAAAATGTTGCACAGTAAGTATGTCTTGAGCATTTCTTTAAAAGTGGCTAGGTTCTCAGCTTGTCTTTTCAAAGGTCATGAATTCACAAAGGATCTGATAAGTGATACTGCCTTTTTTTGTCATTTTAGTTTAAAATAAACATACATGCCTTTAGGTGTATAACAATGCAGAAAACATAATCCAAAGCATTGCCAAATATTGCATTTTGTAACTTAATTTTAATCAGACTGATCTGTAGATATTTTTATGGCATTTTATATACCTTGAATGAAGTAATCCCAAGTGACTATTTTATCAAACTTTTTTACTTTATTAGGACGTAACATGATGTCAGGTAGAGCTTTTCAGTTATTGATCTCAGTTTGATATCAGTGCATAATTAGTGCATTAGTGTTCAGACATATTATCAGTGTATTAGGAATCAGGACATGTATTTTTATAGATATTAATTGTCCAAGATTTGTTCATTAATTGTCCAAGATTTGTTAATTTATTTTCAGGCAGTGTTTATGATGAAGACAATCAGCTGATGCCTGATGCCTTACCTTATACCAACGATACCACAATACTCAAAAAGAACCATCCACTCATGATCATGGTGAGGAACACAACCACAGTAGTGATACAATAATTATTTAAGTAATTAAATATAACACTTTCATTGAGATATCTCATCATGTCAGTTAAATGTTATAAACCTATTTAATAGCAACAAAACTCTTTCAATTAAGAAATATGATCAAAATACAGCCATATACTTAACAGCAGCCTAAATCAGAGTTCACAAAACACCCAAATGACAAAGCCTGATTGACTAGTTTGAAAATTTCTGTAATAAGATCTTCTGGAGGGGGCCACTTGATGCATGAACAAATTAATATCAGTGCTTGCCCAGTTGTGTGGCTCAAGAGTAGAGCACGTTACTCACTGCCAAGAGATCATGAGATCGAATCTCAGCTGAGACCATGAGATTTTTCACAGTTGGACTCTACCCAGGGTGTGCATTATGCACGCTTAATGGGAAGGCCCAGCCAAATGGCATTTTTCACTCTCAAAAAGGTGTACCTTTCAGGGGTTCCTCACTGGTAAGACCCAGCAATAGGATTACACACCCAAGCCCCAAGGTGCAGAAGTCACCGCCCTGATTAACACCAGGATATAAAATAAGAGGGGGCATGTGATAATGCCCTGTTACTATGTCTGAAACCCAAATGGAATTCTGCAGATGTACATATACTTAGGTAAGTTAGCATTTAAAAATTGAGATGGGTACCTCAAACAAAGAAAAATAACTGGTTGGAAGGTCTTAATGCAATAGAATCTGATTTTAATATTTTTGAATATGCTTATTTGTAGGTTCAAGTCAATCATGTAGACTGGTCAATGGGGTTCCACTCATGAATTTTCATATTTCAGGTACAAACTAATCAGGAGGACTTGTTGGCTCATCCGCTGGTGACAATGCTGCTGTACCATAAGTGGAAGAGCTTCGGTCGCTACGTGTATTACACCAACCTGTTTGTGTATTGTATTTTTACTGCCTTCTTGACCATGTACCTGATGACGACAACACCGCCGTACATGTACTAGTAAGTAGGGACCAGTCTACACCAACCTGTTTGTGTATTGCATTTTTACTGCCTTCTTGACCGTGTACCTGATGACGACAACACCACAAATTAAACATGTACTAGTAAGTAGGGACCAGTCTACACCAACCTGTTTGTGTATTGTATTTTTACTGCCTTCTTGACCATGTGAAGACTGATAACAACACCTTCATACATGTACTAGTAAGTAGGGACCAGTCTACACCAACCTGTTTATGTATTGTATTTTTACTGTCTTCTTGACCATGTGAAGGCTGATAACAACACCTTCATACATGTACTAGTAAGTAGGGACCAGTCTACACCAACCTGTTTGTGTATTGCGTTTTTACTGCCTCCTTGATCATGTACCTGATGATGACAACACCTCCATACATGTACTAGTAATTAGGGACCAGTCTACACCAACCTGTTTATGTAATGTATTTTTACTGCCTTCCTGACCATGTACCTGATGACGACAACACTGCCGTACATGTACTAGTAAGTAGGGACCAGTCTACACCTACCTGTTTGTGTATTGTATTTTTACTGCCTTCTTGACCATGTACCTGATGACGACAACACCTCATACATGTACTCGTAAGTAGGGACCAGTCTACACCAAACTGTTTGTGTATTGCATTTTTACTGCCTTCTTGACCATGTACCTGATGACGACAACACTGCCGTACATGTACTAGTAAGTAGGGACCAGTCTACACCAACCTGTTTGTGTATTGCATTTTTAGCTCAGCTGACTGAAAGTCATCTGAGCTATAGCGATCACTCTTTGTCCGTCGTCCGTCTGTCCGTCTGTCCGTCTGTCCGTCTGTTAACCAGGCACAAATCGTAACCGCTGGACCTAGAACCTTGTAACTTGGGATTCTGAGAGGTCCATAAAAAATCTCCTTGGAAACCAGAAATTAGGTCTCTGTTACCCATATCCTTCGAGCTATTGGGCCCCAAAGTACCCCCCAGAAAAGTCAAAAATTTCATACAAAAACTTCAATATCTCATTAACTACTTGACTGATGGTCATGATTTTTGGCATACATATTGATCATGAGATGTTACATCACTTCCTGCAGACTGGTGGCGCCACCTGTATTTTTCAATTTTTTACGAATTTTTTTCTCTATTTTTGAGACCTTTAAAAATGTGAACATCTGTTAACAAGGCACAAATCATAAAGACTGGACTTAGAATCTTAATTCTTGACACACTGAGAGGTCCATGAAAAATCTCCTTGGAAACCAGAAATTAGGTCTCTGTTACCCATATCCTTTGAGCTATCGGGCCCCAAAGTACCCCCCAGAATAGTAAAAAATTTCATACAAAAACTTCAATATCTCAATAACTACATCACTGATGGTCTTCATTTTTGGCATACATATTGATCATGAGATGTTCGATCAGTTCCTGCAGACTGGTGGCGCCACCTGTACCGTTTGATTTTTTAGGATTTTTTCCTCTATTTTTGAGACCTTTGAGGATGCTGTCATCTGTTAGCGTGGCACAAATCGTAACGACTGGACCTAGAATCTTCATTTTCGACACACTGAGAGACCTATGAAAAGTCTCCATGGAAACCAGAAATTAGGTCTCTATTACCCATATCCTTCGAGCTATGGGGCCCAAAATTACCCCCCAGAATAGTCAAAAATTTCATACAAAAACTTCAATATCTCATTAACTACATCACTGATGGTCATGATTTTCGACATACATATTGATCATGAGATGTTTCATCAGTTTTTGCAGACTGGTGGCGCCACCTGTATTTTTCAATGTTCACGAATTTTCTCCATTTTTGAGACCTTTAAGGATGTAGTTATCTGTCAACAGGGTACAAATCGTAACGACTGGACCTAGAATCTTCGTTCTTGACACACAGGGAGACCCATGATAAGTCTCCATGGAAACCTGAAATTTGGTCTCTGTTACCCATATCCTTCGAGCTATGTGGCCCCAAAGTACCTCCCAGAAAAGTAAAAAATTTCATACAAAAACTTCAATATCTCATTAACTACTTGACTGATGGTCATGATTTTTGGCGTACATATTGATCATGAGATGTTACATCACTTCCTGCAGACTGGTGGCGCAACCTGTATTTTTCGATTTTTTACGAATTTTTTTCTCTATTTTTGAGACCTTTAAAAATGTGAACATCTGTTAACAAGGCACAAATCATAAAGACTGGACTTAGAATCTTAATTCTTGACACACTGAGAGGTCCATGAAAAATCTCCTTGGAAACCAGAAATTAGGTCTCTGTTACCCATATCCTTTGAGCTATCGGGCCCCAAAGTACCCCCCAGAATAGTAAAAAATTTCATACAAAAACTTCAATATCTCAATAACTACATCACTGATGGTCTTCATTTTTGGCATACATATTGATCATGAGATGTTCGATCAGTTCCTGCAGACTGGTGGCGCCACCTGTACTGTTTGATTTTTTACGATTTTTTCCTCTATTTTTGAGACCTTTGAGGATGCTGTCATCTGTTAGCGTGGCACAAATCGTAACGACTGGACCTAGAATCTTCATTTTCAACAGACTGAGAGACCTATGAAAAGTCTCCATGGAAACCAGAAATTAGGCCTCTGTTACCCATATCCTTTGAGCTATGGGGCCCAAAATTACCCCCCAGAATAGTCAAAAATTTCATACAAAAACTTCAATATCTCATTAACTACATCACTGATGGTCATGATTTTCGACATACATATTGATCATGAGATGTTTCATCAGTTTGTGCAGACTGGTGGCGCCACCTGTATTTTTCAATGTTCACGAATCGTTTTCTCCATTTTTGAGACCTTTAAGGATGTAGTTATCTGTCAACAGGGTACAAATCGTAACGACTGGACCTAGAATCTTCGTTCTTGACACACAGGGAGACCCATGATAAGTCTCCATGGAAACCTGAAATTTGGTCTCTGTTACCCATATCCTTTGAGCTATGGCACTCCAAAGTACAGCTCAGAATAATGGAAAATTTGATACAAAAGCTAAAGTATCTGAACAACTAATGCAGAGATAACCATAATTGTTTGCATGGATATTGATCATGGAGTGTTTCATAAGTTTCTGCAGACTGGTGGCACCACCTGTATTTGTTCGTTTTTTTTTTACGAAATTTTTCTGTATTTTTGAGACCTTTAAAGATATGAACATCTGTTAACAGGGCACAAATCATAAAAACTGGACCAAGAATCTTCATTCTTGACACACAGGGAGACCCATGAAAAGTCTCCATGGAAACTTGAAATTAGGTCTCTGTTACCCATATTCTTTAAGCTGTATGGGTCCAAAATACCCCCCCCCCCATGAATAATGGAAAATTTGATACAAAAACTGCAGTATTTCAATAACTACAACACTGATGGTCATGATTTTCGGCATACATATTGATCATGAGCTGTTCCATCAGTTTCTGCAGACTGGGTGTGCCACCTCTATTTTTTTTTCAAATTTTTACGAATTTTTTTCTTTTTTTTGAGACCTTTAAAGATGTGGTTATCTGTCAACAGGATACAAATCGCAACAACTGGACCTAGAATCTTCATTCTTGTCATGCAAGGAGGCCCATGAAAGGTGCCTGTGGAAACTTGAAATTAGGTCTCTGTTACCCATATCCTTCAAGCTATAGGACTCCGAAGTATCCCTCAGAATAATGGACAATTTGATACAAAAACTGAAGTATCTGAACAACTAATGCAGAGATCACCATGATTTTTTGCATGGATATTGACCATTAAGTGTTTTTATTAGTTTCTGCAGACTGGTGGAGCCACCTGTATTTTTGTATCCGCCAAAACGAAGTTTTGCGGATACTATGTTTTTGACCGAGTTCCTCCGCCGTGGCGGCGTTCGTTTCCAGAGAGCTCCTCAGAGACTAATGGACCGATTTTTCCCAAACTTACACCTATTATCGGGTCACATGTGAACTGGTGCCTAACCAATTTGCATTGACCTCTGACCTTTCCTCTCTATCCAGTGTCCATTTGTGGGTCTGTTTCCACTCATAAACCCTCATATCTTGGGAACCGTTTGACCGATCAGGAAATAAAATTGATACAAATGTAGCCCTTGGATTGCTTTATAACATACACAAAAAATGGTGGCACCACCTGTAACCATGTTTGCACAGTGTCCATCTGTTCATCTGCCTTGGGTTAAAATCACTCATATCTCTGCAGTGAATTGACTAATTCACCTGAAATTCGTCATGTGTATACATCCAGGATAGCTTTCTTGATTTTATGACAGGTGGCGCCACCTATGTTCACGTTCATGCTGATGACATCCAAGCTTATATCTCGGGAACCGTTTGACCGATCAGGAAATAAAATTTATACAAATGTAGCCCTTTGATAGCTCTGTAACATACACAAAAAATGGTGGCGCCACCTGTAACAATGTTTGCACAGCGTCTGTCTGTTAGTCTGCCGTGGCCTAAAATTACTCATTTCTCTGTAGTGGTTCGACATAACTGCCTAAAATTTTGCAGGTTTATACATCGTGGACAGCTTTCTTGATTTTATGACAGGTGGCGCCACCTACATTCTAGTTAACGCTGGACACATCCAACCTCATATCTCAGGAACCATTTGACCGATTGGGCCAAAATTGTGCATGTGTTTAGATCTCACATAGGTCTTTATCATACACAAAACTGGAGGGGTTACCTGCAAAGATTTTTGCACGGTGTTTGTCTGTTTGTCTGCCATGGGCAAAAATCGCTCATATACATGTAGTGGTTTGACTTTTCTGCCTAAAATTTTGCAGGTGTATACAACTTGGACAGATTTCTGGATTTGTGGTAGGTGGCACAACCTACATACACATTTAGGCTGCAGACATCCATGCTAATATGCAACATACCTCACTCTATTTCCCCTTGCCACTCAATCCATGCCTCACTATCCGATTTTGGCAGATACATGTAGTCACTTGTCGGTAACCCGTATTCTAGTTTTAAAAGTTTACACATTTTTCTCTATTTTTGAGATATATAAAAACAGACTAAATCTTGGCCTGTTGGTTAATCTGTTTGATGCTTCAGTTGAATGGGTATATACTACCATTCTGGTGATAAAATTTCCTTTTGTGAATCTCTTCCCAGTCAGCTGAGCGTCATGACCCATGGGTCACTTGTTACTGCCTTCTTGACCATGTACTTGATGATGACAACACCTCAATACATGTACTAGTAAGTAGGGACCAGTCTACACCAAACTGTTTGTTTATTGCATTTTTACTGCCTTCCTGACCATATACCTGATGATGACAACACTGCCATACATGTACTAGTAAGTAGGGACCAGTCTGCACCAAACTGTTTGTGTATTGTATTTTTACTGCCTTCTTGACCATGTACCTGATGATGACAACACCACAAAACATGTACTAGTAAGTAGGGACCAGTCTACACCAACCTGTTTGTGTATTGTATTTTTACTGCCTTCTTGACCATGTGAAGACTGATAACAACAGCTTCATACATGTACTAGAAAGTAGGGACCAGTCTACACCAACCTGTTTGTGTATTGCATTTTTACTGCCTTCCTGACCATATACCTGATGACGACAACACTGCCATACATGTACTAGTAAGTAGGGACCAGTCTGCACCAAACTGTTTGTGTATTGTATTTTTACTGCCTTCTTGACCATGTACCTGATGACGACAACACCACAAATTAAACATGTACTAGTAAGTAGGGACCAGTCTACACCAACCTGTTTGTGTATTGTATTTTTACTGCCTTCTTGACCATGTGAAGACTGATAACAACACCTTCATACATGTACTAGTAAGTAGGGACCAGTCTACACCAACCTGTTTATGTATTGTATTTTTACTGCCTTCTTGACCATGTGAAGGCTGATAACAACACCTTCATACATGTACTAGTAAGTAGGGACCAGTCTACACCAATCTGTTTGTGTATTGCATTTTTACTGCCTTCTTGACCATGTACCTGATGACGACAACACCTCAATACATGTACTAGTAAGTAGGGACCAGTCTACACCAACCTGTTTGTGTATTGTATTTTTACTGCCTTCTTGACCATGTAATGGCTGATAACAACACCACTGTTCATGTACTAATTATACCTCGATGGTCATACTGATATTTTAGGCATTATTTAAAAAAGTAAATTGAATGAAAACAATAACACCAGGCCTGCCAAATCATTCTTTTTTAAAGAATCGCCCTTTTTTTAGGATTTACTGATACTATTTACTCTTTTACACTCTTTTTCTTAGCAGCAAAGTTAAAGGAAATTGATACAATAGGTTTTCTTTTGCAAAGTTTTACAATCATGTACAGTAAAGTGTCATTTATCTGAAAAGCTTGGGTGACAAATTTTTTTGTTCAAATAAATGCTGTTCAGATAAACAACACCCTACTCTCCCTGTTATAGATACCTTTTTATGAATTTGTATTTTGACATGGTTATTTGCAGAAGTTTCAACATGTATTCTTCATCAGTACCTGTATCACTGACATCATGTATCCTCTCATTGCAGCAATGATACAGTTACAATGAATAGCTCACTGAGTTTTTGTGAGAATGTACGGAACTTAGAAACAGTAACACAGAGCATACCAGCACAGATAGCAAAGTATGTCATCATGGCACTAGCGGGGATTAATATACTGCGTGAGGTAATGTATTTCAGATTGCTTTCATTGTCATTGTTAAAAGTCAAGGGCCAATAAAAGTATTTTTATTTCTATGCCAGTGGGCAACTGTAAGGTAAAGTAATGGCTATGATATTAATTATTTATGAGTCATGTTTATATGAACTTATCTTAGTATTAATAATTGTACCCCAAGACTGAAAAGTTGGGGATAACATGGTTTCGGCAGGCTGCAAAGTGCCACCGCCATTGCCATAGACAAACCTTGCACACACAACAACTAAAAAAATATTTAAAACTTTGCAAGTTGGTGTATATGGGTGGGAGGATGAAACCAATCTAAAATGGGGTCATGACCTCTATGAGAGTGACATAACCTCAAATTGTTCCATATTTTAGTGACAATCACACATAACTTTAGATATCATAAGAGAAGCAACATAGATTGTTCAAAAAATTAAATTGCCAAGAAATTGGAGAGCTTTGTCTTGTACAGAAGACTTGGTGGCACCACCTACATTCATTTTCCCATATTGCAGAGTCAAATACCCCATCACTGTCACATGAAGATAGTATAATCAGTATAATTCAAAAACTAACTGACAGATTTCTCTAAATATGCACATACATAGATATGGATCACGGGATGAAGAACCTTATTGATTTTGAGGTCAAAGGTCAAGGTCACTGGGACAACTGCAGTGTATAACGGCAGCATAAGGAGCATAAATTGAACTTGATTAACACAATATTTTATTGTAAAAGCAGAGGATCAGAAATCTTAGCTTATGGTGAAATGAAAATTTCTAAATCATGATTATACAAAAATGTTACAGTAGATTTTCAGAGAAATGAAAAGAAAAAAAAACAATTTTTTCAGTGTTATAAAAATTTTTCACGAATAACATTAAAAAAAGGTATAAATAAAAATAATTTTAACTATAAATTTAATTAAATTGGATGGTGAATATCAGTTTTGCATTCACTTTCATTCCTATGATAAGCTTTTTGATCTTTTTATTTCATTTTTTTCTGCTTCATCTGATTATGCAGAGTGTTTATTGTTTGTTTACAGTTGTTTCAAATGTACAACTCAAAGCTGAACTACCTTGGCTGGGAGAACCTGATAGAATGGGTGACGTACATAACGGCTCTGCTGCTGGTGATTGACCTCTCTCAATGTCAGGAGGACACAGGAATCAGACAGGTCAGGTTTATTAATACAACACCATTATTAATACAACACCTCAGACCATAATCTGTCCTGCACACTATGCTCCTCAATTGGACTTGATCAGGGGATTTCCATCAAACAAACTGCTTTAAACTTCACCGTTTCAGGTCCGAAATCACAGATTTCGAATTAGATGGGTGACTAGTAACCCACACATATTTGCACGGGGTACCAGTCTAACTTCTGAGAGGAGTGTAGTAATTTCCTGGACAGAAACAACTTGGCGCTAATGGTGACTAATGGCAAAGCAACTTGTGAGGTGCCCTGGTAATGGTGTCACTACAACTCAGATCTGATGTCTTGCTTGGAATATTGAGTTCTAAACCAAGCTTAAATATGATCTGAAGGTGTCATTCAAGAAGTCATCAATTAGAGCCCTCTTTTGACTGCATCATTTACTAAAAATTCAGGGGGTGGCAGAATGTCACACAAACATACTGACAGAAATAAACTGAAGTCTGCCTGTCAGAAGTCTCTGTGATATATTTGTTATTCACACTAGGGTCCAGAAGTCAGTGAGGAAACTCAGGTCCTCGGGATGAAGTGTAAATGGGATCTTAAATAATATTTATATCACAAAGACAGACTCTGAATTTATTAAAAAAAATAACTGACACCAAAGTAATGCCTTTAGAAGTAGTTAAGGTGTTTGACTTTGGAGCTGCAGGTCCCTGACTGGCATAATGGTGAAATCTCACTAGAATCTCAGAGATTTGCTCTATGTCTAAATGACAGGCATGACTCTGAATAATTCTTACCTAGTGCATATAAAACCAGAAATCCAGAAGGTTTAATAATAACATATCATCCTTATTATATGGATACCTTTATCCTTGTATCCTCAATTCATATACAGTGCCACCAACAGGCCATGGACCTATCCTTAAAAATAAATAAAAATAATACAAAATCAAAAGCTATACAACACTATCAAAGCATTTATGGCCAAATTTCTGTTTCATTAGTTAACTTTGATAACAAATACTTATATATTCTTTAACCTTATACCAGTAGCTTTGATAAACATTCAGGATACAGTAGGGCTTACCCAAGGCATGCTACATTTAAGTAAGGGAATCTATAATTTCTATTTTTATACGCCAGTCTATAATGAGACGTTTTATGGTATACCTACTGTCCCTTCATCCATCTGTCCGTCCATCTATTAACTTTCAGTGTTAACTTACCAGGGCTTGGATGGATTTTCATGAAACTCATCATTACTACTGACTAAAAGATTATCTCACTAGAGTTTGATTATGGGCAAAATCCATGGATATTTAATAAGGTCAGAGATCACAAGGCTACTTTGTGGTGTCCCAGTGCAATTTGAAAGAAATAGGAATTTTGATAAAACTCAACAGAAATACTAATCAGTATAATATCTTGCCTGTCTTCAATTTCCCACAAAATTGTGCATATTTAATGAGCTCAGAGTTCACAAGATATGTGACGGGTATGTTATGCACCATTTGTGGTGCTCTTGTATAAATTATTTTCCTCTTTTTTCAGTCCTGGCAGTGGCAGGTAGGGGCTGTGTCGATCTTTCTTGCGTGGATAGACCTGGTGCTATTTCTACAGAAGCTGCCTCGGTTTGGGATCTACGTCATCATGTTTACAGACATCTTGTCCACGTTCATCCAGTTCTTTCCAGTGTTCTTCCTCTTCATCCTGGCCTTTGCATTCGCTTTCTATGTCCTGCTGGCAAACCAGGTACACACAGCAGGGAACAGCTTCACTGTTCACACATATATGTGAAAAATACGTGTATGCATTAACTTAGGTCACCCTGAGCATTTGATGAAATTATGTTTGAGTAATTAAATATTAACCAATAGACTTTTGACAACAATTCTGTCAAATTGAAATAATCACTTCTTACAATTTTAATTAAAAAAAGCAATTGTATATATATGATGACTGGATCATTTAACTGTGGCTGAATTAATTCACAAAATCAGCAAATATAACAATAACTTTTACATTTGTAAAAATCTAGTATCTTTAAAAAATGGCACATGTTAGACAATCAAGATGTTAACATTAATAGATGATTTTCGTAACTAACTTCAATTAATAATTTTCTCCTGTGGCCTCATTTGGGAAAGTAATTTGGTAAAACCGAGTTTTTCACCTTGGAGCTGTTGTGTATATCTTAATAATGGTAAATACAAATGTAGTTTCACATGTGTAAGTAATTTTATTTTTTCACAGTATGAGTTCCGGAATTTCGGGTTGACCCTGGTCAAGACCTCTGTCATGATGATCGGAGAGTTTGAGTACATGGATTTATTCCATTCCTTAGAAGATATCAGTGATCCTAACTCACCGGAAGCTCACCAGAAAAAAGTATATTATGACGTTCTGACGTACTTAATCTTCGTGGTCTTCCTGGTACTGATGTCAATCATCATCATGAACTTGCTCGTAAGTGTCCATCTATCTGTCGTTTTGATTAAATACAATGCTGCCACCTATATTTACAGATACAACAAGGGTTTAAGATATTGTCATGTTGTTTAACATTTGCTTACAAAAAAGTGGCTCCATGTAATAAGGTGCTTTAAAGTAGATTTTTTGTTATAATATTAAATAACATAAGTGAATTAATTTGAATTTCATAAATACATATATAATCTGTAAGACTATTAGTCCAGTATTTAAAATAATGTATATTTTAAGGATCTAATATTGATTTTAAATGACTTTCAGTTTTTGAATTAAGGGTTTTTGCCAGGGGTGCAACCTTGACATATTAGACAGACACGCTTTTTCTCTGTTGAGTTTGATATCTGTGATGATGATGATGCTGATGATGATGAAGATGATGATGATAGTGATCATAATGATAATGACTGTGATGTTTATGATAGGTTGGTCTGGCTGTAGATGACATCAAGGCTGTACAAGAACAGGCTATGCTGAAGAGACTGGCCATGCAGGTACTGGAATGTCAAGAGGACAAATTATACTTCCATTTAAATAAAACATTACTGTCCCTATTAGGCAGATAGAGGGAAAAATCACCTCCTCTGAAACTGCCCTTGCTAGCTGGGGTTGTGACCTCTTACCACTTTCTTGTTCCATATATTGTGATATATTTTCCATAAGAAAAACATTCTTCAGACTCTTCCAGTTGTTACCTCACAAGGTTTTCAAAATGATGCAAATTCCAGTGCACTGTATTATATCATGGACTGTCAAACCACCTGTTTTACATATAATTAAATCACTTCTTAGTATGTAAAGTGATAAAGGAATAGTTAAGTAATTGGAAAGACACTGATGCTTAATAATTTGTGTACAGACCAAGAACAAGTATAGGAACTTCTGCATGAAATAAATGGTTTCTTTGTTTGTTTTATATGGTTACATGTCAGTGATGTATGGCTCAAGAGGGTCTGAAAAATTACAGACATCTTAATAAGAAAACCAAAATTCACCTAAGTACATTTGATATGAACCCTTAGTTTGGAATACTGAGCACAAATAAGTCTACTTTGAACACTGAGCACAAAACAAGTCAACAGACCTACGTTGTTTTCTCTTCAGTGTAAATACTGCACAACTGATAATTTTTCACCTTTTTTTTTTGGTACTTGCATGGCCCTAATTAATTAATTTCTGTATTTGCCTACAGGTAGAGCTGGCATTGGATGTAGAGATGGTATTACCACAGTTCATGCGAAGACGATTCATTGTTCGCAGTAAAACCATCACTCCAAACTTGTACACAAGAAGCTTCATATACAGATGTTCTGGGGACAATAGTATTCTGTCTCCCGCTGCCATCAGTAAAGCCTTGGACCCAGAGCTGGTAGGTACAATAATTACAGTGAAACCTGTCTTATGACCAACCAGAATAATCACAGTGAGACCTGTGTTATGACCAACCAGAATAATTACAGTGAGACCTGTCTAATGACCACCAAGAATATAATTACAGTGAAACCTGTCTTATCACCAACCAGAATAATTACAGTGAAACCTGTCTTATCACCAACCAGAATAATTACAGTGAAACCTGTCTTATCACCAACCAGAATAATTACAGTGAAACCTGTCTTATCACCAACCAGAATAATTACAGTGAAACCTGTCTTATCACCAACCAGAATAATTACAGTGAAACCTGTCCTATGACCAACCAGAATAATCACAGTGAGACCTGTCTTATGACCAACCAGAATAATTACAGTGAGACCTGTCTTATCACCAACCAGAATAATTACAGTGAGACCTGTCTTATCACCAGCCAGAATAATTACAGTAAAACCTGTCTTATGACCAACCAGAATAATTACAGTCAGACCTGTCTAATGTGACCAGCCAGAATCATAATTCAGTTTAATCTTCAGTGATATTACATAGATATTATACAGGTGTTTAATATGTTTTAATTCTCTGCATTATGAGAAAGGTCTGAATTTAAAGATTAGGATTATCATACAGATGATTAAAAAATATGTATAAGAATATCAATAAGATAAATTTGTGGTCTACTTTCAGTGGTGAAACATTATAATATTAGAATAATTTTTCATCAGAACTTTTAAAAAATCCCTGACATGACAATCCAAAAAAGTGAATTATAATATCATGAATAAATATATATATATATTTTTTTTATGCCTCCGCCACAAAGTGGCCGGGGCATATAGTTTTACCCATGTCCGTCATTCCGACCTTCTGTCCTACCGTCATTCCGAAATAAAACAGTTGTACGGACTTTTTTTCACAATGCCTAAAGATATTGGCCTGATTTTTGGTGTGTATGCAGATAATGACCAGTTACAGATCAAGTTCGCATTTCGTCCCAGTTGACCTACTTTTGTACGTCTTACGGCTCCTTAACTTAGAAAATTTCATGAAAAATAGAAATTTTCATGACAAATACACATGTAAGGACTTTTTTTTTGCAATGCCTGCAAATATTGGCCTGATTTTTGGTGTGTGGGCAGATATTGACCAGTTACAGATCGAGTTCGCGTTTCGTCCCAGTTGACCTACTTTTGACGGTTTTACGGCTCCTGAACATAGAAAATTTCATGAAAAATATAAACTTTCATGACATATACACATATACTGACTTTTTTAGCCCTCAGCCCTTAGGCTGATGGGCTTTTGTCGTCACCCAAGCTGTCCGTCCGTCCGTCCGTCCGGCGTCCGTTAACTTTTACCTTGTGAGCGGGATATCTTGAAAAGGATTCACCGTCAGAATTTTATTTTTTCGGTGAAGATGTATATTGACAAAATCTCGGTCAAGTTCGAAGATGGGTGACCTTGACCTATTTTTCTACGTTTTAGAGCTGATAATAGAAAAAACATGTAGAAGCTTATTTCTCAGGAACCATTGGATGGATTTTCACAATACTTACTATGATCATAGGGACTGATGGTCTGTAACTGCTGCACAAGTTTGGGGGCGCCACCTGCAATTTCTGATTTTTTATTGAATTTTTCTTGGATTTTTCAACTTTGGCCTTGTGAGCGGGATATCTCTAAAAGGATTCACAATAGGAATTTTATTTCTTTGGTGAAGATGTATATCGACAAAAATCTCATTCATGTTCGAAGATGGGTGACCTTGACCTACTTTTCAAGGTCACAGAGCTTATAATAGAATAAAACTTAGAAGCTTATTTTTCAGGAAGCATTTGGTGGATTGTTATGAATCATGAGGCATGTAAAGATATACATCCATATGAGAACAGATATTTAGTACTTGTTACTGTTACCACCTCTAAACACTGTTCTTTTGGCTGAGGGCTTCTGTCAGCTTTTGCTGATATTCTAGTTTTGCAATACCTGCAGATATTGGCCTGATTTTTGGTGTGTGGGCAGATAATGACCAGTTACAGATAAGAGTTCATGTTTTGTCCCAGTTTACCTACTTTTGACCAATTGACGGTGCTCTAACATAGAAAATTTCATAAAAAAGTGCACATGTACGGACTTTTTTTCGCAATGCCTGCAGATACGGGCCTGATTTTTTATGTGTGGGCAGATAATGACAGTTACAGATCGAGTTCGCGTTTTATCCCGATTGACCTACTTTTGATTGTTTTACGGCTCCTAAACATAGAAAATTTCATGAAAGACAGAAATTTTTCTGGAAAATGCACATGTATGGACTTTTTTTCACAGTGCCTGCAGATACTGGCATGATTTTTGGTGTGTTGCTTGATAATGACCCGTAACAGATCGAGTTTGCATTTTGCCCTTGTTGACCTACGTTTGACCATATGACTCCTGAACTTAAAATTTTTTTCAAAATTTAACAAATGTTTCTAATTTGCCCCAGGTGGGGGCATTCGTGTCGTTCCGACACATCAAGTTTTATACTGTCATGGATATGATACTGTTAAATGGTATATTATCATATTACAATATACATGACAACTGCACAGTCATACAAATATCCATACAACATATCATTTATTAATATTATGACATTTTAATATGATGAAATCAATTTAACATGTTCTGTTTTCAGGATGATATGGAGAGGCTAGAGGAGAACCAAGAAAAGCTGATAAGACATGTCAACAATATGAGGTTTAGAATGAAAGAAATGAAGGCGCAGAACGAGCGGATGGAGAGCATGCTTAAAGCACTGCTGGCATCCAGCAATGTGGACTGGCAGGAGGAGGACGTGACCGAGGATCCTGAGCTGGCAGCCAAGTGATCTTGGGCATCCCTGACCTGTCCTGCATCCTTTCATGATGCATGCACCAGCTTACAGTCAAACCACTCTCACATTAAAGCACTAGATGTGGTATCATAGAGCAAATAGGTTAACCCACCCATTGATATGCTGTTTGTTTTATATTTAACTTTTTATATGACCCTGCATGAAGGTGTATTTCTTTCTCATGCTTGGCATTTTATTTTTGCTGATGCTGCAGATACTCAAGAATCTGATGGGTTTTAATGACACAGAAATTTTAGTTCTGTATAATCTTGTATTTCTGTGTAATTTCAAATTTATATAAATTTGAATGACCTTAGTTTAGATTTTGTGACGTAGGATGTTTATATGAGCTGGGTAAACTGTTCTTACTCTTTCCCCGATATACTCAGCAGGTTGTATTGTAAGTGTAATTGTGTATGTAAAGTAAACTTTTGTACTCAGATCCTTTTAGGTCCATGATGAGATTTTTATCTACACTTTATCTACTAAGCTTATTATTTAATATATGAATGGCTGTTATGCTTTAATTTATTTGCATATCTTTAACATTTTTATCTGTACACTGTTCAATCCAAGGTCCAGTCTAACTGTCACCGTACAAACGATTTACTTTATATTTTAATTAAGATAGGATTTTCAATTTTAAAGAAAATATTTCCAAGCACTTTGCTCACTGGCAGGTTTTCCAGTTCCTAATACTCAAATGAATAATCATGATCTGATAAACTGTCTATTCATTCTTTTCCCTGTTCTGATACTCTGTTCAATTCTTTTTGATTCTGATAAACTATTTATTCTTTTTCCTTGTTCTGATACTCTGTTGAATTCTTTTTCTTACCATGGTGCAAATGACTATTTACTTTTAATCTCCCTCATATTAAATATTATTATTTACCTGTAACATGTTTTCCAGTATATTTTATTTTTCCATATTTGTGCACATATTTTACCTTCTTACTGATCTGGTGACTTTTATATTAGTACCACAGATTTTAGACAGCAGTTAGTTACTTAGCCTAGAGAGGGCACCACCAGTATTAGGATCAGTTCTACTAATCAGTTTCTTTATCACCTATTGTATGACAGCCTTGCAGAATTAATTTACACAAACCAGTTATTCATCATTGCTTTTGTAGTTTTGTCTGTTTTGTTATAAATTTATTTAAATTTGATCAATTATGTATTTCTTTATACTAATAGTATGTTCAAACTATTCCTTCAAAGGAATATATAATTATCAAAGGTAACAGAAAATTAAGCGCCTATTTATTTTTCTACAGATCTGCTTATTTTTTGACTGACAGTCATCTGAGCTATAGCAATCACTCTTTGTCTGCTATTCATCCTCTTTGGGCTCTTGTTAAGAATGAAGGACGACAACTTTCAGTCTGATACTTTGCAGGGCATAAATGATTCACCATGAGAACTAGGATGATAAACTTATGAATATACAGGCATGTTCTGGTAAACTCTTCTTGCAATTCCCAAATTAAGTCACTTATGGCCTATATTTATGTGCTATGGCCTTAAGAAGTGTTTCAGATTCAGCTGAGCATCATGGCCCATGTGCCACTTTTTAATTATTTCTACTATACTGATAATATTTCTTTTATAATTTCCACTTCAAATTTGACGCTTTTTACACTGGCTATATGTGGAGGGATCATTTTCTAAAGAGATTTGAAATAAAAATTTTGCCTTTTACATTGAAGGCATTTAAGTAATCTCAATAATGAATATTTATGATGCTTTTCTTATTCAGATCTGTATAAACTTGTATACCAGTATGTTAGGATCCAACAAGCTCTGAATATATATTTTATGACCCAGCTTTACTCCTTTTATTATCACAGAAGTATTGGGATCATGACTGATTGTGTATATTTTGAATAAATGATTGTTTTTGTAATTTCATTATTACAGTATGGTTAAGCAATTATACCTCATTCATAGTAATCCTGATTTTTTACATCATATTTAGGTTCCTTTAAAATTTTTTTTTTATGATCTACAAAGAAAATGTAACAAGTTCCAGCACAGGTTGTTTTCATTCCCCTGCTGTTAACTAAAACAAAACCAGGGCATTTTAAAAGGTGCCTTTTGCCTGTATTTTATAAATGACATGTTACACTGTCCACAAATACACTCAGAGGTGCCCGAGAGAGAAATAAACTGTGATATATCCAGATTCTTATAACCTGCATCACAGTTGTTGAATTGTGGGATAGATATACTGCAGCATTGTGGGATAGTTAAAATGTTGCATCATGGGATAGGTGGGCTGCAGTGCTCCAGGACGTGCACACGTCACTAGACAGTGATCCTCTCTGTTATCGTAATTTATATAGCGTTTCATCTCAGGTATTGCTTCATAAGATAGAATCTGCCGATCTTCACTCATACAGACTATGCATAGCCTTTAATTAATAAATGTTTAAACGTTTGAAGGACCACCGTAAGGTATTTTAATGTTTTCTTCAAACATTTTTGTCTTGTCTGCCTAAAATGTTTTGTCTGCAAGAGACATATTGCTTTTATGTAAAGCAAATATAGTAGCATTTTTGTAAGCACCGATTCCTATAGCTACTTGATTAATATCGGGACACCACAGATTCCAGCGTTTTATCATTAAATTATATTTTTGAAATATAATGAAGTGGAGTAATATTCTGCAGGTGTCGCTTAATCGTTACAGACATTTTAACTGGAAAATATGTGTGCACGGGTAAAGCGGTCGATCACAGCAGGTGGTCGCCGCTTCCTGCCCATGCCAGGGGCCACTGTCATAAAATGCTGTTTTATGACCATGTCAATAAACACTGACAAGCTAAGACTTTTACCGGTCAAGATATTGTAAGTTGAAGTTCCAGTTATTTCTGTTAACCTCAATATCAAAATACAATTGTGTCGAAGAATCGTCAAAACAGAAAGCACTCTTGTTGACTGGCACACTTAATGCATTAAACATTTTAAAAATGTGTCTTTAAATTTCTTGTTTTGCTTGTACAATTTCTAGAGAATTGTCATAATCTGATGTGATAGAGCAATAATTGAACCTTTGAATTGTTACTTGTTCCACCTGATATTGTTAAATAATAGTTGAAAGTTTTTTTTAAATATCTATTTTCCTGTCTTTTTTATGACAGGATTGTGTACCATGTTGCTGTTACATGAGCATCTATACTTTTATGTTTTTAATTTTGTGTTGGAAGGTCTAAATGTTGAGCACATGTTAGAAACTAAATGTGTGGTTAATATTTACATTCATATAGAAGTAGTTTATATAAGAGATAAAGTATAAATTCCTGTAAAGTTAACATGATTTTATTAATATTATATCAATATTGCATTATAGCATTCTGTAAATGATGAAGTTACAACTATTAAAGTCTATTTTAGTACAGTATGTGTATTGTTCATAAAAAAAATCTTATGGCTGTGTCCTTTTATAATCCAATATTTGTACATATACTGCTGTTGGTATTGAAATTATATGAAATGCCCCGTGACGATAACGGTTCAATGTAACGTGCTGTAGCTTTCAAAATATCATTTTCAAATAATGAAATTTGCTCATTTTATGAACATATGCCATCCTTTGACCTGACAACTTTTGATTTCTCTATCAGCATTTAACTCAATACTCCTGGATATATTAATTACTAGTACACTATATTGTACGGGTTACACCATGATTGTAACAACCGTTAATAAATTTCAGGATCAATGCAAGATAACTATAAATCGCATATTTAACTCTTTATTGAAAGCATTTCTGTTACCTTATGGTCACAAAACTTAACAATATGGTAACTAATGCATAATGGATGACATGATCAGTTTTATACTGATGTATATACTGTGTATATACTGTGTATACATGTATATACTGTGGTTGACTTAATGTACGGTCGAGAGAAATTTCGCGATGTTCACTTTTCCAGTGTTCGCCAAGAGTTTCATTTTTGGCGATTATTCAAACCATAACCAAACACAGAGTATATACCTATGATTATATATGGTTATTTTATATATGCGCACAATCTTAAGACTTTTGCGATGACCCAAGGATACATCGGAAATCCCTGTTCATTATTGGTAGATAATGTAAAAGGTCATCTCATTTACACGATCAAGACTATGTGGTAACATAACATGGTGCCAATTTTTAGTCTTTCGGCGCAACAAGCATGGATAACAAACATGAATTGGTACATTAGCTGAGGGCTATACAGTATGAATGTTCCCCTGTGAATGTCGGACGTTTTACTCAAACGAATATAAACGTGAATAAAACGTTTTATTCAAAGTTTAATATTCACGTTAGGTTCTCATTCGTCAGGTTGAATATCGCGAATTTGAAACCCTTGCGAACTATAGGCCAACTACAGTATATCGATGCAAAAGTGTGGTAAACAAGAATGTATGAGTATGGTGGCTAATGTGTACAGTTGAATGCAGTCATAGGGAAGTCTTTTGAATCTGACGTAAATTCATGATGTTACATTTCATTGCCAGAAATATAGAGGAAATAAGACCGTCCAGATATGTCTGTTCATTCATAACTGGTACTGCTGTCAAACGGTTCGCAAAGTAATACTAAATCATTGTCAACATGATCTGGCCTTTTTAGGGTAGGGTTGACGTCTTTTAGTCCTTTTAAGGACGTAACCGAATACCAGATAAGGTTGTATATCAGTTCAAATGAAGACGAGCATTATGTGTATATGTATACTTTGTCTCCAGCTTTACTTGAGTGTAGAGGCCGCCAGATTCCTTGTTTTGCCATATGACGTTTATCATATCACGGGATGGTTTTAATTGACACATTTTCTTAACGTGATTTTACCTATATGTCCTGGTAAGAGATATTGTGCAATTTAGATATATATCGTGTTTTTAGGTTTATGAGAGAGAGAGAGAGAGAGAGAGAGAGAGAGAGAGAGAGAACGCTTTTACTCAGGGTGCATAGCAACATTCATTATTTTAGTTTTGTATATTTTTCATAACTTTTATTTTGTAATGATATATACTGCGAAGATGGGAGAGATCGTGTCTCCTAGCAACCACTGGCAATGTTCGATGTTCAGTGAAAAAGCACCAGCGCAGAATTTGTATAATATTACCTTGTTAATGTGATCTTTATATTTAGATGTTGATATATAGAAAATAATTACCTTGTGTATGGCCAGCATATGTCATTATACTTCAGTGACAGGTTTTATTATGAAATAGGGTAAAAACAAAACTGTAATCTGTATTTGTATAAAGCCAGAATCTACAGTTTAATTTGTTCTAATTAAAATGACAAGGTCACATAAAAATATGTTGATGTGACGTGGTGTGATATTTCTGCCCCAATAGAAAACCTGTTCTGTTCGTGTGACCATTTATTTGTACCTATTACTGTTTGAATAAAAGTTGTTTCAAATTACTACTTCTTGTTTACCATCAGACAGAATGTGCCACAGTGGAACACGAAATGACCTTGTGAAAGAAAGCTGAACACCTAAACGCCACAACGTTTTGCTGAGCTGATAATTTAAATCTGATGCAACCGCTACTTAATCAGACGCTATCTTTGAAGTGTGACTAACCTTGGTTTGTTAGCGGTAAAATACCATATTAAGCGGAACCAAGAATGTTCATATTCCTCCTCTTCTGAAACTCTAACCATTTGATGTTTAATGGAAAATGCAAACTTGTTACTTCTTGTAATCTTTGTAATCAGAGCCCCTTAAGGTTTAAGTTGTTTTTGTTTTAACTAGATATTCCAGTTTACGACAACACTCTTCAGTTTGGCAAACTGGCATTATCATACGTGTTCTTGAACAGAAATAAACATTAAACCATACGCAGTTATAATATAGAACGCTTCTTCTGAATCCCTTCTCACACAGTGACAGATATTCTTGTTCAGAGAAATACTTAAAAAATCGAGGACTAACTCGGTTAAAAACATGTGGTTCCCATCACAACATGCAGACATAACTCCCGGATGTTTCCGTTGAGAATTTTCAAAATATCAAATGGACAGTCGAGGGGAGAAAAAGCTCGGCTGTCTAAACCCTTCCCGGGTTTGATCCCCAGCGGGCTGTGAGAGTGGCTTGTGTTGTCCCGTCCAAGGCCGGTTTTCTCCACCTTTAAACTCTTCCGAATAGACTGACCACTCAAAACCAAAGAAATTCCCTGATTTTTCCCTTATCAGAAGAATTTTTCTTCGTCACTCCCTGACTGGAAAAAAAGGGAATCTTATTTTCGGATTTTACCGGAGTCATATACCAAGATCATCTTCTTTGCTATTAAAATTATGTAAGCTTGCATGCTTCATATAAAGCATAGGTTTTGACTCAAAACACAGCGGTTGATTTTACCGCGTTTCCGGTAAGGGATCCGAGATGGACAAAGATAAATACTTATATATGTGTGAGTTCAATATATATATATATATATATATGGGGAAACCTGCTCCCAACACACAATAATACACTGAACCTCCTCGTGCTTCCTTGTATAAACTTGTTGAATTTTTGTTATAATAAACCTTTCTGTCACAACTGATTATAGACACAGGCACTGATGGGTAGTTGTGAACTTTTTTCAGAAATTAATTAAAAGATTTCTTGAAAGAAAACATAACCACCTAGCGGTCAAATATATAATTCTGTAAGGAGTAAAAGCAATAGTGAAAATTTACAATTTAATAAAACATTTAGTACTACATAGAATGACTAAAACGTAACAATTTCACATGCCGCTACAACCTCCACACACTCTGGCGATACCGACACATATTGAACAGAGCTGACCTATTTACAAATAAGCATGCTTTAGCGATCTATTTATAATCTGTGGCACCAGGTCCGAGTAAAACCTATGTACGAATCTTACTATCTTCTACTTAACCTGCCTGGACACTGAACCGAATGATTACTTAATCTTATTCATAATTGATTGGAATTTCTACTACATGTCTGTAAAGCATGCTTAATGAAACAGTGATAAACATTATACTTTATACAATTAGAGCAAATATACATCAACATTGTTTGTACATATTTCTGGTCTTTAAGGCAATTAAACTAAATTTCTACAAAATATAAAGTTGAAATATACTGCCATTTTACTTGCATAAATTGTAATTTACAACGATGGCCTCATGCATATCAACCTCTGCAGAGTTCCCTGCATTGAACAGTTCCTGAGAGAAAGTTTTTAAAGACAACTATAAAATAACGATAAATATACGAAACTAAATAAAGATCAAACATTAACATGATAAACATATATTGGTCACAAGAAATACAAAAGTTGTATTACTGACCACGTAAGCAACTTTGCAATATAAAAAGTAACCTACTGTGATTTATTCCGTCTGAGAAACACTCATTTTCTCGACTCAAATGCTAGTGACATTTGCCCCTCCGGTACAAGAGAATATGTCGGGATGTCAGAGTGACCTTGCTTTATCGGGCACCGTACTAAAATTCTACGAATTAACAAGTCTTTTCACCATTTGTGTCAACGCCTCAGGGTTTATTAGCCAAAGCAGAATATCAGAAAACGTGCCTATTTGCATACAGCATCATATGTATATTATGCAATGTCACAAATGCACTTGCATTTGGATTCAGCACCTTTCATCGCCCCTGAATAGACTGTATGCATTGCATTAACACGATTTGCCATCAGGGTTATGATTAAAAAAAAACATGATCCTGTCTATTAACCATGGCTGTTACGTAAACTTAAACCAAACAGACCATAAAATATGAATGTGTACTTTCTAACAACGCGCACCATGTATGAAAAAAATTCCGTTACAACTCAGTATATTGATAGTTCTCCCCATTCCTTTGAGAAAAATTCCCACCTTTTCTCTGTCTGCTTGAAAACGGTTTAAATTAATTTCCAACTAATTAATATATAGATAAAAATCCTACGATTAAATACATCATCTGCTCTCAAATAGTATATTTTGAAACCCCCCATTAGCTTCTGCACAGTGCTCGACTGCTCTTTTGATCTTTTTCAGACGCCGTTCCATTGCCGAAAACCATCTGTCTTCTAACACTGGAGCCAACGGGTCTTTGTCTAAATAAAACTTAAGCTTCCGCGTCAGGTCTCCCTCCTTAAGGGACCGCAGTGCCTTCCATGTGCGCATGCGCAGTCTGAAAATGACACAAAATATGTTCGACTTGTTAGGTCCAATCTGGTAAAGTTACATTCAATAGAGATTTTCGAGGGACAATCAACATTGAAATCCCCCTTTATGGATACTTGATCAAGAAATCTGTATGGGACCATACAAATGCAATTACAAATACATGTAATTATTTTATATTGACTCACACACTCGGTATACCTGAACTATAGAATTTGGAATAGTCAATCATGAAATACTTATTTGGAGTGATACTTTCACGCATTTCCTGTCTTTAAATTTAGACGTATCTGGAACCAACTTTAAAAAAATAAAAGATTTAATGTCAAAACCCTCAAACTGACATTTATTTCATTGTGATCATACTCTTTGGAAAAGTATTCCAAACATTTTCTTAGAACATGGCGTGTTAGAACAGCCACCCCCCCCCCCCCCCCCCCCGTTAACACACACAAATCTTTACATCTCTAATCAGGACGAGAGATCTTGGGCATTTTATAATTAATGTAGCGATGAAGATCAGTTAAAATTGCATGACCAAAAACATGTTATATATCAAACGATGTATAATTTCAACGGAATTTTAAGAGATAACTCAACTGATGACGGATTTCGTATATGACTTACGTGCAGCATTGATTGATTGGAGCCAAAAATACATGTTCATCATCGCGGTCGTTTGCACAAAACCTGGAATGCAAGTGGAAAATATGTAACTATCAAACTGTTAACAAAATGGCTGAAATTCGCTTTTTTTAGGTTTTGTAAAGCTGACAAAGCGACAACTTGTACCTATAAACCAGTTCTGCAAACTGAGAAAAGAAAACAGGTCAGGCAAACAAAAAATATGGCGTAGATGCCATGTAACCATCTTAATCTATAGCTTTTCCAAGCATTAATGATAAAACAGATCTACCCGGATATTTCACTATTCCTTGGTAAATAAGTAGCAACATGCATGCTACATATCAAGATATTTCCTGCCATAGTTACAGATAAAACTGCTTTAAACGCATTAGCAGGTATATGTATGCGTATAAGCTGGGACTGGCAAAATGGACGTCAGTTTGACGTGAATCACTCGGTTAAAATATGGGGATACTCATGCATAACCGCACAAACGCATTTACGGTGACGGACGCATGGTTACAGCTAAGCGACATCTCGCAAGTACGTATGCATACACGCACATATGTATTTTAGGCCTTATGGGTTTAAGCTTTATTATTCGATACATAAAACAGAAGTGCACATTTACAAAGACTACGTATACTTACGACCGGCCGTGATCGAGTCTGATGGTCAGGCCGTGAGCGTCCGAGTCGTCGTGGACCATGTAATGTTTGGAGTCATAGTGGTACATCAACGTGTCCATCACAGCAAAATCAAACAGGTCGAAATAAAACCTGTCACGTGTGTACGGGTAGAACTTATTCCGTAGGTCCCTACAATACGTCCTCTCGTTAAAACCATATTTTTCCCACCTGAAATTGAGAAATATTTTTTTATTGGTTTTCCATAAGTATGAAAACTCCGTATGCGTATTCCGTACGCGCATCCGAAAAAAAAATCGCATACCAATCACCGTGTCAATGTAAGAATTAGTAAGAAATCAATCCCACTTGTATAAACATGCCCTGTTTTCAATAGACACCATGGCATATCTACGTCAATATTTTGGATACCAAGCATACTGGTTATTGCTCGCTTGTCCTTCAAAACACACAGAATTATCGGACTCAGGTGGGAAAAGGTGATTTTAGTTTTCAATGGATGTACATGCGACGAATACAGAGGCATATCAACAAAACAAAACAAAACAAAAATTAGATAATCTAAAAATCATGTCAATTTAGTAATTTATTTCGCTATGGAGGACCCTTTTTGGGATTGAAAACTATTTTTTTTTGGTAATGAGATTGACAGAAGTAAATAATCTAAAAATAATGTCAAAATACTTTATTTTTCAATGGAGAACCCTGCTGGGATTAAAGATTATTATTTTTTCCTGATTGATAATCGTAGCTAATCAGTTTGAAATGTGTGACTGGTAAATAAACATGAACTTTTAACAAAACAAAGTCATCACGGTGCCTACAAAGTGCGGTGACCTATGACCTCATAAAATTTGCTTGGATTTTGCTTGAAATCCAAATTAGGCGAGATATTTTATTGATTAGCATTTCTGATGAGTTTCATTAGAATCCTCTAAATTTTTCATAAGTTATCGCGGCGTCACCACAAAGTAAACAAGTGACCTGTGACCTTATTAATTATGCGTGGATGTTGCCAATAATCGAACTCGGGCGAGATAATCTGTTGATAAGTAGTTATTGTGAGTTTAGTGAAGACACATCAAAGCTCCGTTCAGTTATCGCGGCGACGCTAAAAGTTAACAGACGAACGGACGGACGATCGGTGGATATACCATAATACTCCTGTCATATGACGGGCGTATAAAAAGCCAATGATGGAATGACATATTAAACTTGGATGTCTTTCTTTCAATTAATTAAAAAATGAACAAATATTCCTCCCATCCTATTCGGCCAAATAGAGTTTTGATCGATGACATCGCCATTACTCGGCATGTGATGACCCGAAAACATGCGAGGCTCAAACACTTTTTGGACATGCCTTTTGAAGTCTATTAGGCTAAACGACGTCACGCAACCAACTGTTCCAGGAATTTCCACAATATTTCTGTCGTAGGTACGTGAAAACCCTGTTAACGAGAGCCTTGTTTAAAAGAAAGATGCGAGGTTCTTGATTACAGACAAAAACATGAGTTGAAGGAATGGAGATTAATAAATCTTTCACTTACTCCTCAGCGTTTGTAGTGGAGTATGGCATGTAATTGGGCGGGTAGGTGTACATCTTCATACGCCGTGGGATCCAGTAAGCTATGGACGCCTCCACGTAGCCATCACTCGGACACATCGTGTAGGACAACTTACAGTGGAAGCACTTCCCTCGGACGCAGGTCTGACTTCCTGTTACAATAACCGAACATGCGGTGTGGCAAGGATTTAGAGAAGGGGATGCCTGAATTTTAACTTATATACATCTCAGATATTGCACACATATGTATATACTTATATACATACTGCCTCGAACTAAAGTTTTCTTGAAATACTTAATATTCACTGCAAAAGAAACCGTTTAAAATGAGAATGGTGAAAAGAAATTAAATTATTGCTAACAATTAAATTTAATGATTGTGTGTGTGTTGAATCCATCGTTCATTAACTAAGGTTTCATAAGGATCTCATGATATTTTTAAAAAAAGTCCAGTGACCCCCCCGCCCCCCCCCCGCGACTCTGACTTACATTAATTATGTCATGCATAACATACATTTAATGAGTTGAAAGCTTTGCAGACCTGCATGGAGCGAAAACAAGTAAATGTGTGCAGCACGAGATCACGAGAACATAATCTATGTTCAGCAGCTTGATAGTAAGTGCATGATAGGAACAGGAAAGTGGTTAGGTTTGGGATGGTATAATAAGGCAAACAAAATTTTAGGAAATTAGAAGTACCTTTGACAAAAATACCAAACATTTCCACTGAGAAAATTTAATATAAATACAATATTGTAACCTTAACTTCTTTATTGCAAAGGATAATGTTATATATACTGGGTTTCCTCAAACAAAAATCAATATACCAGCGCGTGCACAACCAAACTGGTTATTTATGTACCCTTTGAATACGTGAACGTAAATATATTAAACGTTATAATAACCTGGTCTCAAAATAATCTGTTGGGCCACCGTTGGAGTCGCTACCGGAAGTATCTCCCGCCGGAGGTTGATTCTTCTTCCTGTTACGTAGGGAGTATTCCTCATGCCCAGGACTCTGTATTATATAATTCACATAATGATAAACCGATGTCTTGGTACACGAACAAGGGCCTAAAGGCTCCTTGGTGAATTTTTCTTTTAGCATAATACAGGAAAACTAGAACGCTTCTGTATACATGAAACTTTTTGAAATACATGTATAAGGGTTCATATCAACTGTTTATTCTGCAAAGTATCCATATAGAATAAATAGGGACATCAAGCATAAATTTACTATAATATGGAATATTTGAAAATTTGACATTGCTGTCTGCTAACAGGCATAACTTAATTGTAATTTTTAAACATTTTGCAATTCATGCAATTCTGGGATATCACATATATGCTTTGCTGAGAAAAGGTATCCATTGTGTTCGAACGTAGTGAAAAAGGGGACACGCCAGGGCAAAAGCACCAATGTGTCTGACATGGTTCTGAAAAATTGGCAGGGCCCATTTCCTTTAAATTTTTGCATTATGATAAGTATATAGGTTAAGATGGTGCTAATACTTCCTTTTTTTATTTTGTAAACCATGACTGCATAATATATTACAACGCTCAAAAGAGTGCAATTTCTTATGAATCCAAAACACAATCAAAACATTCACGAAAACACAAATAAAATCAGGAAGGATCTGTCCCTTAAGCTATCAGTGTTAACAGACAGACCACACAAGTTAACGGTCGGAAGCCGCACCATGGCTAAAGTCAGGTTAGCTGAAACTGCATGACAAACACATTCCACTGAAGCCTGCTTCATTTTATAGTAACTAAACTATACATTTTTCAAGCACTTTCAGTTCAAGGCTTCTTAACAAAGCAGGAATATGACACCAGGGAGTTAATTTCAAGTTTTAACTTTGTCATTGTAGACCAGAAGAGTAATTAAATTTAGTTTCTTTCTGCAAAATATACCATAAAAATGTAAGGCCCTACCGTGGATATTATCCCAAAGGAAGTGATAACTAGATGTGTGCAATCCCTGAGCGATCACTGAAAGCCCCCCCCCCCTTCCGGAACTGAACGGTAATAACGGGAGGCTATGAAGTGTTCGACCTTGTTAACAATGTTAAGGTAAACAATAAATATCAATAAAAACATAACAAAAAAATGGCTGAAGAAAGACGAAAGAAAAAATGAAGACAAAATTAAATCGATGGGTTTGCACTTGGGGGGACCTAAGACAGGTCCACCCGCAATATTAAAAAAGGATCAACCTCTATAGTATAAGACTCCCCCTAAATATGGACCAAACAAACTGTTAAATGGACATTAGTAGGGTCTTCACCTCTGCAGGTTGAATCCTGAAATCTCGCTCCAGGGCATCTCAAATCCGTAATTACACAGAGCCCCTCTCTTCATGGTACCCTTGGTCTCCCTGTGACGGACAAGAAGAACAGACAAAATTCAACATTAATTGTATTCTTTTTATTTATATTAAAATATAATTTATCAAAATTATAAGGTGTAAACAAGGGCAAGCGATCTGTGTATACATTTTTAGTTTTAACTTTCTTTGTTCAGGTGGGATGGCTAGTTGTGTATATGCTACATTACTTTGGTGAAAATCAGTAAAAGTGGTTACTTATGCAACACTAATACATGCGCCATAAAATTTACAGAATGTATTCGATATCGTGATGTCTCAAACCTAATATTGATCAGACGTTGACTGTTTACTAGAAAATTGTCTTTCACTGGATTAGAAAGGCAAACGCTAGCACAAGCATTTCAGCATGATCAGATTTAAACAACTATGAGATACACTCTCACTGTCTAATATAATTGTAATAGCAGAATTATGTTTAAACTTTATTTATATCTTAAAGTCAAAATTAAGTGATAACTTGGATAATGTGCCTGAAGAGGTCTTCTTCACTGATTTCAGAAGACGTATGACAAATGTTATAGAATGTCAGGAAGAGAATGTATGCCATGCATTGGCATGCAATAATGTTCACAACAGTATTGACATTGTCCATTAAAGATTTTATATTTTTGTTATATTTGCACCGTGACATTAACCATGTCCTTGCGTTGTTTGAGTCGGTATTTACGTGTTCTACAGTTTTGTTATACCAATATGTCCAAAGTGAACTATACAATTTAAATTCAATGCACTGTTTTACGGCCAAATATCTGCGTGTTAATACAAGAAAAATACAATTACGTCTAAAATCAGGCTTTTGCTGTTAAATCTTGTTCGGGTGTCAATCTAACTTCTAGATAGGCGGCGTATTTTATAAGCTTATTAAAACTCATAAGGTTCGGTTAAAAATTATGCAACTCCAGCGGATTCAAACGGAGAATATTAGGAATAGTGCACAAACGGTACTTCTTTTATCAAGAAATAACCAGACAGTGTATAGACTTCATAATTGTAAGATTATCTGAATAAAACTCACCAAACAATTTTCATCATTGCTCTTTGTCCGCCCTCTAGCATGAGCAGCCATTTCTCTGACGTTCCCGATTCGTGGTAGCCGATGTCCAGTTTGTCCACGTGGACGATGCGCGCGGTCCTGAGGGCCGACAGCACCTGATCCACTCTGGGAGACTCGGGCCACAGTTCTTGTTGATTTATAACTTTATCTGCCCATTCCCAAACACTGTGATAATATAAGGCCCTCCTCTCGTTATTTAAAGGTGCATATTCTTTTTTCAATGCTTTGTTTAAATACTGTGGGTCGTTAGGCTCCATTTCTACAGGACGGAGCTTTAATTTATCGTGGGGTTTATGAATTTTCGTATCTTCTGAGTCCGTTACGGCCATGCTGGATTTATTGGTAACTTTAAAACGCTCTTCCTCCTCTTCCGTGCTCCGTATCCGTGAAGCATCGTGGCTGGCCTCGAGATCAGGTAAATTTGATGGATGAATATGAATTACTTTAGTTACTAAAATATAAAGGCAAAATACTAGAATGGTAGCTGTTATTAGCTTGTTCCGATGACGCCGATGTAACAACCCATTAGACATATCTGAAAAAAAAATTACCATCAATGAAATTAAAATAACAGAAAAGATTTTAAGGTATTAATTAAACTATACTATGACACTATATAGAGGATTCAAAGATAAGACAATGGATATTAATTATTATGGACGGAAATGCTTCTGTGAATAAGCGACACCGTCTGCTGAATATCCTGTCAAAACAAACCTGACTGATGTGTTTGACCTGGAAAATTTCTTTTCATATCCAAACTCTACAAGAAAAATGTGTTACAAAGGAAAATGATGAAATATAATGCACAGAATTACAGCCCATGATTAAAAAATATAAGTTGCTTTAGAATTAATAACAGTTGGAAGTGATAAGTAATCGAAATTTCTCCACAGGTATCTTATTGCTATTTAATGGTTAGTTTTTTTTTTAAATAAATAAATGGTCTCACTAGCTTCGTTAGTAACTGGCGTCTCAAATGGAGGTGGTGTCGGTTCTCTGTACGTCACACCAATGACGTCATATTGATACGGTTGTTTTGGCAGTGGAGGAAGTCGTCTGGTTCTGTATCTTGCTGCCGGCATAAGTTTTCTTAAAAGATTAACAGAACCATCAGAATACACAGAATACTCCAGTATGAATATCAATGAATAATCAAGATAATATGTTTTAATTTTTTTTTGTAAATGTATAGGTATTTAACTCAATGAGGATCTGTCGCCCTTATATCTGACAATAACACGAATTTTCATCAGATCACATCGGGCGGCAATACACAGAGGATTACTACTTGTGTTTACAAAGGGAAGTCCGCGTGTATTTTAAGGATACGGAAGGGAATTTTTATAACAAGTTTCGCCTCTATACTATAAATGTAAAAATAAAATGACCACACCAAAATAATCATGGATCTATTTTTTTCATTTTTAGATATCTTTTTGATTTCCTATCTTTTAATTTTTAAGTTATCCATAGTTTATTGCTTTCTAATTCATAAGTTAAGAATGTTAATGAACAGCTCTGTGATTGGCTCCATTGATTAAGATTTGCTCCATTAATTAAGAAAGCATCCAAATGTTTCTATACTGAGGGATCGAGACTTTCCGTTATCTTTCGAGTCTTCCATAAACCTGTAATTAACCTCTGATTAATAACAAATATTTATATTTTTCATAGGCTAAAAGTATATTACAACAAGAGCATCGCAAACGTGCATAATACGCCCTCATGTATCTAGTGACCTCTGACCTCATTAAATATGCCTTAATTTTGAGGAGAATGTAAATCAGGAAAGTCTATTGGTAAACATGTATAATGAGTTTCATTAAAATCCATAGGATTTTAGGTTAGTTACCAAGGTGCCTCGAAAGTGCGGTGACCTCTTGCCTCATTAAGTATGCATGGATTTCGCTAGAATTCGAACTTAGGCGAGATATTTTATTGAAAAATATTTCTGATGAGTTTTATCAAATCCTTCGTACTCTTCGTAAGTTATCGCGGCGACACTACAAAGTAGCCGAGTAACACATGGCCTTATTAAATATGCGTTTACGTTGCCCATAATCGAACTTGGCCGAGATAACCTTTTGGTAAGTAGTTATGGTGAGTTTTGCGAAAATCCATCAATGCTCTGGTAAGTAATCGGGGCTACACTTAAGTTAACGGTCGGACAGACGGACGAACGGCACGACGGACGGTGGGTATACAAGACGGGCGTAAAAAAATTATATGCACAATTTAAGAATTTATTTATTTATTCATAATACCCACCAACCGCTAACCCATATTAACCCCATTCCTCGAATTTCTGGATCCACCACTGCGTCGGTGTGAATACATGTATGATCTGTCCTCTACACAAAATGCCCCGTCGTCTGTCATACACAGTGTGACCTTACCTTGACCTCTGATGGTGATACCTTAACAACGGTTACAAGGATAATGCAGCGAAGAGTTTCTTGAGAAAAACTCTCATCAAGGCATTGATGAGTTTCAGTTAAGAGGTGTATTACATAATCCGATCTCATATTATAAATATAGGCATAAAAATATGGAAATAACGATTAAAAGAGCGTTACTTGGGCGGAGCTCTCTTACGCCTGTACTGCAAATTTTCATTCAAATGGCCCTGTGCACTTATGAGCGTAGGCCTATCACCATGGTGATATGTAGGCCTAAGCGTCAGGTGCAATATAGACCTACAAGATTTCAGTATGACAATATTCAAGATCAAACGTTCCACCCCAATAATTCAATAAACCCCCTATAATAGGCCCACACCTAACACCTTTGAGGTTTTTAATTGGTAAATGTCAAACATTCTTCTACAAAAAAATCACAAAAAAAGCCGAGAAAACGGAATGGTTTCACTGCGCCTGCATTTATATTTAGTTACTTAGTTACCCATCTTCACTTTTGTATGGGAGGACTTGATTGTACACGTGTGACCTGGGTATAGCTGGTAGAAAAACATGTACACATCTTACGTTTACATGGGCACAGACCGACCGCAAACAGTACTTTGTGCATATTTAGATACGACAGAAGAAACTATCTTACCACCTACCCCCTACCGTATCTGTACAATACGCCTCGCGGGGCTGGTAGATTCTGATAAAAGAAGGACGATATATCTTGTCACTGTGTCATCATAGCTGTATTATATTGTCAGTAGTGTACGGGTGGTGAGACCAGTTGAGCGATATAATGAGCACAGGAACCACCACACAGATGACCTGTCAACGAATTAGTCGGGTGTGACCAAGAATTCAGGTATACGCGTACAGTGCGGTTAGCGCGGACGACATTCACACGCGCAGCATTTATCCACCACTCTTTCACATCTTTCGGTAGTTCACCTTTAATAGTGCATACAGCGGGTAAACTTTTAAGTGAATTAGGAGGAGTATTGCCCTAAAGCTCAGTGAAGGAGGACGGACCCTTTCTTTTGCCAATGTGTTGGTGTGTCCATGGGTATGAATTGTGTATAATACACGTTTGTACACACTGTCAATCAGACAGCTGGTCGCTGTTTACCCGAGGAGCCACAACTTGAACCTCAAGGTGATGGGTTTATAAGTACACATTCTACTTCCGTGTCAATTTCCTCAGTAACCATGGTGCTCAGTGAACGGAGATCGTTGCATGAAATGGGTATTCAGTGGAAAAGATGAACCCAGTTGAGGCTCTGTGGTATCTGTATTGAGACAAAACTCAGCCTTGTGGAAAAGGGTTTAATAGATATCCATAATAGGATTAAAAAAAAATCCACAACCGAAAACTACAGGTAACAGGAATACACTCTAATGGATTGAAAAAAACATACATGGAACCCCTAATTAAAAACAATCCGAATTTCTATAAAATTATTTGCTAGTATGTTTGATCAAAAATTTTCAAACCTGCGAACGATTGTATATACAGGTAAAAGGGAAATAGGTACACACTCTGATGGCACCTTACAAAACAAAATCGCACACAACTAAGATGCTTTTACAGGAACAAAGCTTATGGGGTGCATGAGACGACCATCCGTTTTATTTGTCTTTATACGGCCCTGATTAACGACACCCTGTTATCGGAAATAATATTCGACGAAATCAATTGCTCCTGTGCAATATAGCTTAATGGCTGGTTTTTGGCAAGCTTAATTCGAACTTCAAAATTTACAATCATTAAATTTTTTCAATTTATTCTCTCTTTAAGATCTAGAAAAAGGATAAAGATGAATTTTAAGATAATTGTAACGTTAAGATAACATTTGGTTCAGCGGTTCAGGTGTCCTTTTAAAATTTCCTATTGTTCCATTCATTATACAACAGACTGTAATAATTAAAACTGATAAAAAGAATGATCAAATTTATGTTATGCAGTGTGTGTGAGGGTGTGTGTGTACTGATGTATGTGTGCAAACGTCGTCCCTGCAAATGTCACTTCCTATCTACATGCATATCTAAAGACGCCAAAGAATGACTTGCGTATATCATTACTTTGTATCACACATGACGTAAGCTCTGATGATGTAATCGATGATACACGTGACAAAAACACCAAAATATTAAAATATGTTACACGAGGGTCGGTATGGTAAATTTACATTTGAACAAACAATTAATAACAGTATATTTTAGTCGTTTAGAATGATAATTTGACATAGACTTTTTTCTCCAGTTATTGTATAATAGGTTGATATGTAAATGAACAGGGTTTATATTTACATTAACGTAGGTGTCAATTTACCAAAATTATTATTTTACCATAATTATTATTATTATTATTATTATTATTATTATTCAAATCATTGCCTGTTTGAAAGTTTATTAGTCTGTCTGACTGTATACATTATAAACATCCATTAGCAAATAATCAAAATTAAATAATTTAAAACCTTATATGGAACCGCTAATTTAAAGCAATCCGGAATTCTATACACTTTTTTGTTTATATATTTGTTTAAAATGTTTCAAAAGTAAACGGTCCAGTTCAAATTTCTCTGAATTTCAGACCTCTGTTTATTGGATTCTGATCGTTTATTGAATGTTTCTCATTACTGTTTCATAATTTGCCAAAGATGTTTTCATTTATTCTATCACATTTTATATCACATTTTTGAAAGCACACACGCCGTGACCAGACGGCTCTTAAACACGGGGGCATCATATTTAATCGGTCGCATATTTACACTACTGACCAACAGGTGACGCCACCAGTTGAATCGGCGCAATTTCTTCACATGGAAGAAAAAACGGAAACAGTAGTCTATGGAAATTGAGGAATTTTTTATATATATATATCTCATTTATGTCCATTAACTCCAGTATCCTACATTTACTGGATAACAGAAAAAAAATAAATGATAGGAAAAGTATATTTAAGGAAAAAAGTACAACTCTGCCTTTTAGTGATTGTGGGTTAGTAAATCATATTTCCCCGAATGCACTGGAATTTCTAAATACACTCCAAGGCGTGTAGAAAGAGAGTAGTTATTGGGATTAAATAAGTTGGATTAGAGCCATTCCAAAGCAAAATACATTTACATGAATCTTTTGTGATAATAAAATAAGTAACGTTTGGTCAATATACCCATGGCGAAGTGTGCCCCCCGCCAGAAATGTTCTCATTAGTTAGACAAGTAGCCATATCTTTGAAACAGGACACATTTTTATGCATTCATAATTTATAACTTTAGTATACAACAGGTCCCCTAATTATATGAAACGACGTAAAAACCCGGCGTACTTGCGGGATATTCATCATGACCAGGCCGAGTTTTTCCGGTCGAAAAAATAGACATCCTCATTTTGGGCCGCAGATTTTCTGTCATTGCCCGGGATCGCGGATGAGAACGTATATTTGCCACTGAGGTTGTATTTTCCCCGTGTGTAATTGCATAATATATAAAACCAAACAATGATTAACATTTTTATTCAGCACCATACAAACACTGGGCTTACAACAGTAGTACCTCGTATAAATATGGAAAATAGAAATCTGTACGTACGCTTTTATGAGCATAGGTATGTCAAAAAGAATACTGAATGAGAAAATAAGTCTGATCTTCCAATGGCAAATGGACAGGAATGGTGATAAGTGTACATATGTAACACACATCGTATATTTACATGAATAAATAGATAAATATATAACATATATGATAATTACATAAATGGAATATTCTAAGCTGGGTAACATCCAAGATTTGCATTTTTACCTTCTCTTTTTGCACGTGTTTTCACATATACATGCAGTATGAATCTGTTTCATACAGAATGTTGTATCCCGTTTTGTAGTTATTGATTTGTACGCAATATTAATGTTTCATACAGAACGTTGTATCCCATTTTGTAATTACTGATTTGTACACAATATTAAAATTTTAACAATTGGGTCAAATGGGTTAATGTGTCGATTGTTGACACCCCTTAAAAAGCTGATGGTTCATGTGGCTTTCCTTAACCTAGACAAATCTTATGCTGGGTGGCGGGACTGTCACAGCTTGACAGAAAACAAGTGACTTATAGACTACATAAATATGTACAAGTAACGAAATTCCATATATTTGACAAATATTCATTGATTAGCTCGCAATGAATGCAACAACAATAGAAACATTTAACTAGTGTTCTTTGCGGAATCTCATTTCACCTCGTTTTACTAAACTTTCAGTGCTTTTAATAACAGACGAAAGTCTTATAACATTTTTTTCAACTTTTGAAGCAAAACCTCCCAAATTAAAGGATTACTGAAAATAAATATTTATGTGAATGCATGTGTCAGTGAACGTTCTTGTATTACTTACATAAATATATTGCTGAATAACGACAGCGCGCGTGTTATGTATTGGCAGCGCGTCGCTTTTGTGTGACAGAGGATTTCCTAAGCATTAAAACATTGTGAATAAAACATTATTAAACCAAATCCTGGAGTTGTATTTCAACATGGGGGCAACTATAATATAAATTTCATCATGTGCATTAATTCATCTAATTTAAAAGCTAAGAGGTGACTGATATATCAGTTGCCATTTAATTTATGGTTAAAAAATCCACATTAGAAAATGACATTTATGTGGATGTGGCACTATATCTTGGCTACATATAGAAATTTGTTATAAAAGGGTACATCCATTATAACTTGTGGAGTTTTTCAATCAAAATATATCACATATATAATACATTGTATATAATACACTGTAGATAAGACGATATACAGGCACTGCAGATGATAAAAACATGAATTTTGTATGTATAAAAGCAGGATGACGGATATTTACATAGAACCGCTCCCATGAACAATGTATTTAACGCCACCTGTCTGTGCGCGCGTGAAGCACTCGCATCATGTCACTGTATTTTACTTTATGGCAAAATTTGAAATCCTGATTTACCTACTCATAAGTATGTACGTCTATTCGAAAAGTGCTAATGCAGAAGGGGTTGTCAGTTTAATAATAAAACTGCTGATTGTAGGCATTAACAAGACCCGGGGACATTACATACGTTTGTAAATACGGCCTTGAAAAATCTACTAATAACATTCTGTCTGATTATAGTAATATGGAACAGAATTCCTTAATTAAAAAGTATGAAATGCCCTGCCTTGAACTACCATCTCTTCGTAATTAAATACAAAGCTCATTGAACTAATTCAGTGGCACAGTACTACTGGTCTTTGAGAAGAAAACAGTGAGCAATACGCAAGCATTACTTATAATTTATGTCAAGCGTATAACTAGATTGTGTATTTCAAAAAAGGTTGGAAAAAAGTGGAAACAGTATATGCTTTTATCTAAGAAAGCGAACAAAAGGGACCTCTCAGAATGTTTCAGACGGTACATTGATGATTTCTGGTTGGAGAATTTTCTGAAGAAATCGGCAACCAGATTGTTGTTAATTAACACTTACTACCCATAAATTGGTCGAAGTATGATTTTTGCACACGATGTATATTATTACATTTCACATAAAAGTAAACATTATTCCTTTGGCTGCATGATGAACCATCTGTCACTGTAGATGTGTATTTTGTGTTTATTTCATACCCCGGGATGTCCTAAACTACACAGCGTTAGGAGACGACAGACCCTGACCAATTCTTCACACGGACGACAGTTCGGAGTGTGGATTAAATCTATCAATCAGTCACCGTAACTAGGGCATCATTTGATACAGGACCTGGCCTGCCTGCTGTTGTTGCCGTCGAGCCCAGGCACCGTCTCGAGCAGGGAGTACCATTGTGCCACGGGTTTCCTCGGGTTTTCCAGCATCTCGTACCAGTGATCACGACCCACCCCTACGTACTGCATTCCCAGCGCGCAGCATCCCATTAACTCGTTACTGCCAACCCTGTCAAATAAAAAGTACAAAACCATCATTATATATCAGTCTCCATGCTGAATATGGAGGTTATACTTAACCCTCCACGACAGTGTATACCTCAGCGAAAACAGATTAACATTGATATAGTATTGTCATTACTGTATCTTGTGTGTAAAGGACATAACTCAGAAACGCATACCTCAGTCAAACAAATTTATATTGTCAGATTCCAAATTTAAATTTGTGTGTGAAAGAAAGAGCACTTAGAACTCCTTCAACACAATAAAAAAAGTTTCTCATTTTAAATCTAAAATAAGTGCTCCTGAGTTATTTTGTTGGTCACTTCCCTACTGCAAGTGATAGCCCTACATTTTATCCACGGTTTATCAGGCCCATTTGCTGTGACATCCTTATGTGTATTAGATGCGGCTTTCTTCAAGCATTCTCCAAATTTTGTATTCTCCATTTTTTTAATACTACTCCTACTCGTCTGTCACTATTTCCGGGACTTGCGGAGCTCATGAATATTTAAATGTCGTGGCGTCACGTATGTCGCTCGAATAAAGCTGCATATGCTATAGTACATATTGCATGTTTATACATCGCAATGTGGACTTTATTTTGCTTTATTATGCTTTGCTTTGAGATATTACATAGCGGGCGAACTCTGCTGTGTGTGCTGTTATTATGATGATTACATCGTGTTTATCATTAATGTGTAGTCAGCTGCACGTCTGTTTAAAGGTTGTGCATGATCCCATGAAATAACTCCAGACCTATAATGTTGCGGTTTCACAGATGAAACTGAAGCTAAAGAGGGGAATATATGGCGTCCAAACTGCATCGCTGACCCGGCCGAAGCCGTGCCCAGCCAGCAACGCTTCAGTGAATAGAATGTGGCCAGATGAGAAGTCTGAGGTGTCCGAAGAGCAGCAGCACCCACGCCCACTCGGTGCCGACACCCTGAACCCCCATTCAACCAGCATACAGGCAGACTGCCGTGCCTAGGACTCTAGTTAAGACTATACTGTTAATCCTATGTTTCTTCATCAGCATGGGTAAAGATGTTAGGTAATTCATTTCCCCTTACGGTTGACTTTTCAGGTTTATACTTCGATTTAAATAATTTATTGAATGAAAAGTATATGGCCTCGATATGAAATAAAGTACCACCAGTAAATGCAAATGATTAAACCGTAAAAGATATTAAAAATAAATAAATAAAATAAATATTATTTATCTCACCTGGAGAATGCCCTTTACCTGAGACATCTTAGTGAGGGATACGGATAAGATATCAATCAGAATGGTTTGATATGTTTTTGCTTATTATTCCTTTATACAGGACCTTTCATCATGACATTGGAGAGAGCGCTGTCATACTTGAGGTCATCATGTTTTGTGGATCAATGGATATAACGTTGCAACATGTCTTGAAGTTATCCGAAGCCAGCATTTGGCCTTCGGAAGACGGGTTACGGCAGCCCTGATATGTGAAATTTTTTTTGTAATAATGTTGCTCAAGCCCTGTACTTTGTATTCTAGCAAATTAATCACCCTCCTGTTGAAAGAGGTTTGAACAGAGTCGTGTTGATAGCTCAGCAGGAAATCTTGTTTCTGAGTCAGTTGACGATTAATTGATCAGTTTTTAGATCAACATATTCATGTTTCATATAGCATGTTCGAAGGTATAACAGGTCGGACTACGGAAATCCATTTGAACAAGCCTCTTCTGTCTTTTGTCAGTGATGTTAGGTCATTGTTTCAGATAAGAATGTGGTCCACAGTGTTTAACTGTCGGTTTTTGTGCATCCGAACTTACAGTTACAATACACAGCTATAATTATTTCTAATAATGTATGTGACATAAAGAAACATAGTAATTATATTAAAATAATAGTAATTTGCTCCTGCAAAAATACATAAAATGGAAACAAAATGCGGTATATTAGCACTGAGTGTATTAGTGGCTTCAAAGGGCTGTTATGTCATGAAATGTGCTAGGTTTAAGGCAATCTTAATTCATGTCGGTCTGTCAATAAAATGACGTGTCAGTCAGGTCACGTGACTATTGCTGTCAGCCCTCGGAGAGAAGGATCGTGAGATTCTCATGGTCACTTAATCCGAACGCATGAAAAAAAGAACAAATATCAGCAACCAGATATAAACATTGTCCGAAAGCTCCATCGAGGAATCGCTTATATACATGGATTTGTTTTTCTGTCAGACTTATGTCTAAAGACAAAGACTTTAGATAGAAGATAAAAGATGGCGCTCGATCGCTTCAGTTGAAAGACTGTGGAACCCTACCCCAGCCGGTCATGTGAAACGTGATAAATAATGATTGACTAGTGTTGATAAAAGTGTTGACTGTTAGACCTATAAACAAGGAGAAATAAAGAGGATTCAGAGATAAATAAGTAAAGCTATATACATTTTGATTTATGCTATATCAAGTCCAGACGACTCAAAAGTAGCTTTCAGAGTTGATCTGATCATAACCCCCGCATCACAGGCACACGTGTGCCACAGACCACCTGTATTGGTTTTCTATTAAAATGAGATGTACTACATGAAGACGATGTGCTTTATGTCAGTTGTGTGTCATTTTCATTTAATCCGTCAGCTTATTAGGTACCCAGATTAGCGACACACTTGTGACACAGAGTCACCTGAGTTACATTGGGAGTTTGTTGTGACGTCATCCCAGGGTATAAACAGGGATACGGGAGTATAAGGAAGACTCCTCGGGCTAAGACTACTGCTCTTGTAGTTGTTTTGTCTCTTGCTATTAATAAAACGTTCACATTCTAGTCCTGCGTTTCCAAAACAATTATACAAAAAAAAAGTTTTCAATGACACGTTAAAGTTGATGATAAGAACAAGCCCTGATTCGTTCCTTCGCAGGATTGAGAAAAACGAGAATGCAGCTACAATGGAGACCTGCACAGCCAAGCATATGATTCGATGAATTCACTATTCGCCCATTGGTGATTACACATCACAGAATATACCCTTCGTAGTGATAGAGGGTGATAGAGGGTAACCTCTTAGTTAATATGCACTTCAAGTATCGAACGTTTTTTAGGGAGGAGCGGACAGCATTCCGTTCTACGATTAAGTGCGACCCAGGCATGTATAAAAACAAAAGTTTTCTTGCAAATCACTTTAGAAACAACAAACTTAAAAAAATAAAGTGAATATAATTTGGTTTAAATCAGGGGGCAAATCCCAATAATTCTGGAATTTATTGATATATGCAGTAACTGGTAGGACCACACGAAATGACCACGTGACCTGTACGACCCAGTGTCACGTGACTGACCTGTCATAGTCGATGACCTTGACCAGCAGGTACACCTCCTCTACGTTTTCCTGCGGCACATCAAACACCATGGCTTCGTTGTACACGGGGTTTAAAGTGTTTCTCTTCACAGATGTCTTCTTCTTCTTAATTCTCTTTCCTTGACACATTAGGGACACCTTCACGTATGGATCTGTTAATAATTAAGATAAAATTTATTTACTGACAACCCCGTTTACTAACATACCCTTTATTGTCATATTTTCTTCTAAAATCATGGTCCTTTCGCTATAATTGAGCTAAACAAGTTATTATGATATCTTATTTTGAAATCATGGTCAGTGCAATAAAGTAGACCTTATCCCGTTATTATCATACCTTCTTCTGAAATGTTGGTCATTTCAAATAAGTAGGGCTATATTCGTCATTATCATGTCTTCCTCTGAGATCACGGTCATTTCAATATAAAAGGGCTAAACTTGATGGTCTTGAAATAATGCCATAGACTCGCTTATCAGTGTTTCTCAGGGCCTTGAATTGATTCAGTATTAAGTAAAAATATCGCATTTTTTCTATAAAAATGTTTCTTGAAATCTGCCTATTCCCCTGATAAATGCAGGAAATCTAACGTCAGTATAATTTTATGTAGTATTTCCTCCGTCTACCCAAAAGTTATTTTTTTATCATCTTTATCACTTAACATTGAGTCGACGCTCCCGTTAATAACGCTGGTGACTGTCACCGAAGCATTCAATAAATCCTAGAGTAATATTGCCGATGACTAGAGTAATATTGCTCATGACATGAATATATCCAGACCTGTTTAAGTTAAATCACCAATATATTATTAAGAGGAAACTTTTAACGTTGTATGAGCAAAAACCCCTGCATGAGTTACTCTATTTCATCAGCCAGTATTGTATTTTCTCATGTTAGGCGTATATATATATATATATTATTATTTTCTTACCTGACGAACCCGTTATGTCCATCGCTTTGAGATTCCGTGCCTTTATAAGCGTGACTGTCATCCTGCCGGCTGTTGGTAGGTAACACAGTGACAGCATCAACTCCCCGAGGTCAACCTTCTCCTGGAAAATTCAGGTAAAGAATCAATAAGATAATCTGTGTTACAGAATCCATGAGATAATAAATGAAACAGAATCAATGAGAAATCATCAGTGTTACAGAATCCATGAGAAAATAAATGTTACCGAATCAATGTTACAGAATAAATGAGATAATCAATGTTACAGAATAAATGATATAATCAGTGTGACAGAATCAATAAGATTATCAATGTTACAGAATAAATGAGATAATCAATGTTACAGAATCAATGAGATTATCAATGTTACAGAATCAATAAGGTTATCATTGTTACAGATCAATGAGATAATCAATGTTACCGAATAAATGAGATAACCAATGTTACAGATTCGATGAGATAATGAATGTTACAGAATCAATGAGATAATCAATGTTACAGAATTAATGAGATTATCAATGTTACAGAATCAATGAGTTTATCAATGTTACAGAATCAATGAGATAATCAATGTTACTGAATTAATGAGAAACCAATGTTACAGATTCAATGAGATAATCAATGTTACAAAATCAATGATATCATTATTGTGACAGAATCAATGTGATAATCAATGTGACGGAATCAATGAGAAAATCAATGTTACAGATACAATGAGATAATCAATATTAAAGAATCAATGAGATAATCAATGTTACAGAATCAATGAGATTATCAATGTTACCGAATCAATGAGATTATCAATGTTACAGAATCAATGAGATAATCAATGTGACAGAATTAATGAGATCACCAATGTTACAGTTTCAATGAGATAACAATGTTACAGAATAAATGAGATTATCACTGTTACAGAATCAATGAGATAATCAATGTTACAGATTCAATGAGATAATCAATGTTGCAGAATCAATGAGATAATCAATGTTACCGAATCAATGAGATAATCAATGTTACAGATCAATGAGATTATCAATGTGACAGAATCAATGAGATAATCAATGTTACAGATTCAATGAGATAATCAATATTTCAGAACAAATGAGATAATCAATGTTACGGAATCAATGAAATTATCAGATAACTATGTAACTGTTACATAAAACAGAACCCGTTCATTAAAATTCATTGAGGGTTGGTGAATGTAGTCGGTTAAACGAGAGATCTGGGCCTGGTCCCTTATGCGTCATATTAATCAGAGTTCATATTCACGCTGTTTAAGAACGATATCTTTTTTCATGTATGGATAAACTGTTGCATATGTAAAATGTGGGTTAAGTAGACGCATGTGTTTATGCCCGGCGGTTTGAGTTACGAGGGGATGCCTGTTCACCAACAGCATCGTATGGAAGATTTTCAAAATTTGAGCATAAACTATAACAACATTACCGTTTTCACTCATGATTTTAATGTTGTTGTGAAGATGCAAAAATACAGGTAAAAGAAAAATATATAGGTATAAGTGATAAATAGTTTACGCCTCCTGCGATCTTCCCTGGCCCAGGTTTCAATGTTGTAACGTTTGATGAGACCATATGTTTGGTTCCAGTCGTATAGTGTTTAATAACCGAGTGATATTTTTTTCAACTGTTGTCCTTTTAAACTGCGTTAGTTTAATGTTAAATACACGTTTGACAAAAGCGTGTACCTGCATACTGTTGTTGGTTACCAATAGAAACAAACTTTTCTTTACACGAAATTGCACTTGAGATGACCCTCTCCTTTGACAGGTAACGCCACCACATACAATAGACACCTCTGATGAGGAAATCCGGTAGCCGGGGACGTAATCAAAGAAAGGACGTGGACTCCAACGTTGATTTACTATATATATTACATATCGGTGATTTGAGTACCTAAAAGGTTACACCACAATAAGTTTTCTTGACCGAATCATGTTATTGACATGTTAATTAAATGAAAATTAGTGTAGCATGTAACAGCACATGTTTGCACTCGTGATCCACAATTTATACCATCTACAATGACAAAGACATAAAGAGCCAAGGACGGGATTATTATCAGACTGACGACCTGGGTAATTAGGTTGAATCTTCCTCGGAAAATACATAATTAGTGTTAGCAGCGGGAGGTGTTGCAGACAAAGACAAGGGAATGATAATGTACCGTGTGTTGATTTTCTTCAAGGTGCTGAATGGTGACTTGACAACGCAACATGCAAAATACCGTGTTCTTACCAAAGAACGAAGAAACCAGACTACTGTACAACTGCGTAGGAAGACCAAATGGCTCTGGATGCAACCAGCACGCCAGCCTCATTTCCTTCCAATCAGCGACAAAGCAGTAAAGAAGAAGCCCTGTTTCCCCAGCTGTACCAGTAAATAGTGACCTCCCGGGCTCCTACCCAGGCCTGCACCAGCTCATGTCATCGTAAACAGACCAGCCATAACTAAACTCAAAGACTCTTTGTTTTCCAGGACGCAATTTACTGAGTCGTCGTCATCAAACTATTACTCAACATTTGAAAGTTCGATATTTGCATGTGCTAGTGAAATGCCGAAGTTCTTTGCTACTTTTTGGGCATTCCGTTTCTGGAGTTGCTTACTTACGTTTGATTAAACTTTTTTTTAAGTCTACATGTGCCACTTGCAGCCATGAGTTGCAGATGTTCTTTTACTATTATTATATGTCCATCAGAGTTCTGATATTACTGTCATTATTACCATTACCATATTAAAAATCTGTGAATAGAATAGTTTTCTTTGAATCCATATGTAGGAGGCATGAGTTTCAAATGTGATATTACTTCAGAACTGGCCCCGGGGGGGGGGGGGGGGGTTGGGCTTTTTACTTCGAAAGCATTTTTAAGGGTTTCATACCAAATTTTGCGGCCTGAATCCCCCTTTTCCGGACCTTTGGAACTTTTTCAGGTTTTCATTAGGCATCCTGGATTGGACCCCCCTTTTCCTAAATCCTGGATATGCCCTTTACTGGACACGTATAAATCAGAAATTACATAATTGAATTATAACACCCTTGCAAACTCACATTTGTAAAGAATAAATTTGTTTCTTTGTTTTCTATGAATATATATACCAAAAACTGCCAAACAAATTTCCCATCCTTCTCCTTGGAAACCCACATCCGTCTAAGTACAGGGTAAGTGTCTTTTTAAAAACCGGAGGTTGCATCATACCACCGAGAAACCCCCGAAAAGCGCACTCGTTTGTAAACGAAACACGGCCGTGGGGGACGGCCTTCCGAATGCAGAGGGCTCAGCCTGGGTGGGCGTCGACGGAGAATTAGCTGGTTCCGGACTTCCCCGACCCTTACTAATAGATTCCCAAGCACATGGTTAACATATATGTCTGCAAAATATGGGAACAATATCTGTAGGCATTCCTCACAATGAACCGACAGACAAAACATTGATGATCAGCCAAATTCAAAGCTTCATGGAGACCCGAGTTAAAAAATAATTCATACTCCTTTCTCTGCTTAGTTTAAACGAAATATTTATCTATGCTGTGAAAACCAAAGTGTATAATGTTTTCTGACTTACGAGATAACTTGCAACAGAAGTTCCGTTTGTATGTAAACACATGAAATTGTATCAGACAAAATCATATTTTTAGTACCATGAACAGCAATTTTTAATTTATATTCACTTTTTTCCCCTAGCCCCAAGGAGTAAGTAGTGTCATGCTTCGTGCAAGAACAATGTGGAAAAACTGTGTTTGCACAAGTAAAATAGGTAAACAGTTGCCACAAGAGCTGATTTTTTCTAGCATATTCTGCCAAAAGTTTGGCGATACATCTGTGTTAGGTTCCTGAGATATTTGACAACTGACGATAGGAGATGCTGGCGGATACTGGCCTACATATTTTCGAGGTCAATCTCCAAATTATATATATATATATATATATACATATTATTATTAGAACCCTAGATTCAGCTTAATTAATACTTGTATGTGTCTATATGAGTGTATTTACATCTGATTTTTATTCAACACTGAGACGGCAAAGATTTAGTGGTTAGCGCTTGATAGGTTGCAGTATCAAGCAAATGATGTTTGTGATGTCCAGTAGTCTTGGCAGCCAATGAACTAGCATACGGAATAACTTAGATCTGTAAAGATCTTTAAAGACTTATGAAAAAAAGGAAAACACATATGACTGGGAAAAAATGTTTTAAACCATTACTAGTACAAAATAAAAAAGCTGTAATTTTCAGCTAATGTTGAAAGTTTTTCTAAAAAAATTATTTTGAGATTACTTTATATGGTTGTAAAAAAAGTCCGTTTGTTTCATCATAAGTATAAGCAGAATGTACCTGAATTACAAATTTCTCTGTGGTCTCCATGATTTCAGTATTTCTTGAAATAAATATCAATATATTTTACCATTTTTACCAGTTAAGATATGTTCTTTTCAATATGACCTGACCCATTACCCACTAAGAATGTGATAAAAGCATGATAAAAAATAAGATGTAGTCGGTTTCATTGTGACACAGACACCTGTTGGTTGGACCTTTATTTCAAGCCTGTCACATTTGTAGAGGTTTATCACTTTTCCGGTCATGACTTTTGATGTTATTCTAAGATCCATTTTTATGTAGTAACCATGGAACCTGAGAAGCCCAATCGTGCCTCAATCAAATAATACCTTAACAAACCAAAGACATGGTCCAGTGCTTTAAAATTGCTCCGCCAGGAGTGTATGCGTTTATCCCCGTTCGTGTGTTTGTGTGTTTGTTTGTTCATAACACTACTCACGAAATTATGCACGGATTCTCTTGAAATGTTCAGGGCATTACGAACTGGCAAATGAAGAATTGATTAAATTTTGTGTGCACCCGTATTCAGCAACGACATCATGGAACATTCTCAAATGTACAGTCACTTATGCACGAATAAACTTGGGAAAATGGTCCGCATAAATGAATGCAAACACGGTTTTGGGAGCATCCCACAATATGTAATCCCTTCCTCCCCCGGCAGCGCAGGCTTGCATTCCTTAAAGTGCAGATTTCTAGTTATTGATATTGCTATAAAGTGAACAAAACAAACAAACGTGTTTAGAGCTGCAATGTCAACAAATTGAACCTGAGCCACTCTGAGGTTTTAAACACAACATTTGCAAAAATATTCTTAATAAAGTTTCAATTAATTTTATAAGATGGTCGAACAAATGCCAATGAACCATTACAGGCGGATATGTATGTGATTCCAGAATTTCTAACCGATATCTTTGAGACGGCGAGTTTGGACAAGTTTCGGGTGCTTTTTTTTCGTTCAGATATACACGTATTGACACCTTCATAATGAAGGTGTAAAGGAATAAGCTCAATGAATTTAGAGCGATAATAATATCTATTGGATGATAGGTTAAATGTTTGGGAAATTAAGGTGCTGGCGGAGGTAATAGCTCTCTGAGTGCTTTCTAATTTATTCCGACATTCTGCCTGGGCTGCATGGTTTAATATAAGAATCACTCTGAAATCTCCGCGCCTCTACTCTACGGTAAAATGTACCGCGAGTGATTACTAGTGTCATCTAGTGTTTATGTTTGGCATATTCTTAATGCTGAACATTTAATAGAAGATAAATGTGTCTAAAGGTAACAAGAAAGAGAAAAGCAGGGTCTGTAGAGATTAATCAAACCTATATACATCAATATCTTGGTCAAAGGGATTTGATGAAATTTCTTAGGTCCTAAAAACTCTCGATTACAATTTTTGTCTTCTTTTTCTTTTCTTTTCTTATTCTGTCCGTGTTTGACCTCAAACATGACTTACTTTCACTTACTTACATTGGGTACAATAAGAGTAACAGGTGACAGATTTGCACCTGTTATCTATTTTTGACCCTATCCTTATTCACACTCAGTAGCAGATTCTGAATTATTGCCAATATATTTTTAGAAAAATATTTTGATTTTTAAACCTTGCCTAGATTAATTTCATCCAAATGGCCTTTAAGTGAATAGTAATCGAGATCTTAATGTTATTCTCACTTTTACTCTTTTGGAATTACAACAAAAATCGAATCGAAAATAAAAAAAACTAATCTGTGGTAATCAAAGATAATTAACACGCGAGGCACTCGCTGAAAATGTAAATTCAGCATCCCTAAATTATTCTACTGAAATAAAGTGAGAAATTATAACAATTACTGAAATAATTAAGGAAAATGGGGTGTCGCTAACATTGTTGAACCTAAATAAACATTTACTTTTACGACAAAGTCTCTTACAAAAAGATCAATAGCGTTGAAACAACAGCAATAAGGCATTAAGTGTAACATCACCAAAATCCTCTTACTGCCGATCGCTTCTTTCGAACTTCTGTATCAATATATACTTTTGTTATTTCTATAATCTTTAATAATTTATCATTTTGCCACCTGTTTTCAATCTCAATACAATTAAGATGTAAATAAGTCATATATACACTCCTCACGCAGTAGTTACACGCTGCAGTCATTTAAGGTCTCCTTCGTTTAAACCGCTGCTCTGTTTAGCAAGTTTTTCAGGGTCTCAACACTAATGCTGGCACAGGGTCAAGAAACAGATTAACGAGAGCTGGGTGACGCGGGTTTAAAACTTTGAGTTGATGCACAATGCGAAACCAGGCTCTCATTGGTCTGATTACAATTCTTAAGCAGGGGAGTCCTGTTATACAAAGCAGCGGTTTGTACGATGGAGATGTAGAACGACTGTTGTAATATAACCGCTGCGTGAGGAGCGAACCGCATACTAGTCTACTTCCGCCAGCCTCATGGTCTAACGTGATCTTAGAAAATGCATAAATGGAAGCACACAGAATTGTGTGTCACAGTTCAGCAATTCGATGGTTGCATCGCAAGTGAGCTTTGACAACCAGAGCAAAAGAGACCCTAAATTTCAATGACCCTCGGCCAGGAAAAACGGATGCTAACGAATGCTTGAAATAAAATTAGACTTGGGTTAACCAGATTACTTCTAAATTTTAATGGGTTGTTTCCTAGGTGGATTGTTTCTAACCCAACACAAACATTTATGAATGTCTGTTTATAACCATCTGATTACATTTGCTAATAACCAACTGACCACCCGATTAACCAACCAAGACAAAAAAATAAAGTTAAACCATTGAATGACAAACCACATTACTTTGTATAAACCTGTGTGGCTGAAGCAATCAGGCTTTGAGTCCTTAAAAGCACCTGTGCTATAATTTTATATATATATATAAAACTCTGGAGAAAAACAACACTATAAATTCACAACAGTCTGTTTCACGGGATCACGATCCGATCATCAGGTGAATATGGTTAGAATCCATATATATATAAACTTCTGAGAAATATCAACAAGCGAGCAAGCTCCTGCGTTCCCATCGCCTATTTATTTGCATGAGCCCTTGTAAAACACAGAAACCAGCTTGACTTTAATTTGCGTTTGAAACTTAATATGTCAGTCCCCTTCTGTATAATATAAGATGAATTATGGAAGTACTGAGCGAATGATATATAACCACACTTTTGTCGATTCGTAGACTTTATTAATTCAAGGAACTAATTGGTCCCATTAGGGAAAACCTTGGCAAACCCACAGAAACACTTGTGGGAAGAGCTCAGGCGGATTGAGAGGTGTCATTTGACTCCCGCATTGTTATTATAGGAAGGCGGAACCGATAATTATATATATATATATATATATATATATATATATATATATATATATATATATATATATATATATATTTTTTTTTTTTTTTTTTCTTTTGTCGCTTAAGGGGTCCTATTCCGGCATCTAGTCCTTTCAATTTCCTAACATATGCAACCAACCACTTTAGGTTACATGTTTTATCTTTTTTCTTACTAACAGCTTATAGATAAACAAGATCATATATACGCCACAGATGCGTTAAACAACTTGTCTTAACAGGTATTGCCTACATTTCAATAACAAATAAATTCTACAGAAAAGGTAGGTGAATAGCTGGCTTTAAAGTTATAATTTTTATTTAATCAGCTCTAAAAGTACCCGATATTTAGACAGGCAAACCTTACAAACTAAACGGCATACTGTGCTTTTCATAAAAGAATGAATTTCTGGATGTAATCATAGAGATAAATGTACATTCGGTAGCTTAGTTTGACTTATTTTGGACTTCACTGGATCTCAGATAGACAATGATCAAGGAGAATAACTAAGGCAAAAAAATAATAAAAGATATGGTTCTCAGGCACCGGCCGCGTCAATTTTAACCCCCCCCCCCCCCACACCCCATCAAATATATTTATTTTTATCTTTGAAGAAGATAAAATAATACAATTTTTTTTACAATTAATACAAGTTTTCCTTTTATATGTAGTGCTTTTACCTGTTTAAAAAATATGTTATTATCATGCTTTTCTTTGATCATATGACATTTTATCGAAACATACATAAAAAGTAGTAAAAAACCCACCCGCCCACACTGATTTCTAAAAAAAAATGCCTGAGAACCATACCTTTTTAGGCCTGTTTTCGGTTAGGGTTTGAAAGCTTGGGGGAACCAAAATGAAATTAATTACTTGTTTTTAAAACATTTAAAAAAGCCTTTGTCGTTTCTTACTTTAATCAGTTACAAAAACAATTATTATTTGTGAAGGTCAATAAACACCTCGTTTGGTTTTAGCAGAAAAATCTACACGAAAGTTCAACATTATCTTAATAAAACAAGGTTTTGAATGTGTAATAGCATGCTGCTGATTAGGTCTTTATCCAACAGAGGTTTCGCCTGTAGCACACTGGACCAGCATACAGACGTTTTACTTTTGCCGACAATAAGTTTCATTCATCAAGTCCAAAAAGCATTTTTTTATCTGATATTACCGAATGAAAATAACACGACCTACCTGCTGCACGCATAAGATCTCCTTCTTGAAGTACTTCTCCTTCGTCAGATCAACAGAACCCAAGTTGTTCATCATAACAACTCCAATCAAGTCATGCCTAGAAAACCGATCGAAGTCATACAAGCTAAACTGGAGTGTCCTGTCTGCAATGTCCTTGTAGGAAACGGCAAAATAGAATACCTCGTTGAATTCGGGGTTTAACGTTTTTCTTAATACTCTAGTCTGGTATTTATTTCGACGATCAGGTAATAAGTAAACCTTGACATACGGATCTGACGTGCCGGAGAAGTCTTTTGCGGGCAGTGCCTCGGCTTTTTCAACAAAAACCCTGAGTTCTTCTTGCACTGGGTTGTAATTAATAGAGTAATAAAGCCAGCCGCACGTGTTCAAGATGGTCGTCGATGATGACGTGGGCTCCTGGGCATTTTGACGATACAACTCGGGGCGTATTTGTCCTAAGCCCGGCTGTTCCTTATGCCGTACGCTTTGGATACTAAACTCCACGTTAGACATGTCTAGTCGGTAGGAGAGCTGTCTTTGGAAGGAGAGATGTCGTTGAGACACTGTTGGCAGTGTGGTTTGTCGGAGGACGTGTTTGTAGGTACCTTTGCCAAGACGTTGGAGAAAAGAGGGGGACGCCAATTTTGCTTGTTCTCCAGCCATCAAATCGGGTTCACTCTGACTGATCTTCAGATTGAGGTTGCTGTAGCTGGTGTTGGGGGAGCGGGAGGTGGGAGAACTCCCCTCTGACTCGTGCTCTGTCTTCGTTTTCCAACACCTCCAGGTACAGTACACCACAATGCTAAACACCACAACGGCCGTCCCACCTACCACACTCGCAAAGATGGGCAACGAGAGAACTGAAAAAAGAGAAAGCAATACACAAATGTGTACCAAAGGCAAAACCACCTAACTTGGGTTTGTTTCTTTAATAAGAGATCTGCATCAAAATGTAATTTTCATCCCTGTCTCACTTGCAAAATCTGCACAACGTTTCGCGGAAATCAAATATTCAATTTGGCATATGCATACTAACCCACAAATAAAATAAGACAGACACGGTTTAAAACCTAACCTTCGCGGAGAAGCTAACCGACAAGACAACCAGAGGTTTGGCGCTTGCTTGTGCTAATGTTTGGCACTCATCCTCGACCTTTACCTTTGACTGGTTTGATTATAACTCCAAGAGTTTACTCAAACATACCTTGGGTAATTTGATCAGAATGGTTACCTGTGATATCCGGATACACAAAAACACAATCGAACAGACCAACAGAAAATATTTAAAGAACTAACCAATATGTTTGCGGAAACTCAAACCCCACAATGCAAAGTGAACATGAGCGAAAACATATCCTCCTCGGATAAAAAGGTATCTTAGCCCTTTGGGTTGGTTATAGAAAAGCTTAGAAACTTTCAGGACTTGGGAGTTAGTAGGCGCGCCCATTTCTGTGACAGTGGTTCCTTATCGTGGGTACAAAATGTAATTAGATCTGCCGCCTGCATTGGCAACCTCGACTCTTGCTCCCTACGCGCTGCCTCTGTTTTACATTCGGCATGTGTTTCCGAACACACCCTTCCCGTTCGACCTTTTGTTTCCTGCTGCCTCCATCCAATTAACTGTGGCCTCTGGTTCATACATGCTGGAATCGACCTTAGAAGGAAAGTTGTGTTGGTGGACACCTCACACAAACTCCATTAAGGTATTGAACAAGACCGATATAGTGACAGTTGCACAGAATATTAAACAGTCAGTCATTCATGTATTTTGAGTCAGTAACTTGGTGTTTTATGATAAATTAATTAATACTATAATAGAAGGGTAATTAGTAATTAGTAATTCCCATATTGTTTAGTCCTAATTTGGTTATAAAAAAAAAGATATATATATATATATATATATATACAGTAATTAGTATAATAAAAAAATAGTCATTCCGTATTGGTTTTCTCATATATTTGACAGTTGTAAAATATCAACACTACAACAACATTAACTAATGCATAACAATACATTCTTCAGTGATCTTTTAAAAATGTAAATGTCAATACACTGTAGTTTGATGATATCACAAAATTGTTCAATAATCCAATCATTTAGCCGATGATATCACTATGTACACTCTTTTGTAACTATGAAAACTTTTTGAATCATTAATAACAGTTGTAGAAATCGGTTAGAAAATCATATCCGATGATTGAAAGAATAAAATCGACCGATGATCGATTATCAATCGATTACTTAATGTATAATCTACATTAATGGTAAATCTGCTGTATAGGAATGTAGTTAAAATATTGACCGAGTACATTCATTTTAAATAGCAGATCGCGCTGAAATGTCAAGGTGATAACCAGATTATTGATACCTGCTCGTTCTACAAGGGTATAATGCTATAATGCTGTTTAGTGCCCCTTCTTTTTTTATATCTGACAGAATTTGAGTATTTTATCGAGATAATATGACTTTTTATGCACATTCATCATCGTTTATGATTAATTATGCAAATATACTATCGATTTAATCAATTATGAAAGAAAACAAGTAATCATCGATTTAGTCGATTGATCTCCACAACCAATACCTGTTTAGTTATCTTGCGAACTCACAGATATCCAGCATTAAAAGTTCAGTTGCCGCTCACACCTGAAGAAGTTTATTCATTGTTCAGTAAGCATGTCAGCTAAATACGACAATGCACGTTTTAGGCCAAAAAAAATAAAAGGTGTGGTTCTCAGGCACCGCCCGCGTCAATTTTTAACCCCCGCATCAAAAATTTTTATTTTGATTTTTATCTTTCAAGTAGATAAATAATACAATTTATGTAGTGCTTTTACCTGTTTAGCAAAAAAAATGTTATTTTTTATGCTTTTCACTGATCATATGACATTTTATCGGAGCATTCAAAAAAAAGGTCAAAAATAAAATACCGCCCGCCCGCACCGATTTCTGAAAAAAAGTGCCTGAGAACCATACCTTATTTTTTTTTTGGCCTTAGTGATCTCACAAACCTTCACTTAACAATAGATTTTCATAAACTCGTTAAATTTAAGGTAATATTTAATTTTGGTGATCTTCTTATCTTTCAGATTACAATACATTTAACAAATATTATAAATACGATTTATTAATGATATCAGTAACTTATAAATAAATGTTAAGTATTCTAATTAAACGCTGAAACCTATAAGATCTACGAGTTTTTTTTACATTTTTTGTTCTTTCTTCTATTTCAATGAACACTTTTTATTTGTATACTGCATACATGAATGTATTTTTCATACCACTAATTGATTCCCACACTAGTTTATAAAACAAGAAACCATAAACATTAGAAAGGTAAAATTCTTACGATTCTTTAAATCTATTTTATTTGCTCTCATCGTATGCTTCCATTGGGAGAAGTAACTACATTTGTCACAATCAAATTTAAAATCTGCGGCCTCAAAGCTGGCAAGCTTATGAGCTAATTATTTAGAACATCACACAAAACTCTAAACGACCTCTAAACTCGACCATCAAAGAAAGTAAAACAAGTGTATGTTTTCTTCTTATCCGATCATGTCCTAAACACTTACAAGTTTTCATTGCATGATCTATGTTATACCCAAAGCAAAATATCACAAATCTGAAAGTTATTGGAAGTTCTTACTTCAAGCGTGTCCTTCAGAACTCACCAGTCAGTTGCAGGAATTTTTAGGAAGGCGTCATGCCGGAGAGATATCGATTCAAATGATAAGCTGTTATCGGTAACTACCCGGCCTGGAGACTGCAATTGTTGTACTAAAGCATCTGCTTGCACCGGCTAAGCTTTAGCTGTTCTACAAGGGCCTACACGGAAGTGAGCCTTGCATGTTAGGCTGCATTTTCAGGGCCAAGTCTCACAAATTCTCAACTCTTCTTATGCCGCCGCTTACTGACAACATCCATTAATATTAGCCCCTGGCGCGGGACGGGAAAGGAATACGACTTGCTAGCTCTGCGAGGGCCGCTATTAGCTTCTATAGGAATCCGCAGCGCCAATATAAAGCGCCGGCTCTTGCTCGCCGCGTGTTAGTCGCCCCGTGTTTAAAAGAGGTAGGGTACTGGTATTTTGGCCAAGATCGTCTTCCACGTGTGGAATCAAGTAATGAGAATAAAAGTTCCAAATAGCCCCATGTGAATCCGAGTGGTGTGCAGTGTAGTGCCTGGGAAACTAAACTAAGCCACTGCCACCAACGTTCTGGGTCTTACATGTCCTTGTATATCATCGGCCCCCGTGAATATTTCCTTTGATAAGTCGTTATAGAGAAGCCCGCTAACAAAACGTGACTGTAATACCGGACACCACGCCAACGGGTAAACATTTTGCAGAGAAAACAACCAGGTTTTTTTATATTTTATGGATATATATATAGAAATATATACATAATATACATTTAATACATTTTCCAGTGAGCGTGGCCACGGGTTTGTACTCTATTTGTTTAAAAGCCTCTGTAAGAGAGACGGGCACATAAACTAGTTAGGGGTAACGCATGGACACGTATAATATCATTCTTATTTTGTTTGCCATCGGCTTTTTACAGTGCACTGAAGAGTAATGGAAATCTATAACCGTTGTGTTGGCCGTGGTTTTGTTTAAAAGGCAGTCACTTCAGCGTTTCAAAACTTTAAGGAAGACGTATGCAAGCCGAAGTAAATAAATTAAAATGCTAAATTAGATATAATTGTAGTTTATTTTGACAAATTTTCATTCTATATGACATTCCTATGATATTTTTGTATATGAGTATATACAGGAAGCTGTGGTACTTCCTGTGTGTGGTAATTAGAGGCAGTTCTCGATGAAGATATTGGATTGAGTTCTTTTGTTCGATTCCTATTTATGCATCTTATATACCGAAATACCCAATTTAGGAAGGGGGGTTTGTAAGGGTTGATGAGTTTATTTCTATGTTGTAAGGGTTGATGAGTTTATTTCTATGTACATTTTTTGGCAAAACGCTTGTGGGTGGCCCTACTTAGGTCTGACTGAAATTTAGACAAAATAAATTTATATCGAAATTTATTTATGGACTTGACCCTATTCCAAAGGCCGTATATTTCATTGCCAATTCCCCATTATCGCTCCGTTGCGGGCGTCCGGGGTCGGGAGGGGCGAGAACGGGATGTCTTCTGCTGATCGCTTGGCCGTTGCACACATCTAGTTTACACTTGGGTATTACAGTACACGACCTTTAAGCTTTTCTTGTTATGGCTCAGCTTACATTTATTACTGGCAATTTACACGAGTATAACTATGAATCCGAATGTTAACAGAATATAGAATTTAATGCTTTTTTCATGCCGATTTTTTTATTATTATTAATATTTTCTGGGCCACAGAGAGGTCACAGAAATTTTTGTTTTGTTCATTGATTACGTCATGAACATGTCTACAAATTTACGAGATAATAGCCGTAGTTTTCGAGATATTTAGTAACACACAGTGGAGAGCGGACGGTGGTCGGCTGGCGTTGCCTCAGTGCGTTACTTCGCAGCGTTAACAGTAAAGGACAACATAAATATGTTTCATGTATAACACTAGCAGCCTATCAAGTTAGGCTGATATCAGAACATAATCATTTCCTATAAAGGAGAGTTATATCCCGAAACCCGCGTGGTCCAGTTAAGCAGCCGTTTTATAACGCTCTTTACCCTTCACAATATAATGGTTCCATAATATAAGCAGATAAAAGTAAAGCGTACGTTTTCTGTCAATAATCAAGCATAATATCAATTAGCAATGGTTATTAAAGACTGACCACTAGAATGACTGTGAGATCTGGATACCAAATCAAATACTGCACTGTATTTTTTTCTCAAAATGTTCCTGTATCGACATGATGACGATATTTTATCATCGAATGAAAAGTCTGACATTAAATAATAGTCTCTCAGTGCTCTGAAATGTGTTTTAAGCATTATTGGTGAGAAACAAGTAAAAAAGGCATCTATTTATCTTATTTAATCAATATAGGGGTTATCTGAAATGCACTTTTAAATTTATCCCTGGCTTATGGCAACGGCTTGGAGAATATTCAGTTTTACTTATATAGTTTAGAAATTCAAACTAAAACAGGAAGTATGGTAATTTTTTGGAAAACAAATGAGGAACCGTATCATCAGCGGAGTATCGTGATATCCATCGTATCGTGACACCATTACATTGGTTCTACTGTCTAGAGTAATAGTTTTTAAAAATATTAAAGGAACCTATTTCCATACCAGGTATTTAAATATACACGAAGTATAGTGTTTTGCCTCTTAAATAATTAAGCAATCGGCAAATATTTCGTTCTAAAACCGTTTGCGGACTCCTGCACATAAGTGGAAATAAACTTGAACCGGGCGCAAAACATAAACACGCCACCTAGTAGCCGGACTTGGGTCGTATCATTAGGGTAGTATCATAATGCGTAACGTATTTTGACATCATGTATCGTTTCAAGCAGACGTGTAGGTAAAAGCTTTTGGTAATATTGCAACACGAACAATGACTGTTACATCTACTTATATAACGAAATATCAACAATGGAACCATAATGTATCGCAGCAAGACCGAAGCATCGTAATACGTTACGTATTGTGACATCTTGTAACGTTAAAGTCCATAATGTTGGCATAATTAAGAAGTTTCTTACGAAAATTAATGTATCCGTGATAACCGTATTGCGATTACTGTGACATTGAAATATTGAAAAAAATCGTCCAAACTCTACCAGTCATGGAAGTGAAGGAAAAAGGAAGAACAGGCAGTAAAATAAAAAGAAATATTCCAAGACCACAGTAATACAAATGTTTCCTTCGCAGACAATTTAATAAACGGTACTTGCACTGTCTGGGTTTTTGGGACTAAGTGCACCTCAAGTGCTAAAACCTCTCACTAGACATACCCATGGAAGCAAGTTTGTTACATAAGGCCTACTCCAACTGCAATAAGCCGTGAAACCAAACTTTTAACACTCATGGCGGACTCCCGTTACACATTCCGCTACACCTAGCGATAAATGTGTGCGCGGCACTGGTTAGCTATTTTTTTTGCTTTAAAACCGTATCATAGATACAGGTCCACTGTTTATACTACTATGCTTCACTTCTTCTGTTCCAAAAATGTTCCAATTGATTAACATACTAAATAATCGCGAAATATTTTAACATTATGCAATCAGTTTTGATACAAAATACGTGAACGATAAACATAGCAAGCAACATCATCAAATGCACGCGTTAACTAGGAGATGTTGACCTCCATACTTATAGATGTATTGCATGTGAATTTAAAATTATGGGATACACGCTTCAACTAATCAAATACCTGGATGCTGATTTGCATAGCTCTGTTTGCATGTTTTTTATGCGTCCACTTTTAGACGGATTCGGATGTATCTTTCAAAATATCCCTACCTATAGAGAGTTCATTTTATAATCCTTGTAAATTTTAAGAGGTTAGTTTCGAGTAGAAACGGCCCCCCTGCGGAAGGTTGTCGCTGGTGCGTGTGCCTAAGGTGTGGGGCACAGCCGTTCCTTTAAGCCTGCAGAGCGCTCACCCTTTTAGTGGTATCGACTGAGAAAAATCACACCAATTCCCAGGTTTCATTCCTTGCTCATCTCCCAGACAGAAGCCAATGGATATCTCAGGAAGTATGATTTAAAAATTCTCCTTGCTTCTGTTGAGCCCATTAGGGGAACAGCTCAATCTAAGTTACGAAGCATCCTCGCAAGGAAAATGCAGGAGGGGATATAGTAACGCCTCCGTCCGTGCGTCCGTCTGTACGTCCTTCCGTCAGTCTGTCCGTCCTTCCCTCCAGAGTTGGCTTGTGGACCCGTTTTAAGTCAAACCGTTTGACCCAAGCCTTTCATCTTGCACAAATGGCTCACCCACCCATGGATGAAGAATCCTATCGAATTTGAGGTCACGGGGTCAAAGGTCAAGGGCACGGGACCCACTCCTTGAAAAAGCTTGAGGACCCATTTTAAGTCAAACCGTTTGATCCAAACCTTTCAACTTGCACATATGGGTCTCCCACCGATGGATGAAGAAACCCATTGATTTTGAGGTCACAGGGTCAAAGGGCAAGGCCACAGGACCCACTTCTTGAAAAACCTTGTGGACCTTTTTTAAGCCAAACCATTTGACTAGAATTATTCATCTTGCCCATATGGCTCACCACCCATGGATGAAAAGCCCTATGGATTTTGAGGTCACGGGTAAGGGACCCACTTCTTGAAAAATCGTTTGGACCCATTTTATGCCAAACTGTTTCACCAAAACCTTTCATCTTTCATATATTGCTCATCCACCCACGGATGAAACATCCTATTGCGTTTGAGGTCACAGGGTAAAGGTCAAATTCACAGAGCTGCCTGAGTTGTCATTTTCATACTTGTTTAATACACCCTGTATAATTATGCTCCCGTGCAAGGGGATGCTCCGCTTTGCGGTGCCCTTATTTGACGTAGAAATGACAGTTATGCCAAATATCCTATGTAATTTGTCAAACTGAAAATGAACTCTTCTTTAAAAGAAGCACTCCAAAGTGCGCGTTCTCTCCTGCTCCACGGGTTGTTAAGTGCGAGGCGTCTCGTATAATCAAGATCAATGTTTTCATTCGTGGCAGATTGTGCACAGAAAACCTTGAGGTGTATACATGGCTTCCTAATGTAAGTGCAAAATGTTTCGTTCTGTCATTATCGATTCGTGTCAAAACACAAAGCTCCCCCCCCCCCAAAGGACATTGCTCTGGTGAACGTGAACCCCAACTTCCCTAATACTGCCAGAAGCGGTTCCGGGGGGGGGGGGGGGGCGGTTGTTGAAGATTTTAGAAAAAAAATTGCAGCCTGAACCCCCAACCCCTCTTCCAGACATGAGGACCTTATTTAGGGTTTTCAATTAGTCCTCCTGGGTTGGACCCCCCCCCCCCCCTTCCTAAATCCTGTATCCGCCCCTGACTGCGCAGACTCGGACTCACAAGAGTAGACCTGCTGTTTAGGGATTTTTAGAGGCAAAATATCACCCCCAAAATTCATCGGGCCTTCTAAATACACCAGCGGCGTGCAGAGGACAAAGTAGACCGTTCAAGTGTTGGATAAGAATAGTTTCAAGGCAAATTACAGAAAATGAATGCTTTTATGGTAAGGATTTGACGGAATAGGTAACACATGTATATTGTAAACATGCGAATGCGAAAAGTACACAGAAGGTGTTTGCATGCAATGTAACAAATTTTGATTTTGACAGTTGGAACAAGTCGTCCCTATCGTCCGACAGCGCCCGGACAGAAGTGATCCGTTTCGAGTATAAAGACCTCTGGCGGAAGGGTGTCGTTTATGCATGTGACAAGGATGTGGAATAAAGCTGTTCTTTTAAGCCTGCAGAGGGCTCCCCTTAGTGGTGGCCGACTGAAAAAAATCTCACCAATTCTCGGCTTTTATTCCTAACGCAACCCCTAGACAGGAGCTTTTGGATATTTTGGGAAGCATAATAAGTATGACTTCAAAATTTCCATGGCTTCTGCTGAACCAATTAGGGGAACTGTTTATTTAAAGTTATGAAATTATTAAAGCGGTTTATTTGGTATTAGCATGATAGTTATGCCAAATTTTCTGTGTAATATGTCAAACTGAAATGACCTCTACTCTTAGGAAATACTCCAAAGTGCCCGATCTGTCCTGCACCTCTGGTTGTTAAGTGCATGGTGTCTCGTGCAATTAAGATCAATGTCTTGACTCGTGGCAGATTGTGCATAGCAAACCTTCAGGATTATACATGGTTTCCTAATGTAAGTGCAAAATGTCTCGTTCGGTCGTTATTGAATCCTGCCATTACCCACAGCTCCTTCCCAAAGGGCTTAGCACTGGTAAATGTTTAAACCCCACCTGACCTACGCACGACGAGAGAATTGAAGATGTCAATCAAATCAACGGTCACCTGATTTGGGTTACTATTGGAGACCGCAAAATTTTTTAACTCCATGTCTAGACACAATTACACTTTTTTATGTATATTTGTTTCGAGGACCAAAAACAAAAACAAAAAAAAAAGAGTCAAACAAACCTGCCGATCATTAGTTTAATTTAAAAATTAACTTATATACCTTTTTTAATATATATAGAGTTTATTCCAGAAATCCTGCCATTTACAATTTACATAGCATCCGGCAGGTGGATTATATGTTTCGTTATTGATATGAAATTGAAATGATATATGTGTTGGAATCTACCAGAAAAATACACGAGCAAAGTTTACTGTTCACAAGACCAGACACCAGAGCCTGGTTTTTACTAAAGTAATAAGATGTTTCATTCTCACTTCTATAATCTGAGTATAAGCTTTCAAAATAATTAAATATCTTCTGAAGAATACTGTTGTTACTATTTTCATTTTTCCATTGACTCCAACTTCTGATATGACATTTGCACTCTGCCGTTGTGATTCTAATCTAAAAAAAACTAGTACTTTTTTCTCCATTTTCCCACCAATTAACATGGGAACGAACTCTTGCACCCACAGCTCTTCATTATATGTATTATCAATTTCATCTTGGATTACTTTGATTGCCAAGTTTCTTTCTTCAGACATAGGTAATCCTTTTTCAGCAGTTTTTATCTTCTTTATCTTCTTTTTGATAAAAGCAGACTTTATATTTTGGTAATTCTTCTCAGACAACCTAATTGTATAATATTTAATTTTATTGTTCAGACTCTCCCAAAATAACTTTTTAATGTATTTTTTTTATCAAAGTTAGTTTGTTCTTTAAAAAAAATCTTGATATATCGTGCTCTTTTTAAAAGACTTACATGAAATTTCAAATAATAAGGACCCCTACAGGTATCTTTTCTTTGAATTTCCACATAAGTAGCCTTGTGGTGTGATACACTGTTTGTCCTATTACCACATCCTAAATATCAACTTTTATAATTCTTGACAGTGTATGGAAAAAAATGATAGGCATATAGTCTATTCTACTTTAATAATCATTTCCACGTTAATAAGTATAATCAGTTGCATTATTTCCGAATTTAACCTGAAAGACATAATGTAATCTAAGTTCAACAATGAATTCTAAAAAAAACTTTACTATCCCTTCCTTTGTTGTATGATCATGTTCTGTCACAATTACGAAGGTAACTGCTTAAATCTCCTGTAATAAACATTTTTTTCAATCATTGTATGTTGTTTTAACCATATAGCAGCATATCAATAATAATTATTTCTACATTTTGTTTCATGAAACTTGTGGATATCTTATATAAGAAACTTCTAAATCATGACTAATCTGCCCTCTTTATCTTGGACACAAATGTATTTCCCAGGTCAGTTTATGTAAATGAGAGCCCCATTTGAAAATAAGATATGGTCAGGGAAACGTAGTTTATAATATTTAACAATATTGTGTATCTTTATCATTTGTTGTGTTGGTGAGTATATTGGTTTGTTTATCTATCAAGTAATTAAACTTACTGTTCTACGGTTTTTTATGATTAGCTGACAGAAGATTCTGGAGTTTTAGAAGCTTCTGGGAGGCCTAGCTGGTAATTTCCATGTAGATAGTTCTGGTGCTTTCGTTGTCCAGTACTTTCCCGAAGTTTCTTTGTAAAATGTATATATAAAGGCCGGTTCCAATGCCGCTGGGGAGAGAGTCAGTCGAGAAGCCCTTTGCAGCCAGACGGGTTTTAAATGTAGATTTGCACCAGACGGGACTTGTGTGTTGTCAAATTGTCAAATACCGCGTAGGACGAGTATTTCTCCCAGGAGATTTTGTTTATTTAACCGAGGAGGGCGTTTTGTGGATTGTATATTTGTGAAAACTTCAGGCCTGTTCCCTAGACGAGACAGCCAACCTTCGGGTCACGGGAAATCTTAGATCCAGATTGAAACAAGGCGTCTGTAAAAGACTCACTTCACTTCTGCTTATTGTCTAAAATGTCAGTAATCACTTTGAATTTCTAAGCATCACAATCTGCATCAGATTTTACCAGAGTTGATAAATCCCTGACCTCATATGGACTCTCAAATTCTTTTATTTTTGCAGACACATCAAGTCGTTCTGACCGTATTACTCTTGTGTATTGGAATGCTTGCTCCACACTTTCAAAGTCAAGTCCATAGACAGTGAAGGTTTCATGGTGGAAAGGTTCACTGGAAACAAATAAAGATTTCACATCGTTTCTGTTGTTAAAATAATCCATACTTTTAGGTGATCCCCCAACATGTATTTCCCATACTGCACATGCCCTGGCATCAGGGTATCTGCTTCTCCAATGTCCACTCTGCCAGCAATTTCTACATATATTGCCTGAATTGAATATTGCTTAAAAGTGAAACTAACATACCCTTTACACTGAAATAATTTCTTTTTGCAGAATAACTGAGTTTGTCATATTTTGATAAATCTATTAACTGAATTCTCACAATTTGTTATTTTAGGGGCTGAATATTCATGATATTTCCTGTGTGATACTACGATGTTAACCATTATAAAATATGCCGGAGCACTACAAAGTACGGGATTAATGTTTAATACATCTTCCCTAATCATTTTTATTGATCAATTTTCTGCATTATTTTCTTTTTCATAGTAAGCAGAGGTGTTAATACAGGGGGAGACTGGGGGTATATATCCCCGCTCACTTTTTAGCAAGAGGTCAATGTTTTAAATCCCCTGATATTCAGAGAATAATATTTTATATATTGGAAATAAAATAAATTAATAATTAGAATTAAAGACTTTGTTCCATGTCTTTATTTACTATGATACCGTTTATATATCTAAACCTGGTTTAGAATTAACATAACACTGGAAAAATAAAACCTTATTTTCTAAAACCTTTTTTTAAGATACGATAAACGATATATATATATATATATATATATATATATATCTTTATAAGTTGTCTGGATTTATTACCCTCGTCCAAAGTAAAAACTGGATCAGTCACACTGGAACTGGTTGTCATAGTCGGCAAGTCCTTTTATACCATGGTTTTTAATCATTTCATAAAAACAGAATTCCTAAATATTTCAATAAAATATAATTTGTGTGCTTGTACACACCCGGTGTGTATTCTAGCTCAAGCTAGCTTCAGCCAGTCATCGATTGGAAGCAGATATTGGACATGAGACAAAACATGACAGACTTCTTTCCCTTTTTTGCATTTCCAATTCCCTGTCTTATTCCTGATTTGAGGAAATTTCTTATATTCGGACTTATTTCCCTGACAGGATACAGGAAAGCTCTTGTTCCATTTTTCCTTATTTCTAAAGTAGCTATGTACCGTGTGTATATTTTTACAGACGTGCTTGTTCTGTCTTTTGCCCAATGAATGATGTTCGGAAACAAGTGTTGATTTGACACCGCTGCTCAGAAATCATTTATTAATCAAGAACATACAAGGCCACAAAACCTTGAAAAGGAAAACACATGCACGACAAGTAAAATCATCTTGAGTTAAAGGCCTTGTTAGTGAGCAAGTGATGCCTGTAATTTTACTAGCATGGCCTGTAATGTTACCCTACAAACAAAAAAAAGAGATATGTGTTGTCATTTATCCTGCAGTTTCTAATAGTGACAGGTGAAAAAACGAAATTCTTTGTACAGTGGGCGAAAATGTGGAAGTATTCTGAATGAAAACGTAATACGAATGCAAACCTTTTTATACTTTTATCAGATCTTTCTGTTCACCTTTATTTTAATGTCTTATCCCGTGATTCCATTTTTTTATATATCTGTTATTTTTTTAAAATTGTATAATTATCTTTCAATCGAATACGGTCAAATGTTCTCATCAAGGCAATATTTTGTAAGCCCTTGAGAAATTACTAAAGATAATCTTGATTTGACATTTACCATAAACGTACTCAAGTTGAAAGCAAATCGCTAAAAATGCAGGTGAAGCAAAGGAGAGCTAGTGTTTCCTATTGATTCTCTGCCCTGGGTGGGCTGATGACAAAAGATGATGATTTCCGAGTTACCTGTATAAAGTAACATCCATCGACAAAATACTTCAGCCCACACCCTCCTAGGTTCACCGCCAGCTGGTTATAACATCTGCTTACGTGGACGGGTTCAATGTGGGCGTGACTAAAGGACTTTAACATTTAAAAGACATGCCAAATACTGTCGTTGTAGGCACCTGTGACATTCCACGTTTGGGCGGTCCAGCTGCCGACGTAATAGGTCAACCTACCACAAGGAAATGAGGGTCACTGTTCTTTGGCTGAACTAGTTGCCTGATTATCAGACATACGTCATTTTTTTAATGACAGTGAAAATGTAGAGACCGCCTCAGTCAGTGGGAATTCAGCGTTTCTCATCTTCCTACACTTATACACAAAGTCCCGCAAGAACTATGGTATTTTTTATAGAATACTTCAATCACAGTTAATTGAACAAAAACGCTCATATGCGTCTGGTACTAGCTGCTTTTTCTATCTTTGCTATGCATTTGTGATTTTATTTTTTTTCTGTTTCATTGCCTTGTGAAGGTTGAGCTAAAATAAACCCAGTCGGGTAACAATTTAGATACGGTTATCATTTTAGTCAGGCGTCGCTTTAGTTGCCAATTGGTATTAAAGTCAGTGTATAAAAAATTTTAAAAGGCTTTCAATATATCGTAAGCCTTCATAAATAATAACTTGACAACTGGTGTGGTAAAGGATCGTGATTTCCTCTTCTTTTATTTGAATTTTGTTTTCAAAATTAAATGTAAGAAGAGCAAATAAAGAAGATGTTTTACTTACACAAACCAAGATCAACGTGAGGTCATGACACCTTTTTTGCCAAGCACATCTGCTTACTAGAAGCACAGGCGTTCTTTCATATTAGAAGAATTAGACAAATATTTGGACAGATATATGATTTGCCAATGCAAACGTTCGATTCCGTCCGATCGGACACAATTTTTTAACAAAACTAAATAACGATGCAAGGCGCGTGTTCACACGGTAAACTGTGGCACAACTAATAATTCTATACACAAAATAAAATGGCTGTGAAGTTCTCGCGGAGAACCAGAACGTCCCCCTGGGAAATGTGAGAATATTTGGTGCGAGTTCGATACAAGGTTACCGGCGCCATCATGATGCTTACTTCAGGCATGGCTACTTAAGAGCGGCAATATTACGTGCATGGGTGCGGACATAGAAATTGGTCTTTGGGGCATGTGAACGAATATAGAAACCAGATACTGTTTCTCAGACCTGCTCAGAATTTTTTCTCTTTTAATAAGACCAAGGCAGATTCCTTTTAAATCAGTGGCTGTCACAGCTTTAAAATGTATTTAGGCACTTGTTTGTAGCACTCAAGTAAAAGTTCCATATAGAAAGTAAATTTAATTACTGTCATAAAGAAAACTGAAAAAGTTCCGTTTTTTCATACAATTGCATATAAATGATATATAATGTAATAAATGAATGTAAATTATCCTTTCTAGAAGCCATTCATGTAGGATATGTTTCTCCGTTAGGAGGGAATGCGTTCGTTCCCGTTCGTATGTGTATGTGTTTGTGTGTGTGTGTTCACAACATTACTCTCGCAATCTTAAACGGAATCCCATGGCATTTTCATGTCACCTACCGAATGGGCAAATAAATGAAGAATCTATGAGATTTTTGTGTGGGTCTGGCTCATGATCCGATACAGGAAGGACTTCCAGGAACATTCACAAATATGAAGTCACATATGCACCATTGAACCCGGAAATATGGGCCGAATAAGTGAATGCAAACACCGGTTTCGGAATAACCGACATGGCAGAGGCCTGCATTCCTAAGAATGTATATTTCTAGTTTAAATGTAAAACTTGTTGTAACTGTCCCGTTTTTGAACATGTTTTCTCAAGCATGCCTTACCTTACTACTAAATCCACTGCTGGTATTTCATTTTTTGTCAGACTTGCAAAGTCAGAACAATATATTTAATGTATACAGTCATTTACTATGTTTCCATTCCATATGGCCATCACCTATAATATATGTCAGATTTGACCAGGGACTCTACCGGAATAACATATAGCCCCTCAGGGACTGTTTATCTTAATTCCTGGATAAAATCCCATATGAGGAAACTGTATAGACAAGATTCAGGCCAACACACTTTCTAATCGATTTTCAAACCCGCTGATCATTCAACCACGCCGTCGCCCCCGTCACAACCGGTGTCTGTGCGCCTTGGCCTCCGTCCTTATTTGTCATATTTATCCCAAAAATTTAGAATTTATTAAAAAGTGACGACCCACTGGATATTTATAAAAACCGCGACCAACTTGACGACCTTTTGAAAACTTCAGCGTTATGCTTTAAAAGTTTTGTATAACCTTATTTATTTTACATTAAATAAATATCAACTTTGTTCTTATGTGTCAATTTAGGAATTCACGTGGGGAAAAAATCTTGCAGAGATAATTAGCTTTGGTAAAATACAGTAATATTATATATTTCTAAGTAATTTGTATTGTAGCCGCCTTTTTTCAAATACCTGTACACGAAGAATGCGACAATTCTTCCATGTTGGAATGCATTAATTGTTATAGCTGCTACACTATGTTGGAAAAGAGACTTGACATAGAGGTGGGATGTAAAATCGATATAATTTTTTTTCTCTTGCCAATATATGTATAAATGTAAATTAATGTAATATATTTATATATATATATCATATATATGTAAAAGGTATTTATAATTTAATAATACATAAAAAGACGTAAGATAAAAACTTATTATTTGGGAAGACGTCGCTTTTATTGAAAGACAAGTTTTTGTTTTCATTCATTCTTGAGACAAAACATGGGTGCAATTAATAACAAAACATTTTGTTTATTGTTGGCTCAGGATAACTTTGAGATGCTGACTGCTGATGTATTGCTATAGCTGTCTGAGCAGTTCAAACACTTACACAATTAAAATCAGAGTAATGTTAGAATTCCACACCGGACATCTCTGGCAGTATTGCCTAGGTCCGAACTAGTAAACCATTCATCACCATAAATCACAATAATTCTGTTGCGCGTTCCTCTGAAAGGTTTATCAGTGGCTTCCAGGAACACATGGCAATTTCCTTGCAAGATTTCTAGAAAATGGAGACGCTGAAGCGGCACGCTTTGCCGATCCATCACGATTGGAAGAAATTTGTCTGTCTGCTGCGGAATCAGGGAACAGCTGGATGAAGCCCCTGGAGGATGCTTGCCATGCTGTGTACAAATCCGCACTGATCACTGCCCGCAGCATGCGTTCTCCAAGCATCACAAATTACATCATACTAAAACAGCGTCTCTGAGGACTTAAGGGTTAATGATTCGACTTCTCCCGGGCTGTCAAGAATTGTTTCTTTACATAAACGTTACTCGATATCAACATTTTTTCTTATTTATTTTGTCGTCTGTTATCACTTTGGTGCGATTAATCATTATTTAGTGATATAAGATAAACTTCTCGGCTCCCACCTTTCATCATATCATGTGATTACTTTGAACATTTCATCCCAAGCAGCTTGGTCAATCATCTGTTGATTGTATCGCTCATTTTCAATTACCACAACTGTAGATCTTCGCCAGCATTGCTCTCATAACCTGATATTGTCTGAAGATATATTTGCTTGGGGAAAAATGTCCCGAAAAATAATCTAACAGGCTTAAATATCTCCTAGAAGGATTCAGCCTGGGAAATAATGAGAAGACTCATATCACCATATTTATCCTAAATAAAACAGGGACAATATGAAAATATAACAAAGGGTGAAAATGTCCTACGGGTGCGAACCTATTCCCAGCGGGTCAGGTCTCCTATCATCAGCTTTCGAGATATCAAGGGGTGCAGTTACATCTACTCGTTTTTAAGTCTCTTGGCACTGTCTTTTGAATCTTTTCCGAACCATCATAATTCTTCCATAATAATTCGGTGAATTTCGGATATTTCGGTTCGTGTGGCAACATATTAATAAAATATTCATAAACGTACATAGTGTGTACGCCGTTATATTGTACTTACTATTTTCAACAAATTAAAATTTTATTTATATAAATATAATTTATATAAATCTTCGTTATACAGAAACCTAATTTGAAATTTAAAGTTGAGATGACCACGTCCATTATTTATGTTAGTTTACTCATGCCTTTTGTATATTTAATAATTTTTAATTTATGTTATTTAAACAAAATTAATTCAGCTCCCGATACAAAGCTAAGTTTGGTACCTATTTTCTTTTTTATAATTTCCCGTTAACATTTCGACGTGTATGTAAGTTTATATGGTATGTCACAGAATTTTTTCTCCTTTGGACTTGAGATTGTCTGATTTCTAGACCTCCGTGTCCGAATACAAATCAGAACCCTCGTTTGAATCTTTTCCGAACCATCATAATTCTTCCAAAATATTTCGGTGAATTTCGGATATTTCGGTTCGTGTGGCATTACATATAATTATATATTCATATGTATATAGTGCGTACGCCGTTATACTGTACTATTTTCAATAAATTAAAATTTTATTTAAGGTAGTGTTGGATTTGAAGGTATGTTTGCTAGGATGATAATAATATTATAATCGGTTAAATTTTATAATTAGTTTCTTAAACTCTTGAACCTCTACGATATGGCAATTCTGTTCATCGTTTTCAAATTACAGTATACCTTTTAAGCAATAAACTGCAGGAGCGGATCCAGGAATTAAGAAAAGGTGGGGTCCAACTCAGGACTACAAACAAAACCTAAAAGAAAGGTCTTCAGGAGGGAAGAGCGGGGTCCAGGCAAAAGAATTGTTCTGAAACCCTTAAAAAAGGTTGCGGCGGCCGACAAGAAAGTGTTGTGGCGGCCTCCTGGAATCCCTCACCCGCTCTTGATCCGATTCTGAACTGTGTGGTTTCAAGGCAGGTACCCCAAAGCGAGATCACCTGCAGGCACAGGCACTCGTTTCCAGCACTACAATGGTCTAGAAACCGACAACACATTGAGTATCTGCGATATACCCATTATAAAAGAACAAGGTAATGAACTCCACCGCTACGCGGGCAAGACACCTTTTTTTCACAAGTCCGAATTCCGGAGAATTATCCGCTTCACGGGTATGATCACGCGCCTTTTTGTTGAAATCATCTTTATTTACAAGATAAAACTTCCAAATATTAAAGTTCCCCACACTAACCGCGAATTCCAGAACGTTTATTCCAGCTGCGACACCGTCATTTGGCATGTATACATTTACTAGTTGCGGAAGTTGACGTCATCCCGGGCTTAATGTGTGTTATGGTTATAGAAAAGACTTTAATGTATACAAAACAAGTACTTTATTATGGTCCTAGTTGTGTTTGAATGCCATGCCCACTAATTTTAAACTTCAGTGACAATTTGACAGCTGTTTGAATTGTGCGCCTAAAAGAGATGTAGAAAACGACTGGCACCATGCAGCCAATCACAGACGCTAGCTCAGGGGGAAATCCATTCAGCCCGGGTTGACGTCAACTTCCGCAACTAGTAAATGTATACAGGCCAAAAGACGGTGTCGCAGCTGGAATAAACGTTCTGGAATTCGCGGTTAGTGTGGGGAACTTTAATATTTGGAAGTTTAATCTTGTAAATAAAGATGTTTTCAACAAAAAGGCGCGTGATCATACTTGTGAAGCGGATAATTCTCCGGAATTCGGACTTGTGAAAAAAAGGTGTCTTGCCCGCGTGGCGGTGGAGTTCATTACCTTGTTCTTTTATAAAGGGTATATCGCCCATACTCAATGTGTTTTCGGTTTCTAGGCCATTGTAGTGCTGGAAACGAGTGCCTGTGCCTGCAGGGGCAGCGTTTCCTCTAGACCAATCACGTGATAAACATTGAGTCTTACAATGGGAGTCAGTGATGTGTGGAGTCCACACCATCCGGGTCCGATTCCTTGAGGTTCGAGTCCGAGGCTACCTTCTCTGAGTCCGAGGCTACCTTCTCTGAGTCCGAGTCATTTAGGACCCGAGCAAGTCAAAGTCTGAGTAGGAGTCCAATATAAATCTTCGTTATAAAGAAATCTAATTTAAAATTTAAATTTGAGATGACCATGTACGTTATTTATGTTAGTTTACACATGCCTTTTGTATATTTTAATAATTTTTTATTTATGTTATTTAAACAAAATTAATACAGCTCCCGATACAAAGCTTAGCTTGGTCACACGAAAAGCCTTTAAAAAGCCCTGTCTTAATTTGTGTTTAGATCATTCAACAGATGGCGCCCATGAACATGATATCTTGTACTTGTATTATACATGGATTATTAACTTCTTCATCACCTGGCTTGTCATGTTAGTGGATAATGCAAAGACAGCTGATCATGTAACAGTTCTGTTAATGGCTTGTACGGCCAAGCACACCCTTTATCACGTGTATAAGCCCACACAATGAGATGTCATCTAGAATTTGTTGAAATTACTAGTGTGTAGACGTTAATATATCTGTCTGTGAGGAGACAAGTGGTTTATGCGGATTGTCACGTAACAGCAAATAAGTTTGTTGAAGAGACAGGGAGGTTTGGGCGGCCTTGCGCCTTATTTTTGTTATGTACTTAATTGTAAAATAATAACAAGCCGAACCATCAGTGAGGGTTTCTCGGATAATACTTAAAAAACTATTCGTATCAAAATTATTCTATCACCAAGGCCCTATAACATCTATTACAAGATTAATAGTTCAGATTTGATTAGAACACGAAAACCAACAGACACACACAAACTATTTAAATCAAAGACATTCTATTGGGTTTAGGACAACTTGTACTGGGTAAAAGAATAAATCTTGTATACTCTTTAATAAGTCCACACAGATGTTTTATATATAAATTGGTTAGATCCATTCGCATTCAAACGATACAACCTGCGTTCTTTAAGTCCGTGAGTATGGTGCTCAGCAACACACCAGACTTCCTGACTGACTTGAAGTGCGTGAGAAATTCATAACTTTCTCGTCTTATATCTACTTGAACTAGGAGATGCAGGGACAATAATTGTATATTCTCTGTTTATATCTTAAATTCTAGACCAAATATAAGGCCGAATATTTAAGACATTTTACTTTTTTACTACCATTGTGTTCAAATTTCCCTTATGGTCAAGCTCATGTCATTATGCTTGCTTAAAATATACAGTAACCATCACAGAATCATAAAACATTGTAAACATTTTCTTTTGTAATATGTCTGCTTTAAACTACGAATATGCTTCTTACACATATACCAAACGTTTCTTTCATATGAGGGGATAATCCACATAAGCCAATATCAGTGTTGCCATCTGGCGACTGACTGTATAATTAGTGGTTTTATTCCATAATCCCGATTGTCGGGGCTGGGTGGGTTAGGTGGGCACCTGGTCCAAAGACGGCGATGCACGATGCAACGACAATTGCATAATTTTATTCTTTCGAGATTATATATACCTGTGCCTGCTTTCGATGTAATATATTTGTTTCTGTGGTTACCTATAGTTGGTTTTGTGGTCGAAAAAAAAATTATGAAAAAGAGGGTGAAATATTGTGAGGAGAGAGAGGCTGAAACCCAAAGGACAATTCATTATTTTTTTTTAAAGTAATCTGGATAACCATGATATAATTTTTAATCCAAATGACTCTATTTTCTCGTTAGCGCTTTTTTGGTCCTCCGGCATTGGAGGGTTTACGACCAGCGTCAGAGTGCCATTTCTTCTTGTATCGAGGACCGCACGAGGATAAAAGTATTTCTGACAAAAGCTACCTACTTGTAGAAACCAGACCAACTTTAAGCTTTAGCAAGGAGTTTAATTAATAAAAAATCGAATAAATGTTGTTGTCAGTATAACTTTCCCTTTAAAATGTCTTTGCAAGCAAAAAACATCCCCCCTCCCCCCCCCCCCAAAAAAAAAAAAAAAAACTTGATACCAAAGTGAGTAGATTTTTAAATGGTTAAGCAAAATACTTATCGTTTAAGTGACACAATGTATGAGACATGAAACTAAATGTGAGAATGATAAACACTACTTCCTTGCTAATGCCACAGCTTTAACGTAGTGCGACTATCTTTACATAACCCCTTTTTTCTTCGACTGGCAACAGTGGCGGATCCGGGGGGGGGGGGGGGCATGGCGCGCTCCCTCCCGTTGAGCTGTAACATCTCTTATTTTATCTTTTTATTTTCCCAGTTATTCGTATATTTTTTATATTTAATATGTTTCTTGATCCGCCACTGGGCATTGCACGTGCCTCGAGTTAACATTTAATATTGGATTGCAGCATCATACCACAAGAAATACTGATACCGGGTACTCAAATGTTTGGTATTATCATATAAGGCATGAGCACAGGAAGGAGATATGTAACCACATTCTCATTTTGTCATCCACAGAAAACATATTGAGAAATGTTTACTTTTTTTGTATCTCGCGTTACAGCTGCCATTATATATATGTTTTATTGAAGGTTCCAGCTATTTAATTGTGATAGGAATTCAAATTATGACATACTGTAAAGCCCATTTGATAATTGGAAGGATATGTTCATGTCTTCATTGACTCTTTACATGAAGAAGGCGTAGTGATGATAATACCAGGGTCCAATTCGGAGTCCGAGTCCAGTACAAACATCCTTTCAAAGACATTTCAAATTGAAATGTCAGATTATAATTTTTAAGTTAGTTCACACATGCTTCTACTTTAATGCTTAATTGCATTTATAAATAGCTCCCAATGCTGAGCAAAGCTTGGTGTATACGGTGTTATTATTTTGTAATATTTTGTAAGTAGTTCGCACATGTACATATGTCTTTATAATACGAGTGTTCTTTCTGTTGGACTCGAGATAGACTCGAAAAAAGTCCCTGAAGAAGTGTACTCGAGTCCGGACTCGAGCCTTGGTACATAATTGCATCACATGCTGAATTAAAAAAAAGCTGACTTAAATTATATGGAATATGCAAAAATAGACTGACATAGATTTACAAATAGTTATTTAATATAATTAATCTATAGCCACTTTCAATGACTCAGATGGATGCGTTTGGTGGATGAAACAGAACCCGAATAAGAAATCAGCGCCGGGTCGTCTGCGGAGAGAGCCGAACGTTTTCCCCTCGACTTTCCAGGTAATACGAATAAGCAAAAACGGAGGCCACGCAGCTGAAACAGCCAAGCATTCTTCATAAACATAAAAAAATAAAATTTAGTAAATTCAGCCTTTAGGATCTTGTCCTTACTATTATATTATATCTTATCTTTTCAGTTTGTGAGATTACCTATTTATTTAAAGGTAATTACTGCAAGAAGTTAATCCGCGTATCGTCAGTAGACTTTACATTAACCATTTTATGCTAAAATTAAGCTTTGCATTACAGAGATTCCACAAGATCTCCCTTCATCCGATATAGTTAACGATATAAGGAAGATGTAGGCATGGTATTACCGCCTACACAAATATCAACTGCTGTTTGATTTCCCCAAGGACCGCCAAATGAAAATATTAAGTCACTCGTTCCTTGCACTTAGTTATTCCTGCCATTGTTATGAACATCACGACTTCGTAGAGAAAAACCACATGAAAACCTACCTTTTTTAAATATACAAGTTATAACCCATGTTACGCACGTTTTGGGGCGAGCAGTTATTTCTGGTGTCAAATAGTTTTTCATAGTAAAATTTATTGGTTGTACAATGTTACCGTCATAAGATCTCTTTGAAGACGACATTTGGTGTAAGTGTTCTGTCTTTGAGTTCACCTTGTGTCTAAGTCTGGATGAACTTAGACGAATACATTCCAGTACGAATGGCGGAATTTCTTCGGACAGACCCGGAGCATATATGTATGTCGAAAATCACGTACGGTGGTATCAGAGGAGATACGGAAAATCTCACAAATCGCGTTACGCTATTAATATATAGATCCATTATTTGTACGGTGTTGTGGATAAAAATCTTTCGAAGCAGCGTTCGGAACATGTTTAGGGACAACGCGCAGTCGCACACCATCGCCCTAAGCCAGTGCCTAACATGTGGTCGGGGTTTTTGACAAACAGTCACCTACACATGTACCATGTAACATGTAACATGAGAAACTGATCAACAATATCACATATACATACACTGAAACCGTCTATGTATTAGACCTTAGAAGAAAATGCAAAAATATCAGTTTTATTTGTGAAAATAGTAACAATGAATTATACGCAAAAAGCATAATACTGAATGTAGCATACATACTGAGCATACATAAAGAATAAAAAGAGTAATACATAAACATTATTGAAAATGCATACGCATGTAAAAGAAACAAATACCAGTACAAACATATCAAATTTACATTTTACAGGAATTCTACATTTGTAACTGTAGTAATGAGAAAAAATCTAGATTTTCAAAAATTTTAATTCAAAATTATGTGGTTACAACTTTGGTGGTGCCACTCCACACGTGTACACATCACACTGTACCAACCAAGTATGTACCAGACGTGAATTTGGTTAACATTTATTTCCTTACATCTGTTACATAGTAGGCCTACATGTGTTGGTGGATATTTGTCAAGGACATTAACCACATGCAAGGCCCTGGATTTCGTTTGCGACTGTATAACCATCACGGATTCCTGTGACCAGGTAGATGTGAACTCAAGCATATCAGGTCGGTAAGGGGGGTTGCAGGAAGGAGGACTCTTACTGCGTCCCCCCCCCCCCCCCGGGTCGCAGGAAGGCCTGGAAAACAAAAGATCCCCCTTTTGAGATTGAATCGCCGAAGGGGATTATTTATTATGTGTAAAAACCCCAGATAGGGCCCCCGAAGTAAAACTCCGTCTCGCCATCACACACTCTACCTATGTATATATGTAAAATGGTAGAATGTACTGCAATAAAATGTTTTTTCAGAGACGAATAAGTAACTAAACTAAAACTGCTAATTACTAATTATTTCATTCAACATACAGACAGGTTGGAATCTTAATCTTGGCAAGTTTAAATATATTGAAGCGGAAACTAATTACAATGTCTTATCTGCAGCTTAAACCCATCTTATATTCACACTGCTGCTATATATCGATATATAAAATCGCCGATCAATCACCCTAACAAGAGCTAATGCTATTATCGACGAAAGAAACGATAAAAGTAAAATCATCATAAAATGATACAGAAAACCGAACAATACTTAATATTCTTTTTAATCTGTAGCCTATGGAAAGCATTGCAAACGAGGTGGAGAGGAAAAGTGTGGGATCACTATTTGCTTCGTCAAGAGAAACTCGTACTTGTAATTCGTTTCCGTGATGCGTGGTCATTTAAATCAACTATACAAGCTCTCCTGTTGTAAAATTATCAAAATTTCTACCGAAAATCAAATCGATATAAAAAAATTATAAAAATATTTTTAAAAAAAACCGCCTCCATTGTGTTAATGTTAGCGTAACTAAGTATGTACATGTGCGGTGTTCCATTCTGGTTTCGGACTCCGTGACAGGAAAGTAGCACACGCTTCCTCTCATTTTATGTCCTGGGGTTAACCAAACCCGGTTACTACTGCACCTGTGGGCCCTAGGTGTGTTATCATCCCAAATGCTGGGTCATATCATCGAGGAAATCCGTTTGTGAGTGAAACATGGCCATTGGGCACGACCTCCCCTTTTAAGCCTGCAGAGCCTGGGTGCATGAGTGCCGACCGGGAATAACCTCAACACCTCGGATGAGTTTGAAACTCCCGATCTTCCGGCTTTGAGTCCTGTGTTCTACCCCTTGGTAACATAAGCCGATTATTTATATTAAAATAATCAAAAACTTCCACCATAATATAATCAATAATTGATGTCCGATCCCGGACCTATAGTATTATGTTTTCATGTTTCATTCCCTAGCCAGGCTTCCTGTCATATTCAGTGCAGGGAAAGTTCATCAGAGACTATGTAATGATGCCGTAACTAATCTATATATGCAGAATATATGATTCTGGACACGTCCATTCAAAGCAAAACAGACAGAAAAACAATTGCGTAAAAATGGACAAAATGAATATTCCATGTTTTTATTTATTTCCGGTAGATAAACATATCAAAACAGCCGTGCGTCAATTAAATATACACGTCTGTAACGTCAGTCGAACATCCGGTTGGAGGGAAAGCATGTTTTATAAGTTCATACAGCCAAGGCAGTGGGTTTTAGATGACATTTCCTGCATTAATTCTCATAAATAATATATTTTCACATATATGTGCTTTCTTCTAGGACATTTACAGAACAGAAATAACCGGTAACACAGATAACGAAGACCTCTGTCAACCCTACATTTTTATTTCTTCCATCTCCTAAACAAAATGTCCCTTGCTTTAAGTCCGCATGCCTTATCTTTAGCTTGAAGTCATCTTGTCTTAAAACTAATTCCAAAATGTCTCCTCTCCGCACATACTAATTAAAAACCATGAGTAAATGTTTGAGAAATCCTTACACAAATAGACCAACAGTAAAACCTTAGAAAGTGATAAAAACAGACAGATAAAGGTGAAACATAACCTCTAGTTACAATTTACGAAATTAATCTTTAAAACGTAGTATTAACCGTCTCTGATTAATTGATTTCTCTCTGTTGCACTCTCTGAAAATGTGGTGCCGAATGCCATACAGACATTTTATATCACACAAAGATTGTTTCTGTGATAAACAGGTACAGGGATATTTAGGCGGTTGGTGTGTCAACTATCTGGTCAACGATATATAGAATGTGGACATCAAGTGTGGACCAATATTGACGAAAACATCGGATGGTGTGGAAGCACTCAGAACACACAAAAACTGCCTACCAGCGCCTTGTAAGGAATTTCCCGTTAAAAAAAAAAAAACTTTTTAAGATGAATGATTTCTGAAGATACTGTCTGAATGGTGCCACAGTACTCCATCAAGTGTCACTACCGTAAACAACATTGTCAGGCTTGGCTACAAATGTTGTATGAGGCAAAATATGTCCATGCTAAATATGTTCGAAATATGTCCATGTCTGAGCCGCTACATGATCCGACAACATTTTTGTCAGGTCGGATACGTACCACAACCGCATTAATGGAATCGCGGGTTAACGTATAGGATATTTCAAATTCCACGTCTGATGTTTAAATGACCAGCACCGATCGGCACATTGAGAATAAAGGTTTTTATTAAGAAGAATATTTTCCAAAAGGATGAATAATTTCGACTGAACCATGCACACAAAACACCTTGGTTCTTGGGAACTAGGACTGCATGCGATTTCGGTTAATACCATTGTTTTATTATTTAAAGTTTCATTTCACCAATGCATGTTTCTCCGTAAAAGTGGTAATGGTAAACTGGATACACCTGACCGGTTCTGCGGCTGGGCTAAATGCAGGGGTGAATTTAGAGTGGGACGTCCACTTTTTCATGTCAATAACAATTATGAAGCAGAATAAAAATGCGTCTCGCACCGTTTTCTTCCCCAAACATCTGTAATACAGGGTTCTGCATAAACATGTTGGATTCCGCAACAAACTAATAGTAATCCCGGCAAACTTGTTTACCTGTGCCAGGATACTGAGCCCCACCATTTTTTAAGATCCTGTATGCGCCCCTGAAATGGATATATCACTATAGTTTCCGCCGCGCCGTTGCAACTGCCGATGCTATGATAAATAAAATATATACATCATATTAAATTGTCAACCTTTGTGCAATTAGGTTGGTCTGCATCTCACATATATACAGCCTTCAAAGACCCGTGTTTTCTATGTCAAACATTAAACGTAAAAACCGATAATTCCATACTATTTTTGGTTAAAGTGATCTTCATCCTCCTTTGATCCAAGCAAATCGTCAACAAATCTTCGCCGTAACGATAACGGTGGTAAAGTATGATTTTTCTGTTAATGTTTTACGGTATTGGGCAGTCTGAGGCTGCGTCTGGCATTGCACTTTTTCATAAAGCGTTTACTGACACAAAATGGTGGATAAAAACTAAAAAGGGCATTATAAACTTCTCTTTGGTGGTGCTGAGCTGCCCAACAGATCTAAATTATTCGGGTAATTAATAAATTAATAAACGAGTTTTTGTCTTCGTCGGTAGGATATTTTATCACAAAATGATAGAGACATAAATTGTCAATAAATCATAGCATTAGCCCCCGCTGATCAGTTTATTTTCGACTCATGAATACTGGGATGAATTGTTACCTAGCAACCTTTCGCTTGGTGCAGTATAGCTTTATAACAATTCTATAAATTCATTGCTGTATACTGGAGTAAATTGTATTGGATTTATTTGAATTGCCGTAAATTAGACATCCATCCCAGTTTACGATGGCTTGTGATACTAAGCTAAGAGATCACTTGAGTTATGCCTCTATAGCTTAAGTTCTTTTAATATAGGTTTAACGCCATTACAGTTTAAATAAATGATGTGGTGTATCCCAGCTATTTGTAGCTAATGTGATGATGGCACACAACCCGTGTTAGCTGGATTTGGTGCTAATCTGTCACCATATTATAACTGGTCCTATATGGCTTGGCTCAATGGGTTCATTGGTTAAGCATTTTTTCCTCTCGCTAACAGAGCCATCAAACTGGTTCTCGCTGTGCCGCAACGCTTAGAACAGGTACTGCCACCACGCGGCAAATTATACAATTCATTAACGGCTCTCTGGCCGGTTAAGTCGAGAAAAGAAATCCCGCGTTGTTAAAATATCACGTGAACAGTTCATGAAGTGGCAATAAAACAAACGACCTGCAAGGGATAGCACGGCGCTAGTTGTTCCTATAATGATTTTTCCCTGTGCTTAAGACATTTTAACAACCCAAATGAGAGCAAAGACACCAAACAGTACTCGGCAGCTCCCGGCCTTGTCTCAGAGATGTTTGTTTGCCATCCACCAGAGGGCGTGAGAATTTAAAAAAAGATCTGACCACTTTGTTTTACTGAAATCGCGAGAATGTCTCCTTTTTTTACTTTTATTTTAAACAATTCGAGAAAAAAAACAACAACAACAAAACCGGAAATACCAAGACAACAACTACAATATAAAAGGACTAGGGGTGCCACTGGACAGCGGGTTATCATTTTGGATTGCTCTGTCATTTCACTTTCCGTATATAACTTGTCTGTTTCAAGAGATTAAAGGTTCTGTGAAATCATAGCTCTATACCTCGCAATGGATACATTTTGCTTATTTGCTTTTCTGATAATCAAATGGTTACAAATGCGTGAACCAAAGCACACAGAGGGAAATTGTCAATGAATTTTCTAATCTGCCTCAGTCTACATAATTTATAAAAAAAACTTAAATACATAGAGCTTAAATATATCCCACATATAAATATATATATATATACACACACACACACAAATATATATATATATATAATTAAAGCGATACATACCTTTTGTACTAGGTGTTGTCCGATACAAGAATCGTTAGCTGACATATGCACTGGCAGTTTCCTTATTATACAACAGAAAATACCAAACATATACATGTACATTGTTACAGGTGCTCTTTTTATTATGAGACACGGGCGTAACTCCTGTTGTGGCACTCGTGTCTGGCCGCGTATTACATTCTATGTTTAATCCGTACTGGTTTAACTCTCGTTGTCATGTTAGCCTTGGGTTTTCACGCCTGGCCGAGGTCACGTGATGAGCCTGGTATGTGGAGATACACAGCGCTGTTTTTCTAGAGAATTCCTGAAACGCGTGTTTACTGTGTTGTGCAAGATCTTATTGACTGTTCGAGAAGTGGAACATTCTCGTCTTGGGGTGTGAAGGTATATAAGGGGGCTGTGTTTTAGAACCAGACAGAGAGAGCAGCAGAGCAGATTCCAGCGGACGCAGAAGCGTGGGTCAGTTTCTAGGAACTTATCCGACGAATGCGGCAATTATAGATTTTCAAAGACTTTCTCTGGATTTTATGCATTTGGACTTCAGTTTACTTTCTGGGTTCTTGCAAGAACTTTCCACTGGACTGTCATTCTCCGACAGTTTACATTTAAAGAACTTATCGTGGTGACGGTGTTGGTATCCAGGTACTGTGCACATTATTTTTCTATGTGAATGTATTGACTCGTTGCTATACCGATGTTTTACTGCACCATTGTATTGTTTTAGTGTATTGTCTTGTTAGGGTTGTTTTTAGAATAAATTATAGTTATTTGTCAACAAAAAACCACTGACTTCTTTATTCATTCCCCTAGACAATTCACGCTGCCTATTGTTACAGAATCTGATTTGTTTTTATCTCCATTACAAAATTTGTGTTCATCACGCTTTCGTGACCTGTTTATATTAGGTTCCGTAACATAACATTGATGGCTCTCGTTGGGATGCTTAATAGTTTTCAAATTTATTAGGTCTTGACCTGAAAACGTTGTTTTATCATACGTTGTTTACAAGATTACATATTATTTACAGTACACTGTTTACAGGATTTATCTCAGTGGTTTTTTGTTATTGTTTTGACATCTTAACATGGCAGATTTCAAACCTGAGACATTTTTTGACGATCCCGACCCTGATCAACTTGAACAGTTGTCAAAAGAAGAGTTGTTGCGTTTGGGACAACACTTAGGGCTAAGTGTGAAAAACGCTTTGAGAAAGCCTGATATCATTGCTAAAATCATGCAAGATCTTATTAGCAAAGGTTTAATTAAAGAGACTGAAGTTGAAACATAAAAAAAATGACAGCCTTGCTATTCATAAGAATGAAAAAAGTTGGAAATGCAACATGAGCTAGCAGTAAAAGAGAGGGAAGAATGGTTAGAAAGAGAAAGGCGAGAAGGACTTAAAAAGGAAATAGAAAGAGACAGACTAGAAAAAGAAAAAGAAATTGAGTTAAAACGACTGGAGTTAGAAAGACTTAAAGTAGAAGGTAGCCTAAGTGCTGCCCCAACTCACAGTTTCGATGTTACTAAACACATAAGACTTGTCCCACCTGTTAAAAAAAAAGGTTGATAAATATTTCTTACACTTTGAGATGGTAGCTGAAAATTTAAAATGGCCTGAGGAAAATTGGACTATGCTGTTACAAAGTGTATTGACTGGCAAGGCCAGAGAAATTTATACAGAGCTTTCAGTAGAAGCTGCTGCTGACTATGACCTGGTAAAACGGTTAATCCTAAAAGGTTATGAGTTAGTTCCAGAGGCTTACCGCCAGAAATTCAGAAAATGGGAAAAGCGCACAGAACATACCTACGTCGAATTTGCTAGGACATAAGAGCAGTTGTTTGATCGCTGGTGTAGTTCTAAAAATGTAATGAAAGATTATGACAATTTGCGCCAGTTGATTTTGCTTGAAGAATTTAAGCGCTGCATTAATGCAGATGTTAAAACTTTTCTCGATGAGAAAAGTCCTGAAACACTTGACATTGCTGCTCAATTAGCTGATGATTATTCATTATCACACAAAATGTCCTTTACGAGCAAATCAAACCAGTCATTCACAAACAAGAATGTAAATCAGTATGGTCAAAAGAAGTTTAAAGCGCAGTAACCAAGTACTAGTAGTCCTGATAGTTCAACAAAGTCCATTGCTACATCTCAGTCCACGTCCACTGTGTCTAAGTCCAACAAAGACCAGTCATTTTCAAAGAAAATCTGTCATTACTGCAAGAAGGAAGGTCATCTAATATCTGACTGCTGGAAACTTGCGAATAAACCAAATAGCAAACCTTCTAGGTTCGTTTCAAAATCTATGCATAGCATAGTACAAGAGCCAGGCTCTTTTCATGTAAATAAGGGGAAAAACTCCTTTGTTGACTCAGATAAAGAGTTTGATGCTACGGAGGCCTAGGTGCCGTCTGAATCCAAAGAAGAATCCGTAGCTTGCGGGGTAAAAACCTCAGTTGATTACTGCGAGCAATTAAATAAGGCTAGGTCTTTTCAAGACTCCTGCGAGGAGTATTCTCTAAATAAGGCTAAGTCCTTTTATGACTCTTGCGAGAGTATTTCAAATGAGGCCAGGACCTCTTATGACAAACAGAAGTTTGTTTCTGCTGAGGAAAATTCCTCTGTTGACTCCCATGAGGAGTCTGATGATAAAAAGGATGTAGATTCCTTAGATGACTCTGAAACAGATTTTATGACTGACACCTTCAATGTCAGTTCTTTGTTTGATGAGGCCATTTTTGCCATTTTCTAAAAGGTCCTTTACTGGTGCACATGCACTTGTTAATGGTGTGTTTTCAGACAGGCACACTTCAGTTCCGCTTCACAGTATCCATTTAAAATCAGATTTGATTTCTGGGAATATTACTGTGGGCATGAAAACTACTTTACCCTTTAAGGAAATTCAGTTGCTACTAAGCAATGATGTTGCAGGTGATAAAGTATAGCCAGTACCAATAGTGACAGAAAAGCCGTCACTTGATCAGGACACTGATCTGGAAGGTCAGGAAATTCCTGGTTTGTATCCTTCATGTGCTGTAATTAGATCTAAGGCCAAGAAAAACACACATGAGGATAATGGTCCAGATGATAACACTCTGGGAGTCACTAGTGACTCGTCTAACGACTCGCCCGTACAGAATGCAGCATTCTCAAGGTCAGAACTTATTGCGGAACAGCATAAGGACCCTGATATGTCATGTTTGTTTCCCAGGGCAGTTTCTAAAGATGAACTGTCACAGAACCCAGTTTGTTTCTATGTCAAAAATGGAGTGCTTATGCGTAAATGGCGACCTCCTGATGTATGCGCTGATGATGAGTGGGCCATCAAACATCAAAAAGTAATGCCCAAAAGCTTTCGCAGTGAAGTTCTAAGCATGGCATATGAGGCTCCTTTGTCTGGCCATTTAGGTATAAAGACTTATCACAAAGTTAGTACACACTTCTATTGGCCTAACCTCAGGAAAGATGTTGTACAGTATTGTAAATCATGCCATACATGCCAGATGGTAGGCAAGCCCAATCAGAATCCTCCTAAGGCCCCACTTAGGCCTATTCCTACTTTCGAGGAACCATTCAGTAGGATTATTGTTGATTGTGTTGGACCACTTCCCAAAACAAAATCTGGACATGAATACTTGCTGACAATTATGTGCGCATCTACCAGGTTCCCTGAGGCAATACCATTGCGCAAAATTATTGCCAAAAGTGTCAAAGCTCTGACCAAGTTTTTTGCAACTTGTGGATTGCCAAAATCCGTCAAGTCTGACCAAGGGTCTAATCTTATGTCTGGCTTATTCCAACAAGTTATGCTTGAGCTAGGTATAAAACAGTACAGCTCTTCGCAATACCATCCTGAAAGTCAAGTCACCCTTGAGCGTTTTCACCAGACATTAAAAAACATGATCAGGACTTATTGCTATGACACACAGAAAGACTGGGATGAAGGAACCCACCTCTTGTTGTTTGCTGTCAGAGAATCCTATCAAGAGTCCTTGGGTTTCAGTCCCTTTGAACTAGTTTTTGGACACTCCATTCGCGGTCCATTGAAACTGCTTAAAGAAAAACTCTTGTGTGAAAATCCTGATTCTCTTAGTTTACTGTAGTATGTCTCAGACTTTCGCATTAAACTACACAATGCTTGTGAGATTGCGAGGTCAAATCTAAAATCTGCACAAAGTAAAATGAAAACAAAGTATGACAAGCACACTGTAAGTAGGACGTTTGAGCCAGGTGAAAAGGTCCTTGCCTTACTCACCATCCCTGGCAGACGTCTGCAAGCTAGGAATTTTGGTCCTTACATTGTTGACAAGAAAGTCAGTGATTTAAATTACATACTGTTGACACCAGATCGGCGTAAGAAGAAACAACTGTGCCATGTTAACATGTTGAAACCATATTATGACAGAAATAGCACATCAGATGTTGTACAAAATGTTACTGCTATTAATTGTGTAAAAACTGACCCTGACCCAGTTAAAGTAGATACTGATTGTAAGTGTGATGGAGACATTCAGTGTGGTACAGTACCATTAAAAAACTCAGACGTGCTTCAAAACCTGGATGCCAAACTGTCACACCTTACCGCACATGTACAACAAGACCTCAAGAACCTGCTGCGGACTTATGAACATTTGTTTAGTGATATTCCAACGCGAACTAACATGTTGTGCCATGACGTCGATGTTGGCGAGGCAAGCGCAGTCAAGCAACATCCATATAGACTGAATCCAGAAAAGCGAAAGTATCTACAGGATGAGATTCAATATTTGCTGGACAATGATTTTATTGAACCTAGTAACAGTAACTGGAGTTCACCATGTATTCTTGTGCCAAAACCTGATGGAAGTTACCGTATGTGCACAGAGTATCGAAAACTGAACTCTGTCACCAAGACTGACTGGTTCCCGATTCCGAGGATCGATTATTGTATTGACAGAGTCGGTAACTCCAGGTATGTGTCCAAGTTTGACCTGCTAAAAGGATTCTGGCATGTTCCGCTGACAGATCGAGCGAAAGAAGTGTCCGCATTTGTGACGCCGCAAGGACTATACCAGTATAAAGTTATGCCGTTTGGCATGAAGAACTCGCCAGCCACGTTCCAGCGCCTCATTCATATGGTTGTCAAGGACATTCAGCGCTGTGACGCATATAATGATGACCTTATTGTGTACAGCGACACCTGGGAGAAACATCTGCAAATTCTTCGCGACCTCTTCGAAAGACTCAGTGAAGCAACTTAGTAAAATCTCAATCAACTTAGTAAAATCTGAGTTTTGTCATGCACAAGTAACATTTTTTGGTCATATTGTAGGGTCAGGTTAAACCTGTTGATGCTAAAATAAGTGCTATTTCTGCATTTCCTAGACCAGAGAACAAAAAGCAAATAATGCGTTTTCTTGGTACGGTTGGGTACTACAGGAAATTTTGTCCAAATTTTGCTGCTGTAGCTGAACCTTTGACTAATTTGTTAAAGAAGAAACAAAAGTTTGTATGGAATGTTCAGTGTGAAAGTGCATTTCAGAAATTGAAAGCAATTCTACAAAGTTCACCAGTTTTAGCAGCTCCAGACTTTTAAGTACCTTTTTAAGTTAGCTGTGGATGCTAGTGATACTGCTGCTGGTGCTGTGTTGTTACAAGAAGACAATGATGGCATAGATCATCCAAATTGTTATTTCTCAAGAAAGTTTATTTCAAACCAGAAAAACTACTCCACTATTGAAAAAGAATGTTTGGCTTTGATTTTGGCGTTGCAACATTTTGAAGTTTATGTTACTTCATCAGTCAAGCCTATCATTGCCTTCAGTTATCACAATCCCCTCACGTTCATGAACAAGTTGAAGTGTAAAAATCAAAGATTGTTGAGATGGAGTTTGTTCTTACAGGATTACAATCTTGATATCATACATATTAAAGGGAAAGACAATGTACTTGCTGATTGCTTATCGAGATGTTTATGAAATGTTGTGAACAAGATGTTTATGTTATGTAAATAAGAGGATTTTGAAAAAAATTTATTTGTTGTAAAAATTTAGTGATTGTGATCGCAAAAAGAAAGTTTCCGAGAAAACTTTCTTTTTTCTTACAGGAGGGGGAGTGTTACATGTGCACTTTTTATTATGTGACACGGGCGTAACTCCTGTTGTGGCACTCGTGTCTGGCCGCGTATTACATTCTATGTTTAAAACGTACTGGTTTAACTCTCGTTGTCATGTTAGCCTTGGGTTTTCACGCCTGGCCGAGGTCACGTGATGAGCCTGGTATGTGGACATACACAGCGCTGTTTTTTTTCAAGAGAATTCCTGAAACGCGTGTTTACTGTGTTGTGCAAGATCTTATTGACTGTACGAGAAGTGGAACATTCTCGTCTTGGGGTGTGAAGGTATATAAGGGGGCTGTGTTTTAGAACCAGGCAGAGAGAGCAGCAGAGCAGATTCCAGCGGACGCAGAAGCGGAGGTCAGTTTCTAGGACCTTATCCGACGAATGCGGCAATTATAGATTTTCAAAGACTTTCTCTGGATTTTATGCATTTAAACTTCAGTTTACTTTCTGGGTTCTTGCAAGAACTTTCCACTGGACTGTCATTCTCCGAGAGTATACATTTTAAAGAACTTATTGTGGTGACGGTGTTGGTAACCAGGTACTGTGCACATTATTTTTCTATGTGAATGTATTGACTTGTTGCTATACCGATTTTTAACTGTACAATTGTATTGATTTAGTGTATTGTATTGTTAGGGTTGTTTTAAGAATAAATTATAGTTATTTGTTAACAAAAAACCACTGACTTCTTTATTCATTCCCCTAGACATTTTACGCTGCCTAGTGTTACAGAATCTGATTTGTTTTTATCTCCATTACAAAATTTGTGTTCATCACGTATGCGTGATCTGTTTATATTGGGTTCCGTAACAACATATACACTCAAGGCTATATTAAAACAGTTAGGCAGAGACCCTAGAATTTGAATTGAACAGTTCTTGGTATAAAAGTTCTTTCTCAACATTACAAACGTTCAGTTTTTTTGTTGTGAATTATTTTTCGCAAAGACGGCCATAACAACGAGCACATTAATGTAATCACACACGACTCTGTATGCTTATTACAGTGGGACGGGATCAGAGTGGAGCCAATTAACGATTCCCATTCTCGTACAAGAGGTGTGTATGGAATACCCGTGCCTGGAATCTATATTTAGTTCTAGTTAAAATATGGCTCATTAACTTACACAATGAGACACTTTTTTCAATCAATCCCATTGACATTTATCAGTTTCTACAAAGAAACCTTTAATGAGGTCGAATGTTTTAAAAATACATTCAAATACCTTGCCTTCATGTACTTTTGACTTCAAGTCAATAAGTTCTTTTGGATAACTCTAGAAAGATTGACTGTAATTAGCACCCAACAGCTGCCGCTAACACGTTCCGTATTTGAATTATGCATAATCGCCACATTTATGTTGGCTAAGCCATTAACACCTCTATGGAAAGTTACTATGCTGATAACTTGACCATTTCTTTGACTTTTTCACTACTGATTAGGCAATTCTGAATGACACTTCCGGACAATCAAGTTAGGCGTGAAGAAATAAGCCTGTCATTGCATTCATTACATATTTTATACCAGGGGCGGATATCGCTGTCTATTATTGAGCGGAATTATTCATTGTCTTTCGCTTTAATGAGGAGCGAGACTAATGTTTTAGATACACACATTCTATAGACATTACTGCTTGAAATCAATAAGAATCTTTCAGTCTCACAGCACAAACAGAAGAGACAAATGAATTTGCACATTAATTTAGATCTCGGGCGATTAAACACAATAATTAGCGCACAAGCGGAACCAGATGTAGTATCTAAACAACCAGACTATATCCCGGTGTTTCTTTTATAGACATGAACGAAGGTTAATATTAATAGGTCTTAGTCTAGTGGCTAACACGTTCCACTAATGAGGGGAAGGTCCTGGGTTCAAATCCCACCAGAACTTCAAAGGCAAAAGAATGAAATCCCATTAAAAATCTCAGAAATGTCTTAGTGGTGGATTATTGTCCCCTCCCATCGAGAGGACATAGAAGCGCCTCCATTCGTGCCTCTGTCCATCCGTCCGTCCAAAATTGGCTTGTGGACATATTTTAAGCCAAACCATGTCACAAAAAACCTTTCATCTTTCATATATATATCACCCACCGGCGGATAAAAAACAGTATCGATTTTTAAGTCTTTTGCTCAGAGACCAAGGTCACCGGGTCCACTTCTTAAAAAAGCTTGTAGACGCATTTTACGTCAAAGTTTTGGCTAACCTTCCCACGGTGGAAGAATACGACAAGTCTAATTATGCTCCGGTGAGCAGATACGTTCTGGTCTGCCGTGCCCTTGTTACTTTCAAGCCCCCTGCTTATAAAAATCGCTTACTTTATAGTTACCTATCCTTTGAAATTGTTATAACATATTCTGCTATGTATGATTGTGTAATGTTTTAGAAAAATTATATATTCCAATGTCTGAAGTAAGAACACGCCCACATCCACACCCACACACTTTGTCACAGATTAATATTTATATAGGTTTGCTAAAGGTAGAGACCAAGGATAACCAAGTAAAGCTGATAGTCCCTGTCACATACAAAGAAACCTGCCGCAAGTGTGCCGAACCATGATTGGATTTGATGAAGAACACATTCCTTTTTTCCCATCATGGATTAATATGTTTTACATCATTTACGTGAGCTGAGCTGATTCATCCATTTCTCCTTTTTTTCCGAAGAGTAAAAATGGCATCCTCCTCTCACCGGTGGTCGTACCACAAAAGCGGTCGGTTCCTGTGTTTACTGCTACACTATGTTACACAGGCCCCCAGACGCAAATCAAAGTCCCTCTCAGTATGTATTAAAGAAGATAAATCTAGTTGGGTAAAAAATTGACTAACATATGAAGCTATCACGAAACGCTTGAGGCCTTAGAAATAATCCCTTCACCCAACCTCTTTGGGCCCCAGGTACTCAACTGGGCAGATAATGCACGGGTGTGGTATGTGTGTGCGTCGGACGCAAGTAATCTGTTGTTAAAACACACAGCAGCACCTCGGGATCAGCTACGTCAAGGCTTATACTAAGGCACATGAAAACGAAAAAATAGCCGTTGAAAATGACCATGTATTATACCGAAGCCACTTTTCCAGTTGCCAGACCAATATATGAAAATAGCGTTCAGGTTTAATTGTCATGATTTTTGTTTCAGATACAAGGTTTACTAGAGTATATGAAGTAAATAAGATGATAAAACACGTACATGATGGGTACAGCTGTTTTTATGCAAGTAGAGAACGCTTCTTTAAAGTTGGGTATTTTGCGAAACCTTAAAGATTTTCAAATGGGATTGTACCTTCATTGACTGAAATTAGAACTGTAACTTTCAAAATTTCCAGTGTCTCATGTGAAGTACTTTATTATATCTCGGCTTAGCAAGAGCTGGTGTTTATTGTTTATTCTTTACTTCAAACAGTTTGAAACAAATTGGATTGGTATTTTAAGCACTGTCATTTGGTGGTTCATTTTTTACCTCCCACGAACATGCTTTGTTACAAATAACGAACATAAGCGGATTATAAAATGGATACGTATAACATATTAAGTAATATACAAATTTTGTCTGTAGTCCTTGTTTTTCATGTGATTGCACTACCTATAATTATTGCGTTTCATTGTTTTATGCTATCTATAACCAGTGTTTTGTTTGGGCTTTTGATGTTTATAGTCAACTTTTCCCATGTGCTTTTGATATTTATAATTATTTTTAATGTTTAATCAACGTTCAGTTCCATGAGGAATAGTAAGACAACCCGCAATTACAACAATAACGTTTTTGTAATTTTTTTAACCTACCTGGCTGGTCGAGTGACACGGCCTCCGGTACGGACAGCGACTGGTTTGGCCCAATCCTGATGTAGTTCTGGTAGGGGGAAAAGTGGTTAGTCGACCTCATTCTGATATCTCTCATTGTTGCATAAAATCTGAAGAAAAACCAAAGGTCTGATTCATTTATGTGTATTTTATCTTTTAGCCCATTCAATTTCCCGACAATTTCGATATAATGTAGATTATTGTAATGTCGTTATGATGAATTAAGCTTCCTTAAGGATGCGTTGATATCTAGTATAGAGCTGCATATCTGCATATATTTGGCCTAAAAATATTGTAAGGAGAAACAGAAGCTAAGTCGTTTGAATGTATTTGTATATGCCACACCAAGCCAAGCGTGAGGTATCCAAGACGTCTTTCCAGGTTAGTACCGGAGTTTTCGTCCAAAGCATCGTTGTGGTAACGCAAGTCGTCTGATGAACACGGGATCTTCTTCCACTCCTCTATTCCTGACCACTTAAAATCCTTCTTTGTGACGCTGATTTAAGGATTAATGTAAACGTCATACGCAAGTAGAAAGATAAACATGAAACCCTGAGGCATCATCAAACTATCTGATTAAGGATGATTTTGTTTTCTTAGATAACATTCAACGCCACTGTACAAACTACTACATGAACCTATTACAGATTCAATGATCTGCAGTGGAGGACCATCAATTTTCTCAAGAGTTCTGATTATAGCTTCCTTTTTTTAATGTTACATTTACTTAATCAGGTTAAGTCTCATTGACTCTGATGCAGAGATGGTGATTTTATTCAGGTCGCAGGCAGTGGTCTTCATTTGCATTCTCGTAAGATATTTAAATATTTTATTTTGTTCCATGTCATTTTGTATTATTGCTAATATAATATGAATCTATATCCTTGTTGTTGATTTTATATATTTCTTCTGATCTTCCGTATGCCCCTGTCACAAGAATAAATGTGTATACACAATTTGTGCTACTTGCACGTAGTAACTACCATATGTGGTCCCTGTGTATACAGCCAAGTGTATACTGTAATGTAGAATATAATACTGTTATATAGAGTATAATTCGTTTGTTTACATCAGCGGCGCTCTTACTGGTCGGCCATGGTAAACAATCCCACGATGCTGGAAATCCGGCCTTTTCCAGTGTTATGGAAGGGAATACCGTTAGGTAGTGTCCGCTGAACCGGATAAAACATCTAATTATATACGCGGCTAGGAACCGTATCGCGAAGTAGATTTGTGTCAAACAGAACCAGTTGGTTCAGTTTTATGTTCATGCAAGAGATAAGTTCGTGCCCCGCCATCGGTTGGTTAGAAATGGATAGTTTATAAAGCAGGTCACTCGGAGTCCTCCGTCAGTCGTTTCGTACCTTGTGTCTTTATATTACTAAGGTAGTATATATCTGAGGCTTTATTTGGGCCAGAGAGAATCACAAACGTGCATTATAGGCCCGTCTTATGTCTTGCGACCTCTGACCTCATTAAATAAGCGTGAAATTCGCCGATAATTAAATTCAGGTGAAAAACGGTTTTGGTTAATATTGATAATGAGTTTTATGAATATCCATAAAAATTTTCGTAAGTCATCACTGCGCATACAAGGTCTGGTGACCTCTGACCCCATTAAATATGCATGGATTTGCCGGGTATCCAACTAAGGGAAGATATTATATTGGTTTATATTTCTGTTGAGTTTCATCAAATTTATCTATATTGGTAAATAGTTAAGGTGAGTTTTGTGAAAATCCATGGAAGTTATAGCGATGACATCAAAAGTTATCAGGCGGACGGAATGACCGTGGGTACATACCCTTTGGGCGTATAAAAAGCATACATACTAACAATTACAAATTACATGAATGCACATTATCCCTTTCCGAATATATTAGCGGCATTACCATAAACAAAACTCAGATTATATCGGAGGTACCGGCCTCCATTTTTCAATACTATCCTAACTAAGTATATATACATCTGCAGAATTCCATTCCGGTCTCGGACTAAATGACAGGGCAGTATCACACGTTTCCTCTCATTTTTATATCCCAGGCCCGGTGACTACTTCACCTGCGACCCTTTGGTGCGTAATGGCCCCATTGCAGGGTCATACCACCGAGGAACCCCCGAAAAGCGTTCCTCGTTTGTGAGTGAAACACGGCCGTTGGGCACGACCTCCCTATTGAGCCTGCAGAGCACTCACCTTCGGTGTGGGCCGAACGTGAAAAATCTCACCGCCCCGGCTGAGACTGGAACTCACGATCTTCCGGCTTTGAGACTCCGGAGCCAAAGAAGCCGGGAACCTACCACGGAAATTCGTGGGGGAGCTTGAAATAGGTCAGTAAAAACGTCATTGCATCTCGATAGGTGTGGTCTTTATAATAGAACGGATCGAGTATGGGGATGCTTAGCTATGGCGGAGATCTTACATTAATCAAAACAAGGACATGTCTATCTGTAACAGGAATCTATAGAATCATAAAGATTACTTCAAAACTTTTGATGGGAAATTTCTTTATCTGATCGTTCTTTATGTGCCACGACCTTTTGTTCTCACAGACAATTTTCATTGTGCAAAATTAACCTTCGAGTTCGAAATCGGATTCCTCCGTCTTTTTATGTTTAATTAATCCAGTCAAGGCTCAGCTGCTCAAGGCTGTGCCCCAGCCACCCTTTTACCATGCCGTTATAATTAGCTTATTTCAGTCCTACTAACATTTAATCTGTGTGGTATCTTTTTTGTGGTATCAGGGTGTTTAATTATACTCTGACATTTTTGTTCTGATTAAATCATAAATGACTTATTCTTAAATAAATATAGCATTCAGTACAGAATAAGCTTTAAAGTGATGTTTATAAACTTTGATTAAAACTTTTTCCCCATGATTTCCGATTATATATATATAATTATGTATATATATATATATATATATATATATATATATATATATATGTATTAAAAAAACATTGAAATAGAAAAATACAAAAATACACGCTAGATATCGAAAACCAACACCGGATGTTGCGTCTAGCATTGTTTTCTTTCTTATTCTTTCCTACATGTGACAGTTAATAATGAAATCTACCCTAACACTCCCTGCACTGTTAGTCTGTGTCATGGTTCTGAGACCCTCCCCCCCCCCCCCCCCCAACCTTCTAAGAATTAGAATCCATCCCTTTATACGTCGTATTATGCCTAAGTAACGACTGATCAACTCAAGTCAGTATGTTTGAGTAGGCCTACCTGTTTGGTGCATATGCAATATTTCAATTCTGTATTATGTAATAGGCCTACCGCTTAAGGTTCTTATACTTTGCTTCGCCATGGTTCAATTTTTTGACTGTCAAAATGTTTGCAAGTTAATAAACTTCAAATTTTTAAATTTTCCACATCACAGATGAGAGCTGCCCGACGAAGCATAACATCGTGCCAATAGCAGTATGGCTTCTTTGCTTTTTATAAAGTGCAGTATTAAGACAACCACTCACCTATCTCGGTCTAAGCTGCTTGTCTTGGGAACGCTGAGTCGCACTGGGCTGTTACTTGGCCGGTTGCGTCATTTCTCCCTAATAGAGGAACCACTCATGAATGAGTCAAACGGTTCTCTGTCTCCAGTGCTCTAAAAGTAGCAAAGTCATCATCGTTTATCACGTGGAGGACACTAAACATATAAACACATCCCTTCACTAAAAGCTAGAAATACACATGTGAATGGAGTTGCTGTAGTTAGAATGCAAAATGCTTTCACGTGACGACAAAAAAAATCAAGTGACCATGACGTAAAACCAGTCAGATGACCATGATCTAACGAAATGATAAAACCTCTATTGCAAAAGTTATCTTATTATTGAAAGACCTGACCATGACAGAGACGGGCTCCTCTTTCTTGTACGACTAAAACTAGTGTAAGATATGTGAACTCGTGACCACGCAGACCAGACATCAGCTATGAAATGTAATGTACAGGGCTGGAGAACAAGTCAATGAGAACATAAGGTGATAATGTTTTCACAGTGCACGTGATCAAGCATTCACTACTCTTCGGCCTCTTGAAATCAGTTCGGCAAAGTCAAAACAAAAGGAACTGATTTCAAAAGGCTGAAGCGTAGTGAATGATGTCAAGATAACTTCGTAACATGTGACCTTTATATGTGAAACCGAGATTTTCACATTGGTACTATATTGAAGTCATCTATGTGCAGTGAATCGCATAAACCGGAGACCTGATAAATTGTCTCATGTCCACCCAGCCCATGCTTTTTTTAATGACTGGCGCAATGTGGAGTCCCTAGATTGTCTCTGTAGAAACCTTTGACTAACCTTTGACCCCTGCATTGGACTCCTCTCATTTTCTTAGTACCTGGCGCAGTGTGGAGTCAATAGATTGCCCATGTAGCTACCTGTAACTATAATCCTGCATGGATACGTATAAATATACTCATGCTTATCTATAACCCTGTATATACAGCTGTACGATTTTACATATCTCCATTTATCTATGTTCATTAGATCTTTGTGTATTGAATATTTGACCATTATAAAAGATTGTTGTCCTATTTACCTTGCTATCTTGCACCAAGGGGAGGGGTTGAAAATATGCATATAATGGTACACAGACCTTATACATTATACGTTAGTGGCGCAATTTTCCTTCTTGTCATTACTCAGACTACTCCACAGACAACTGTGAACATTGGTATGTTACAACCATAGGAACTATTTTTTAATCATTTTCCTTTCTACGAGTAACAGATCGTTTCGTGTTATAATCCCAGTAAACCATTAGGGGGGGGGGGGGGGTTAAGGCATCATTAAACAACATCATTAAAAAATATATTGTGGGCGGTGTTCATCTGTAGGGTTATACCACCGGTCAGGTCTGGATTAAGCAAGAGGAGGGCCTGTACCATATTAAAAAGGTATCTTTCAAGTCCCTCCTAAATATTAAAACATAATTTAGATACTTGAATAGTCAAGTGCTTCTTTTTTTGTGTATTCACAGCTTAATAATAAGACAAATATCTGACACTTTTGTAATGACATGACGTTCATCAAAGGTTGATAATAGCGGAATAGGCACTTAACATTATTAACAAATACCATGAACAAATGCGTCAATGCTACTTCTTACGCAAACGTTTGTATCCATAGCTCATTAAACTGAGATTGTTTAATCTGATTAGTGGCCTTCAGTTACAAGGAGATGCTCAGACATTGTTTACATTTTGAAAACGACACTCGGAAGAAAACTCCTGTAGTGCGTTACATGAAAGCTTCATCATTAGTGATGTATGAATTATATGGCCCGAAAAACCATAGTTATTCTTATAAATTGTTACTAATTACGCTATCAAAGAATGTATAATCAGTAAACCTTTACAAAATTATCCCCTTGATAAATTTCGGGTTTCATCATCACATCCGGGACTTATATATTTACCTCGAGACTGGTATCAGTGTCCAGTCCTGTTATAACTGAACTCTACATGGCCCTATGGCAATTTTCGTAATTCACACAAAGTGATTTCGAAAATATATTATGACAGCCACTGTGACTGTACGCCGAGCGACCAGCGTGCTATATTAATGCCTGTCATGATTGTTTATATATATTTATTAACGCGGCATTGACAGTATTAACGGCTGCCCGGTAAATTAATTATGAAATGGCCCGACAATACAACCTGCACGTGAAATAGTCTACCTGTCACTTGGATGGTAATATCAGTTGATTAGTTAAAGGGGCCCAATCGCCTATAGAGCATGTTGAATTCACACTAAAAATGGCTTCTTCTCTTTAAAATAAATTTGTAACTGTCAAAATATTGCCCTGAAAGCGTTTGCTTACTCCTGTAAACGAGTGTTAAAACCACAATACGTCAATCAGGAGATGCCCTGACTGACTTGGTCCAAAAATGTAATACTGGTTCTTACTGGCTAAAACATTGCTTGTTGCGGTTCACAATCGGACCTCCGGTCATAAGTCCTTTTTATGGTAAACAGACACACGCGGACTGTGTTTACCAACACGCAGAGCCATAACAAGGTGTAAGACAGCCGTATGCGAGGTACTGAGACCGTGTGCTGGGATGGTTTTGCCCCGAAACTTTTGTATAAAGCAAAACGGAACCGATAGTGTGAAAGGGTAGGCGTAATATTGCTCCTGATTATGTCCCTTTAAGTCATGATATGTTCTTACAAATAGTGACATGATGTACACGTCCCTCCATGTGCAGACCATGCGTTATTATGATTTTTCGGGGGGGGGGGGGGGGGGTTGTCGTGATGCAAACTGAGAAATAAAACATGTTCTCAAATATCTGAACGTAACGGAATAAACGCTAACAAACTTATGATACTACAAACTTCGCTGTTTGTTTTACTGTATCAACGTTTTTCATGTATAGCATTTATTTTTAACAAATTATAATTAACGGCAATTGCACTAATTCTTTGTTATGCAACTCTTCTCACTCCTCTCTGGTTATTTATCAGAATTTCCAATTTTTTTCTGTGTTTTCAAGTGTGGGGAGCGATGCGAAGTATGTCATAAGGGGAAGGATAATTTTCAAATTTATGCCATAATTCCAGAGGAATTTGACATAATATCGCGATGGGTCTACCTCAGTCACTTTATCAGTAATTACGCCAGTAAACTGGGCTCATGTCAATTCGATCTATGAAACCCCATCCTGAAAATACCCGCTCGATGTCCCCGGTACCTGTCCCAAATCAAGAGCAGATAAGATGCAGGTATCCTTACCTGAGTTTATCAGGTTATTTTATTCCGATTGTACTCTCCCTTAACATCCATGATGAACAAATGTATTAAGGTAGCTCTTTGGCAAAAAAGTTCCCTTTAAAATAATCCTTAAGTTGCTTTAAATACAGGTGAGAGTTCAAACGTTTACTTTTATTCTGATAATCATAATATTTTGATATTAATGACATATTGATATTAATCACATTTTTTTCAATTCAGAAAGTTATATATTGCAAGCAGCTGATAAGAGCAAGTCACTTTTTAGTGGGTTAATATCATACGTCAATACAATATCTCACTTTTTCACTGTAGTGTCATCTTTCTTTCTTGTTAAAAAAAAAACAATAAAATCTAACATTTTATTTTAAACAAAGTGGGATTATGGTATAAAAAAGGTTAATGAAACATTAGCTCCGCATATCGACTAGGCTTTTATCTACACCTACGTGATTAACAATATATTATAGTGATGATAAATAGAACATTAAATAGTATATTACTGTCGAATAATATAAAGAATGTAGGGACACGTGATGCGTGCGCATTTACCATAGTCTGTAGTTTCAAGGATAATCTCTGATCGCTGACATGGTACACTCTCAGTAACTAATAAATGGTTTACAATGGGACTATAAATAACCATAAGTCATGTGCACTTATAATGCCTGTATTTGATGTACATGATGGCCGCAAACTTTATAATGGTACTGAATTGCAGAACATTTGCTTTATGATCACATACATATGTAGATATTACCATACACAGTACGACAATTGACCGATTTAGCTGTACGGGCCTGACTTCGTTTTAGTAATACATCAGTAGATTTATATCCAGTGCAGGCATATGGTCTTGCATATTTCATTAGCGCCAGGACATAGGGGAAGTCTGAGTTGTCTATAAAATAATAATGGGGCTTTTTGCATCTGTTGTAAAAGACTGTATGCAACAGCGTTGAAAACATGAAGTATGCATTGGATGTAATAGAATCAGTGAGAGTGGAGTGATGATGTTATAAACGGTCTCATAGTGAAAGTATTAACATCGCTACTGTATCATGTATCACACTGAATGATGGTGATGGTTCATCTATGGTAACGATCTGTGCCGGCGGTATTTTTGCACTGGTATTGTGAACATGAAAAATTATTGTCATCCCACTATACATTATCTAGATGTATCGCCATAAAATGCATTATATCACTTAGGAATTGAGTGATTTTATAAATCACTATAAAACGATATCTACTGGATTGCCTTCTTTCCTAAAAGCACAAAGGAGCAGAAACAGTGAGATAATGTTTTACTTATGTCGAAAAATAGACACATATTGTAACGGGCTGACATAAAAGCGGACCGAACTGTCTCGCTAGTGAAGCTTGCTTTGCTAGCGAAGAGGTTGGTTCGCCGGACTTGTGCGCAACCAACATGGATTCGAATCCGGGATCGGCCGAATGTTTTCCCCTGAGCAATTTGTCTTCGTAACGAAATGGGGGCTCGTCCAACGTGACGGTAAACTTTGTGGCCCAGGAAATAAACTCACTAAGTATGACTCCTGTAATAACTGGTCTTGTTCTGAAGCAGAACGCTCTTAAGACGGGGTGTAATACGGGGTGACATAAAAGCGGACCGAGCTCTCTAACTAGTGAAGCTTGCTTTTCTAGCGAAGCGGTTGGTACACCGGACTTGTGCGCCACCGACATGGGTTCGAATCCCGGATCGGCCCAGAATTTTCCCCTGAGCAATTTGTCTTCCTAACAATATACATTACTCATATATAGTGGACTAGTAAGCCTACTTCATTGACGACAATATCAGCATTCTAATCGAGCCCTGCAGTAGGACTCTGGTTATAATTGTGCCTGGCCCTCTCTTATGTCAGGGGGACAGAAAGGCGCTGGTCCGAATGGTAACTAGATAGTTACTAAATAATATAGAATGTAGAGCTGCATTAAGAGGGGGCGTGATAAAACAGAAGATCAGTAATACATTACGGTTTTATGCAAGATTGACTAGATGTCTGCAATCGCTTGGGAGAACTCAAGAACACCTCCTCCTCCTCCCCTTACCCACAAAACAGCAATAACAGAACCAGAAGGAAAACTATTAAAGAAAAAAATTTAAGATAAAATTTGTAATTATTAGTTCTGCACTCGGGGGGGGGGGGAGGCTTATATATTAAGAAAGGTCACCCACAAATATATCTGACCAAAATATTTATACAGAAATGAACTCATTAACCCATATACGCCTCTCCTATTAACTTGGGAAATATATAAATAAACATTCCAGAGGGACAAGAATGGTGAGACTGACATTGTCGGCTGAGACTGACGTTGTCGGGGATGTCAACTATAAACACACTCCCTTAACGTTGCTTTGTTACGTTGTTTTAGTCTACATCCTCATCCTGAATTCAGCTCCAAAATCCGAGACAAAGCCAGGGAACCAGATTTCGTCCACATGAATAAAACATTTGTCTGTGACAGATACCGCCCATTACATTCTACTGGAAACAATTGAATTAATCGTCAAAACACTCAGTCTGATCACATTAAGGTTCCCATCACATGTCTCTTGTGAACATTGATAAAAACATGTTTCATATCGCTCTCGGTATCTATATTATAGGGTTTCCACTGGCTCCGGTATTTCCTATATTTTCCTGTTTTCCCATAGTTTCCAATAGTTCCCAAGATTTAGATTGTCATTAAATTTAATAAATAAAGTAATTGTCGATATAAATGCTATTATTAAATAATTATTGGTATATAGATGTTATTATTAAAAAAACTCTTATGCAGAAACATGCAGGTAAAGGTTGCATGCAGTCATAACAGTACAACCGTCATAGTAAGTTGAAAGACCTTGACCTTAAAACGCTGCCAAGGGAACTGATTGTGATAGGAAACATAACCAAGTAAACCACGATTGAAAAGTGAAAACTCCTATATATATTTTTCTTTTTATTAGGCTGAAAATACTGACCTCCTATATGTTTTTCTTATATAAATACCTGTTATTTACATGTCATCACTGAAATTTTAATGTAAACTAAAATACTATTATAAACATGACAAAATAAAAATAAAAATTATACAAGAAAGAAATGAAAAAAAAAAACTAAGTAAAACAGTAAAACAATGTGTTGATGTTGCATTGCTTCTTTACTTGGTATATATCTGAAGGGTTTTTTTTCTCCGAGTCCTTGGTGCAAAGACGATGCGGTCCACAATGTTTTGGAGCCACGTGAACATAGCATTTTTTCTGTTTTGCTCACTCAGTTCCGTCCGACGAAAACAGGGCATGGCAATTTAATGGTATGGTCTTATTTAAGACCTACCTTTTCAATCTTGACGAAACTTGCAACATAGATCCATAGGGTGTATGTCATGAAATTATCTATGGGTTATTTGTTTTCTAAATGATCTTCCTTTTCATCGGGGTAAATAGAATGATAAATCTAAAGTTAGCAAATATCCGACCAATGGAGGAAAACAGTGAGAAAATTAATTGGTTCCATTTAGAACTCTTCAGGAAGCTTTTATCGATGTTTACTCATAACATTTTGATAACCATTCTATAGTTATGCAATGGCTCTCCAAGAAAACAAAACAGTTATACGATAATAATAGCCAATGTATAAAGCCACAGAATACAGAATGTTCTTCGTATTCTGAAGTCCTCAGTCCTCCTGACCTTTGGATCAGGAGGCCATAATTCAACACATAAACCATAACGCAGCGTATTTGACATCAACACTGACTAATGAAAAGCCATCACGCAGCGGACATGGTGTTTGGACATGTTTAGAGGACGAGCATGCGGTGCTTTCGACTCAAATACATCACCAGTATGCCAGCGTATCACTCAGGGCGGCGTATATTAAGCCACGACGGAAAACATACGGTTCCAACGGAAGCAAATGAGTAGGTTACCGCGGAATGTCATACAACAGGCATTCAGAATAGCCTCACGCAAAGCTCAAGCAATTCACAGGCTGTGAAAGTCATACTGACAGCAGTGGATGGGCTACACTGACGACCCCCCGGCGTATTGAGGGAATCCTTGACAAGATAGCCCAGTCTGAGACTAGGTAATCATAGGCGACCCTGGACGTAGAGAAACCAGCCCAGGGGCCAAGCAAAGAACATTAGTTTAAATAAAAATGCTTCAACACAAAAATAGGATTTTCAAAATCATTATCCAGCCAATCCCTCAAATTTTATGTCGCCACTTCTGTATTTTTTGGCTCAAGCACAGACCCCCCTAGTGAAGGAAATGGGGTTATTTTGTATTCTTTCTTTCATTCATCTGTCCCAGATACTGATTGGTTTTGAGTATACGACAGATTGTATGACAACTGGTGATGTCGTTAACGTCCCCTGACTCTCCCTCTTGTTGTAAAGTTGGGATTGTTTCCGACAAAAAAAAAAACCTGAACGAAATAAAATGCTCGTCAGATTACAAGAAGAAAAAAACGACGTCTGTGGCTCAGGGGTAGAGCACAGTACTCAAAGCCGGGAGATCGTGAGTTCGAATCTCAGCCGAGGCGGTGAGATTTTTCAAGGTCGGCCCCACCCAGGATGAGAGCTCTGCAGGTTTAATGGGAAAGCCGTGCCCAATGGCCGTGTTTCACTGACAAACGAGTGCAACTTTCTGGGGTTCCTCGGTGGTATAACCCAGCAATGGGGACGATTACGCACGCAGGGCCCGAAGATGCAGTAGTCACCGGGCCTGGTTGACGCCAGGATATAAAATGAGAGGAAGCGTGTGATACTCTCTTGTCACGTAGTCCGAAACCTGAATGGAATTCTGCAGATGTGCATATACATAGTTAAGCTATATATATAAAAAATATTTAAAAATGCATTATTTTCTATTAAGTTCCTGCATACTAGACTTCCAGTTAATGTTGAATGTAGTGAACTATGCAGGAAAATATTGGATTTGTATAAAAACATGACATATCGACTGAGTTACCGATGTGTGTGAACTTTTATGTGCAGGAGACGTGTACATGGAGATAAGTTTGATTCTCGGTGCATTCAGAGTTTCTCAAATGAAATTTATGCTTGTTATTTTAAATGATTTTGCAAGCATTTTCAATTTAGGTGTTAACATAATTAAGAAAGTTTTTCAGATTAACTGGATGAACTTTGTTAACTTTCCTTCTTCCGTGTCCGATTTGAATTTTAAGATATTAATATTTATTTTTTCTTTCTTTTGTTTTATCTTTCAATTTGAGTCATTTAATTTGAATCTTGAATCGTCAAGAGCATTAGTAAATCCAAAATAAAACCATCAAATCTGTCATTCCGTATTTGTCTGTTAAATTAGTTCTCCAATTAGGTGTGAACATAATTAAGAAAGTTTTACAGCTTTGATAACTTTCTTTCTTCCGATTTTTAATTTTTATTAATATATTTTATTTTCTTTTTTTTTTGTTTTATCTATTTATTCAAATTAAATCTTAAATGAGCATGAATATTGGCCACTCTTGCAACTGAACATAATCGTGAGCAAATTGTGATAATTAAAAAAGATCTCATTTCCAGACAAAGTCCAATCAAATTTTTCCTTTTCAAATCATCATACGGGGAATTATATGAAGATAAACTTGGGCTCATGAAGCATTATCATTATGAACGTAGTCTTTGACCACCTGACGCCCCAGGATAACTCCTTATCCCAAGTGTACTGAGTCCTGGCGGCAGCTGTCTCATAAATGAACCAGCTTGCTGAGCAACACAAAAATCAATGACACAGACTAATGCTGGGGCCGCAGGTGACAGCGGGACTACCTTCATGTAGAAGTCAAATGTACAATAATGTGACGGCATGCCCGTTCACCAGTAGTTTCAGATAGGATTCAGTGTGCGAAGAATTTAGAAACGATGGTCGCTGTTCTTTAAAGACCCGACCAGTCAAGGGATCAAGCATCACCGATGGCAGACGTTTGCTTTGAAAGTGACAGATGTTTGCTTTGAGTTTGAATTTTTCCCTTGCAGTTTATCAGACTGTATGTGATTTGGTTGATCTTTTTCTGGATAATGCGGGTGATTTCAAAGCTTTAGAAGACTTGATTTATTTGAATTCGTCCCACATTCTTCACATATAAGTCAAATTCCAGAACTTGAAAGAGTGTCCCCGCATCTCCTTGCAACACCTTTGCTGACAGATAAGAAAAGGGGATCGAGGGTCGACATTAATTTTCCCACATTACCCCTCATTTTTCAGAGTATTTAGATAGATCAAGGAAATTCCATATTTGAAAATTATCATTGTTATGGAAATAACCATTGTTTCGTGTAATGATTCGGGGCAAATCTCCTAAGAACCCCGAAATTGGGTCATATTGACCTTTATCCTGTGACCTAATGGCAAAAAAACATGATTTTGAGCACCAAGAGATTCAGACGGGGAACAAATTTTATCTTTTAAGCCTAGAATCTTCTAAAGTAATATTCAGGGAGGTCCTTCACTAATGTCCATGGTAATATGAAATTAGGTTAATATGAACTATTTTCTGTGAGTTAAAAGGAAAAAGATGCACCCCTTATGTCAAATGGGCACAAATCTTATCCTTTGGCCTAGAATCTTCTAACACAATTTCCTGGGAGGTGATGGGCAAAATGGTTCAGGAAAACCTGAAATTAGGTCATGGTGAACGATATTCTGCGAGCTTCGGACCAAAAACTTTTTTGAAACTATTTTGAGCCCCCAGACAGACAGGGTACAAATTATATCCATTTTCCTTGAAATCTTTAAATATGTCACCCAGCGAAATCTTGGGCAGATCTCTTTGGAAACCTAAAATTAGGTCATGGTGACCTTTATTTTACGAGCTTCTGGCAAACAATACGATTCTGAGCACCCAGACAGTTACACAGGGCACAAAACTTAACTGTTGGATCCAGAACCTTCTGATGTAAAACCCAGGAAGGTCCTAGGCAAGTCTCCTTTTATTCTTGAAATAAGGTCACAGTGACATATATTTTGTGAGCTAAAGGAAAAAAAAAATGATTTTAGTACTTTGAGAGTCAGATAAGCACACATCATCATGACTGGACCTAGAACTTCTTACTTAAAATTCAACTAGGGCCTGGGCAAATCTCCTTCATCATCACGATGCCCTATATTCTGTGAGGTACGAGAGGGAAACCTAATTTTCAGCACCCAGAAAGTCAGACGTGGCCTTAATCTTAAATGTTGGATCCAGAAACGTGAATCCTCGGAAAACAAAATAAGGTCACTGTGACTATATTCTGTAAGCAATGTGACATAACATGATTTTAGTACCCTATTTGTAAGACTGGTACAGATGGTAGCAGTTGGTCCTAGAAACTTCTAATTTGATTAAGATCCAGGGAGGGCCCTGTATGGGATCAGGAAAATCTTCTTAAAAAAATTAATTAAGGTCACTGTGACCCATATTCTGAGAGCATTTAGCACCAGATAAGTTTTATCGATACAAATTGTAGCAGTTGGAAATAGACCTAAGCATCTAACGAGTTCTTTGTAAAATCTTGGAAACCCTAAATAAGGTCCCTGCGTCCTATTTCCCAAGGCTTATGGACAAAAACGCCTAATTTTGAGCACTCTGTGAAAATCATGTTATCCAACGTTCAAGGTTCCATAACAAATATTTTCACCAGATCATAACATTAATAATTAATATATGCATCACCTGTATGTCGATTTCAGCTGAGCGTCAGGGCCCATCGCCCACTTGTATTAGGTTTAATAATTGGGTGTCTTAGAATTATTCTAAATATTGCTAACAGTTTAGCGAACACATGACTGGCTTAATAAATCAGTACATTTTCCTTTTATTTCTTTAATTCTTTCGTCCGGATGATAATAATAGGGCTGTACTGCAGTAGATCTTATTTCGCATCAGAAACCTAGGCGTATAAGTCGACACCATGCATGTTTTTTTTTCTAAATAAAGATTTTGCATTTGTGAAAAAAGGCAGGCCCTTTCAGCGTAAAATATTAATGTCCACAGGGACATCTGATCAAAATGTGGTCCATACTAATTCAGGAGGCAGTAAATGCCAGCACTTTAGAATTTATGCATAAGCCATTATGGCAGGGAGTTTAACTAAATAAACGATTAAATCCACTTAATCATTATTGAGTGGTGTTATAAGAACAAAACTGACACATCCACCCACGGTTTCCGGTGTTTTAAAATACGATAATGACAACTATGATAGGGAAAGTGTGAGATTAAATTCACTTGTTTCAATCCACAATGTGCCATTTTAAGTGCTAAATTGACGTAGACCAGCGTCTGCTCATAGAATATTATATATATGTTTTGTACAACGATACAACGAAACTCGTCCTCCTACTTGCGTCATTTTGTGTGTATACTTTCTGAAAACATGCATACGAGGAACCGAGGCTATTTTATTCCTGTTTCCTGAAACATTATATCGAGTGTTATATTGCCGTGTAAATTGTTCTTCGGTCGATGGATGTCGTGACATAAGCTTTCTGTGTCCATGGTTCATGTGGGGGTGAAGTAAATCTGAGGTTTTCACGAAATCGTTTATAAATTCTAGTTATAAACTGACAAAAACATATGTCCAGATGTACTGATGTACTGACTGTGAATGCTGTGTGAATGTGTGGTTGCACATTTTCTCTATACCTACAAAGAGAGGTTACTAATACAGCGCCAAATAAAAGAAAGGCCTAAAATAGCATGATGTTTAATGACACTTCGTATATAGTGCATCTTTGGATGCCTGTAAAGAAGCCTGGGAATTCGAGTTGCCTCGAAATCGACTCTCTTGAACAATGTCTGAAGAACAGAGCAATATACAAAATTAATATATATATACAATTTCCCATATACAATACAATAAAAACAGTCCCATAATTAATGGTCTGCTGTGGCTCAAACCGTAGACAATAATATAATAATACGGAAAACGCGTGAATAAAAGTGGTGTTCCTGCTGTCCATGAGGAACTGATCTAAGAACGGCCAAACCTGTGGACCATTTGCTTAAGTGGTTTTCTTTCATTGGATTATTGTCTCCATACAGTTAATCGTGTCCATTGATGAATCTCAATATAATATGCTAAAACAAAGGTATTCAGTTTCTTGTATATTCGTGCAGATATAACTATATACCATATTTGTACAGCTTATAGTTATTTGCTAAATTTGGTGCCAGGGTTTGAGCGTTCAGTGGAACAGGTTGTTGTAAACCCACGCGCTGTAGGCATAAAATATGGCAAAACAAGAAAAATTACAAGTTTAATGCACTCATAACCCTAGCTTCCTGAAGTAGGCTGTAGTAGATTGGCTTGGTATAACAGGAGTACGTTTACCGCATGAACACTGGGTTAGACAGACCATCAGGACGTTGATAACCTGATCCACAAACCGCTGGTCCAGGGTTCTTGGGATATTAAGTGTTCCGCAAACAGAAACGGTTTGTCATAGTGGCCCGGGAGTTCCTGTTACAGGAAGTCTGGATAGAGCTATCCAGGGATGGACCAGACACTTAATACAATATTGCAACCGGCTACCGTACTTAGCTGGCCTTGATCAATTCCATGTTGCTGGTGCTGCGAATGATGAACTTTTCCAAATCGATAATCATAAAATAATGTAATTGTATCCGCCAAAACAGAGTTTTGCGGATATATGTTTTCAGCTGGACGCCGCCGCCGCCGCATAGGTGTCCGGAGAACTCCTGCGTAACCGCTGGGCGGAATTTTACGAAACCGGGATTATGTTCGGGTCACTGGTGAACTGCTGCGCCCCGATTTTGTTTTGACCACTGACCTTTCCTCTGCGCTTCTTCCATCTGAGCGTCTGTTTTGACACATTAACCCACATATCTCGGGAACTGTTTGACCGATCCGGAAAATAATTTTGCCCAAATGTAGCCCTTGGATAGCTTTATAACCTACATAGAAAAAGGTGGCGCCACCTGCAACCATATTTTTGCACAGTGTCCATCTGTTCATCTGCCTTGGGATAAAATCACTCATATCTCTGCAATGGTTGGACTTATCCACCTGAAATTTTGCATGTGTATACATCCTGGACAGCTTTATTGATTTTATGACAGATGGCGCCACCTACATTCACGTTTACGCTGCAGACATCCAAGCTCATATCTCGGGAACCGTTTGACCAATTGGGCCAAAATTTTGCATGTGTATAGATCTCACATAGCTCTTTATCATATGCAAAACTGGTGGCGCCACCTGCAACCATTTTTGCACAGGGTCCGTTTGTTTGTCTGCCTTGGGGTAAAATCACTCATATCTCAGCAGTGGTTTGACTTTTTGCATTTGTATACAACTTTGATAGCTGTCTGGATTTTGTGGTAGGTGGCACAACCTACATTCACATTTCGGCTGCAGACATCCATGCTAATATGCAACACACCTCACTCTATTTCCCCTTGTTACTCAATCCATGCCTCACTTCACCCGTCCCACTCTGATTTCGGCGGATACACGTAGTCGCTTGTCGACTACCGTATTCTAGTTCTACTTTCTATCTGGGGTTTAGATTCGATTTTTATATGAGGTAAATATTGTTACAGGTGCTCTTTTTATTGTGTGACACGGGCGTAACTCGTGTTGTTGTTGCATTTTATGTTTAGTCCATACTGGTTGAACTCTCGTTGTCATGTGAGCCTTGAGTTTACACGCCTGGTCGTGGTTCACGTGATGAGCCTGGTGTGTGGAGATACACAGCACTGTTCTTTCTAGAGAATTCCTGAAACGCGTGTTTACTGTTGAGCAGGGTCCTTATAGACTGTTCGAGAAGTGGAAAATTCCCGGCTTGGAGTGTGAAGGTATATAAAAGGGCTGGTTTTAAGAACCAGAGAGCACAGCAGATTCCAGCGAAAGCAGAAGGGTGTTTCAGGACCTTATCCGACGAATGCGGCAATTATAGAATTCAAAAACTTTCTCCTGGATTTTATACAATTGGACTTCAGTTTACCTTCTGTGTTGTTGCAAGAACTTTCCACTGGGCTGTCATTCTCCGAGAGTTTACATTCAAAGGACTTATCGTTGTGATGGTTTTGGTATCGAGGTACTGTACCATTATCTTTCTGTGTGATTGTATTGCCTTGTTGCTATAACGCTGTTTTACTGTATAATTGTATTTATTTAGTGTATTGTATTGTTAGGGTTGTTTTAATAATAAATTATAGTATTTGTTAACAAAAAACCATTGACTTCTTTATTCATTCCCCTGGGCATTTCACGCTGCCTAGTGTTACAGAATCTGATTTTTTTTATCTCCATTACAAAATTTGTGTTCATCACGCATACTTGATCTGTTTATATTAGGTTCCGTAACAATATACAGTGTACTCTTTTACCGTACTAATATAGGGAAAATGGTAAATTAGGGAGAAACATGTCAGAGTAAGGTAATGAGGAACAGGTTTAATCACTCATTGTAATACAATCGCAAGCTTTTCAAGATACGCGCATAGGAGCTCATTGTATTTCAATGATGTTCTGCTGAACGTTTACAGGGTGCGCTTAAAAACAGACGTCGCCCTAAGCTCAATCCAAGAAAGTGATCCTGGTAGTGTTCTATTAAACAGAAATCACATTATATTATTAAATAGATTTTTTTTCAGAATATAGAATATGGAAAATGAAATTCCTTTAGCGACGTCGTCCATTTTTACTGCAAGTTGTACTGCTTATTGATTTCTTCACTTTCCTTTATTTTCCAGCTTATTTAGAAACCATTTAGATTTCTACTTTTTCTTTCTTTCCTTTGACATTTCACCAGGCTTTTATCCTTCAGTCCATTCTCTGCTTTTAACCCTCATGATTCCTGATTGGGATTAACTGGTTTTAAAATAAACGCCATTCCGTAGATTGATCAATAAAACCACCAATGTCTCTATGAGAAAGCAAAAGGAATGTAGGGATAATGGAAGGCATGAACCCTGACTTGCCCTTAAATAAGATAAGAAACACACGGTAGATAACCTTGAGTCAGCATATTTTCAATATTGGAATTAAATGCGCAGTACTCGGGATAATGAAATTAAATTTTGTTACTCATCTCGTTAAATAGTAATTGGTCAATGAGATTAATTGTGGTTGTTGAAATATTTTAATTTGAAATTGTGTATATCCAATATCTCAACAGTGGTAATAAGAAAAATGACATCTTTAAATCGCAGGTTAAAGTACAGTGCTTTAACATCATCAAATATAAAAAAGGTTTTGTGAAACCAGGTTAAACTAGAAACTTTGAGGAATATGTATTTTTGCAAAAATCTTATTTCGCTTTACGGAATTAGTTCAGGATTACTGCATTAAAGATTATTGCTTGAAGTCGCACAATTTACAAAAATTTAAGCATATATATATATATATATACATATATACATATATGTATATATATATATATATATATATATATATATATATATTATGTACATATAATCTACAGTTACTGGCATACTGACTAAATTTTTATCTAATAACATATTTTTTTTAAAATTAAAGGCCATAGTTAATTATATTATGTCAAAGAACAGACATGTCCACGGTTTGAGGTATATGAGTTTGTTCTGATAAATGATCAAGGTCAAATTACAATTAAATTTAAACATGCAAGCTTTAACCTGAAATCGGGAGCAACCTAGTTTTTGAAACCACATTCAGTCTATAGATTGTTTACCTGCCTAACTGGTACAGAAATTGCTACATTGGTTATCAATTCTGAAAGTTCGCTTATAAATGCACGCATGCAAAGCTGATGTGTTGGGTAGTTGTAAAATTCACCCCGTTCAGTGGCAGAGTCCGCGTCTTAAAGCGAGCTGTTGACTGAATCGAAGTGAATACATGATGAATTACCGTTTCTGTGAAGACCGTGATGCCTGCCCCCGTTGTAAACACCATGTTTTATGTGCAAGTACACGGCGTTTGGACAGTTCGGCGGAAGACGAAGATAATAAGTCCATGCATCCTTTGATTGTCTTAATTTGACTTTCCAGCAAATGTACAAATTATTCACATGGTAACTCACATTTCCCCAATAAATCTGTGTTAATTCTAAAATATCTAATGCTTTCATGTTCCTTCGGTACATGAAATCCATTACGGAATTACATTTCTTTAAAACTTAAGTCCGATACCACCTTTGTGCAATGGCATTTGTTATCAAGACAGTATTTTTGCGATATAGCCAATACTTTTTTGTCTTAAAAATCTGACAAACAGCCCCATTTGCGTCACCATCTTGCAAACGAACAGATAGCATTCAAAACAGTCATCAATCAAAATGGCAGCGTTGTGCGGCGTTATAAAATCCCTTCGCTGGATAAAACCGTTACAGTCACCTTTGTAACACGCGTATAATTTGAGAAAATAGTTCTTTGTAGTAATAATGAACAATTCAGTGCCTTGACCTATTGTGCACAAATTACTTTGTACGGAAACGTGGCTTTATATATATATATATATATATATATATATATATATATATATATATATATATATATATATATATATATTCGTGTGTTATACATGATTGATTGACCATGCAGTCTAACCTGAAATTGTCCAGACCCAATACCTTGTAACATATGAGATACAACTTAATATAACCTCGAACAGAATAATTGATATGTTTCTACCCCTGGAACAAAGTGATTCATGTTGTTAGACTCAAAGCGAACGGCAACATCAAAGTAACTTTGACCATAAATCTTTATAAAAGAAAGAAACATGAAAACAGTACAATATATATATATATATATATATATATATATATATATATATATATATATATACTTTTTCTTTTCCTCCAATCGGAAGATATGAATCGATAGCGATATGATTATCGATGGCTCTGGTAAAGATTAATACGATTGTCGATAGCTTAAACAAAATTCGCTGTTAATAATAGTTTCATAAAATAGCAAAACAAACCGAAAAAAAACTTTATTTTTTTAACGTTGGATCTAAATTAAGAATCTATCCTAATAGACTAGATATAAAAAAAATCCATTCAAACCTGTGGCTTACCCATGAACAGACAGCGCGGCTATCTCTTTACGATCTCTCTTTTTATCCGATTACTGGTATTTAAGGTATAATCCTTTGCCGAAAATCATATAAAAATTACTCCCTTAGCGTCTGGGTCGATAATCAAAATTTGACAGACATTGCGACATGCATTGACGCATTAATACACAATTGCCGTTATAACATTAGTTCAACACTAAAATGAACACTAGAAAAAAGTCAGAGCGTGACGAACCGTGTGTAGTTCATGCACGTGCGGCCAGGTAAACATCTCAAGGCCGAGCAAAACAACCCAACTAGGTCCAGATATCTCCGATATCTGCCTCTGGATATATTAAATCATTAAAAACTGTTGACTTATATTCATAAAAGAGTGTTTACAAACGGTACCTTGTTATAATTTATTTATCAGTTTGTACGTAGATTTCCACAATAACTTTCTTCACATATTGTTTTTCATCTTAGTGCTTCCTGTTTGGGCTTACTCGAATAAAATTATAAAGGTATCACCCTATTTTCAGATCGCCCGAGAAATAATGCCTAAGAGACTTTAAATAACCGAGGCCTTGCTATGTTGCCATAATACCGACATGCTTTTATATAAGGAAACGAATTAGAATGCAAATCTCTGCAAGTACAGTCCTGTCATTTCACTATCTTTACTTATGTGTTGGTCAGATATCGAGAAGATCTTTGTAAAAATTCTTTGACCTTCATTGGGGCCTGGGGTTTTAGTAATATTAAGAGGATCTTTGTCTGTTGCTTTTAAGTCCCAAGATTATATAGAGAGTTTTGCTCATAAAAATGTGGAAAATATAATGCCACATGCAGCATTCTTTTGTGAATGAACTCGTGAACTCCTAATCCAAGAAACACATGAAGTTATCCCATGGTCTGCTTGTGGTTGGTGGTTTACCGATAAGTCGTTTGACAGGTAGTGGACAAGGTACGCCCTTCAAGGTAATGTGCAGCATGTAAAAGTATTTCTTCTGCGCCATAATTCCGCATCTTAAATACCGTACACGTCAGGTACATCACGGTGGGAAACTCATATATACTTCGCCTGAATAGAATATTCTCCATATAATATCATTTACACGGGCGGATTAGGGATTTAGGAAAAGGGGTCTCAACGAGGAGAACTGATGACAAGGCCTAAAAGAAAGGTCCCCTGGTCCTGAAAAGGGAGGCGAGTGATCAGGCGCAAAGATATAGGTCTGAAACCCTTAAATAAAGGTTGCAGCGGCTGAAAAAAAGGGGGGGGGGTCCAAACCACCTGCCCCCCCCCCTCCCGAATCCGCTTCTGATTTACATCGCCCCGTCTCAGATAAAGCTTTATTTCTTATTTTAGGACAACATACCTGAATATGCGATTGAGTAAGGGAGTCTTTGTCTTTGTGGGAGTGAAAAAAGACCGTGTCAAATAAAGTCAATATTTTTGCATTCCATCATTTGTCAATCTATATCTGGAAGACGTATATTGAGTTAACAAGGGAAATGTGCCAGGGAGAAATAATATTGAGACAGAGATATGTACCACCTAGGATTTGTCCGATGTCGTGATAAAATGCAAGAAAACGTTGAAGGCATGGTGAAATCCCTGAAGGGCTGTCGCGCTATAAGCCATGGTTAGCCCTTCTGGAATAATACATTAGTTTCCCGCCTGTTTCCAGTCGTCTGCTGTCACTGACATCCGGGGCCATCGATCCATGTTGACCATCAGCACGCAGTCAGCATAGTGCTGACTTCAGCCCAAAAGTGTCAGCACTGCAGTTTGCTCAGATAACTGTTCCTCATATTATTTGAAGATATCAGAAATTTGGATTTGATGGCCTATTGCATGCTATCGTCTGCAGCCGTTTTAATCAGTCGAAGTCGGCAACTTGATGCTACCTGGCCCGCCAGAGAACCTGACAAGTCTGCCTATCAGGTTTAACGCCAGTATGAAACAAGGCTAGTCTATCATGTGTAAATTCAATCACGCTGAAGGCTGACTGTGCCAGATAAGAGCTGACTTCCTCCAGCTTATACCAACTGCGTGTCGAGGATCTTGTCCAGGGGTCGATCGGATGATATAAAAGTAGTCTGGTTCTAAGGCACGCTAGAATCAGTCGGACGAAAGACTAAATGATCTTTGAGAGGATGGAGACGGATTAAACATAATGGAGCCAGCGTTAGAGGATTGTATTGATGCTTGAAAAACAGACTATGAAGTTATCATCATCGCTATGTAAAGAAAACAAACAACTTTTCGTGTTTGATAAAAACACCCATTTCTGATTTTATCTGATATCCTTGAACAGAAAAAATAAACAAAGGCCAGTGTTCCAACTATAAATCGAACGAGAAGGCTGCTTCTATGAAGGAAATGATTCAGAAAAAAATACTTTGTCAGTATAGCACTGCTCCTTAAATATCTTTACTTATTTATTTACAGACACTGACAAAGAGTCTTTGTAAACAATCTCTGCTCTTACTTGATTGAGAAGGGGAGGGCAATTATAGTAAAATTTAAATGATTTTTGTCACTCATGCTTTCGGTCGTAGTATTTTATGGACGCAGTTTTGCTTATGGATAATATAAAAAAAAGTAGCAGTGGCACTAGGGGAATTCTGTTTTGTGAACGATCTCTAAAGCCATGAAACGCATTAGGTACCTGGATGGTCGTTTCCAGGATGGTGGTTTCACAAGCAATCGTTTAACAGCCAGTTGACTCAGCACTATAAACATACTAGTGTGAAACTTCAGAGTATTGTTCAGGGCGTAAATACCTTTCTCGTGAAAAGTATTTTCACATCATAAACTCATGAACTTAGGGAGGATATACCGTACACGTAAAAATTATCATTGAAGTAAACTCGTAAATACCACACCTAGATCCATAGATTATTACGGGCTCCTCGATAAAGCAGCATTCAAGTCGCCCCGGTTTGAGATAAAGATTTATTTTTTATTTAGGACAGAATACATGGATATCATATTATGCAGTGAATTCATGTTTTATTGTAAGAAAGAAAGAAAAGACTGTGCCGAATAAAGTCAATATTTATGCATGCCATCATTTGGCAATCCAAACGTGGAGAATTAAACAAGTTAACAAGAGGAATGTGCCTGGGAGATTTAATCTGGAAACACGTAGAGTTCGCCTGACGTCATGGTAAAATGTAAGAAATCGACGAAGGCATGATGAAATCCCTAAAATGCTGTCGCGCTATAAGCCATAGTTAGCCCTTCTGAAATAATACATTAGTTTCCCGCCTGTTTCCAGTCGACTGCTTTCACTAACATCCGGGGCCTTCGATCCATGTTGACCATCAGCACGCAGTCAGCATAGTGCTGACTTCATCCCCACAGTGTCAGCACTGTAGTTTGCTCAGATAACTATTCCTCCAATTATTTGAAGATATCAGAAATTTGGATTTGATGGCCATTATATGCTATCGTCTGCAGCCGTTTTGATCAGTCGAAGTCGTCAACTTGATGCTACCTGGCGCAGCAGAGAACCAGACAAGTCTGCCTATCAAGGTCCACGCCCGTGTGAAACAAGGCTAGTCTATCATGTGTAAATTCATTCATGCTGAAACCTGACTGTGCCAGATAAAAGCTGACTTTCTTCAGCTTATACAAAGCGCGTGTCTGGAAGGATCTCGGCCAGGGGTCGGATGACATGAAAGTAGTCTGGTTCGAAGGCACCCTAGAATCAGTCGGACGAAAAAACATAGGCCTTGAGGGGATGGAGATGGATTAAACATAATAGAGCCAGCATTAGAGGATTGTATTGATGCTTCAAAACAGACTATGAGGTTATCGACATCGCTATATAAAGAAAACAAACAATTTTTCGTGTTTGATAAAAACACGTATTCCTGATATTATCTGATATCCTTGAACAGAAAAATTAAGAAAGGCCACTGTTCAAACTATAAATCGGACGAGAAGGCTGCTTCACTGAAGGAAATGATTCACAAAAAAAAAATACTTTGTCAGTATAGGACTACTCCTTAAATATATTTACTTATGTATTGGCAGACACTGACAAAAGTATTAGTAAATCATTTCTGCTCTTACTTGATTGAGAAGGGGAGGGCAATTATAGTAACATTAAAATGAACTTTGTCACTCATGCTTTCGGTGGCAGGATTTTATAGACGCAGTTTTGCTTATGGATAAAAAAAAAAGTAGCAGTAGTACTAGGGTAATTCTGTTTTGTGAACGACCTCTAAAGCCGTGGCACGCATTAGTATAGGTATATACCGGTACCTGGATGGTCGTTTTAAGTTTGCTGGTTTCACAAGCAGTCGCATAACAGCCAGTTGACACAGCACAATAAACATACTGGTGTAAAACTTCAAAGTATTGTTCAGGGCGTAAATACCTTTCTCGTGAAAAGTATTTTCACATCGTAAACTCAGGAGGGTATACCGTACACGTAAAAATTATCATTGAAGTAAACTCGTAAATACCACACCTGGACCCACAGATTATTACCGGCTCCTCCATATAGTAGCATTTACGTCGCCCGTTTCAGATAAAGATGTATTTCTTATTTTAGGACAGAATACATAGATATCGTAATATGCTGGGGATTCACGTCGTATTGTAGGAAAGAAAGAAAAGACCGTGCCGAATAAAGTTAATATTTATGCATTCCATCACTTGGCAATCCACACGTTGAAGACATATATTTAGTTAACAAGAGGAATATGCCAGGGATATATAATCTGGAAACACCTATAGTTCGCCTGTATTATAATAAAAAGTAAGAAATCGACGAAAGCATGATGAAATCCCTGAAAGGCTGTCGCGGTATAATCCATGGCTAGCCCTTCTGAAATAATACATCAGTTTCCCGCCTGTTTCCAGTCGTCTGCTGTCACTTACATCCGGGGCCATCGATGCATGTTGAACATCATCACGCAGTCAGCATAGTGCTGACATCAGCCCCTCAGTGTCAGCACTGCAGTTTGCTCAGATAACTATTCCTCCAATTATTTGAAGATATAAGAAACTTGGATTTGATGGCCATTATATTCTATCGTCTGCAGCCGTTTGATCAGTGGAAGGTGTCAACGTGACACTACCTGGCGCAGCAGAACACCAGACACATCTGCCTATCAGGTTTAACGCCCGTGTGAAACAATTCCGGTGTATCATGTGTAAATTCAATCACGCTGATAACTGACTGTGCCAGATAAGAGCTGACTTTCTTCAGCTTTTACCTACTGAATGCTGGGCTGGATCTTGTTCAGGGTCGATCAAATGATCAAATGCTCTAAAAATCCTTAGGACGTAAAATGGATGCAACTGGCACACGGATCAGGTATGCCGGTTTAACTGAAGACACGATTAGAAAACAGTTCTGATGCTAAAGCAAAATGAATATGAATTAAATCGGTGGTTATCTTCCTCACTGAATAAAGACAACTTGCAACTTCTCATGTTTGATAAAAATACAAATTTATTATCATATATCATGTCATTGAATAGACAAGATAAACCATAGGCCATCCCATCTTTATACCGAACGAGAAAGCTGCTTCTATTAACAGCATTAACTTTACCTATACTGATGTATTTTGCAGATACCGAAAAGAGTCTTCGAAAAAAAATATTTGATCTTGCTTTATTCGGGGAAATTTATAGTATCATTAAAAGGATCTGAGTCACTCGTGCTTTCAGGTCTCAAGATTATACAGCTGATATTGTGCACATAAAATATGGAAAATATAATGGCACCTGAGGAGTTCTATTTTTGTTAACGATCCACAAAACCATGAAACGCACGAAGTGGTCCTTTGGTGTTTTTGTGGTTGGTGGTGTAACAATATGTCGTTTAACAGTTTACCAGCGAGTTAAAACGGCACCGTGAATAACCCAGTGGGAATCCTTAAAGTATTGTGCAGGGCGTAAAGGTGTTTCTTCACGAACATATTTTCGCATCTTAAATTCCTGCACTTCCGAAAGATTTACTTTGCACGCTGCGGGAAAACTCATAAATACTTCACCTTAAATCAGTGAATGTTAAGTGCTTCACCATATCACAAAGATCAGGTCGTTCTGTTTCAGATAAAAACTTATTTCTTATTTTGGGACAGCCTTCTGAGATTCTGTATAACAATTTCAAAGTATTTTGGGGGAAAACCGGCTTCTGTGGCTCAGGGGTGGGCAACAGGACTAAAATCCGGGAGATCGTGGTTCGAATCACAGCAAAGGGGTTGAGATTCTTCATGGTCGGCCCCAACCCAGGTTGAGCGCACTGCAGGTTTAATGGGAAGGCCTTGCCCACCGGCCGAGTTTCACTCACAAACGAGCGCGTTTTTCGGGGGTTCCATGGTGGTATGACCCAGCGATTGGAACGATTACACACCAAGGGCCCACAGTTGCAGTAGTCACCGGGCCTAGTTAACACCAGGATATAAAATGATGTGTTGTACTGCCTTGTAATGTAGTCAGAAACCGGAATGGAATTCTGCAGATGTACATATACTTGATTAGGCTAGCATTAAAAACTCGAGGCGGTGACCTAAAAAAATTCCTCGGAAAAATTGAAGACTGGTCAAGCTCATCAGAGTCGCCATTAGGGAATAGTCCATGAATTATATCTGGATTACCTCCATAACTAAGTAAAGAAAACAAGCGAAGTTTTCACCACCTTGTTGTGGGTTTTCTTTTCATATTTTTGAAAAGTCTAAAACAGCTACAGGCCAGGGTCCCGTCTTTAAATCAAAAGTAAAACTTGCTTCTTGGACTTGAACTTTCGTCTTTGAAAGGTTTTTATCTTAAAAAATATTGATTCGTGAAACCACGGTTATATTTCCTGATCTTTAAACATACAAACTATTCGGATAACATGACCACCACCTACGCATAACCACCCCACTTATATCACGACCTTCCCGTTTCATAAATAAGGAAATACGGCCTCCATGAAAACAGGACATTTCCGTTTACACGAACACCCAGAAAATAACCGTACTGTTATATACCTGTATAACCGCATAGCTACAAACGGCGCACATTATTTTTATTTATTTAGAGATTTTTCCCGCGATCCTGGCACCCATTGACTTATCAGTTTATGTCACCCTGGTAGGCGTTTTAAGGATTTTTACAATGATCACATAATATGCCGGTCATAAAGATTTGGTCGGTAAGTTCTCCTTTCCGACGACACATAAAAGCTGAATAAAAACCATTGTCGGCTTGCTGGCATACACAGCATAAATGGACCTGTCACACACGTGAAAATAGGGTCCTTTTATACGATTATATTGATTTTGATATGAATGCTGCGTGTATTATCTCACAATATAAACCTATTCGATTGTAACAGCGGCCATATTATCCAATAGAAAGGTTTGACTGACCATATAGCATTTGCTCTGTCCGTTTTTGAATATTGGAATGATGCAATTTTGTAGTAGATATTTGGGAATTCCACGACCATCTAAACTATCTACGTAATATCCTGCATAATTTGTGCAGATCGATGAATCCTACAGCTGTGGTTTCCGTTGGTTAAAAGGACTTATTTAACTAGTCAAGGGTCATTGTCCTCATCATCAAATACTTTGTAGACAAACATATTTGTAATGTGTTACACATGAGTTATATTTAACACGAGAATGGTCTGGCAGTTGCCCGAAAATTGCTCCAAATAGGAAAAAAGGCCGCCATCTAATTTAATTTTTTATTTCCTTTTGGATAAACCGATTATATATTCCAAGAGCCATCGGTCACACGTCGTGAAGATGTCACAATGTATACATGTGTTCTATGACATATAACATTGCTGCCAGGAGATCCCATGCTTTATTAATGAAGGTCGTATGAGCGATCAATATATACCGCAAAGCCTACCATATTCAAACTCGCATGAGCACTGAAAGGCCACACGGGCGTGCTGAGAGCCCGAGATCACATACAAAAAGCAAATATAATATGACCACGTATCCAAGCGAATGCCCGAAACTTTACTACAAAAAAAAGCACTGGGAGAGCACATCCCTCCGCCATCGTCCCGTTTCTGTTTAGAACACTGCTACATCACCCAGTCCTTGTTTGTCATAAGACCAGCATAAGATATCAGTACCGAATTCTTCCTGCAGGTGTCAGCACTAGCGAATCTCTACCATCTTAAACAGAACTGTGAGATAGATCATAGAAGTAGAAAAAGTCATAGTTTCACAACTGAATAATTCCATGAACGATTTTCCACTGTCATGTCTGTACATAGAATAAAAGGCAAACAGTCACCAAAAAACGAATGTATTTGAATTTATATTATCTGTATATGTAAGATCAGGAGAATGGTGGTGAGCCGAGCTAATGTCATATGAACTGGATCAATTTAAATGTATAAATCTCATTACCATTTTATTAACTTATAGCGGTTTTAAAAACTCCAGCTGCACAATTTAAGTAACAGTCTATAAAAACCAGCCCTTTTATGCATTATCGCTTGTGCATATTCCTGTGCAAACTTCCTGAATATTAAGTTCTCTGGTAATACCTAAACGATGGAGACATTCTTGGCAATGAATGTAACATGAATAATGCGATGGCTAAATTTCTTCAACACTCTGACACACTAATGGTTGTTCATTTGATCTTGGTCTCATTTTTCATCAGATGAACTGTCACATGGATCCTAAAAGGTTTAAGAAGTAAGCATGTTTGACGGGCATGCCATTTCAAGTATAAAATCCATTAAGCAACCGGTGTCCATTTTATAATTTTGGCATTTAAGAGGTTTGGTTATTTCAGTTAACATTATTAAATCATCGATGCTATTCACTTTTGCTCGTATTCTCCTCCCTATATCCATCTAGTTCTAGTTCAATTCTTATACCCAAATATATATATATATATATATATATATATATATATATATATATATATATAACCTACTGGTGTTGAGTGAGCTATTCTAACAACATTCATCTAAGGATTGGGTCGCATCCCATGAAATAGTCTGTAGTGAATTAAAGTTGTTGTATTTCTTCATAGTTATATATATATATATATATATATATATATATATATATATATATATATATTATTCTAATGAATTACTGAAATAAACAGCTGCTAGAGTGCTTTATGCGCTTATGATCCCCAATTCATGGACCGTGCCTTTCAAGACCGCGGCATTGTTCTCGGAAACTTGTTTGTTTGATCCACCTTGCACGCACCTTGTATTTTGTCGTTAAGTAATAACAAGCAGCAAACGTACCGGATAACCTATAACCATTACGTAACCAAGGATTACCAAAACAACATTAAACTTCTCAGTTGTTTAAACCGTTAAGAACAATACCATTTCAATCAGACACTGATACCAAATGAGTGGAATATGATGCACGAAACTATTAGAAGTAAAAATGTCTGGCAATATTTGATTCCTGTATATTCCACGTTTGTTTATATGTTTGTTCTTCAAATATTTGATGGAAACCTTTGATACTGAATGATGTTACTGTAGTTCGCCTGGTGGAGGTTTTTATCATTAATCCCGCAAAGATCACCGTGATTCATCTGGCTTTATCTTGTCAAATTCCTTTTTAAACAGAAACTTCAATATGAAAAACAGACCACATCCGTTAAGATCTTAATTCAATAACACTCTTTCAGGATAATGTTAATCTAATGAATCAACAGTTTGTGGTGATTTTTTTCTCCGTGGGTCATTTCCTATTCATTCTCATGTTATAAATATTTGCGTAAATCAGGCTTGTAATGCAATTAAAGCAAGCTTGGTATCCCTAATTCTGGATGTAGGCGTAACAAGAGTAATCACAATTAATGGCTGTCCGGAGCGGGGTTCCATCTAGAGAATGAAAACTGCTTTTGATACATCGTTTTATGCGAAATTTCCAATGGCGTTCTTTGGGAATATTTGAACTATACGATTTTTCAGTTTTAACAATTTGAAAACAGAAATTCTATTTGGAACTTTTAAAAGCAATAATAATATGATATCCGACATCCCATACATGAATTTCTCATTATCGCATAATTCATATATTATTATGTTACCCCAATCCTTGCTATAAATTAAAAGCCTTGACATGCACTTGAGATAACAAGACAGGTGTATGAACGTCGTTCTGCTATACATGCAACACGGTGTGCATATCCGTGGTTGAAGGGCCGTGGAAAAATGCTTATTCAGTGCAAGGGAATTCTTATCAATAACATGTCTCACATTAATTTGAATTTCATGACTCTATCAATTCTAAAGAAATACTTGTAAACTTGCTTAAAAGAAAGAGAAATATTGGTTAATTATATTTGATATCATGCTTAATAATTCAACACAATCCATTATTGAGAATTTGGCTCTGTTTTAAGAATTTCACTACAATGGACTAATTATGGTGACATTTCACAATTGTTATAAGCAATTTTTGAAAACTGGACCACTTGATTATGTTGGAACATTGCATACGGCAGTAACGCTTCATTATATGATATTTACGGTGACATTATATGATAATCTGATTATGGTGAAATAATCTAGAGTCAGCTTTGATAACCTCTGTCCAACGGCCAGAAATTCGCGCGTCCCATCTGACGATCCCAAAACAGAGCGTCCGAAAGAGATTTCAAGCGTCACGGACGCTAACCCCCCGCGCCCGTGGCTCTCTCTCTCTCTCTCTCTCTCTCTCTCTCTATATATATATATATATATTTATATATATATATATATCATAAAATACTAAGAGCGTGATTCGTGTAATAAATCAGGTAACTGTCAAAAAGTCATATAAATCAGAGAACTGAAACATTTATCAGGATAGAGACGTTCTTTTAAATGGAAGACATGAAAAAATTTTCGTTAGCGTACGAAAAATATGGATTTCTGGTCTATTTAATCTTTGTTCGGGTTTGTAGATGCCACTCAGATTGGCACACTTTAATAGAACCCTGGAGTACTGTAGTTGGCCGCTTCTGCCATGGCATGGAAATACGTCAGTTAGACGCGTCGTCAGGCAAAGCAAGTGGATTAGGAACCATTTCCTTTCATGGATATTTAACTCACTCTGCCATTAGGGACGGACTTTGTGGGTGCGAGTTCATGGACATCATAACGTGTTTGAGGAAATTGGTTTGTGCGTAACAGAGACATGTTTAAAAGTGAAGGTCTCCGCTATTGTGTTATATTTTGCTCTCATGGTTTTCATCATATCCGTGCAAAACAGAAGGATTCTATATACTCTGAATAATTCAATCAGCTGTCAGGGTAACATCCTAGCGGTTTTGTAAAGTATAAGAATAAGAAATAATCATACGATCCTCACCCAGCGGTTATACACTGCAGTCGTTCCAGATCTCCTTCATTTTAATGGCTGCTTGATTAAACAAGATTCTCCGGGTTACGCCACCAGGGCATGCACAGAGCAAACAGTCGTATTCAGACCAACGGGAGCGTGGCATCGCATTGTGCTTCCAACTCAAAGTTTTAAAGTCAGGCAAAAATAAAAAGGAACACTTTAATTTACATTAGGAAACAAAAGAAACAATTTGAATAAAACATGTCTTACCAAAGATTAAAGGGAGGTTTGAGAGGTTAATTTGTGCTGGCATAAACAAGACCGCAAGGCTGCGCTTCAGGACTCGTCAGTATTAATAAGCAATGCATGTAGTTTAGTCGGGGACGGTGGTGTAATAGGTCACCTGCCGGGTTCATGATCGAAAGGTCGCGAGTTCGAACCCCGGCAGGATCCCCACATTGCCAAGACCCTTCGGCAAGGTCCCAACCGCAAGTGTACCTCTGTCCAACCAGCAGTAGAAATGGGTACCAAGTGGAGATTTACTCTTAAGTCGTTTTACGCTACAGAAACCGGGATAAGTTCCGGCCTGATGAGCCAGTTAGGCTCGGGTGTAAAAGCCCAACAGACTTTACATTACATGTAGTATAAATGATATGAGCTAAGTAAGCATTATATTTGACATTTGAGTTGCAACTTGCATGAGCCTGTAAATTTGTATAAGGTAAAAGGGTGAGCCTAATATTTAAATAAATGGTTTAGCTGAATGTAGGCTTACAAACAGAAGTAAACATTAAATGAGATGAAGTCAATATTTAAACGTTATAGCTAAAATAGCAAGAGTTAAGTACGAGCTGCTAGGTAAGAGCTTAACGAACGATTTTAGCGTATCATCTGAAGGTCTGAATAGTCATTTTGAAAATTGAAAATTTAATATTTAATAAATTAATCAACTCTCTGGACCTGAAGCACATCTAAAATCATTGTATATTCCACAACGCTTCCATCTTCAAGATGAAAATATATATACGTAAAACTCACTTTGTTTATAGTCACCCATAATGTTTATTGTGGACCTCCAAGGGGTCGTATTGCATTTTCACCTGAAATAGGTCTTCGATGTGAAGATAAAGTATCGCAGCCTTGTTTATTAGATATGTTATTAGTATTTTACATGCAGACCAGGTCCAGGGGTCTCGGGTTCAGGCAAACCAGGAAGCCGGGTGGTCGTTTTTCTGACGTATTGCGGAAGAAGGATGGGCTTATCGTTTGTTTATCGTCGGTCCGGGGAAGAGAGACATAAACCTCTGTACTGCACTTCATTGTAAATTACACAGCAAAATAAGAGGATTAGCACATCACCCGGTCCTCGCACGTTGTACCCTACTCACATGTGAAGGCAGCCTCTTTTAGTCCTTTGCATCTTCCGCATATATTGCACAATTGATATTTTATAAAAGATACATAAGTAGTTTACTTTTTATCTAAACTAAATCACGTATGTTCATTTACTTTCGGCCTTCAATTACTAGATTGCAGGTTTGGTGCCTGCAGGTATTATGTTCGCAGGTATTACTCCAGGACAGCCAATCTCATCTTAGTTTCAAAAGTCATGCAACAATCAACGTCTCCGGTAAAGACAGGGCTCGCCAAGATACTGGGAAAAATTACTTTTCATGTTGCAGCTATTAGGAATTCATAAAATGCATATCCTATAAATCTCCACCGTAAAAATTAACAATATGTGATGATCAGATCAACATATATTAAATATATATTGTGAAAGAGCCTGCTATTTTGGAAACTTCAAAACTGAGGGAATTTATTCTTGATTTTAATAAAGCAGTTACAAACGCCACATACCGCTATGCAACTTTCGTAAACATAAACACGTGTGCCGAAAGTCGGCTGTCGGAATTCAAAAGTCAAAGACTAAAGGCCCCTTTACACAGGGCTGCCACCTTTGAGCAACCAAAAAATGACCAGAACGCTCAATGGTCGCCTAACACCAGAAAATCCTGTTTCTGTGTAACAGCTCAAAGAAGGTAGAATAGTTGCCAAGGTCGTTCAAAGGTGGTACACAGGAGTTTCAGGCATCGCCATGGACGCCATGGTCGCCGTGAGTTTTTGAACATGTTCTAAACAATCGCACAAAGGTCGCCGAGGTGGTGGGTTGCTCAAAGGTGGCTCAAAGGAGGCAGAAGGGAGGCACAAGCATTGCCGTGGTTGTAGAATGGAGGCACAGTGGTCGCTCTGGTGGCACAGGGGAAGCAGAGGGAAGGCAGGCAAGAAAATGCCCTAATGCTGCATTTTGGGAGGTTCGAGGGAGGCACAAGTATCGCTGAAACGGTTATGGAGCAATTACACAGAAACAGGATTTTCTGGGGTTGGCGACCATTGAGCGTTCTGGTCATTTTTTGGTTGCTCAAAGGTGGCACAAAGGTGGCAGCCCTGTGTAAAGGGGTCTTAAATTTTGTGGTCGCACACGGAAGGCAGAAAGGTCGCTATTCTGTGTAAAGGCCCCTTAAAATAGAATGAGCACAATTCTGTCAGTATAATAATGAGAGCATTTGTGCAAATACCATGCCGTGTGTCACAGCGAAGACATCAAGTCCTCGTAAACATGTCTAGTTCAGTGGGAAACATGACGCTTGAACTGTTCTCTCTGTCCAATTAATCTCTGATTATAGATGTTGTTTTTTACCTTATCAAATAAACAATAGACCCATTATTTGATTATTATTTCACATTGTTTAATTAAAAATGACAATAGTGTTTATTTTAAAACTTTAAACAATGCTAATAATACCGAAAGATAAGTTTTCATTTTTTCCCCCTCAATCAGTGAAATAATCTAAAGATCTGTTATTATTAGCAGAGTAGTGGAATTCCACAGATATTAAAGAAGTAAATTGGTATGAAGTTTGGACCAATTTTTTTCACAACCAAAATCTGCGTATTATGTCCTATGAATATGACCACTTAACACAGATGTCTATACACAGGTGACATAACTTGATTAACTAGTTAATTTTTACCATAACGTAATTATTATTTCCTCACTTAGACGGGTCGTTATATGATATGGGTATAGTTCGTTCCTTAACGTTTAGTGTCGCTGCGATAACTTATCAGAGTTAAGTTTTGAATGAATGTTCACGAAATTATTACTACTTACCAATAGATTATCACGCCTGAGTTCAATTTTTGGCAAAATCCTAAATTATGCATATCCAAAACGCTCATTTACGCACTCCTGCGGTGATAGGTTCCAAGCTGCAAAAAAAGCCCTTGGTTGAAAATATATAATGAAACATTTTATAAAAAAAAGTATCGAAAAGAATCCACAGCTCCACAGCTATATAAAATATAGCAACGAACTTATAACCGTACAGGTTTTTTATCTAGGCCGACCAGTCACCACAATTATCATGGTGGCCCCGCAGGTGATAATGGCAGTAGAGTTTCTGTACTAGTCAATTTTATGTAACACAACCCTGGTCTGCTGTCAGGTACATGTTGATTTCATCAGCGCACAAACCAATCAAATATTGTGAACAATGTTGAGGGTTGTCAGTTTCATATCTGCCAATCAACTACGTGTCAATTTCGCTGGTCATGAGGATTTACATCTGTCGTCAATACTTGGGCCAGGTGCAGGTTTAATGAGATTTGAATCATACCACTTATCCGGTCAATATGGATATTTGTTTAATATGACCTAATATTTTAGACTGCATACAGCCAAGACAGAACGCCAGGCAAGTGGACAGTAGCATTATGGACAAGATATTTGAAAATTTTATGAAATTTTGATAATGTTATTACTAAGGTGATTTAATGAATGGCTATAATAATAACATACTTCTCTTTAGCTTTAGTGATATATACGGTTCATTCCAGTCCTTGAACCTATAATATCAATATTAACCGTGATGTGCATGTTACCAGCTGCTGTCTGGGAATAAAGTATTCCTCTAGCTTGCCTTGCTTACCAGTGCGTTGACAGCCCCCGTCTGTGTGTTATGTTTATTTAATCCTTCTCATAAATAAAAAAGCTTTGTCACCACATTATACCATTCTCTGGGGTCTATCGGCAGTGCGACGAAAGGTCACCTTGTAAAAATGTCTTCCTACCTACAAATGATGAGCAGTTCTCCAGAGGTCAAGGACGTGCGGTTTTTAAAGTTCAAGAGGTCGCTATTTGAAATCGAAAAAGATACACGTTTGATTATTTAGTGTAGTGAGTAAAAACATGTATGGCCCTATGGTTTAAAGTATAAAATAAACATGTCAGACGTCATTTTATAAAAACGCTTTAGTGTACAGATGTTGATACCTCGAACTAATCATGACTCTCTTTAAAATTTATATTAAGGGTTAACATCTTGGTCAGTTTTACAAAATTTCAACAGATCATACCAGGATGGTATTTTTCGTTAATGTAAATTTTTAGAACAAAAAACTAAATATGCAATATATTTGACCAAAGAAGGTCTTGCCAAAACAACCATTTCCGCTGAGTTAAACATAAAACAGCAGATATTTCTTCCATATTGTGATCCCGGCTGTTTATATAATACAAGAGATCCTAAGGATGATATCGTAGTCTCCATTGGTTTGCTATATTGTCAATCGTTGCCATGGCAACGTTCCAGTCCCTCGTCCGTCGTATTTCCGTCCGGTGTCCGACTGGAGGAAGCTTTTCTCAGAAATGGGTAGTAGATACCAGCAACATTTCACTCACAAAACCACCTTTATTAAAGGTTAACCCTCTGGTTCTAATATTTTAATTGCTCTTTTTCATTGTTGGGACGGTTTATTGTTCCAGAATATATTTTTGAACGTTATTTTTCTTACTATATTAATCAGAAATGTCTGCTTGTCTTCCGAAAAAAATATTCGAATTGTTTATTGTTATAAATTTGCATTATTTATAGACTTATAATAGTTTATTGCGCTTTATTTAACCTGTTTATAGGCAAAAGTAATTAGCGCGTGAAATCATCAATCACTTTGTCACAAAGGTCTTAGCTGCCATTAACAATGCATCTAATTATGGGGAACACGAGGTTATGGAGGGAACCTTCACTAATGAGAGAGAAATGTTTGCATGTTTCCACAGCAACTGCTAATGGTCAGCTTAAGGGAAGTGGTTTGAACGGTGAATCATAATTAATGTTTAATGGTATTATGCTGGATAGGAACGATGAATACGCCAGCTTCCAATCATGTGACCAATGGCGATCCCGGGGATCGTGCGGGTATCACTGCTGTGTAGGTGAACACCCCTGTAATATAAAGCCGTGAGTCTTGTTTGCTGAGATAATGCGGGGGGAGGGGGGGTAGTCAACACGAGAGTACGGAAAGACCCCCCCCCCACACACACACACACACGCACAGGATAAAAGCGATCCATCCCCTGAATTAAGGACCCCTGCTCAATACATCATTATGGCAAAGATAATAAAGGCCCTCCTCCAAGGGTATTATTATTTTCTTTTTTCCTGCCATATATTGTTGAGTATTTTTTCAAACCTGAAATTTGAGTGAAAACAATCCCATTTTACCGACTGTCAATAATTAACATAATTTAATGTTGGTTTGTTTGCCTACATTTCCTCAGTTTGAGGTGCATGATTTAAAGATTATTGAGTGAAAATATGAAGAAAACATTCAAGATTTATCTAAAAAAACCCATGAGTAAATGAATGCGTCTTATTATCTTAAAATGTGAGGGACCAACATGCAATTTGTCATCCCCTGCTGAAAAATATAAGGGACCCCCCCCCCCCTTCAAGAACAAGGCATATACCTGTCCTGAAATGATTCGAACAATATCTTAGATCGAAGTCAACTGCATTAGGCGAGAATGGTGTCACCTAATACGGACAGGAGATGATAGGATGATAGATGTTATAAGAGCAGCTGGCCACCTGGAAAGGGGGATTCATTAATAGCAAAGTGGGCTTAGTGATACAGGTTTGAAAAAAGGATATTCACAGTTGAATTCATGATGAGTATACTTAATATAAAAGAAGGTTACCTTCACATATATGAACGTTTTTTTGAAAGATAAATTTGTCAAATGTACGCGACTTTTTTTAAAAAAAAGTGTCAAGTTTCATTCTTCAAAAGACATATGCCCCATACCATAATAACTATGGAGTCTACAAAAAGATAACATTGCAAGGGTTCATTTTGGCTCATCCTCTCTTTATAAAACACCATGTTCAATCTTCTCTTTATAATCTGTGACCACTGGAAAGAGGTACATAAAGTGACGGTACAGCATGTCAATATATATCAGTTATATCAGTCATTTGCGATACCCGTAAAATTAATTAAACCTTAACAAAAAGTAAAATGTGAATTGATAATATGGAAATCTAATATATTGGTTTAATATAACATAATAAGTTTAATATCCAGATGTTAAATTCTTTTCTTTTGGACTGTCCGCTCAGAACTAAAGTGGCTAATCTATCAGACCCTATATGTAGAAACAGGTTCATGTAAAAAAATACATGTAAAGTATACATTGATAAAAAAACAATAATAATATTAATAATAATAATAATAATAATAATAATAATGACAACAAGAAAGCGGTCAGAGGACACAACGTTCTCTTTCAGAATCCTAATCAAAACAAGAATGTTTGTCATGGTTAGCTCGAGAAAAATTCTTTTCTTTTGGACTGTCCGCTCAGAACTAAAGTGGCTAATCTATCAGACCCTATATGTAGAAACAGGTCCATGTAAAAAAATACAAGTAAAGTATACATTGATAAAAAAACAATAATAATATTAATAATAATAATAATAATAATAAAAATAATAATGACAACAAGAAAGCGGTCAGAGGACACAACGTTCTCTTTCAGAATCCTAATCAAAACAAGAATGTTTGTCATGGTTAGCTCGAGAACAACGGACCCCCACATGGACAAAAGAATTACCATATGTCACACTGGAAAGGAAGACTTTGAATTGGACACATATAATTTGGATTTATCTTGAATGTTTTCCTGACCCTTCACAAAATTTCACAGCAGTACAGTTAGGTCGCTGACAGACTAATTATATAACCAAGGCTAAAACATAATACCTAATTATAATAATTATATGATAACTACGACAACAACTAATAATAATAATTATTATTATTATTATTTGCCAGATCTACAAGCGTCTATTCAAGAATGTTAGCACAGATCCCATGTGGTTACGGAGGAATATTCAATCAATATAAAGTATGCTGGTTGAATGTACCCGGTCTTTATGTCCAGGTACAGCAGATCGCGTTTCCTAATGGGCTTCCGCCGACCCACCAAGAACAAGACCCCCATTGTTCTTATGTACAGAGTTCATGCCGCTCCGAGCCCGTTATCAGATCAATGAGCGATCTAATATGAGCTGAGTTAACGGCAGTCTTTGTATTTTTACCAAGGCCGTCAGGAAGATCACCGTATGGTTCTCTGTGAGGAATCCAGTTGACTTTTTTATTGTCTTTTCTCTGTGAGGAATCCTGCTGAATGTGTTATTCCGACTTCTCTCTGTGACGAACCCAGTTGACTTTTTATTCCGACTTCTCTCTGTGAGGGATCCAGTTGACCCCCGCCAGAACACAGAGCTACTATTTTTTTTTACTTTATTTGATTTGTCTGTTTGCCAAAGAGTCCTGGAATACAGAGGTAAACTGGAATTTGTGTCATCTGGGCCATAACGATCTGAACATCGTGCCTTGGCTCTCAGCGTTCCCAGGGAAATATGAATCGGAAGTGCCGGTGAAAGCATCCGAGTCAGTTGTTGGGAAGTGGTCTTAAAACGTACTTTATTTACTTTATTCTTTTAAAGCACAATTGTTGCTCTTATGTCCTTCACTGCACAGGCAAATTAGTTGACTCACAGCACCATCAGGGTTTGTTGCTTGATCAATTTTTAAAGCAAGGGCAAGTTATAAACCGAGCGCCTTTATTTATTCACTTCTGTATCCCTGTATGCTGTAATAATACCTTACATTTTAATTTAATAGTCTGTGTTTAGGTATTATGTAATGACTAACGAAGTGCATACCTTACTCCTATGACTAACTCCTATCATCCGTTTTGAGTACTACCGAGTAACGGAATATTGTTGCAGGCTATAAAAAAACTCCGTTCCACCACCCCTGTCCACTTAATTTTTCGGATTTATCTCTACACAAGACAAATTTGCCAGACAAAACTTGCACCAGTGAGAGAAAGAGGAAAATGCGTAATTTTTCACACCCTACCTGCCTACGATATAAATATTTTTCACTTTACGTCCTGGTTATCATGTCTCACATATATCCGTGGTTCATGCTGCTCCTATCAAGTGATAATTATTTTCTTCTTTGGATATGGATATGAAGTAATGTGACGTAATAGTGAAGTGCGTGCACGACGAGAATTCCAATCTCGCTGTAAACAGAGGTCAACCGCTGCTGATTATTGGTTCCTTGAATAATGGCGCCTGTTTAATGCGTCCCGTCTATTATGACGTCATCACTGCTCCCTGTCATGTACATTTCATAGATCAGTGGCAAGATGTTGCTAAAGATAAGTTACTCATAAAATGGTTTTAAAATTTTACAAGAAAAAGGCATAACGTAGGTCATTATTTCCATAGTTAATTATGCATTTTCCTCTTAATGCACTCCCCCAAAAATAATCGCGAAAAAAACAGGTGGATTGGGGTGGTGGAACGGACTATATATAGTTACTGCAACAGAATCAATTTTGTTATCAGTTCCTAGCTTTACCATTGGTCATAGGATCAATAAAGAACAGATTCGATTCAGGATATATTTTTCTCATTTTCAAAGAAACCTTTTTAATCAAAGGATAATATACGTCTCCTTTTGAGTCAATAAAGAGGTTACTTTATATAAAATATTACTTAATTCATTTCGCATGACATATAAAGCAGCCAAATTGATATCGTGACCGGTTAAATGAACTTATATAGTATTTTTATATCAACAAAAGCGACTCAGAACATCCCGCAAGCCTCTTCAATATTATGGTCATCTTTATGAGTGCCTGGCAAACCATGATATCTGACTCATCAGCCGCACCTTTGGAAATAAAATTCTCTTATCAAAGACATTGAACTGCCTTCATAAAATGGTTTGTTGGGGAGAGAGATTATTGAGAAAGAAATAACATATCATAAAAGAGCGTTGCCTTTCCAATATAGAGTTGTTCTGAATTAGTGTGAATATCCAAAAGGGACTTCAAAAGCGCCGTCTATGATTACTATTCTCTGTAAAGGGAGCCAGCTTTGACCTCATAAAATACGTCTAGACCAGTTCTGATGAAATGTCGGGTATTAATATCCTCAGTGGGAAATGATTTTCGTTGTCCTTGTCTATTTAAGGCACATTACTGGATGATTTATGATTCACATATAGATGAATAGGTCAGTATATATAGGATATGCAGGTAAGCGGAGAGGGCCTGTTTTAATGTACATGGTAGTCAAAGGTTTCTAAAAACTTCAATTTTTCTTGAATTCGTTAATCTAAAAGTGTCTGTGATACTGTTTGTTATCGGTTGCTCCCTTTTCTGTAAATATTTGATATTCCATTGTTTTCGATACTGTCCATTCAATATTAATTTATTACATTATTTTCTCAGTTTCAAAGGCCCGGTTATATTGTCAGGGTTTGCCAGTTCAGCTTAAACATATAACATTTTTTCTTGTGCATTAAAAAAAAACTACTGGCAGTCAGGTTCCACAGCTCTACTTTTAAAAGCTATATGAAAATAATACAAAATAATATAATAATAAAAACAATACAATAATAATTATATAAAACTCACAAAAAAGTTGTGCTAAAATTATTTTAGCAAAATCACATCTGTGAATGCGTCCAGGTCATCCATACATCCATACATAACCTAGTGCTTCATGAAGATTACTGCTATAGTGACCTCCGAGTGAGGCCTACAAGCACTCTATATTAAATAATAGTGTGCGTGCGAGGACCGAGAATTTTAAACAAATTATATAACTAGCTTCAAATAAACAAGCGTGGGTCTTTACCTGGATGTGTGAACCATTTCCAAATATTTAAAACACGAAAATGTTCTGGTGGCAACTCGGTCCGCTTGAAGCCATTATTTTGGCTTAACGTTCTTTTTTTTTTTTTTTTTTTTTTTTTTTTTTTTTCTTCTCTTTCTTTGGATGTCTCAGTATTACTAAATATTTATTTATAACGTTCTTTTTCATCATCGACATCCCTCGGAACAAGAAAAAAAATTACAAATCTTGTGTTTATAACATGAACATCTTCACTATTGCAAGATTTAAAATACAATGTTTCAAGTTTTTCTGACAAAGTACATACATATATATATATATCAACAAAAAGGAGTTAACAAGAGAATTTTATAAAATTGCTTATATTGCTACCTGTTTGTACTTTTTCAAAGACAAGTGCATATGGACCATGTAGACGTATTTCTGCCGAGAGGATACCAACCGAGTATTGGTGAAGAGACTTTTATTTTTTTTTACAACAATTATAATTATATCTCGTTCTGTCGATATATTTTCAATATCATTGGAAACAAACATTTAATTTAATAAGAACAACAATGTTATTTGTAGATTTAACTGGTTTGGTCAGATCAACATAATATTTACCAGATCCGAATAAAAATTTAAATATACATACATACGTATATATACATCCATGAAGGATCACGCGTTCACATTTATATATATATATACCCATATATACACCCAAATATATACACACATATACATACACACACATGCACATACTCTTACCTACATATTTATACACATTTCAAAATTATTTACAGCTAATTCTCAAAATTCTTCACTCTTTAAAAAATATTAAGTAGGTTACCCCACTTTTGTTTATGAATATATATTTTGTTATTTTTTTCAGCTAGTCTTCTTTCCAATCCTTCCAATTTCTTAACATGTGATATATATATACAGTGAAAGATGGAAAATTACCCGATTCTTTATTTTTAAAAATTACATATTTTTGTAGCAATATTAACAAATCTATTATACGTTTATTGGCATGGTCTTTGTCACATCCTGTATATAAAAGAAGCGGAGTCAGTGCAGGCATGTTTATTCCAGCGTGTTCTGCCCACTGACTAATTTGTCTATAAAATGATTTAGCGGTGTCGCAGTCACAGAATAAATGCACTACTGTTTCTGTTTCTTTTTTGCAATATGAACACATATTGGTATCAGTTATTTTCCATATGTATAGCTTTACATTCACAGACAATATATTATGGATAATTCTAAACTGAAATTGCCTCAAAAACATGTCCATAGTGGTTTTATATATATAATCAATTGCATCTTTCCAGGAAAATACCTGAGGTAAGCTCTCCTCTAGTTTAATTTTATTAGCCGGCTCATTTGTATAGTCATTTATAACCATATTATACACCTTACGGTAATTGACTTTTCTTAAGTCTAGAGCTTGATTATTCAATAATAAAGTGTCTTTTACGTAAATATCACTCATATTCTCTGATTTTAGAACTAATTTCCACTCCTTTGGTACCGCTTGTTGTAAAGAATACCAGAACATCAGGTATTTTTTAAAGAGTTTATTTTCAGGTGGAAATATTTCCGAAAAATTCTTAGATTCTCCATTTGGTTCGTATAAATCATGGATACTTTTAATTCCAATGTTATCAAAAATTCTAGAGTATACTGATTTACCTGCTATTTTGACATATTTGTTGTTCCAAACGGGTTGTAATAAGATTTGTTGTGGATTCGTAGGCCAAAATGTAGCAATTTTATCCCAAATTTTAAAACATTGTGAATAAAATTTAGATATTTTTCTTTTCATATTAAAAAAATCTAAATTGGCATTCAATTTTTCTACACCACCAACATTTCTTAGATACATATTAGGTATGACTATACATTTTGCAATTGATAGCTTTTTCATTCGGATCATCCACATAATTCTTTGGCTTTTCAATATGGCATTAATGTCTGGCATATTTATACCACCATTTTCTTTTTCACTTACAAGTACCCCATATTTAATCTTTGGTTTACGTCCAAACCATATAAAATCTACCATTATATTTTTAACTTTCTTGATAAAGTCTGGGGTTGGAGTCATAATATTCATAACGTATACTAATTATGAGATTCCAATGGTTTTTATTACTGTATTTCTTCCAAAAACTGTTAAAGTTCGCGATTTCCACATATTAAATGAGATTTTTATCTTGTCGTAGACTTTATCGAAATTGAGTTTTTGAGAAAGAGTTTCATTATATGTAAACCATATTCCAAGGATTTTAGTCGCGTCCTTATGTAAATTCACCCATTTCATGTCTCTCAACGATAAAGCTGTAGGAATTGATTTTTCCCTACCCAGCCATGCCGCTTCACATTTTGTATAATTTATTTCTACTGATGATACCTTTGCAAATTTATTTAATATATTTTTTACTTCAATCATTGAGTCAACATCTCTTAAGAAGAATGTAGTGTCATCTGCAAATAGACATTGTTTTATTTCTGTATCACCTATCAATATTCCTTTCACTTTATTTGTTTGTCGCACCTTTATTGCCATTATTTCAATAACCAATAAAAATAAGTATGGTGCAATGGGGTCGCCTTGTCTTGTGCCCTTTTCCATTTTAAAATAACCCGTAGTAAAACCATTATTCATTACACAGCTCTCTAACCCATTATGCATTAACTTTATCCATCTAATAAAATCATTTCCAAACCCAAATTTCTCTAGTACAGTAAATAAGAATACATGATCTATCGAGTCAAAAGCAGAGGCAAAATCGACCGCAAACATTATAGCATTACAATCTTCTAAATAACAGAAATCTATTATATCATTTATTTGACGAGTTGTATCTGATATTCTTCTGTCTTTTATAAAGGCAGTTTGATCCTCATCTATTATTTTTGGTAGGTTGTTTTGTAATCGTTTTACTAAGGTTTTGCTTAATATCTTTGCATCCACATTGACCAAGCTGATAGGCCTCCAAGAAGTTAACTGGCGATTATCCTTTCCTGGCTTCTCAATAAGCGTAATTATCGCTTGTCTTTGACTTGGTGACAGGGAACCAACAGTGAAGCTTCTGTTAAAGGAATATTCAAGGTCATCACTAATTAAATCAAAAAAAGTAATATAAAATTCTTTTGGTAGTCCGTCGTTGCCAGGAGTCTTATTGTCCTTCATTTCCTTTAAGCTATTTAAAATTTCTTCTTTGCTTATTAATCCTTCACAAGCATTTACTTCCTGTTCTGACAAAATGGGTAAGTTTAATTCGGAAATGAAATCTACACAATCGCTCTTTTTAATAGCATTTACATTCTCAAATTTACGTTTAAAAAAGGATTTAATTCCATCCATTATTTTTTGCTGGTTTACTTCTTCTTCATCATTTATAATCAATTTCCTCACAGTAGATTTCTTCTTATTCTTGACCATAGTGTTAAAAAAATATTTAGAGCTTCGCTCTCCTTGTTCGAAAAATTCGACTCTGGATCTTACAATTAACCCCTCAGTGTATTTTTCATAATATTCTTCGATTTCTTGACGAATGGTTGTATAGTTTTTAATAGTCGTCATTTCTGCGTCTTGTAATTTATTTTCTAAAAAATATATAGCCTCCATTTTTCCCTCTTCCGCTTCATCTTTGAGAAACTTATAGAAAATTGTTTTATTTTGAATTTTAAATAATCCCACCACGCATTTCCGTCTAGATTGCACCTCTCGGTTCTCTGTAATAATTTAATGTGGTCTCTTAAACCTGTTACATAATCTGTGTCTTTCAGTAAGGATACGTTTAACTTCCAATGTGATGGGCCATATAATGCTTTTTGAGTGTAACTGAAATCGGTAATAACGGCGGAGTGATCAGTGAATATTGCAGGCCTAATCTTAACATCGGTCACACTTGCGTTTAAATATGAAGAGACGAAAATATAATCCAGCCTTCGTTGTCTGAGAGGATTTGTTGACCTCCATGTATATCTACGAGCATCCGGGTTTCTTACTCTAAACAGGTCAATTAAGTCAAAACAACGTGTAAGATAAGTAACACATTGGATCGATTTCGTCCTAGGAGTGTACGTATCGCCATCTGCATCGAGATATGAAAGACATATATTAAAATCACCACACCAGACAATTTGTGTTTCCGAATCTATTTGTATGTTTGTTAATATTTCCGAGATATTGTCATAAAATATCACCTGTTGTGATTCGGTGTTAGGAGCATAAGTATTTATAAGCAACGTCTTTCTCCCTTGAACTAATGCTTGTACAATAATGAAACGTCCGTCTTTATCCATATTTTTAAATAGTTCCTGAAATTCTAAATCACGACCTACAAGTAACAAAAAACCTCTTACCTGATTTGTACCATGAGAAAAATAGGTATGTCCAGACCAATCTTGTAACCATTCTGATTCGACAGTACCTGTACAATGGGCTTCCTGAAGAAAAATTACACTTTTTGCTCCTCTGTTGTTTAACAACCAATTATAGATATCTAGTCTTTTCTTTTTTCTTCTTATTCCTTTTACATTAAGTGTTATAACTGAGAAATCCGACATACAGAAAACTCTTAAGATTGTAAATTGTCAATGTCTGCAAATTGCTCAATAGAAGCCAAGCACTAATACTCAAAAATACATTAATTTCCATATAAGACATATGTATAATTAATAAACATCCAAGGTTCATGCCCAGTGCACCTACTTCAACAAGGGAACAGGTGGTAAGCGCACTTTTGTCAGAGTACTTTGTAATTTTGTTATCTGTTACTGACAGAACACAAGATACATAAATATGCAGGTGACATAATTCTATAAGGTACATAGATGTGAATGTTAGAGCATGTGGCGCCTTTAGAGGAGAGAACAAAGACATCAGAGTCTTTAATAGGCAAAATGAAGTGTAAACAATTATAGTAAATAGAACAAGATCACTGAAGTGAGCCTTTAATAAAAAAATAAACATTGCCGAACATTAAAAGTAAATAATTTGAGATGGATTAGAATTTTTTTAATAACAAGGAAGATCGGCTCCTAATGTTATAGTATACAACTTATACGTATCACCCAGTTTCTTTGCAGCATTCAACATATATACGTATTCTTTATACATTCTGCAGTTTTCCAGTGTACACATATCTGCTCATAATGAAGAATATTAATTAGTCAAATGATAATTATACCAGATCAAAAACCAACTTGCTCAAGTACTTTGTATGTAAACAGAATTTGTACTAGTAGACACTGTAAATTTATTTCTTAGAAATTAAAAAAAAAACGCTTCTTAAGTATACTTTCATAATCATAAACAAATAACGAACGGTCATGTTCTTATTGGTGTGGATGTTAACTGTGGGTTACTGTTTATAACTTCTGAATATTGTCTGGGGGGATTACTTTTCAACTGTTCGTGCCAGGCTTTGAACTTGGTTTCGCTTGTGAACCTGAGGACCTTCGTTCCTCGGTCCCTCACAAATATTACGCCATCTGTGGTCCAACAGTCCTGAATAAGGGTTTCGCGTTTTGCGGTCAATGCACATTTGAGCATAGCCATTCGTGATTTTGTCAAATCCTCATTGACAAAGAGACCCTTCGCTCTGTCGCCAAACATTCGCAGTCGAGATTTTCCTTTCATGAAGGAAACCTTTGTTTTGTGTAAAAGGAATTTCACAATGACTGCTCTCGGCCTGCCTGAGGATAATGGTCGGCCGACACGGTGTGATCGTTCTATATCGGTTTTGTTTATGTTAATGTCCATCATGTTTTTAGCCATATCTATCACCATTTGGTCCGTATCTTCATTTTCCTGCTCTGGCCACGGATTTACAATCCTGACTGATGTCCGACGAGAGTACTGCTGTTGATTGTCCAACTCCTCCCTTAACATACCCACAGTATTTTGCAATTCCCCTACCGTACTTGAGAGCTCCCTGATTTTATCATCATACACTTTCAGTCTCTCATCTACGGCTTCATCAACAATCTTTTTAAAGGCAATTTTAATTTCCACAGAGTCAAGAGCTACTGCTAACATTTGTGTAAATTTGTCAGAGTCTCCTATCACAACTGGCTCATCGTCTTTGTGCTCAGTTAGAGCGGACAACGGGTAATCCTCAGATGAACTCATAACTCCCTCTTTATTACGCTTTTTTTCTTGTTCAAACGAGTTTCCCCTAGATGAATCACTGAGGACCCTTTTTTTTCTTTAATTTGCTTTTTCGCAGATACAAAAGTGGCCATTCGTTAACATTTGTCTGAATGTACCTCAGGCTTTAGTATTAACATTGACATTGGCTAAACGTTCCCTGTTAGACACTATCTTACAACAATAAACCACATAAATATAACCTTTTAACAGTCAAAGATAACATATGGGTATCAGTACTTAAAACTGATCATATATACTTCCATTTACATGAATAATAAACATTAGTGGGTGATATTTCTAACAAAAACAAGATGATTTTTCAGAGCCGATCTTACCTGTTGCTCACTCGAAAAGCGCCATCTGGTGTCATAACGTTCTGCTTTAGGCACTAGATGGCACTATTTAAGGGATCAAACAGAAAATCTTATTTTTGGTTACCATGATAAATGTACCTGAAATCTAACAGCCAATCAGAAAAAGAAATATAAAAACTGACTGCTCACTTGTGTCCTTGACGCCAAAGGCCCAGTCACATCACGTCAATGAGTCCCTACCAATTTGTTATTTAGCCAAAAGTTGACTCTTTGTTTACACGGAAGAGCCTCGTCAGTATTTTAACAGCTCGCTCGGGAGCGCGACGCTCTTTAGCGCGAAGTTAAAGAACGACGAGGACTCGCAGGAAATTCGGCGAGAGTTTTGCAGCTCGGGAAGGGATCGACGAGGCCTCAAGCGAGCACCGCTGGTGGATCTTTGGGATCGTCCGAAGTCCGCTCGTTTTTTTAGGCCGGGCGGACCACTGAGAAGCCTCGGATAAAGAGCGTCGGGCGAGTATCGAACGTTGTTCGAAGGAGGCTCGGACGGCCCCTTCACATTTCAGGTGCATAAAAATCTATGGACTCGCCCGGGCCTTGATACAAATGTGACCATAGTCTATAACAAGTGACCCAGGGGTCATGACGCTCAGCTGACTAGGAAAACATTCACCAAAAGGAATTTTGTCAATGCCTAATTTTGTAGGTAGTAGGTATCCCCATTCAACTTAAGCATAGCTCAAAAGATATGGGTAACAGAGACCTAATTTCATGTTTCCAAGGAGATTTTTCATGGACCTCCCTGGATGTAAAGTTGAAAGATTCTAGATGCAAAGGTTACAATTTGTGCCCTTTTAACAGACATCCACATCTTTGAATGTCTCAAGAAAATGCGTAAAAATTTGAAAAATCTAGATGGTACAACCAGGCTGCAGGGACTGATAAAACACTCTATGATGAATGTGCATGCAAAGAATCATAGTGATGATTTTATTAGTTGTTCAGAAACTGGATGTTTTATATAAAATGTTTAATTATAAAGAAGGGTACCTAAAGGCCCTGTTAACAGAAGATTGCATCTTTGAAGGTGTAAAACATATAGAAAAAAAATGCATGAAAATTCGAAAAAAAATCCAGGTGGCACCCATGAAACTTCATGAATATGCAGGCAAAGAATCATGGTAATCAATGTATCAGTTGTTCAGATACTGGAGCTTTTATAATTTTTAATTATTCTGCGGGTTATTTTGAGTCCCAAAGTTCAGAGGATATGAGTAACAGAGACCTAATTTTAGGTTTCCTAAGAGACTCCCTGCATATCAAGAGAGAAGATTTTAGGTCAAAACGTTACGATGTGTGCCCTGTTAACAGACGACCACATCTAAAGATGTCTCAAAAATACAGAAAAAGAAATTGTAAAAATCGAAAAAACATAGATGGCACCACCAGACTGCAGAAACTGATAAAACACTCCATGATCAATATTCTTGCCAAGAATCATGGTGATCAATACAATAGTTGTTCAGATACTTGAGCTTTTATATCAAATTTTCCAGTATTTCTGGGGGGGGGGGGCTACTTCGGAGCCCAATAGCTCAGAGGTTATGGGTAACAGAGACCAAATTTCAGGACCTCCCTGGAAGTCAAGAGAGCAGATTCTAGGTCCAGTCGTTACAATTTGTGCCCTGTTAACAGACGGCCACATCATAAGAGGTCCCAAAAATACATAAAATAAAATCGTAAAAATCGGAAAAAAATACAGGTGGCGCCACCAAACTGCAGAAACTAATAAAACATTCAATGATCAATATCTTTGCAAAGAATCATGGTGATCAATGCAATAGTTGTTACAGATACTTCAGCTTTTATATCAAATTTTCCATTATTCGGAGGTGGTTCTTCCGGGCCCCATAGATCAGAGGTTATGGGTAACAGAGACCTAATTTCAGGTTTCCATAGAGATTTTTTCATGGACTTATCTGGATGTCAAGTTAGAAGATTCCAGATCCAGTGGTTACGATTTGTGCCTGGTTAACGGACAGACAGACGGATAGACAGACAGACGGACGACAGACAAAAGAGTGATCGAAAGTCATCTGAGCTAAAAATCGGGGATGCCGGACGGATGATTAAAATCGGCGAGGAGATCGCTGCTCGGTCGATTTTTTTAAATTCTCCGGAGCTCAGCCGCTAATGTGACTTAGACTTTAGCGACATGTCATTTATGGTAAGAAGGTTTCTCCTATCGCTTTGTAATTTTGCATTCGAATAAAGTTTCATTTTCTTATTTGAGCAAGAAAACAAGTAAGGTGTATATTAGTGAAGGGTTTGATATCTAGATTACGTTTGCTTATGTTGTCAAAAGAAGAACAGTTTACTTGACTGTATGTCATTTTTTTCAGGTTTTTTTTTGCGCTAACAACTTATTTCGCACGGACAGACGCACGTACATTTCTATGCCGCCTTTAGCGACTTTCTAGCCCTAACGATTATGAAATGTGTTCTGCTAACGTTCCTCTCTGCATCGGAGGATATGCGCTAGACCTCAGTGTAACAGAAATCGCTGAAAATAGCTGAAAACGTTTAATCAATAATGTGTTATATTGGGGTATTGTCTTCAAGTTACCTAAATATCGTGAATAAAGAAAGTAAGTATAAAGGAAAACAATAGAGTTATTTTAGACATTCTTCATTGTAGGCGTTGTCACAGAAATGCACACATATACATATATATATAGACATGTATATATAAATATATATATATATATATATATATATATATATATATATACATGTATATATAAATATATGCGTGTTTGAATGCCCGAGTGAGTTAATTATTGACAGTTATGGACTGTGCGTAAGGTAATTTAGAGCTGAAATTGGCAAGAGGGAAATGTAACATAATATGAACTACAGCTAACTTCATTTCTTTCCCTAATCACCATGTTAAAATACTCATTACTCTTTCATGTCCTACCTGCTGGCAATCAAGCAATAGACACTGATACGGCAGACCCAAATATGCCCCAGGCATAACAAATACCGTCGTCAAAGCGTGCTCATCAAAGACAGAATTGCACGAGGAAATTGCAGTGTGGCCAGCAAAATATATGAACGGTCTGTTCCAATGAAGATCCTGGTAGATGCTAAATGCAGCATCCTTCAGTTTAGTCGTCTAATCTTTACTACAGATAGGTAATTAGTAAAATAAACGGGGTTCACCGGGGTATGCTACTGCATACCCTGATAATACACAAGGCACGAGCTTATCTCTCTCACACACACACACACACACACACATATATATATATATATATATATATATATATATATATATACGAATAGCAAATGGCGAATTTTATGGCGAGTATGTGCGACAGAGATACCACCCACTTATCTAGATTCTCTTGTCATATATAAATTTCCTTTGGCTGATCAAATGGCATTGTATAACGAAATATGCTCAGCTTTTACAAATCATTAATTACATACTGACAGCAGACAAATGTGTTGCAGTTTTGTATGATAATTTAACAGGATTTGGAATACTAATGTTGTCACTTAATCTAAGAAATTTTTACTTTGCGGGAATTTAAGGTTATAATACAGCACGCATCAAGATCAACAAGGGGTTCGAATCTTCACTTGCTCAACAGTGTGGGCGAAAATCGGCTGAATAGTAGAGTTTACCAAGGCTTTGTCGTGCGACCATAAAGTAACATTACAAATTGACAAGCATCTCTCATAAAGTGTAATTTGGGACTTTGCCTTTATCGAAGCGACCGTGTTAGAAGCATGAGAACAGAGACACGATAACCGGGGGTTCACAGACATGAAACAGACCCGACTTTGAATCTGTCCGTGCCTGGACACAGTGCAGGAAAGTCAAACCTTTGGACTGGAATTCCTTTCATATTTTACCTTTACCTTGAGACCTTTTATTATATCTCTTCCTTTTATACATTTACATCTGGCAATACTGAACCAATTCATTACACAGATAACACATTAAGGTTACGAGAGACGGAAGGTTTCACATGTATAATGTATATAACAGTGATATAAACCATGTCTATACAATAGTTAAAAACCTATCGGTACGACATATAAATACATAACGCAGAAAACGCATTCAACATTACGTGTAACGGAAGGTTATACATAATGATGAAACTAACAAAGTTTATATCTAAAAACATTCATTACGACATATAAATACGTAACGCAGATACCACACTGCAGTACCAGAAACAGAAGCTTATATAGACATACTATTTAACAATGCCCATGAAGATAGTTCCGATTATTCATGTTGGATATATGACATGAATAGTAATCATTTTACTGTTTTAACCATACTTTGAGGATTTTAGTTTTAAAATCTCTTAACATTATTCAGGTATTATTGTGTAAGTCCTTATATTATTTTTTATATCATATATAATGTTACAGGAAAACCTATTCTGCTTATTAGTTGTTTTAATAGGATGTTGCTAGGTCCAGATACACATACACGTGGTAAATCTACAGTAAACATTTATCATATTAAACAGGATAAATATTTATCGGTATTTTTTTCGGTATGTTATTTTGGTATTTTTATATCATTAGTCATTAGCCATTAGTCATTCTTAAATCTGAATTCACTTAAGTCAGATGGTTCATTAGAACAATAACTTACTTATTACCTTCGTGAATTCATCGTTTTAATATTTTGGCCCTTATTTTGTTTCTCTAACATACATTTAATCAAAACCGATATTTGAAACACATGTGGCAGTGTAACATGACCATGGGGATGTAAGAAAATATAAAGTTTACGTAAAAAGGCAATAAAAATATAAATTCTTAGAACGTAATCAGTCTAATTGACGTCAAACATAGAAAAAGTTCAAACTAAAAGTCCGACAGATGATTTTGGCACTGCACAGCAAAAATGCCAAGGAAGATAAGAAAACACTAATGCCCTTTTGGGAAAATAATATCGAAAATGAAGCTGACCTTAAGGCCAGTCTTTCTTAATGTTAGGAATTGTCAGGTTTTCCTTTTGCGGGGTAAGCTCATTAACTCAAGCAATCAAAGAGCTCCGTCGTTAACCTCAGGTGCTCCAGCCCAAAGGCCAGGTCACGTGTTCATGACGTTTCGTCCAATGCTCCTTTAGTTTGCCGTACTTGAAATGCTGTTAATGAAGTTAATAGTCCCGGAGGCATTACTTTAAAACCAAATGAATTTCTTATCATGATTCATTAATCACATATATGTTCTTCTTTATATTTCTTTAATCCTGAATGTCTATTTCAAAACAGATGAATTAACATAAAATTTTAAAATAATAATTTTTAAGTAGGTCGATAGTTAATAGTTAATAGTTACTGGTTGAGGATTCTTAGTAAAAATATATGGTACCTTGAACAATGATAACATTTATGAACCACATACTTTTAGTTATGAGCTGTCTTGACCTTAGCTGGGGTATGAGCTTTCGGATACTGCCTATGTTTTATTACGTTCTGAAGGTAGTTTCAAATGTAGGTACAATTTGGGTGTACTGTTTAACTGAATAACAGCATCGGAACACAGGATATACAGTATGAAACCTCCGGTCTCAGTAGATCCTCCGGACGCCACCATGACCAACGTACTTTACAGAAGCCTCCTGTGCATGCTACACCGTGATGAAAAGCGATATACCCATTTAACAAATGCCATGTACGAAACACCAGATTGTTCTTTTAGATATTAAATCGTCCGGTTCTTTTTGATAAGAGCAAACGTATGACACCGTCTAGAGAAAAATCAATTCCCCACTACAATATTGCATATCACATAGTTTGTAAAAGAACTGAAATATCCTCTAGAGTATTTCTCTATATTGCTATACAATGGCGTATTCCCCATTTTCTACTATGTATTAGACTCTTCTTAAGGGAGCATCACGGGCGAAAACATTCAATAAAATCAACCCAAAATGTATTAGACTTAAAATTAGTCCCACAAGTTTAAATAACTTTAACCTTGTGCAGTGTTTCCTGATGGTATATGTATTTATGAAATTCATATTCATTTTCATATTCAGTTTTAATGTTGTTTTTTTTTATTTTGATCCATGTTACCAGGACAAAAGTCCCTGAAGAACTAAAGAAAAATGTAATATTGACCAGGACACCTTAGAATCTCTCAGGTCACAAGATAAATCCTAAAATATAATGTTTTATTTCTTTGAACAGTATGGGAGGATTTCTCAAAGAATTACGCTTTATAGTGAAACAGCGGAACCCCTGCAGCCCTGCACTGACACTAAACATTAAACTTTAATATGTTGAGGAAAGACAAAAATAGATTTTCTGATGAATATATTGCGGTAAGATAATAGTATAAATAAATTATGAGTTTTTTTTTAGTTTTGTTATTCTTCTTACTCTGTGGTAATGATTATGAATTAAGTCACTGTTAACGTTTGAAACCCAAAGCTTCATACAGAGTATGTTATTTAGGACATACTGACCATAGTAAAAATAATAATATAAAACTGGTATTTCAAAAGTTACTTTCAACCATTAATATGAGGACGTTAATGCACCTTTATGCATATTTAACTATGAAAACAGTCGCTGTCAAAGAAAGGAACTACACAACCGTTCGTTTTTTTCGTTTTCTATTAATCTTTTATGAGGGATACTGCTAGTAAATTCGCACGGCACGTTCAAACTTGCATATATAGGCCAATAATTTACTTTTTTATACTCTTCTATCGACAGTGGGACTGAGTGTTCGGCTGAAAATAAATGTATTTCTATAAAAACTCCTTTGGTTCACGTGTTACATGTGTTCGTGTGTACATAAAAAAAGGTGCCAACTTTGAATACCCTTCCACGCCTGTGCGTCATTTCCCCTCCACGAAATAAAACTGACGCCACTGTAAGATTATACAGGTGACAGAGGTCCTAATCATGTCAACGCCGGTACTAAAGGGAACAGCAGCCGTCCACACGTTATAAATTCTGTGGACAATGACCTTTTATCCAAGAGGCCATTCCAAACGGGGATACACTGCCACTGCATTATAGTCATTTGGACGGACTTTAATTGCTAAGCAGACTTTATCTGTTTGTTCTAACTTAATGAATACTCTTTGTCGACCAATCATTACAGCGTGCTCACCAGACCTTGAGGTGACAATCACATTGCGATAATTACAGTGTACCAGCATATGACACATTCTTTATTTCGCAGCTGAAGACTTAATTTATTTCAAATACGATATATAATGCTGTTATTGCATCCGTTTGACACATTTGCGTGGTTTCTGATCGATGGTATAGCGATAGACCCTTTGCAAAATATTCCAACTAATGTCAAATCCCTCATGAGCAGGAAAAACCCTTTAGGACACAATTTGCATAATTCCCGACAACTTACTAAGTAAAAAAAAAAAAAAAAACGGCATTTTCGAAGCTTAGTCACATAGTAGTTGTGTGACAAGGGTTGAGTGCCACCACCGTTAATTATATTATAGATACAGTGCCTATAGTCATCGCCTGTTGGTGACCTGTCTAATGGATGAGAAGGTAAGTAACTGTATTACATTATAATTATGACGTGTTATATTTAATCATGTTCGTTTTTAAGCAAATTTAGAGGAAAACCCTTTCTATCATGTAATATTATAAAGGAATAAAACCGGGGACCCTGCATCTAAGTTTTACTTAACCCACTAGCCTACATACCAAACTAACATGTAAATTCATGTGATTTTCGCTTGAATTCATTATACAGTGAGACCTCAGAAAAACGACCAACAACGGGACTCCGATAAAGTGGTAGCATTTTCGAGGTGGTCGTCTAAGCGAGGTCTGATATAAAGAGTAAAAAAAATTTGGACCGTGAAAAAGTGGTCGTAGGGCCAGGGTTTTTCCTTCCTTGGACTTCCCTGTGCAGCTTACAGAGCAAATTTCACGATGGAGCACGAACCTTAGCGCTTACAACATGAATAACCTGTTTGTTAGGTGGCAGAGTATTACAGACATCCAGGGATACTGAAATTTAACGTCCTTATTTACCGTGAACAGTTTTATGCATAACCCCATGGTCTTGCCCTCAGTCGCGGCTATGTTAACACCTTGTGTCACGAAGCGCTGACAGATACGGTGACCAAAATTCAGTGTTAATCCTCCGAGCTGCCCTGGCCAGGGACGCCGGCGCTCGATACATGAATCCGGAATGTAAGCCGCAGATTAATCACAGAAAGCAAGTAATCCCCTGACTGTGACTGGTGGCGTATTAATTCTGAGACACCCGAGATATGACAAATGAATTATGTGACTCATTCAAGGTTGTCAAAGAGACCACGCCTGATATCTTACTTAACACTAACACTGATTAAGAAATATTGACTGCGATAATTCCTTCTTTTCGGCCACAAGAAATTTAAGGAAGCTCAAATTAGCTGGCTTTCTACTGTCATGAACCTGCTAACAAAGGGGAGATAAAAGAAAAGCCCAGTTTTTTTATCAAAAGGTTTGCTCACGTGACAAATCTTTTTTCCGTGAATGCAGTCCTGAGATATGGCAAATTTTCCAGCAGCTATAACAGGAGGAAAATACATGGAAGATTGATAACTGAGTTCCAAGATATCAGGAAAACTGCAAACGACACTGTTTGATACACTTTTGAGTGCCGAGAGAATTTGGAATTGCACTGAGCTAGAAAACTGCAGTCTACGGAATGCATGCGGGGGTCCCTATAGTGAGATGTTCCCAAAATCGGTGTTTGCATTCACTTATTCCGCCTATATTTCCAGGAACGTCATCCGGGAACACCAAAATCTAATCTACTCTTCTTTGGCACATTTCCGAAATGATCTGAAAACTTCATGAGATACATGACACACACTGACACACACTGACACACACAAACGGGGATGAACGCATACCCTCCTGGCGGACACAACCAGTGTAAGTGGTAATTCACAGAGGGTGACATGTAAGAATGATTAGATCAGAGATCCTGAAGTACCTAATTAACACACTCCAGTAATCCTGTTAGCGGTGCTGTCACTTGGAAGAAATGCGAAACAACCGATGCACGGGATCGGAGCTTCATTATTTACGTCATGGTTTGATATCTGGATGAATGATATCGAAAACAGAACGATGATATGACAAGGAACCCTTGACGTAGCGTCATATGACCCTCTGGCATTACGACCAGATACTGGCGCCTATTATGTGCCTATCATAAAACTGTGGACGCTTATTTTTGTCTAAGTATGTCTTATTTTGTTAAATGTCGAAGGTTCACTGTCCGTCTGCTTTGTACGTGACGTCCGAGAGGACTAGCCAAGTATGCAATTCCTTCTCTCGGGCAAGCCAGAAGTCAAATGGAATTTCAACAGCATTTCATGCGTACACACACAAAAAAAAGAACAAATGGATTGCAGAATAAATAATTCAGGAACCAACCCCTGCCTGGAAGACTTTGGAATTGCAGCCTGGCAGTTTTTTATCTCGCTAGGCTAGTACACTACAGATGTGCGGCGACATTAAAGAAAGATCATACACTGGTCCACACGGCCGGTACAAGAAATAAAATCCTAATTACGACAATAATCTAGACCCACGTAACAAAACGTGTGATTGATAGCTTTGATATTAGACTATTGATATACTGATTGCTGTGGCATTAGAATGCTGATATGTCCATGAGATATAAAATGCATAAGACCAGGAATATTTTTAAAATGTTGCAAGGATGACTCACAAATATAAATAAACCTTTTTCCAAACTATTGAATTATATGTATATAATAATACTATATATACTGTATACATATAATTGGACTGAAAATTAGATTAAACATAAATAATATAAGAAAACGTTTCCAACGCAAGAGGCAGTCAGCAAAAGTAAACGTATCTTAAATTCCTTCCTGCCTGATTAGCTTAAACAAACCTATGTTTATCTCACTGCTTTTGGCAATTTCAATGTGCTATTTAAAAGAATAAACCATATCGGCTGTCGTTTGTCACCTGAGCACTCTGTACAACTGATTACAAGAATAATAGATCTACGCTGCATTGAGTGATATGGGGCAGAACGCATACAATCTCACCAGCAGTGAGGCAGCAGCGAAGAACACCCTTTACTTTGATTCATTTAATACGAAAGAACACGTCTACACATGACAGTAGCTGTCGCCAAGATATGCAGCTGGTCAACGGGGCGCGGCGGGGAGGAAAGCAAATGTCAGCATACACATATACTAACTGTAGCCTTTGGGGAAGACCTAACAGTACGCGTATGATTTTGAACCTGGCGATCTTAACGGCTAATTAAAAGATATTTTAGTGTACCTGATCATTCTGAATTCCAGGCTTCTTTTAATTAGCAGTACAGCTAATCGATCATGTTGTACCGGCCTGATACATTTGCTGGGGGGGGGGGGGCATTATTAGACAGTAGGGGGTCAGGTTAAAATGGTTCTTTTATATTTCTTACACAAGTGTCATGGCACGATGAGATAAGTTATTATTTATTAAAGGGGCTGGAGAATTATCGCAGGTACGGGGTTTCCATGATTCAAAGTCTTGAATGGATATATATATATATATATATATATATATATATATATATATATATATAATATTACGCTTTTTGAAGGGCTGAAGTTATATATTAGTTTAAATAAAACAAACATGCAAGTCTAGAACTTGACTTTAAAAATAAGATCTAGACTAGGGTAGTTAGTCTCCAGTAGCCTGCTGTTTCAATATATTTTTAGCGTATGTGCATAGTGCGAACCTGTATGGCCTTGATATATATTGATTAAACATCGTCTAACGTCTGCCTTGAGTTCAAGTATGACGAGAAACCCTAAAATTCGGCAACCCCTGGCAAGACCTTACTATACCCTAAAACTAGAAAACTAGATATAGTATTTTGAGTCACAAGACAGACACGGTTGAGGTGGTCTGGGACCACCGCCCCGGCCTGTCTCTTTAGACTATAAATTTTGAAGAGCCGAAAGACGTGTTGCCACACAATCCAAGCCAAGCCAAGAAGCTGCGAAAACCGCCACCGCATATCCGCATGCACTGGGGCCCAGGAAGACCGGGAGGAGTCGAAAAGGAGAGAGACACTTACATCATTACATCATCATTAGCAAGACTTACTACCCGGTGCCCTCCCTCAATACTTATACTATCTAGAGGCGCGAGTGAGAGACCTGAACGAAACAAGGGCTGCAAGGCTGATGCTGGTATCGTTATCTGTCCACCTCAGAGTAAATGTGTGTTTCTTGTTTGCACTTAAAATGCCTATTAATTACTATTATAATTTCAACAATAAATATTACCTTCCCAGATTGCTCAAGGAATACTTAATCAGTGATACTAATTGTGACGTAATCACGAATTAGGGTAAACTAGTAATGAGAAATAAACTTAGATCATAACATGTGGATTTTAATTTATCAACTGAAAAATGATTAATAACTGGAAAATAAAATAAGGTAAGGTATCATGGCATATATGTACATAAAGAGAACAAAAGGGCCCACCTGATACTATACTATTCTAAGAATATAAATAAGGACCTGCTTGCAAATAAAGAAATATACTTAGACAGAAAACACTCTATATATATATCCATATGGGATTTTGAGCAGGGGTCGTCGGGAGCCATCAGTGTCAGCGCGCAGGCACTGGACTGGTGGCATCGCCTGGCCGCTTATAACAGGCCGGGGCGACAGGGACCAGAGCTAATTGATAACGGCTGGACGTCAAGTGTACACCGAGACCTGGGTGTATAAGTGTGTACTCTGTAACAGTCTCAGTCGTTCGGGACTTTCCACAGGTTTCCGGACTTGCCCGCGGTGCTGCGGCAAAGGCCTTTTTAGACTTTAAGGTACCAAACTGTTACTCTATAGAGGGTCTTGTGGTCAGTCTACACGCGGCGCATGTTTGAACACAAATTCTTCCAAATTACAATACTCGGCTACTGGGATCGTTGCTGGTGGAGAATTCGGATGTTTTTGTCAGGTTAAGGTATATCCGTTATTTATTGCCTGCTGTCCATGAACAGTGCTCATTCACTCCTGGGTTAAGAGAGCGCATCCTTGCGATCACAAATCCAGCACCTCAACCATAACCAACACGCTCAACCAGCTCCAAAGCTTTCGACCAGAATGAATACCTCGATTAAGAAATACCTGATGTTACCTACAATTTGTTTGCTCAATTTAACTTTTATGTCATTAAGATAATTTAACATGGCCATCTTCCGTTCCGAATCCAGGCCCTTATAAATGTGCATACACACAATGACCAACTCTTCAAGTAACTTGACGTTAAGGAATAGAAGCCTTCCTCTATGGCGAAAAACTTATTTTCAAAGATGGGGGGGGGGGATGACTATGAGGGGGAGCTGACTCCTTATGTAAAAGTGATGAGGTCGAGTCTACCCTATCCGAGTCCGAGTGCGAGTCTTTTTTTTGGTATTTTTTATAGATTATTTTTTATTAATATTCTGTTAGTAGTTCTCCCATGTATATAACTCTTCGTATTATTTTACTTTTTCTACTGGATTCGAGATGCACTTTGCCTGATTTCTCGGGTCCTTACCTCAAGTCCGCATAAAAGTCGAGAGAGTTGTTGGATATATATATATATATATATATATATATATATATATATATATATATATATATTTATATATATATATATATAAACCTTGCATTTAATACGAAGGGTTTAAGGGGTTGTCTCTGTTCCTAATTCGGGTTTTTCTGTACTTGCTACAAGCAATTTATCAGACTGATTGCGAAATTATTCTTTAACTTAGAAAAGAAGGATCTGTTTACTACATTATCGACCAATTATTTATTTTTTGTGATATATTGTCACAAATGCACGCTGTGTGACGGATTTGAGGTTCTTCAAGACACAAAAGAATAAGACACAAACCATGGCCCGGACACAAAACCGGGACGTTACATATATAATTTGTTATTAGATGATCCAGACCCGGACACTCGGTGTCAATTTTCGCCGAAAGAAGTCACAAAGGCGTCGGAATCAGGTCTGTACACAGGTACTGGAGCAGAAGAATGAATATATACGTGAAGACAAGTGGATTTTCTTTTTTAAAGGGGGGGGGGGCGCACATTTTTTTAAAAGATGTTACGCCAATGGCTGGTTTGGAATCGGCTGCTCTCAGAAATTCAATTAGTGGTAAAACCTGTGAGCTGCCCGACCTTCATCTGTCGTCTTGCTGGTGCCATTAACTGGAAAGACCTTTTTCTATGGCAGAGAGTCTGCTTGAGGATCGCTAATTATATGATTTCCCGCTAGTTTGATCCTCCCTCACCACAATGATACCTAAATTCACTTCATTCAGTTAATGCAACAGAAAATAACTTGCTTTTCCACAAAAGAGCTTATTTAATCAGCAAATGGGTCACGTCCTGTCTGATCCCGATATGCACCATGGGACACCTTTGGCAATACGGTAGGTCATGATCATGTCTACGCCACCAGGGCCTCCGAGAGGATTTTTTTAGGCGGTGCAAAGAGGTTTTCGGGCTGCCTCTCAGTATTCTCGTTTTTGTAAACATTCAGTGTTACGGATTTAGTCAACTCTGTGTTCTGGTTAAGCCTCAAGCTATCCAGTCAGAGATATATGCACTGGAACTTTTTTATATGTTTCTGTTTCTGCATTGAAGCCATGTGCATTATCCTGTGTGAACTTAATATATCAAGATTAATTGAAAACAAGACGGAGGTTTTAAGAATGCATTAAAATGAAAAAAATAGCTATTTTTATTAATATCATAATGTCAGTTAAACTGTTGTTTGAGGAGGGGGAGGGGCATGAGGTTTGAAGGGATGTAAAGGGAGGGAGGAAGTTTCCGTTCCCCATCAAATTACAAAAGGAAACTACGCCCCTGTTTTCTCAAACTAAATATCAATATGAATATTTGACTGGCTATTTTGATATAACTAAACTTTTCCCAACAACGGAATTCCGCATTTTCAGGCACAAATATTTGGCCCTAGAAAACTCCTGGCACGTTCGGGCCCTTTCGGTCCACCATTTTTTTATTTTATATAAACTAGCTATGACATTTTAAGACTAATGAGGCAAATACTTCTTCAAGCTACTGAAGCTATTGTTGATTATTTTACTGACAGATAAGAAAAGGAAAAGGAGAAAACAGGCGGTTTTCTGCTCTGTATTTCCGTTTCCGCCGTTCCCTTTGGTACCGCGTTTGGAGCGCTTCGACAATATGCGGTCGTTGAGCTACATGACCTAAAAACCCGACCCCCTGTGGCTCGTTGCTCAGCTAATTAAACACCTCAACTCGCTCTTATTTGTTTTTTTCATTTCCAGACCAATTCTGGTTTATTGGGCGTGTTATTTTCTATACGAGTTCTGTACGACTTCCTTCCATCTGACACGGGTGTTCATCAAAACTGAGCCATATTCTCTGAATGCGGTGTTGTTTCAAATTTCGAAATATCATTCAAGCATGAACATTAAATCTAAGTATTCGAAAGTACAAACTCTGTTTTATTGGTTAGAAGCCGTGTTTGCACACAGATATCAAAGAGATGAAGAAAAATTAAATACGTATAAAGGAGGTCCGGTCTTTACATTTGAACGTTTTATATTCATTTCATATCTGTTCATCTTTTGGAGGAAAACCTTACATTAAACTTACCTCAAATATTACAGTTTAATGAAAAATCAGATATGTTAGTCAGCGAATTAGCAATATTAAATCTTGGCTATCGGGTTGCAATTTGACCGGGTAGATTTTAGAATCGCATGTTACCAATTGTCTCAGAACGAGGCTGAATCTAATATGTCTGAACGAATATTTTTTTTAGATTGGCCATACTCTGGGAAAATATGATCACCTGTTGGTAAAATAGAGGCCCTATTTTATATAGCTCCAGGACTTTTAGTAAAAAAGTACCAGATCTGCTTCTCCCAAATAATTTTTAGATAGAAGAAAAGGTACGTTGTATAGCTAAGGGGTATGTGCGGAAACAGGGCTCTATGGATGATAAATCCTCTGGGGGCCTGTGTTACTAGACACAAATCGTCAGTAGGAAGATGTCTTCGGCGCCATGGGACTCTTTCCTTGGCGTTTTGCATGTCTCCCTTCCTCAGGATTAAGTGACCTCACCAAAGGTTCCCCTGTCTGAACAGATGTGACCACTTAGTAACCATAGCAACTAACTTTATCATCGCCAAAACGTAAAACATTTGAAATAATCTCAAATCTACCAAATGTAATCAGGCTAAGTAACTTTTTATGGGGAAAAAATTTAGATATGATCACGTGACTGGTGAATCTTTTTGTCAGACCACAGTGACAAATTTGAAGTTATGTTTTATTCATTGATATTGTTATTGGTATTGGACGACCTTGTGTAATTCAAAATTGATTTCATCTCACAAATAACGATTCTTCACTGTGTTAATTAAGCCCCCCTTTTTATTCGTCATACTAGCACAATGTCATCATAAAAAAGCATACCAAAGAAAAAATAAATAATAAAAATGACCTATTAAATATGAGTTCATATAATTCTCTATTTCAATATTAGAAATTGGATGCATGCACTTTCATTGATACTTTGATACATTGATACGTAGAAGTAGTAATATAACTTCTTACTGGGTAAGTAGTTTAATCAATGGTAATAATCTACTTTTTTTCAGAGCCCAGAGTGATGCACTGAAACACTTCTCAATACACTCTAATTGAAGTGCAAAACTGTATTTAATTAAGCTGTAAGACATAAGTTATTTATATAAGATACTGATTAGTTTTCTTCATTCTGTACCTTCCTTTGAATGAAACATGTGTTTCAGAATAAAAAGTAAATCAAAGAAACATTTTGTATAATATTATGGTAACCGCAATCCGTCTGAGATGTAGAAAAAGCAATAATACGTGACTTTGGAGGCTGCTGATGAATAAAGATGTACTTGCGTTGAATTAACCTGAAAATGAAGAATGTCAGTGTGAGCAAGGTCGCAAACCACAATAGATTGAATGTGGATTATTAATAGGATTTAAATAAATATGACGGCGTGTTACTTTTTAATTTTAGCCTCGTATATAACGCCGACACAGGTCTCCCATAGAGAGCTGTGCGGATCTGTGGCACGGCCTGATTTTTATAAAGTTACTTAAATAACAATGGGTAGAAAATCAAATGTTTTGTTCCTATCAATAAATATGATTTCTTGTTATGTCAAATCTTGGAGGCTTCCATAATTTAACACTTATACTTAACATGGCTCTTGACCTCACTGGCATAATAGCACATCATCTTCCCTTCTCATAACTTATTCAAAAATCGACTTATCTGTATAGAAAACCTAGAATATCAGCAGAAGCTGACAAAGCCCTCAGCCAAAAAGAACAGTATTTATAGGCGGTAACAGTAACAAGTACGAAATATTCGTTCTCACATGGATGTATATCTGTACATGTCTCACTTATAAATTTAAACTGGAGAGGTATGTACCATGTTTCATAACAATCCAGAAAATGGTTCCTGAGAAATAAGCTTCTAAGTTTTACTCTATTCTAAACTATGTGACTTTGAAAAGTAGGTCAAGATCACCCATCCTTGAACTTTACCAAGAATTTGTAAATATGCATCAGCACTGAAGAAATGAAGTTCCTGTGTTGAATACCTGTGGAGAATCCCGCTCACAAGGCCAAAGTTGAAAAATCCGAGAAAAAGTCATTAAAAATCAGAAATTGTAAGTGGCCCCCCTTACTTGTGCAGCATGTACAGACCATCAGTCCTGATGATCATAGTAAGTTTTGTAAAAATCCACCCAATGGTTCCTGAGAAATAAGCTTTTTTAGTTATAAGTGTTTTTCTATAATCGGCTCTAAAACGTAGTAAAATAAGTCAAGGTCACCCATCTTCGAACTTGACCGAGATTTTGTCTAAACACATTTTCACTGAAGAAAAAAAATCCTACGGTAAATCCTTTTAGAGTTATCCCGCTCACAAGGCCAAAGACGAAAAATCCGAGAAAAATTAAATTAAAATCATAAATCGTAGGTGGCGCCCCCTAACTAGTGCAGCAGGTACAGACCATCACTCCCTATAACTATAGTAAGTTTTGTGAAAATCCACCCAATGTTTCCTGAGAAATAAGCTTCTAAGTGTTTTTCTATAACTGGCTCTAAAACGTAGAAAAATAGGTCAAGGTCACCCATCTTCAAACTAGACCGAGATTTTGTCAATATACATTTCACCGAAGGAATAAAAATCCTACAGTGAATCCTTTTAGAGATATCCTGCTCACAAGGCCAAAGTGGAAAAATATGAGAAAAATTCATTAAAAATCAGAAATTGTAGGTGGTGCCCCCTTACTTATGCAGCAGGTGTAGACCATCAGTCCCAATGATCACAGTAAGTTTTGTGAAAATCCACCCAATGGTTCCTGAGAAATAAGCTTCTAAGTGTTTTTGTATAATCTGTTCTAAAACCTAGAAAAATAGGCCAAGGTCACCCATCTTCGAACTTAACCGAGATTTTGAGAGACACATCTTCACCGAAGAAATAAAATTCCTATGGGAATCCTTTTAGAGATATCCCGCTCACAAGGTAAAAGTTAACGGACGCCAGACGAACGGACGGACAGCTTGGGTGAAGACAATAGCCCATCATCCTAAGGGCTGAGGGCTAAAAATCATATTATCTTCATAATAGTCATTTGTGTTAATATTGTAAGGCTAAAGTATTTTCATCATATTTTCTTGATTAACACTTCGTTATGTCATAGAAACACATAACTGTCATAACTCTCTTTATTGAAGCGATTGTTAAATAATTTAATCTTTTTTGGAAATACTTGCAATTAATCAAGAAAATCTGAATGTCAAAATCAACATTATAGTAATGTTTGGATAAAACAGGTGCTTTTCCGCTACAATAAAGTAATATAACTAATTGTATTAAAAAGAAATAATAACAAGAATTTTACTAATGATATCTCACTCGAGCCCTGCATAGGTTACAAATGGATAAATTAAGCAAAGTGCATGCTGTGCATCATTGCTTGAAAGTCGATGGCATTTTTCTACAAAACCATATTACAGAATAATGAGACATCATTTGGCACGACTCATGTACCAAAACCCTGACAATGAATCCTAATGGTATATTTGGTAGAATCGTGACTTGCCCAAGGTTCTATTCATGACCGTCATCAGAGATGGAAAGGTTAAAGATATTTCGCAAAAAGAAATAAGCTCTATATAAGTATAAATTCTGCTCAAGGCCCAAATGTATGGAAAGGAAAACACTCTAAAACTTATTACGGGAATTTCTATTCACTAAATATCTGCATAAATTCATTTTTTTTTATTAATGTGTGAACATTTCCATGAAGGTTATTTTGGAAGTGGATTATTAAAGTCGGGGGGAAATTATCAAAAAGTTCAAATTGATATACGATAAACCAATAATGACAATTTTATTACCAATCTTATTATGTGTTTGGTTAAATATAACGCAGGGGGAATTCCACAGAGACAGCCCCGCCTGGTGTCCAAACCTGATCGGCAACAACGGTTTAATGCAGCGGGTGGTGTAGCGAATATAGTTGAGCGTAACGTAGCCGCTGCTTATGGAGCGTAACGTTTCGCATACAGGTAATCTCATTTTAAATCATTCATTTTTTGGCACAAACGTAACGTAATGCCGCTTTACGTCACTTAGACACCAGCCGTAGGGCTTTCAAGTACTTGGCGTGTGCCTTGGGCCCCGTATTTATTCATTGTCACATAAATGTTTTTCGTTACAAAGTAAATTCACTCTCCCTAAATGGTATTCAAGATACTGATTTAAAAACCTCCGAGACTCACCAGTCAGGCTTGATTTTTAATCCGTTTGTCGGGCAATTGTTTAATCAATGCAGCGAAATGTTGGTTTATCTTGTCACTTTCGTTTTCTTTTGCCGCCAGATGCTACAAGGCGCCTCGTGTAGAGAGCAATACTCTTGATTAGATAGTGCCGGCCTTGAAGCGGATGTGTGAACAGTATGAGAATCCAGCTTGATCCTTAAGAAAGGATTTATTGAAAACTATAGCTTCTCTTTGTAAGTTAATTATTTATTTGTTAAAAATATTAAACAATTATCTTATATAGTGACATTTATCAGTGTCATAAACGTGAATAAAGTGTACAGCTTATTCGGCTTAAAAAGGCCAAGTCATAACAGATGAACATGAGGCCAATCCAAGAAAATTTACTATCTAAATAAATATTGCCCGCTCGCTTCAGGAAGTGTTACCTCATACTTCGTAGAATAATTATACTGTTTATTGTTGCCGGTCCTACCCTATCTAACTATAGAAATCTGTATTTTAGACAATGCGAGCCTCCGCCACATGCGTGTGTGTGTAATGGGGGGGGGGGGGGGTCTCTTTTGTAAGAAACTCCCCAACTAGCGTTTTACCTCATACTTCGTAGAATAATTATACTGTTTATTGTTGCCGGTCCTACCCTATCTAACTATAGAAATCTGTATTTTAGACAATGCGAGCCTCCGCCACATGCGTGTGTGTGTGTAATGGAAGAGGGGGGGGGGTCTCTTTTGTAAGAAACTCCCCAACTAGCGTTTTACCTCATACTTCGTAGAATAATTATACTGTTTATTGTTACTGGTCCTACCCTATCTAACTATAGAAATCTGTATTTTAGACAATGCGAGCCTCCGCCACATGCGTGTGTGTGTGTAATGGAAGAGGGGGGGGGTCTCTTTTGTAAGAAACTCCCCAACTAGCGTTTGCACTTATTCAGTTATTCAGCCCAATTCCCCAGGTTCATTCATTCATTAGTGACTTTATATTTTGATTATTCAATGATGATGATCCTGAATCCGGATCATGTGCTTGATCCTCACCAAAATCGAATCGTTTCCTTATTTGCCCTTTCCCAAAACGCCTTGAAAAGTCAAGCTATTCCCTTTATGATTGCGGGAGTTATGTTGTGAACAAACAAACACACCTGAACACAAACACACACACACACACGAAAGAAAATGAACGCAAACTCTCCTGGCGGAGGCAATGTTCAAAGCATGTTTTTTGCATCAGCTCAGAATTCCGCAATAGATCAAGAATATCAAACCATATATGCACTTAGGTATTGAAACAATGAAGAAAAATGAAGTTTATAGAAAGAGATTCTCTTGTAATATGTTATGCAATACTGCGCTTCAATGTGCCGAGGTTGAATAACCAGCTCTTGGCTGCTGGAACCGTAATGCCGTAATGTGAGAGAGAATCCAGGTAACGTAACAATATGCATGCATTTATATCCTTTTTTTGCCGTTTTTGTGTACCGTGGCTCGAACAAGCCACTTACTGGATTCCTTTCCTTTTAACGTTTCACTTACACAGACAGGACAAGCCCAAGGTGTCTGTGCACCATGCAGCCTCCAGAGACTTTGTATTACTTACAGTATTGGTTTTCATTCCTTTCCCTTATGTCACACTTGCAGCAGACGTTTTCCATCGCTTTGGTGTATGGGACGACGTGTGACGTATTAATCTCGTTTTCAATCATTGTGACACAATGTGTCTTGGTTTACTGTGGTAAAACAAATCGTTTTCCTCTCCATAATTTTACCACTTCCATGTTAACTGTTGTACACGGCAAGATAATATCAACACTGAGAACAAACTTAGATCCAGAAGACCGGATTCTTCTTCAACTAGCGTCAACTTCAAGTCCAAAATCGTTGTTCATAATTCCGGTTTTAGATATTATAATAAATAATTCAGATAATATTTAACAATTACGTACGACATAAGCAAGCAAAGTGCAAAATAACATGGATATCATTATCTGACGATATAATCAAAAGTTAAGTCATTTCCTATGTTCATGTAGTTTATAAGACGCATGTGAAATAGTATTCTCTTGATCAAGATGGGAGTTTCTTCAACGGATTAGGCAATTTTAATAATTTTAGGTTTTTGTACCAAACGTTCCTACGAATTGTAGGATTTGTAAAATTTCTCCCGGGTAATTATGATTTGCAGCTCTCTTGTTTATCTGTTTGTTAGTGAATGGATTTCCGTGAAACTTTGGGTAAAGCCAGGATTGGCCGAATTAAAGGTCACTGCGGTTCTCGATAAAGGTGCGTATCAGTGGGACTGTTTTAACTACCAACTATCATTCTAGTTAATGTATTTCTAAAACCACTGTATCGAAGTTAAATATACGGCCCTGTTTCCGTTCCTCCAGTCAAGCTTTCTTGTCTCGTTTTCTGGAATTAGAAAGTTTTCTCCTGATGAAGTGAATGGGATCTATCATCAGGCTTTGCATATCTGATAACGTTGACCGCCCCCAGGAGGACCGCCGCCGTAAGAACTAGGCCTTGTTAATTGATTATGTAGAAAACTAGTTATTTAATATTGTTCTGTTCTCTGTATAAGTCTGTTCTCCTTGTCAAGTTGTGTATGTATGATGTTGAATACATCGTGACTATAATACAATGTACATCAAAGATACTTGTCATTTTAAAATTCATGGTTTTCATTAGATCGTATAATTTCGAGTCTGGCTACTTAGAGGGATTACCTGACTAGCATTCGAAATTTCCGGCTTCAAATCCACTTAGGTTTGCCATCTATATGCAAGGGCGTCAATGCAGGGGGATGTAAACAGGAGGTGGACATCCCCCACTTTTCCGCAAGGGAGGGGGATGGTAAATGTAATCATCCCCCTGCTATTCAGAGAAAAATTTTTATATATTGAAAATGAAATATATTAAGAATTTGAATCATGGACTTTGGTTCAATTTCTGAGTTTACCATGGAATAGTATACAGTGTATATCTAAATCTGATTTCAAATTAACCTATGCTGGAAGAATAAGAACTTATTTGGTTAAACCTTAAATTTCATATATTTTTAAACCTTATACCTTATATCTTATTGTAATATATTTAATATGTGTCACACAGACATTAAAAAAATTATATGGTTCGGTTCTACAAAGCACTCTCTGCTTCGCTATGCATTAGCTATCGTTTTGATCATTTAGAGATAGTACATTAAAATGTTTGAGATGGTAATCCTTGACTGGGATACGAAAACTTTTAAAGGCTGCCTTTGAATTTGAAAGTTTCTTTGGATGATTCCTTCGGGGTTGCATCGAGCTTTGAAGCGCTGTACTACATTCATAAATTCATCCGACTACAATCAAGAAATGCAAGGTAAATGGTGAGCCCATGTTACCTAGCCTCCAGGATGTATCTCTTGAAAGATCTTAGATGAAGAGAAGCTTATGTAAGCAGAATAAAAAATTCAAAGAAGAAGTAAAATTGATTTTTTTCCATTAAAGAGAAAAACATTGTATCTTGACATCCCTTTATTTTTTAGAGTAACAAATGATTGAAGATTTTTCGTGAATATTCATCAATAAAAATTTAATATCATAAGGTATTACTGTTATATACTGAAAAGAATTATGCACTTAACTTTAATAAAAATATGGTACCTTGGCCAAATCATATACGCATATGTAAGGTTATTAGAATATTGTAATCAATGGTGTCAAAATACCGGCAGTGTTAATTGATATTACTATACGCGTATATGAATTCCAAGAGTGATAATGAAAGATAAGTATATTTCTCTGTGTTTACGACTTCAAATATGAGGAGAGGTAAATCTAAATATCATCAACGCCAATATCAAAGAAAATCCTCGAAGTCATACGGCAGATTCGCCACGGCCCACCAGCCGAGGCTTAGCCGGGACCTGTCGTTCTAAAGCCTTGTGCTTCAGTTACTGGTTTACGTCCCGGCGTACTTCCCGCATGGTTTATTGATCATTGTAGGGTCTTGTGGTAACGGGCAGAAAAATGTGTGTTGTAGCGACGATAACCAGGGAACTACAAATCTGGCGTATATCTCATGGTTTTACCAACAGGGAACATACATAGCCTTTGGTTTTATATGAAGGGGTCCCTATTGTGCTTTAAGCTACTTTGCACGACCCCGGTAACCTGTAAAACTCCTGCCGATTAGGATATACAGTTTGTATTTCATCCTCCAAGATTAAGTACCTATGTACCTGAGCTCACTAATTGAATTTTGGAGCACCGGATAATGCTGTTTTTACACTGTATTTACTGATCAGTCAAATCAAAATTTAATTATTTGCTAATATCACCATTTCTTAATTGTCGCTCTCAGATCTAAAGCATCCATGGTATGACAAGGCCAGGTGCCTACACTCATCAATTCTCCGAAAAAAATTAACAAAATATTTCTCCCTACTGCGTACGTTATGTTAAAGACATTCATCAAAAGTGATGACGTCAAAGTTTATAATACAGATCTCTAAATACCCTAGTCACATGTCAAAACGTGAACAGTGGCCTTGGTATTTGTACTAATGGCTTAACAAGGGGCCTGGTCATGTATAAAGCATGTTGAATTAACACAAAACATGGCGTCTTCTCCTTGAAATAAAATGGTACCTGATAACCTATTGTACAGAAACCGTTGGCCCACTCCAGCACACGATTGTTAAAAAGTGGAACGGGCGCGATCACTGGCGCCAACGTAAATATAGCGCGTAAACATAAGTTGTACGATGATTTATATCTGGCCCATGGACTATAACATCCATCCAGCAGCGATAAATCAGAGGACACGAAGATCCATGTATAGACTAGTATTGGAACACTCCATATTTGGGATCTGTTGCGCAACCAGAGCTCCTGTTATGATATAAACAGAGACACGCGGACCGTGTTTACTCACAAGGAGAAACATAACAAGCTGGAGAAGGAAGTACTGAAACCGTGTGCTGTGATGGTTTTGCTTGGAACTTTTTGTTTAAAGCAAAACTGAACCGATAGTGTGAAGAATAGGTATGATATTGCTCCTGATTATGACAAGCAAGCAGACATACCGACAGACAAAACAAGACAAAATACCAAAGAGAGACAAAAACAAAACAAATCGTAACATCGTTTGAAATCATTTACCATATCAAAAGATGATCAACATGCTCTGTCCTGTTATGTATAAACATTACACGGCCTCGTGAAAAATGGTGCGGGAAGTGGGCGAAGTCCAACCCGCATTCAAAATAATTAACCCTATTTAAACCAATAATGCTGATGATACAGAACCTTATGATCATGAAGAAAGCGTCCAAATTGCTCGTCACGTTCTGGTGAAGGATGACTTCATTACGACCTTCAGACTCATGGTGTGTGCCATTTAGTATACCTTGCACTTCGTTATAAGTAACCTTCTTTTCCCACAAACGTAATTAGCCTATACTTTCCGTCTGGAAGCCGTAATTCGCCAAGAGACACGAGGATCGAGGGGCGAATACCAAAAAGCGTTGCCGTGGACGTCTTAGGTATATGGACAGAGACAAGAAGATTAAACATGTCTGCCTAACTTACTTAAAACATTTCTCTTTTTTGATGCTTTGAGGTTTCTTTACACTTCAAGGTCGCTAGATGATTAACTTTTCCGCAGTGACAGATGTGTTGTTTTAAAGCGCGGTTTATCAACAAGATAGATCAGGAGTTTTGGGGTTTCTTTTCTATACAACCTAAATTAATACCGTCGTAAAGCATTTGGATTGGTAACTGCATTATCTGTTTCTTTTACTTCACTCACAAACAATATGAATGATTAAATAAACTAATTATTTAACGGAAAGTCCACCATCCATCTCACAATTATCTAATATCGGTAGAAGCTCAGCAATAAAACATATAAATCAATTACTGCTCATTTTATATGAACATGTACAATGATATTTTACAATATATAAAAGGGCGCACTCATCAATAAAAAGTTTTGTAAAGAACGAAGATAATATTGTCTCATTACATGGAAATTAAAGATAAATTGCAGTGTATTTTAGAGATCCACTGAATTCGTGTCTGGAGAAACATTTTAAAGAAGCATATACAAGCAGCTGAAGGGCTACCGGCTTTTGTGGCTCAGGGATAGAGCACAGAGCCGGGAGATCGTGAGTTCGAATCTAGTCGAGGCGGAGAGTGTTTCACAGCCGGACCCCACCCAGGGTGAGCGTTGTGCAGGTTTAAACAAATGAAATGAAAGCGCCTTTTGGGGATTCTTCGGTGGTAAAGCCGTTCAACAGCGACGATTGCACACCAAACGCCCGCAGGTGCAGTAGTCACCTGGCCTGGTTGACCCCAGAATATGAAAATGAGAGGAAGCGTGTGATACTGATCTGTCACGTAGTCCGAAACCGGAATGAAATTACGTAGATGTATATATACTTAGTAAAGCCAGCATTTAAAAAATTGAGGCGGTTACCTCAAACAAAAAATAAAATAAAAACCGAAGGGCATTGGTCAGACGGAAAATGTACTGGTTTCTTAAATTCACCCCTCGCCTTTGCTCTTTCCCTGTCTCTTTATACGTAGCGCCATTTCGGCCTTCTGACATTAGAGAGTATAAGACCAGCGTACTGGCTGTCAGAGTGCCGTTACATCCTTCAGCGAGAACGGAACTTTATGGCTCTATGAGGATGCAAATATTTTCGTCATTTTGACAAAGCCTGATTGCCTACAATTACGATGTACTTGGCATAAACCAGACTAATCATCAGCTTTTTTTTGCATACTTTCTATCAACACCTAACATGAGCGAAAAAATTTCCATTTTAACTGAGCATATTGGTAAATCCCTCCACATTTTGTTGAATTTCTGAGAGCATATATACAAGCGTTACTGAACGCCGCCCACTTGTACGCGATACAGGAAATGACTCGTTACCATAGAGACGGAGTTTCAGTTTGGGATGTGAGTTCACATGTATTCTTTTGTGTTAACGCATCGTTCGTAGCGTAATGTTAATATTAAGGACTCTTTACCGGGATATGAATTCAGCATGATTGAATGCGATGCATTCCCCGATTTGGCTTGTATCACAACTCCAATTAGGCCTACCAGCTATATACAAGGCCCCATAAAAATCCTTCATCTGCCTCTTGTTAGCTGAATAATGTCCGTAAAACCATTAGGGCTGAGTATCGCCTGCAAATTTCGAATTGCAATATATTGCGATATGTGCATGGAGCGTATTGCGATACATATCGCGATATTTTTCATTGTATCAATTTACAGGAAATAAGTGCATTTTCTGTTGCAAAATAATTCTGTAAAGTACTTTCTCATTGTTGGCAGACGTTGAAGAAACATTTGAAACATGCCTTACCATATAAAATATACTATTCGTATGCAAGAAAGTTGGCAATAGGAGTTTTCTTGACCAGGTGTTCGCACTGAGAGGGACTGATGGTGATTTATATTTCAACATTTGTAACAGAAACCTTATTTTACAACAAAATATCAATTTCAGTTACGTTTGATAAAAAAATCGAAACATATCGATATATGAAACCGATCTTGCCATACGCAATATGTGAAATAAAGTATCGCGAGATATCGATTCTATCGACCATCCCTAAAAATTATACATAAATCCGAAGAATTCATACCCTATAGTGTAATACACAAGCGAGTATAAAGAATTCTACAATATACCATAAATATATACTGTCGGTATAATGATTAAACCAGAAAACATACGTTTTGTTCTGATTCCGGCTTAACACTGACTGCTGCCACTGCCTATATGTCACGAACACCAAAATCTATATGTTATCGTGGATGCCAGCATGTCATTGGAGAAGTCACACCTCAGGCAAGAAAGTCATCCATGATGACACATGTTCGTGCCAACGTCAAATATATTCACTTCCCTAGGCGAATCTCTGACAAAACTTGACTAGCGACGAGAATGAAATATATTTGTAAAAGTTAAACAATAAATCAAGTTCATCGTTTGTATGCGTGCTTTCGGAGTGTCTACTATAAGTTTCATTAAATAACATGCACGCGAGCTTTTTATAAAATGCATAATCGATTGGGCATTGTTTTATATATTTAACATTTGATATGTAGTAATTTGACGAACGTTTTTATGTTAATACTGCTCTGACTTATTTATTAAGGAATGACACAATATCGCAGTATAAAATGAAATATCACCTCACAGTAATTATATCCCGTTGAAATCAGTTTATGATAATTAGCTGTCACATTGGCCGAGTCGACAAAGAGAACAAATGGCAACAAAGGGAAACAGATAATATAAATAAAAGAGAGAACACTCACAATCCAGGATGAGCGATATGGATATATGTTCACAATGGTACAAACTACAATGAAGTAAGGAGAAGGGATGGTAAAAAAATTGCTTTAATTCGTGCGCATGAATTGCTAATCCGTCTGCGAGAACTAATTAAAAATACTACCAACTTATATAATCCGTGTTGTCAGACATTACTTATCTGTGCGCAAGAATAACTATAATCCATGAGCACGAATTATGTTTTACGGAAAAGTAATCCATGCGAACGAATAACAATATAGGAAATATATTTATCAATCTGTCCCCGCTTATTAATTAATATCTCTTCCATATGGTCTAAATAAAAACCATATCATCTCCCAGATTCCGTAAGATTATGATATAATTTTCTAAATTTAAAGAGTTACTGGATATCAGATTAAAGAATGCCTTAGAGGAAACCATTTTGACATTGTTAGGCTAATAGTTTTTAGCACCCCAATTCATGAGCGAGAAAGACTTTTTTTTAACCTTGATATGAATGGAGTCAAAAATTCTTTTACACAACAAACGCTACAGTGCCGAAAGGTGGCAGAGACAATACTTGTGCTTCTTGGCATGGAAGAACGACGTTCCCTCGGGGCTTTGACCGAATAATTCGGCAACTTCTGCTTTAAAGTGAAAAAAAAATAAAATGAGAGTCTTATGAAGTTAATTTAATGCCTGTCTTAACGAACTCACGGACATAAAACAGCAGACATTGCGTAGCTGGAAATTCATCTCTCTCTTCCCTGAAAGTCGTAAGGTCATGCACTCTGTTTTAACACTAACAACATGGCGGCACCGCCTTCTACTTGAGCTGAATCCCAAGTGGACCACGGCTTTCAGACAAAATGAAAATTATCCAAGGGTGACAGGGAAAAATTGGCTTCCGCGCGTCTAGCTCAGCGGGAGAGCAGCCTGTGTGGCCCGATATAAGGGGAGCTGAAGTGACAATTTTACCTCGAAAAAAAGTACAGGACCCTTCAAAGGCTGGACAAAATTTCTTTGTCCCCCTTCACATCTTTGTTGTGGCAGTTCCAAGAAGACCTAACTTCTACATCCGTCTGAAGGACGCATACATCGCTATTACCGCTGTTCGATACACAAATAGGAACTAAATTCTTTTTAAAGGGATCTTTGTATTCCATCTGATAGCTTTTGCTGTAACACCAGTTCGGACGTTTTTGCCAGAACGTCTGTGGATGAGTAATGCTTCAGGATTTTATGCCAGCATAATTGAAGCCGGCATGGCTTTTTGGAAATAAAAAATACGAGAGGGATATCAGCTTCCGTAGCAGTGCATATTTCCAGAAATAGCCAGATCTGTGAATTCACTTTTCCTTTCACTTGGTAAATATCACAGCTGCTGATAAAATCATGAAATGTGGGTATCCAAATAACAATATGCCTGGTTTATAAAAATGAAATTGAAGGGTGACGTTTTCCTGTATATATATATATATATATATATGTATATATATATATATATATATATATATATATATACACAGTGGGTATCCCCCTCCCGATATTAATACATGACCAACTGATCAGACAATAAACTATTCTTTTCTCCACGCCAAGCAAAGGCTCATGATATTTTTAATTACGTGTCTGTAATATTTCGAGCTGTTTAGCCTTAATCCTGATATGCAATATGAGATATCCGGAATTTACTCTCACCGCAGAACGACAGCCCAAGATGAGCGGTTTCTGATTTTTTGCAGGAAAAGGTAATCCTCCGAGGATAGTATCAAGGTGGGAATCTATCTGCGGAGAAAGCTTGGTGGCCAAGAGGCCCGTATCGTCAGAGTAGAAGCCAGAGGAACGCTCTGGATATGACCGCGCCCTCATCTTAAATTTATAGTCTGATTTTATTATATAGTTATATTTTCAACTATAAAGAATTCTCCCGTCTGTTCTCTCACCAGGAAAACAAACCAGAACTAACTTCAGTACACAACAGGAAACAATGAAATCATCGAATATTAATACAGATAAATTCTAAACCACGCCTAGCATTATGAAACATCAGGACACTCCAGAGACCCAGGGAATGGAACAGCACATGCGATACTGTTTATTCAAGGCCATTTCACATAAATCTCCCCAAAAAGTTCCACCTGCAGGGATTTAAAAATGCAGGAACCAAACTGGGAAGAATTGTTTAAAAAATAAAAAAACAATGGAATTAAGCCTTATTGACTTTCTGCCCACACAATATATCAATTAGATGATAATAAAACGAGATGGATCCAAATTATAAGAATAACTGAGTATTACAAGTCCTGGACCTGCTGCATAAACAAACTGGGTCTCTCGCATGATAGACTGTATTGTCCCGGAATAAACCATCTGTTAAATCTCTTGTGACGAAAAGGAATGCTAACTGGCGCTGAAATCCCAGCAGCGGGGCTTGGGACAACATAAACAAGAAAGACTAATGCGTGACTTCATGATTTTTCCTAGTTTTACGACAATGTCTCAGTTTTGGTCCCAGCTGTGATCACTGGCCTTTTCTGCACTAATATTAGTTTCATGAAGACATCAGATACTTTTATAATGCCATTGATTCGTGATTGATTGTTCCATTGGTTACTGTTTTGTTTGTGTGTGTGTGTGTGTGTGCGTGTGCGGGGGGGGGGTTCGTTTTATTTTCCTTAATAATCTTTCATTTATGAGAAACTACGATTTCACGTGTATATTGCCTCATTTAATTGTCATAAATGTTTTCAAAATTTGTCATATCTTTAATTTGCTATTCTGCTTCTATTGATATTGATAAACATGATTACAGTTTAAACAAAAATGTCGTTAGGAAAGGAATACCTGCCACGTACAATTTAGACGGAGTGACACATCAGTGCTATTTGAGCTTGACTGCTTGAAATTAAAGATGTATAGTTAAGTCCACACCATCCGAGTCCGAGTCTAAGGCACTTAATTCCGAGTCAAAGTCCAGGTCCATGAGGTTCTAGTCCGAGTCGACCTTCTTCGTTTCCGAGTCATTTTGAACCAAAGTCCTTGTAAGAATCCAGTACAAATCTCAATATCAAAATATTTAAAAAATATAGATTTGATATCATCATATGTTTTTCATGGTAGCTTACACGTTATATATACTTGCATTTTTAATTATATGTAGCTCTGTTTCATTCTGTTAGTAGCTCGCACATGTGTACAAGTCTTAATGATGTGAGAGAGCTTTTTGTTTAACTGGACTCGAGTCTGATTTCTCAATCCGAGTCGGAGCACAAGTCCGAATCCAGGACCCTCGGATCCAAGTCCAAGTCCTAAAAAAAGTGGACTCGAATCCGGAATCGGACAGGCTATTAAAAATCCATTAAATATGCACTTATACACCTACATTAGTATCGACCGCTCACAACGTGTGGCCACACGGTGAAGCTCTTCTACAAACTTTGTTGCGATCCGCATGTTAAGTATAGGTGTAACATACAGGTTGATTCCAATGACACTGAAAACGTGTGCTCGATTTTTTATATCAATATTCCAAGCTCCGGGTCCTAAAAGCCAATGTGCATGCTATAGCCGGGTCTGGCTTTAGATGGATGTGTCTGCGGCACCGGAAGGCCCCAGCTGGTCGGATGTTCCTTATACACAGCGCGGCAGTCACAATGTCGTGATGCCAACAAACCAAAATGCCAAACTCTCTCTTTATCGTGCTGTTTGGAAAAAAAAAAATAAACAGTATCTCCTTATATTTGGCAAAATCTCCTTAGTATTGCTTAAGGGTTTCTTTTTTTTTCTTAAATTTTAGTTGTCAATGTTAGACCATAAGGTTACTGGCCTTAAACTGTAAGAAGTAATTCATCTCAAATAATATCAGAGCAATTGTAAAAAAAAGTCCACAGAACACTCATGTCTCACTGATGTCAAGTCTTGATTGCCATGGCATATACTGCTTGTAAATATTATGTCCATATAGTTTATATATTGGAATTCTCGCATAAGAACGGTTCACGATAAAAAATGACATTGCCCCTTCTACTAGTGCTTTATTGAAAGGGTGTCTGTGCTTAGCTTTGTTCACTCATATGATATTGCGGGAAATGATTATACATTCAGATGCAATCTGAGTGAAAGAAGAGAGACACCAAGTGAATTAAAAAAGAGAAATTAAGTTTATTATTATTATTAGTATCATCATCATCATCATCGCCATCATGTCAATGAGATATGATACGTTATACTTGTGATGAGGGGCCCTGAATCAGAGGATTTGTAAGCCAGGCATGCGGGCTTGCGGCAGTATCTCGCCTGTTATGACAGCCTATGAGCGCATAACGGTCCAAACCTCCTTTACTGCAGTCTGCTACCATGCTATGAATAATGGACCCAGCGGTGTCAGGGATATTACGTAACACTGGACCAGAATTAAGTGTGTAATACTAGTCATTGAAACCGTAAAAAGACTTTCCTATCTTGCAGATATAGCTTATTCATTTTCAGAACAGCCATTTATTAGAAAAACTGTCAAATCCGCGCCCATGTATAATTTATCACCAACCTGAAGATATTGATTGAGATACGGTCAAATATTCGCGTTAGATGGGGCTGAGTTCTCAAGCCAAGAAGCCCATGTAACATTTCATAAACCATTCAATCACTCGTTTTATAAAATATTTTCATCTTATCTGAACGGTCCGCTAACCTCAAAAACTTCACTACATACGGATTAATTACAAGAGATTTCCATGCGCATTTTGCTCTACATTCCACCATCAGGTATGTCTTCTTCATTAATATTATTTTTTCTGTTGCTACCAATGGAAAGGTCCCATCGCTTCCCAAGTATCGCCTCAGCAAGTTTATTTATTCAACCGTTTCAGACATTAAATAAGCGGAAGATGACGCAATTAAAATGAAGTTTGAACCGGATTCTGTGGCTAGGGGTAGCGCACAGGATTAAAAGCCGGGAGGTCGTGAGTTCGAATCTAAGTCGAGGTGGTGATATGTTTCACAGTCGGTCCCAACCCAGCGCTCTCCAGGCTTAATGGCAAGGCCGTGGTCAAAGACCATGTTTCACTCACAAAACGAGCGCGCCTTTCGGGGGTTCCTCGGTGGTATCAGCAAGCAATGGGGACGACTACACACCAAGGGCCCGCAGGTGCAGTAGTCACCGGGCCTGTTTAATATCAGAAAAAAATTGAGAGAAAGCGTGTGATACCGCCCTGTCACGTGTTCCGAAACCGGAATTCTGCAGATGTAAAATATACTCAGTTGAGCTGGCATTAAAAGACGGTTACCTAAAAAAATAATTGGAGAATATAAAATCAGATTTATACCGGTTATCATTGTCTGCAACAGGAATATAAGCTGGAATATCCAAATGGCTTCCGGCGGTAAGTCTATATCTGGACCTCGAATAGCCAACTGTTTAACGCTACCGCTTATTACTAACTTTGCATCTTCCAACAGTAAAAGTAAAAACGCATTTGATTTAATATGACAGGCGTCGCTACGCCTGACCAAGCCTTCCGGTTATTGGGTTTAATTGGGACAAAACGTGCTCATACAAATATCTCAGGAGTATTATTAGCATAGAAACTGTTTGATTTAGAAGCAGTAAAACAGCCAAGGCCCGGAAGATTCCACGCCTCAAGTTTGGACCTGAACAGTCATATATCGGTCCCTGACTGACAGATTATACCCGTTACAAGCAAATTCAGGTGACAACGTATTGCGTCATTAAGTCCGAATTGCCACCGCATCGGCTATTATTAACGAGATTTTTTGGGGAACGGAAAATATAATACCCTCTGCGTTTTAGGCATTTTAAGTTCCTCTAAACCTCTGAATTATTTGGGGGGTAGGAAAACAATACAATTCAGTTTATGTACATTTTTATATGAATAAATGAATACGACAGTCCGCAGCTTCACGTCCTATCAATCGTTTGCTTCGTTTAACATTTTTTAGATGGGCACAATTCACAGTAACTATATATGACATCCGGTGTGCTCTGATTCAGTGATGCAGGACTTGGACCGTACTCGAGTCCACTTTTAGGGACTCGAACTCGCACTTGGACTCGAAGGTCCTGGACTCAGACTTAAACTCGGACCCAGAGGCTAGGACTTAAGAAATCAAGCGGATTATATCTCGAGACCAGCAGAGATCTGTCATACAGTTTAAACGTATGCATGTGCAAAATACATAATACAATACATATAAAAGACTATATATTCAAGCTTTCGTTGTGCATCGAGAGATAAATGTAGGTAAAGATCTAAGTAAAAAGTATATAGAAAATAAATTAAAACACACATGGAAATCTCTAAAACTCATTTTAAATTTCTTGTAATGAAGAGACTTGGACTTGGACTCGGGTTCCAAATGACTCGGACTCAAAGAGGATGGACTTGGGCTCGAATTTCAAGGACTCGGACTCGGACTGGGACTCGAGTGGCCTGGACTCGGACTTGCACTAGAACTCGGATGGTTCGCCTGCAATACTTGATACGAAGTATTAAGATCCTTAACTTGGCTAACTATTCAAAACATACAGACACAAACGCACACATATTCATGATACAGTTTAACCGGTTATTCGGTTTAACCGAAACAAACAAAACTGCTAAATTTTAACGATTTTTGTTATTACCACCAGCCTTTTTTATGTAGATATACATATAATGTGCATGGACCAACGTGAAAGGTAATACCACAAGAGTTAAAAGAATATGGAACATTCACAACACATACACAAATACTTTTCACTTGAGTACATAAATGAAAAAAAAAAATGAAATAAATTATTGGTTAAACTATTAAAAATAATACAAACAGACTGTCATGTTATCTTACCTGTGTCACACAGCACGTGTATTCCAGGGAGCTTCATTCATGACTGCATCCATCTGACATATACCTTACATCCGTAAGACTTTATTTAGTCCAGGTAACGGCTGCGTAATGCATTCACAGGTTTCATCAACAATAGGTGCACACTTATTGTAAAGCTTGCATGCAATGCCATGTTCCGCCCTTGAAACAAGCGCAAATTTCTTTTTCAGCACCGAAAACGGATATTATGTGGCTACTAAGTCGGAATTGTTTCCTAAATGACAAGGTTCCTTTCTCCCAATGAAGCACGCAGGGTTTCTATAAGCCGCTCAGTGCAGACCAGGTTAACTGTTCATAACAGTCAATTTGACATCTAGGCCCTGGATAATGCTGTCGAGCGCTGCAGATCTGTAGTACATTGACAATGAGTGCTGATAGCAGCCAGAACCGCATGCAAGGTGAGTTAAGGTAGAGGCCACGGGGTGTTAGACTGGCATGCTTTCCCTCCTCAGATGCTGACGAATCTGCTGTTGCAAGCGCGAGTGGACCGCCGACAGTACAGAAGCCATGCAATATTAATCATGCAGTGGTGGTATATTGCGTAGTAACGGCAGATAAATTAGTAAGCAGCAAAGGCTGGGCGTACAGCGCGGCATCCAGTCAAACACACGACCCCGTGCAGGTAATATACTGTACATAGCATAACGCTTTTCTGCTTATCGTTTCTTCCTTTTAACACACGGTACCATATTATTTGCACCTCTGCTAATATAACACTACGTTTGTCCCCAACCCTGCAATCCGACCTAAATGAAGACGTAACTACGCCCCTGGAACCTGCCGTTCCTGCCGCAGTCGTCAGCGTCTGGTGACAGACAATGGAGTTTTATCGGCCCGTGGCTAGACACACAGACAGGCAGCGATCCCGCAACCCCGTCGAGTAACGGTGGTCTATAGTGCCAACATGAGTCTACAAGGTTCCTGGAAATGCACTTAACGAACCATTCAAATTCTAAAAACGACCAGACCCTCTCAGGTTTATTTAACATATGTAGCAGTACACGGGGACATGATTGTATTTCAAGTAAAGGCAACAGCCATAATGTGGAAAGCCTCTTGTGGGCCCCTATATTGGTTAAAGAATCAACTAGCAGACTTCCCAGGACCTTGCTGTTTCTTTCTTGAAGGGATTGCAAGCACACCTTGAATATAAATTGACTGAAAACAAAACATCTATTTCCGAATTTAAATCTGTTGTTCCATGCTTCAATGACTTAATGCTTCATGCTTCATGCTTCATGACTTAATTTCCCTTCTGAGTAAAGTTTTTTTAAAGAAACCATGACAACTAATACTGCGGTACTTTGTGCCTTGCAAAACCACAAAGTTGTTATTTATACCGGCTACTTGTTGGACAGGATAGTGATTTTTGTTGTGCAACAGGTTTTGAATAGGTGTGTTGTTATATTGGGTAAAATATTAGTATAAAAATAACCTTTTATATATAACCCGTGACGTAGTAACTGCTTAATATTGTACTAATACTAATCTTATTTTCAGGTGACATCTACCCTAAATCTTTCTCTGATGAAATGCTTGCGTGTATGAAAGATGTTCATAAAGGAACATCATTTCCTGCCTGTATAATATATTGATTTTTGTGTATTTTCTTGGACTTTCCCAAGTATTTGATAACGCAATTGTACTTGGATTTACTGAGGCCTCCGGACATCCAACAGATGGATTTAATCAGCTTGTTCGAAGCTATCTGTCTATGGTAGAGATAATAGAGAATGGACTCTAAGTAAGGGATGCACTGGATTTCTTCATTAAAGCCATAAATATTATCATGCATATGCCTTCATTGATATAATAATCAGTTAAACTAATCTGAATGGTCATCGCAAGCCACTGCAGCCAAAGCAAACGCGGGTGTGTCAGATGTTAACCTATTCCATAGCAGCAAACGTTTGTCCCTCCATAGACATAGTCCCAAAGGACAATTGTGAAAGCTGTATCGATGACTGATGTAAAAAATAGGATAGGATCCCCCCCCCCCCCTTCACACTTTTTCAACAGCCGAAACACACCCTCGCATTCGCGCTTCCTTTGAAATAATGGGGTTCTGAGATAATATGAGGGTATATTAATATTGGTATACCTTATTGCAAGGCCCTGTGTGTGAGGGGGTGGGCATGTTGTTTGAGGATGTAAGAGGCGGGGAGGAAGAAAACTCCACCCTAATCTGAAAGATTTCCCTTGTAATTTTGTTATAACCAAACTTTTCCCATCCCTTCGGGAATTTCCTAATTTTCAAGCATAAATATTGGGCCCTCGGAAACTCCTGGCCCATCCGTGCCCTTTTGGTTATTTAAAATAGCTATTACAATTTAAAACAAATTTGACTTTAGCATCGTCTAGCATGTTCTTGTGCCTGTCCTTGGAAACTACCCGCTCGAGCCCCAGCAGGCCCTGCATTTCACTTCGATTAAAAATTTATATGGGAAACTCCTCAGCGACCCAGGCCACCTAAAGGATTTTTGGGTCACTCCTGATGAATTTATATATATAACCTTATCACAAACAAGACTTTCGATCATTTTCTTCTGCCCTGTAGAACACTCACGGCCGGCGCGGACCCTTTGTTTTAATTAATGAGACATTTTTTAAAATTTAGACCCATTTGCATTATATAACAAGAGCACCAGTTACGTATTCCGGACCATATTCAAAGCTGATAGCCAACCGAAACCCCCCCCCCCCCCCCCCCCACCGACCACCTTGAATAAAAAATGACATTTTTACTTGATTAGTATTTGAACTGTATTTATAGTCCCGTGTATAATAAACTAAATGATAGCGTAGCATAACTGTCACGCGATTATATACATATACAACAAACGATGTCAGAAACATATTAAGGACCAAAAAAGGACTTAATGAAAAAAATCATGGATGAAGTAATTTTACAGTTCTATAAATTGACGTTAATGACCCTGCGTTATTACGCCAATTTTTCTTCAACCAACTAAACTCTCTCCGGAGATAAACTCGCCCCCGGAGTATCTTCTTGTTGGTTTTCGGTACTCTTTTCAAACGCAGAGAATTTTATTCAGAAAGCATTTGGATTTATTTTTCCATGCCCGCCATTGTTTTGCATAGATGCCGCAAGTCGAATAACGGCAGGGATGAACACTTGGATGCCGGAAGTCATATGTCGGAAGGGTATACAGCTAGTTCGGCTGGAAAGGCCCTGCCTATACGTGACAATGACATCGTCTGATATGATTTATGCTCTTGCTCTTTGACCCTTAGAAATTTTGGTAAATCAAGAAAATAGGTCTTTTTAAATCTTTCCTGATATATAACTGTTCTTACTTCTGACGAACCTATGCGGTCAATCTGACCAATATTCCAAATTTTGCATGTAACCGGCATTTTATTTTTACCGCTGCACCACAGCATACATGAAAATTGCTATATGGAAAGCTGAGACAGTATCACGTCATAAGAAGCTTTGTATCTGCCGACTTAATAATCCATGTGGTAAATTAATTATGAACGGAAGCGATATAATCCGATTTCAGAGGATCCTCTTACATCTATAGCTGTTATCATCTGACCATGTTGACACTAATTCATATTTTGAGATTTTCGGTGGGACGGGTCCGAAAGTCAGACCTGAGCACGTCCGGATGAATTACTGACCTAAAACCGGAGAAGGGAACCCAGGGATCAAAGGTAAGATGCAAATAACTGAAGCAATGTTCATAAGGGGCCACGTGTGGTAATTAGGTTTTACTTTAAAATTCGAAATTGAAAATATTTTCTACAATTACATTGCCGCCGTCCACTTAGTTTGCAGAGTTGATATGGTTACCTTTGCTTTTCTATTTGCCTGTGTATTTGTTTGACAACAAAATCTCTCGAAATGTTTTGAATGCATTTCCCTAAAATCTTAAGGAAGACTTTACACGAGCAAATTATGTAGTGACAACAGTGAAAAATGTTAATGTGAAGGGTATTGAACCTAGGTGTGTTTAACCTGTCTGCGTAGTTCAGTAACAATGGCTTTGGGGGAGGTATGAGCTCTCTGTATTTTCTGTTGTTTCTTGCCACTATGTTCAGAAATGAAGGTTACATGTCCAAATACAATGTCATTCTTGATCATGAGGAGTTGAATATGCAGTATCTGTTTTAAGCTTTGAATATTTTTCCGGTGTAACACTAAATATTCAACATAACCAATTTCACGTTAACTTTATATTGATTCAGAAGAATGACATCAGGATACACTCATGATGATGATGATAATGATTAAAATGAAAATAATGATAATAATACTACTGATAATAATAGAATATCAGGATTCCTCTTGTGTAAGGTTATCGTCATTCAGTTCCGCTTAAGATTTAAGGTAATGTTATTCAAAGACCCCTTTTACTATAGTCCGTTTCACCACCTGCTGTCCACCTGTTTTTTGTAGATGATATACTTAAAAGTTTATATTTTCAATAATTTCCAAGAAAAAAACATATGGAAGTGACAACCTATTATGGCAATTAAGAAACTTACAGTAAATCCCCCGTTTATGTTTCACAACATTTCAGTCTCTTCACCATGATCTGGCAGATATGATGTGTCCCTCCATAAGCAGCCATATTTGTTTTAGCTGGTTATATTTTTTAGAGTGTTTACATGAGATCATCCAATCGGAAGCTGTCAGCTGAGGCTGTTTTTGCATGTGACCAATGACCTTGACCGTCATACGTGTGTCTGATATGTTCTTAAATTTTTTTCAAATAGTTCTGTGTCTTAAATAAGGTGTTCGGTAGGTATTTATTTTCCTTGTTGAAAATTAGGTCCTTTAATCCTCTACTCTACACTACAATTGATTCCCTTGAAATGTAACTATTAAAATTTTCATAGAAAAAAAGGAGGTGGCCATGAGGGGATGAAATGGACTATAGTTAATAATTTCATAATTATCAAAATTTCTTAAAAAGGGTTCGGTGACATATTAAACCTATTTAAACAGCGCATTATTACGTTTAACTCTATTCATGTCCATGCATTAAACAAGGCACGTACTTTAAAGGCATACATTCTCATAACATTATTATTAGCATCATGAACAAATATTATACAGCATGCAAAAATTTCTCAAACAGGAAGGATTTTTGTTCAGTTAAATTATCAAGGGCAAGTCCCGATCGTATATATGTTTAACGTACATATTGACCTTTTAATATTCGTTCAGAAATTCCAACCAGCAAGTAATATGTTTAAATTAATATTAATTAATCAGTCCATGGTACTGACACTGGTTTTACACATGAAGAAAGAGAGGCAGCCACGGCCATCAGGGTGATTAAACCCCAGCACCACCTTGAAAAACTGGGTGTAGCCTTGTTGGTTGTGACAATCCATATCATGCACTATGTGCTCTACAATATTAATTCAATTTTACCCACATGAATAGGTACACTGAAGATTAAACAGATATTACATATATGCAATAATAGGGGGAAAATCAGGCAGATATTAACAATAAAATGATTTAATCTTACAAATCGGCCCAAAAAGGCAACATAAGGCGTTTAGAAGGGGGAACAGTAGTTCTGATGTATTTGCAATCAGGTGGAGATCTGCAGATTAATATTTAAAAGAGAAACCATGCTTTCCCCTAGGGTGAGTATTACATGTAAGTGTGTTTCAGGAAGCTGATCATTATAATCAGCTGGTACAATGTTTGGGCTCATCGTCTGATATCATGTCAGGCTCGTCTGGCTCCAGACTGTGCTTTCCTGGATCCTGAATCAGCCCTCAATAAAAACAGTTATATAAGGTGTCCATTTACTGATAAAGGTAGAGAGGCGCGGGCGTAAAGACATGGCGAATGGAAGGCGATCTGAGCGGGTCTCCTACCCACAACCCTGCGGTCACAAGTTTAGCAGTATCCTTTGATGTATTCGAGTCCATACTATCCGAGTCCAAGGTTGAGTCCTGCTCACTCGAGTCCAAGGCAGAGCCCTTGTGGTTCGAGTCCAAGTCCGCCTTCTTCGAGCCCGAGTCTTTCTGAACTTGAGTCTAAGTCCAAGTCCAAAATGTTTTTATTTAAAGCACCTTAAATGTAAAATTTGACGTCGTCATGTGTATTTGTAAGTTAGATTACGCAACGTTTTTAATTCAAGTTTGAATTACATTTAACTTTAAATGAGTTTGTAGATTGACTAGAGACAGACTTTGGTACATAGTATTAGCTTTTTCCTAATATTCTGTCATTAATTTGCCCATGTAATTCGACCTGATTGGTGGGGTTTCTAAACTGAATTTCAGAACTTGCGTGGCAGCTGTTTTTTTTCCTGCTGGCTCGAGATGGGCTCGGTCTGATTTCTTGAGTCATGACCTCCGAGACCGAGGACAAGTCCCGAGTCCAGGATCCGCGAAAAATGGACTAGAGTCCTACTTCATTGCCAGCATTACCATTATTCCAGCACGCACGCACACACACACACACACACACGCACATATATATATACAGACTTATAAGAACCGAGTCAACCCTTTATCTATTCCAGCTCATCGAACGACACATGCAGGCTAGGTGGTACTTCTGTAACGAACCCGAAATGGTAAATAGCTGTAATTAAAAACAATTAATAATCGTTGCAGCGCCCACTTACTATATATTTATCACGCCATTGCGGCAAAGGTGATTATTGGATTTATTAAGTATGGGGGAATTAAGCTTGCAAGACAGAGCTAAGGAACTTGCTTCAAAGTAATTTACAAGTTTATATCTTGATGAGAAAAGACGATAAAAACTGACAAAAAAGTCCTCAATATTCAGGAGCTGCAGGGCTCCCTTATTGCCCATTTGGGTTTTGTGAAAAATCATGACCACATGTCATCTAGTATCAGACAGCTTTCTTCATCCTATTCCACAGCCATCAGTAGTTCATGGTTGGTATGAGAAAAAAAAGTTTATTTTGAAATGCGGCCAATACTTTTGTTTATTGGCTTAGTTAATGGACTTCCTGGCCCGAGAATCCGAGTGCAAACCTAAATATTACCAAGAAGTATGGTGCTTTTATCCTTCTGATGTAAGGTAGATTCCAGTTTAATGACTTTGTTATTCCTTTGAATTCTGGATTATTTCCAAAACAGTGCATATCATTTTGTGAATTAATTCCAGAACATTGTCTAATCACACGCCACCTACTGTCTGTCGTCTCCTTTAAACGTTTATTAAAGACACCTCGCACGCACCAAGGGCCACAGTCTTTACTTATTAAAAGTTCAAACATACATAAAAAATTATTTCATGGTTGTATACGCCTTCGCGCCTCTCCTTTCTTTTTTCAATAAAAAACCCCTCAAGCAAGGCATTTGTCTTCATTTCATGTTTTTGGCTTCCCAGCATGCCTTTCTTTTCTTCACGCCGATGCAACAATAAATCAGCAGCTAGCCGTCTACTCCGTACTTACTCGGCAGTTAATTCTCTCTCTGTGACGTTTTACATATCCCTCAGGATAATCCAAGGACGATCTGTATACCAAAAGTCGCTGTTTGGGGGTAAATGAGACCTGCACGGTAATGAGTCGGCCGGGGACTCTGTTAAAACATAGATTACTAACCCAATTGTTCCTTTTTCTGAGGCCCACGGGGTAGGCCTATGGCCTGACTCCTGTGCTTGCTGGCTGAGTCGCTGAACGGTGCGAACTCAATGTCGGTATTCACAGGTCCATAGGATCTGGTCCCTGGGGTATCTAAAGTTCACAAAAACCGTGATTACTGTCCATTTTTTAGTCCTTGTAAGCAAATTATTATTGTGGCTTGTCTCCTTATCACTAGCTAGCCCTCAGATGTGTACCTGTTTACGCATTGTTTACCTTTTTTGTGTAGCTAATACCAGTTTAAAAAATAATTAAATTGCATATACTTTTTTCCAGTAACAGAATGTTAAACAGGCCTGGGAGGAATGGCAGGATTAAAAATGTGTCCAAAAAATATAACAAGGAAGAAAACTATCCAAATAGTTCTTCAGTGAACGCTGGTTTTAACAAAATTTTAATATTAATGTTGTTATAACTGTATGCAGTCGTTTCCATTCAATATTGGATCATGTGTTTAAAAATAAAAAAATATAAAACTTTTATATGCTGCTCCTGAGAACATCTTGGTCTTCAAATTCACCAGGTAATTGGTACTAGATTCTAGTGTTTATCGTAGCCTTTCATATACTGGTTCAGTTTGGAATTAACCGGAATACTAAAACGACTGAAATAAACAGAAAGATTCAATGACATTTGGAGGATGGAAGGACCTGCTCGTATAGGTAAAATAAGGAGTTAAATACGAAAGACATGAATGAGATATTAAACTGGATACTGAACTTTTATCATAGAATGTTTAAAACTATGTATCAGTCGTTTTCATAATGGCCAGTGTGTGAAAATTGTAACAAAAAGAAAAATAAAGTGACACATCATTAAGACTTGCCATCTCATCCGTAGTAGCCGAGACAAAACTGTTTTCCGGGACTAAAATGTTCTTCAAGACAAAACTTCTCGGAGACAAGACTGTTCTCCGAGACAAAACTGATCTCAAGGGTCAGAACTGTAATCTGAGACAGTAATGTTTGCTGGGACAAATCTGTTCTCCGGGACAAAATTGTTCTCCGAGACAAAACTATTCTCCGGACAAAACTATTCTCCGGGACAAAACTGGTCTTCTAGACAAAACTATTCTCCGGACAAAACTGGTCTTCTAGACAAAACTATTCTCCGGACAAAACTGTTCACCGAGACAAAATTATTCTCCGAGAAAAAAACTATTTTCTTAGACACAACTCATCTCTGGATCAAAACTCTTCTCAAATGGGTAAAATGCTCTCTGGGACAAAACTGTTCACTAGGACTGAATTTTATTCAGAGACAAAATGGTTCTCTCCGACTAAACTTTTCTCCGAGACAAAAACTGTTATCAGAGACAAAACTGCTCACCTTAAGCAGACGCTGCATCACTCATACTGACTTATATTTCGAGACTGGTGGTGCTAATCAGTGGTTTTGGTTATGTTTTTTGGGACGTTATAGATTGTAGGAAAATAACAAGCTTTTAACAGTGGCCAAACTTAAATTTAAATATGGTACCGTCCACCGGTATGTGTTTAAAAAAAGAAGAAGACTTCCTCCGCCAGAGGTTGTTCCTTTGAAAAAACTTGTAATACTTGTAATACTTGTCTCAACTGTAAAACTTGAAAATCTAAATTTGTTACACTTTAAGGAAACACCTTCGTTTACAATTCTTATTTGCATGCTTACAAATATTACTTATTCCTTTATATTCTTTTATACCTACGCCGCTGGTGTATTTTTAAGCCCCGGTGAACTGTAGGTCGTAAGATTGAAAGCCCGTAAACCTTAACCAGCCAAGTCGTACTCATCTGCACAGTATAAGGGTCAAATCAGTAAACGTCAGGGAATTTTGACTTGATTCAATCAAACCACCAAACTTCTTAAAATACGTAGGAATGTTGGATCCGTAAATTAACTGACAACAATCCGAATCTTTGTATCCATCATAAATGTGATAAAGAAAACACCTTAGTTTACAAAAATAAATTCATAAACCCGTATAAAACTCCCGTCAACAACCGAGAAGAGTTCAAAAAGACCAATGGGCGAATGAAGCATCTCAATGCAACGAAGTGGGCCATTTCAGAAAGATAGATAAGAATTTTCCATGAAGCCGAGGGAAAACAGTTTGATTGAATTTTACATATTATTTTGTATAAATTAAAAATCGTGGTCAAGAGTACGCCTGATGATTTCCTAGATCGACTGATAACAGTTTGAATTTTGGTATCCATCATTAAAGTGATAATGTTGAACTAATAATAAATCATTCATCAATGATTCTATATCTGCTGACAGCTTCAACCTGGTGTCATAAAATATTGAAAGCATGTTTTACTTGAGATTACATCCCATGTAACAGATAATAATAACTGAGGCGATTGTGGGCTTCATAAAACAAAATAATACGAAAATGCTACAGAATGATATAGGGAAGCCTTTGAAACATGTTTTCTTATAAGATATGAATTTTATCTTCAGCAGATGCAATATATACTTAAATTACAGATCGAAGAAATCTTAAATCCACTCTAACTAACTATATACTTTGAAATTATGTTTCATTTTTTTCACAGTTTGGTTAGGTATTGTTAACATATTGTTCAGTGGCAACAATTAGTGGACTGACTGCGTGCACAATCTGACAAGATCTGACAAGACGGAGGACACACACAAATATCAAATATTTACATTATTTACGTTTCCACACAATTTATCCTGTGGATGTTGCATTCGGGTTTACTGTCATTGTTCTAATTTGACACTATCAAAGAAACACTGCATATTCCATAGAATTGAATGAGAATTTCACTAGAACTGTATAAGAATTGAATTGAGTGTGGTTTGATCTTGGCGTAAGTATTCACCCACGTCTATAATGTATTGTACTTAAAAATAACAAGACGTATGCCATATATTATGATACCAAGTGACAATATCAATCGGAATTGAAATTGGTTTTGACATTTTTACTCAAGGGAATAATAAAGGCGATGTAAATCACTGTTGTGGACGTTATGTCGTTAAATTTACACGACAGTAATGAAAGATTTTACAATGTCAGTTCACGTTCCATCCCTCCTGCTCTGTTGATTAATTAATTCAACAAATGACTCAAAACCAATTTAACGTAAATATAGTAACATATAAAAGCAAGTGAATTCAATGGAAGAGATGGAAGCGGCCAAGGTCGCGCCGAGTATTGTGAAACCATAAAATGGTTAATTTCAGCATATATGAGATTATGCTTGGTCACGAGGCACCATTTCCATACAACATTCCAAAGCATCACATATTGAAACACGTGGAGACAAGGGTTAGAAACATATTGAGTCCCCCCCCCCCCCCCCACACACACACACGCGCACACTATTATTAATGCTCTGCACGAAATAGAATATTTAAATCAGGAAATTGATAAAAACAAAAGAGATATCATTTTGTCTCTGTGTTGTTGTGGCACGTGTTAAGAATTAAACTTCAGAATGAGAAAAGAGGGAAAGAAAACAAAGGAAAGAGAAAACAAAGTAAGACAACAAATAAACAGCAGGGATAAAATAAGGATGAGACCATCAAGTAAGCTTGTGTTTTAACAATGAAACAGAGCTGGAAATGAAGAAAAGACACAACCGAGAAAGTTTTCGTTATTAACATAGAAACAGAACGGGAAAAGATGGGGAGAGAGAACAATGAAACAGAGCTGGAAATGAAGGAAAGACACAAACAAGAAAGTCTGCGTTTTTAACAAAGAAGCATAATAGGAAAAACCAATACAAGGAAATCCGTGTTGTTCTTTTCTTGACTCATAAGTTTTCTTTCAATTAAAATTCCGATTATACCTTAACTTAAACATATTTATTATATAACATCTAATCGAAGTTTGTTTCCACAAATGGGCGAGGAGTTTTATAAAGGAAAAAAAAATCAGAAAGTTATCCCTTTGGAAATAGGTACCCAGGGCTGAATATCTGGCAGCAAATTATAAGCAAAACGATTATTACTTTATTATTTTTTTAAAAATTCAATGGTTGTCAAGTAGGTTGTACATAATGAATGTTCCATCTCATGATTGGCAATATATAGAAGGCTGAGTCAATATATTTTCAAAAGTTACCAAAATCAAACGATTTTCTATCCTGCGCGCCAGACGCTTCTTTCTCAGTCATTTTGTAATTTCTGTCTCTCTAGGCTGTCTTTCTAGGCTGCGGCCTTTTTCAGCTCAATGTGTTTCTGGCAGCAAACAATGAAACCTTCAACCTGCAATGACCAATGTCTGCAGGAAATCACGTGTTCTACGTACACAGTAGGAGCCCTGTAGTCTTGTACCCTGTAACCTTATCTCATATTCCACATGTGATCAGGGGACACGTGGCTCTGATGCTCTGAACCATATACAGTGGAACCCCGCCTTGCGACCACCCCGCAATTGCGACCATCCCCACAATTACGACTACATTTCTTGGTCCCAAATATACGATCAAGGTAACTTAAGAGTTTCACAAATACGACCACCCCAAAATTACGACCACTATGGTCAGTCCCCAAGGTGGTCGTAATTGTGAGGTTCCACTGTACCTATGTCATTCCTCTTGTTTGAGGTTCCTGTGGTTTCTGTATGTTTGAGGAGCAGTACCTGAGTTTCCTGCACTTTCGATATAGGCCAGATTCACTGGCGAGGTTTCAAATTAAACCTGGCTTAAAGAAAAAAAGGAGATGACCTTTAACACTATAAATGTATAAATTTTTTATGCTAAAATGCACGTTTTTATCCACATGCATTTCTGAAATTATGCTCAATCTTTTCCGTGCACACTTACAAAAACATTTTCTGTATTGATTTGTTTTATACTAACATGAGTAATTAAACGGTTCTTCTAATCTGGGAGTTAAGGGTTTAAAGCTTGTTACAGGTGCTCTTTTTATTATGTGACACGGGCGTAACTCCTGTCGTGACACACTCGCCGGGCCGTTTGTTACATTCTATGTTTAATCCGTACTGGTTGAACTCTCATTGCTGGCCTTGGCTTTCACGCCTAGTCATGGGTCACGTGATGACCCTAGTGTGTGGGGATACACACGGCTGTTTTTCTAGAGAATTCCTGAAATGCGTGTTTACTGTGTTGTGCAAGATCTTATAGACTGTTTGAGAAGTGGAAAATTCTCGACTTGGGGTGTGAAGGTATAAAAAGGGGCTGTGTTTTAGAACGGGAGGGCAGAGAACAGCAGAGCAGATTCCAGCGGACGCAGAAGCGTGTGTCAGTTTCAAGGACCTTATCCGACGAATGCGGCAATTATAGATTTTCGAAGACTTTCTCCTGGATTTTATGCATTTGGACTTCAGTTTACTTTCTGGATTGTTGCAAGAACTTTGCACTGGACTGTCATTGTCCGAGAGTATACATTTAAAGAACTTATCGTGGTGACGGTGTTGGTATCAAGGTACTGTGCACATTATTTTCTGTGTGATTGTATTGACTTGATGCTATACCGCTGTTTTACTGTATAATTGTATTGAATTAGAGTATTGTATTGTGAGGGTTGATTAGAGAATAAATTATAGTTATTTGTTAACAAAGAAACCACTGACTTCTTTATTCATTCCCCTAGACATTTCACGCAGCCTAGTGTTACAGAATCTGATTTTTTATGTCTCCGTTACAGAATTTGTGTTCATCACGCATACGTGATCTGTTTATATTAGCTATCAAAAGCAGGGGCAAGCCACTGTGATGACAGGTTAAGAACATTTGAGTTTATTCAGCAGACCTCAATCAGAGTGTATTCATCAGGCCCGGACCAGACAATGAATCCTGAAAGCTAGTCCAGAAAGCTAGCCCATCGGACAGACCGCATATATCTAAGACCTTTTTTTTGTTGAAATCAGCACGCTTCCACCAGCGAATTCCAAAAAGACGGGCGTTGTCAAGAGCAAGATTTGAAGAAAGAAAAGCAAACGAACTGTTGCGGCACTTAGAAGTTTGTGTCCTTGGTGAAAAAAGGACATCACTTGCATTGGTCCTATACAATACCACCAGCAAGATTATTTGTCTACAACTGAATCAGAGTCAACATAATATCATTGATGCTTATTGTAACACTGCATGGTAACAACTTATATATATATATATATATATATATATATATATATATATATATATATATATACTTCATGTTGCATTTAAAATTGGAGTTAGGGTGGCCAAAAGAGTTTTCCGGATGGAATGTAAGACATCAACTGTTTTAACAAGTCTCTACAAATACTAAAGAGGACACCATACAATATTTCCTTTTCTGTATCGTACTTTGCGGGATTGTGCCCCCTATAATAGAAGACAACCTGCCGAAATATCAGAGTGAGAGAAGTTAAACCTGTCACATCGAAATTCACACTGAAAATATCAATGAAAAATGCCATCACATAATTTTATATAAATCTTAAAACTCATATTAAGACAACTATCGTCTGAGATTTATTATTATTGCCTTGGATTATTATGTCTTTAAACAAAGCCCTATAAATGGTTTACTTTACTTTTTGAGCTGGCAACTGATCAGTTCGAGAGTTTGCGGGTACCAATGAGAACAAACTCGTCAAAATATATACATAAAAACAAGCCTTGCCATAATCAATTTTCGGTCAAAAAGCCCCTCGAAATGAGTTGCAGAAAAGTTCAGATTTTATCATTAGTCACCAATCTGAATGATAAAGCGTTTATTTTTCAAATGTTCAATAAGCATTGAAAAGTGTATCCACGCCGGGTGCACGACCCAGGTAATATGTAGAAAATTTCGCTAGAGTCTCGTAAAATAAGAGTTCTTTGATGAAACTTTCACAGGAAATACCATCCCCGTGATTACGGCATCCATTTTCCTGTCAAGACATATACCCAAGGTATCAGTTGCCGCTACACAGGAATGCAAAACTGGTGTTCTTTGAAAAAAAGAACTTACTTCTTTTTCTCGACAGGTAGACTATATATATTTCTCGGAAACTGTCACCCGCTGCTTGGACTTGTTAACGACATACACCCCGCCGCCATCCCCGGCACTTCCTGTCCCATGTGCCAACGTTTTTCAAAGCACCGGATGCTGAAGTCTGTTCATGTGTCAAATAAGTTTGATATACCCACCCGTTAGCACAAACCACTGAGAAGTTTACAAGACATTACATGCATGCAAATTACACCGTGTGCCAATTCACCCAATTCACCCAAATGTGAATGATTTATTGCTTGTAGAGAGCCATATGGAATGCTAATGTATATCCTCTGTTCTCTTTTATAATACTAATCAGACCCAGTCTATTACAAGCCACACTTAATTGTAACCAGTCTTATCACATTGTTATAAAACTGTGTGTTTGTCTGCTTTGTATAGGTGCAGACATTCCAGCCTTGTGTATTTAAAAAATATATATCAGTTACTAGAAAAATAGCAATATTTACCAGTATGACAAAAACAACAATGCCTATCTAATTCAGAACCAAATGTTATACACGACCTTCATATCAACATAATGACATATGTTACAGTGCTCTGTATAGCAAACTTTAAACTGATTATTATTCACATACGCATGCAAATGCATGTGGTATTACCAAGAGAATCGGAGACCCATCAGGAGAAGAGAACGTCAGTGTTGATTTGATGAATGGTAAGGCTGATTAATTATTGTTAAACCAATGTACATCATATAAATACTTTGATCTTGCACTGAAATGTTAACCTTTACAAAATAAATGAGGATCACATTTATTCCAGACCAGAAATGACCAGCGTCTAACTGACTGATGTACCTGCCGTGGAGTGCTCGACCCCGCCGCCCTGCGTTTCACACCTGTTCGCTTTCATAGACGTGACAATCACATTTGAGGGAAGTGAAGCTGAGACCCGAGGCCGCCATGTCATCTCAGTAATGACAGGTTGCAGACAACAGTCAGGAGATCAAACTGCAGTAATCTTGCTATAACAGCCTGACAATTCGTCAGGACGATTGGTTTTGGGTGACGGGGAACACCTTACTGATGTCAATGGACAGCTCTACCGGCATTTTGTCTGTTAGTCTCGACTAAATTTGACTTCTTCATTCTTGAAACAAGTATTCATTTTCCGAGGTATATAATATGCGTGAACAAAATAAATTTGAGCGACCTAAATTTTCGCTGAAAATGTAACTCGAAGTTTTTTTTTCATGATTATCATTTCTCTCCTTTTTATGATATGTAACAAATACGGTAAAAAAAAAAAAAAAAATTGCCGCGCTATCTCAAACTGACTACACTTATTTTATACCACAGACTATAGACTTGATTGATTGGATCTCAATCCTTCAACTTGCCATTCTCTTGGTAAACCGGTTACCTATTGACCAGTTGCTCACAACAAGCTGCCTCGTTTGAATGGATTTGTAACCAACAAAAGTAGGTGTTTCTAACTACACGGATGCATGTTTACCAGATAATAAGAAATGGTCAGGTGATGGCGAATAAAGATATCTAATATAAAAAATTCTTATAAAACAGTACCAAAAAATTACTGAAGAACTTATCATGAAGAAAAATTTAAATATTTAAGATAAACACAATTGTAAGCCAAAGGGGTGTAGGGGATACGCGCTGGCCCTCTAGTGTATGCAACTATATGCATGGTCAGAAGGCTACATGACGTTTGATAACCGTACGTGAGATAAACCATTGACTGAGTTTAGGAAGAATTAAGTTGAGTAAACAACACATTTTTGTGTTAACTGTTAAGGGAAACATTCTTCGGCTATTTGTGAACATAATTAATGCGCAAGGCAGGTACCTGGCGTCGACGGAAATTACTCTATGCTGAACGTTTCCAAAATGTTGTAAATAATACAGCGTCAGTTCCCAGGACAATTTAATGTCCCCCTGCATTTAGCCGACATTTACAGAAAAATGGCGAAGTATCAGCACTTATTACTGCTCTAGAAATGCTATAATATCATTGCTATTCAGCTATGCCCCGAATCTTTCTTGCTGTATATCTGTAGTGAAAGTAACGTTAGTTTATCCCTCATATGTTTTAATGATGCAGTTAGCATATCACTTCAATATACGTTAGCACCCATGTTTTAATGTTTGTTTGTTTTATTTTCCACATGTAGTCATTCTGATTGTTCAATTAAAAGTTAAGATTCTTCTTATATACTAAAATCAATAACAAGTCGAGAAAATGCAACGTTACTGTCAATGTGGTGGCCTAAAGTAAAATAATCTTGGATTTTACGCGCCTTGCACAGTATTTCATAGGCTACATTCATCTTATAAATTTCCACGTATCTACTGCCTCCTTGCTATAGCATGGATTGCTGGAGTTACCCTACCAGGCACTCGACACAGGAAGTAGAAAGTTAAGACTAGTTTTTCACACTGTGCTTCCACGTTTTAAATTAGCCAAATATATGGGCATTGCAGCATACAACCATTTCATAAGAGGTTTATTAGGAGTTGTGTTAACACGAAACATGACACGTGTTATATAACTGAATGATCGTCGATAGAGACCGATGTCTCATTTTTGCACTTTGATTATGAAATTCTGTAACCTAAAAGTCATAGATGAAAGTTTTAAAAAATTGCTTGCAGAGGCAAATATATATATACATATATATATGAATATAGTGAAGCCTTTTAAAAAGACCGATTAATCAGACCAATTTTGGCATGGACAGACGACTTTGATAAGGGCTGCGATTTGAAATGGTGAGCTGTACCAAGGAGGGCCGCAAATTATACTCAGTGTACAACCCGTAACGTGACGTCATAATTTGTACCACACCCACACAGGGCATCATGGTTAGAATATGAATTAATATCCAATCCCAATGTAAACTACACAGTATGTATGTATATTTACATATATTATTAAGTTTATATTTCATCAGTCTCTGATGTTTTGATTTTATGTTATAAGTTCATGAAATATTATCCTTGGCTTGTTAGTTCACTCTGTGAACTTATGCCATGGCGCAGCGTCCGCCGTCCACTGTCCACTGTCAACTGTCCACCGTCCACCGTCTGTTACCAAATATCTCAACAGCCACAGCAGCTACCTTCATGAAACTTTGCAGAATTGATGATCATGGGATGGACATGCAAAAATAAGCTTTTGGTGGCGCCACCTATGTTGACCTACTTTCTGCGGGACGAAATGGTCTTTTCCATTTCTTCCAAGATAAGTCATAAAGTATTAATATTTTGGCCTTCATATCATAGTCAACAGTTCCTTAGAAGAAGGGGAATAATTTGTGTGTAAATTCAGTCAGGTCATTTTTAAGATGGCGTCTCTACGGAACTTCAAATCGTGTCGATCGCAAAATATGACAACTTGGTGTGTTTCCATACAGGATGTATTGTCTGTTACTAAATATCTAAGGAACTGCTGCAGCCTCCAGTTTCAAATTTCACAGGAATATTGACCATATGACTGCTCAATGATTTTGACCTCCAGGTGGCGCCACCTGTGTTGACCTACTTTCTGCGGGATGAAATGGTCTTTTCCACTTCTTCCGAAATAAAGTCATAAAGTATTAATATTTTGGCCTTCATATCATAGTCAGCAGTTCATTAGAGTAAGGGGAATAATTTGAGTATTAATTCAATCAAGTTTTTTTCAAGATGGCGTCTCTACAGAACTTCAAATTCTGTCGATTACAAAATATGACAACTTGATGTGTTTCCATACAGGATTTATTGTCTGTTACCAAATATCTTAGGAACTGCTCCAGCCTTCAGTTTCAAATTTCACAGGAATATTGATCATGTGACTGCTAAATGATTTTGACCTCCAGGTGGCGCCATCTTTGTTGACTTAATTTCTGCGGGACAAAATGGTCTTTTCCACTTCTTAGTAGATAAGTCACAAAGTATTAATATTTTGGCCTTCATATCATAGTTAACAGTTCCTTAGAGGAAGGGAAATAATTTGAGTATAAATTCAGTCAAGTAATTCTCAAGATGGCGTGTCTACGGAACTTCAAATTTTGTCGATCGTAAAATTTAACAACTTGATGTGTTTCCATACATGATGTATTGTCTGTTACCAAATATCTAAGGAACTGCTGCAGCCTTCAGTTTCAAATTTCACAGGAATATTGATCATGTGACTGCTAAATGATTTTGACCTCCAGGTGGCGCCATCTTTGTTGACCTACTTTCTGCGGGACAAAATGGTCTTTTCCACTTCTTAGTAGATAAGTCATTAAGTATTTATATTTTGGCCGTCATATCATAGTCAACAGTTCCTTAGAGGAAGGGAAATAATTTGAGTATAAATTCAGTCAAGTCATTCTCAAGATGGCGTCTCTCTACGGAACTTCAAATTTTGACGATCGTAAAATTTAACAACTTGATGTGTTTCCATACATGATGTATTGTCTGTTACCCAATAACTAAGGAACTGCTGCAGCCTTCAGTTTCAAATTTCACAGGAATGTTGATCATGTGACTGCTTAATAATTTTGACCTGCAGGTGGCGCTACCTGTGTTTAGCTACTTTCAAAAGGCTGTAATGGTCTTTTCCGCTTTTATCCATAATATGTCATTGAGTATTTATTTGTTATAATCTGCCAAAACAGAGTCTCCTCTGAGACTTTTTGACTGATCTTTCTGAAACATTTTTTTTAGCTCAGCTGACTATAAGTCATCTGAGCTATAGTGGTGGTCCATTGTCCGTCGTCCGTCCGTCTGTCTTGCCGTCCGTCTGTCCGGATGTTCGTCCGTAAGACTGGCACGTTTTGACACCATTGGACCTACGAATCTGAAATTCGCCATACAGATAGATGTCCCCAAAATCTCCTACCATGCCGAAAATTGGGTCAATAGGACTTCGTTCCTTTGAGATTTAAGAAAAAACCTCAATTTTTTATTAGAAATATATTTTCACACTTCAGGACTGCTTAATATAAAAACCACTCATCTGGTTTTCTTCATATTTACCATAAATATTCCTCTATATAGTTCCTATGTACATGCCTGAAATTAAGTCAGTATTATTTAATTTAAAAAAGTTATGGGCCCAAACATAATGGACTTTGTAAAAAAATCAGGAAAGATATTTGGTCACTTAAGACCAAAAGTGTTAAAGGTAGGGACTTTTTTTCAGTAATACAACTTTAATTAATCAAAATTTAATTGTATACCAAAAATTAGATCAAAATCTGTTAAATATTTTTAAATATTGGCAAAAATAGAAAATTGGTACCTTAAATTTTGCCCAAGTTTGACCATGGCACGTTTTTTTCCTGTAAGTACTGTGGATTTAATTTTCACAGCATGTTTTTGTTAGCATTTTGTCTGTTAACACCAAAAATTTGAAACCAGTTGATCAAAAACTGTAGATTTTATTCAAGTTTTTAAGCACCATGTCACATCAAGTTTACATCAAGCTAGTGTTATGCAGTTTGCTAGAGCTCAGCTCCCCAGCTTCAGCTCTAAGTTCCTTAAATTTAGCATACAGTTAGATGTCTCCAAAATTCCCTACCATGCTAAGAATTTGATCACTAGGATTTAATTCCTTCGAAATATTAATGACAAACTTCATTTTCCCATTAAAAACCGATTGTTCCACTGTAAGAATGCCTAATATCAAAACCACTGATCTGACTTTGATATATATAGTATACATATTTTTCTATACATTCGCTATGCACATGCCAGAAATGATGTCAGTATTGCGTAATTGTTTTAAGTTATGGGCCCAAACATAATGCACTTTTTAAAAAATCAAGAAATATATTTACTCCCTTAACAAGAGGATTGCTGAAGCTAGAGATTTTTTTTGTCAGGGATGTAACATTATTTAATCAAGATTCAATTGAATACCAAAAATTAGTTCTGAATTTTTCAAATTTTATAAGTTATTAGTATAAATATATAATTAGTACCTTAAATTTTGCCCAACTTTGACCATGGCACGTTTGTTTCCTGAGAGCACTGTTGATATAATTTTCATAATATGCACACATAAGGATATCATCTTCGTAGTTTAGAAAGCTGAAAGAAATTGGCCAAATATTGTAGCTTTTATTAATGTTTTTTATGAGACCATGTCAGACCCAGGCTTAATCCAGTCCCTCTTTAGTCACCTGTATGTTAACCTTGTTGACCTTTCATCAGATTATGCATGCTTGAGCGAAGCATACACTGGGGCAGCCAGGCAGCTAATGCCCAGCCACAGTTGATCCAGGTGTCCAACCCAACTCATCTAGTAGTTTTTTTTTAAAACAACATAACAATAAACAATAAATTAATAATTTTGTATTGTTTTTTTTTACAACAAATTAAAGAAAAATTTATAGAAAAGGAATTTGTTAGTTGATGAGTAACAGAAAATTAACTTGCAGTTACTGATGATGTAAGAATCTTGTATGGATGGATAGAATGTCAATGTCAATGTTATTCCAAATAACACCATGCAGTCACCTATGGTATTTTTCAGTGAAATTTTAATGATAAAATAATAAATCATATTATTCATTACTAATCATTATGGATCATATGAAGGAAATTAATGATAGACAAAGATGCAGTTGATAATATTAATCTAGATTCCTACTGTGTCTTGTATGTAGATTGATGTGAAAGTAGTCCAAAGTGAATAAATTACATTTTTTTAAACATAAATAAAAGCCATAAAACCAGGTACTTATGATCATTATTTAAATTTGTGAATTTTGTATATTCTGGATTCTCAACATCATTGTTTGGCTAAAACTGAATAAATACTAGACATGGTGCGAATGCTTTGCAAATGTATTTGAATACGAATATGAGTATGTACTGCATTAAAAATTAAATTATTATTAAATTATTGCATAAGAATGGGAATTCAGGTAAAAATGAAAGTATTTGAATACCAGTACAGATACTTTCAAAATGTATTCATGAATGCATTCATGAATATATATTCTATAATATTATTTCAATAATCATTTTAGTTATATTTTATTTTAAAAAATCATATGATTTTCTTATTATTTTTTAATAAAAATTATATTGGCACAATATTTGTTATTAAATTTTAATAAATAGTTAAACTCTTTTATTATATGTGCTGCTTATAAGTTATATGGCCAAGTCAAAATCTGTGTGACAATAGCACTACATTTGTTAATTAAAAAAATGAAATCAATCCTCTTCCCTGTCTCCAAAGATACTATCAAAATCATGCATAAGCTAAACACCAACAACTCATAATAAAGCTTATATTTATTACAACACAAAACAAGCATGTGCCTCTTTCCCAAATCATATTTTTATCATATATAACAGCTGAGCGCCGTGACCCATGGGTCCCTTGTTTTTAATCACCTGCCAAAATATACAGTATTTCACAGAGTGAACATTAGACCCCTGGGTCTCTTGTGTTCTTTAATTCTTCCATTCAAGTTCATCCATGATGATTTATATAGATTATTTTTATTCTTACTTTTCATATTTACCATTGTGATCACCTGCTAGACTCCTTTTTCCAATTTCTTGCTTTTTAAATTGACAGTCAGTCAACAGCCTATCATCATTATTGTTGCTTTTTGGAATAGATTCCTTGGGACTTCTGCCTCAAACTACATTCGAAGCGTATAGTAAATTTAAATGAACAAATGGTATGTTCTAGCCAAAACAACCAACAGGGGTTTTTGTGTATTATCATATCTGTATGTATTTAATGTCTTTAAGAAAAACAAGGTGGTTTATATTTGGATAGATGTTATGAATATATTGTTTTTTTTTAGGTAAACAAGGTAAAACAATACATGGACTAGCGTGTGCAGTATTATATTTTCCAGGTAAACATTAAAACGGTAATGCCAGAGACTCATTTAACTGGGTTCGTATATCAATGTTATTTTATTGAAATCTCACGGGCTTAACTTATATAATATATATAAAATGTTACCTTTATATATAAAAGAGGTATGCTCTGAAGCTACTTATAAATTAGGTTCTCTCAAAAGATATGATTTGCTTTTTTCTTGCCTGCAGCTAGACTTCCTTAATATACCCTCCTCGTGAGCGGGCAGTTATCAGTTAGTCTTACGTCAAGATAATACCCACAAGACGGCATGTAACATGGCATTTTAAACCCCATACGTCACCTGGCTAGACATATGGTCGGGGTTTTGATTGGTTTTATTGTGACTGGGCTCTGTAGTTCACGGCATTAAAGCTGATCTAATTCAATATATAGGATTTATTCGTGAAGTACCTTAATTACAACGCACCAAGCCGGCCCCCAGCATGGAACACAATCTATACTGCTATAAAGGTCCTGCAGGCGTTGCAACCTACAGTAAACAAGAGTATATATTCAATTATTTATAAATAAACCTTAAGCTAAGTTTTCTTTAAAAATTTAATTATTGTTTCCATTAGATTAGTCTGATTTTATAATTTCCATTCGGACAAAGGATATGAAATTTAATTATCGCGTTTAAATCCGTATGGATATTAACCTTTCGCGTGTTCTGTGTACACATGAAAACAGACGGAATTCAAAATTTCTATTTTAGAATTTCCAAAACTTGGGAATTTATTGTTATGTTGCATTTTAATTTTAGTTACACAATTTTAATTCGAGCCAGTTATTCAACCCACAGTGCAAACTAATAAATGACAAAAAATTATGGTACTTTAAAAATGTCTAGAAATTTCATGTGAGCATTCTTTTCCCAGATTGCCAAGCTTCCTGAGTAGCATAGATCGACTACGCCACCTGGTGAGAACTAATGTAAACAGCCATATGTAAAGCCTCTTGCAAGCTTGCTCATGTCCGGTTTCAAAAGAAAGGCTGCTCAGTGGCGGATCCAGAAACCGAAACATCTCTCAGTTTATCTATCTTTTCCCATTTATTCGTGATTAATTTTCTTTTTGTCATATTTCTATTCCCTAGCAATTAGATTATCATATTATCCACAGTTTATTACCTTCCAATTTATTTCTTGAGGAAATTAATTAACAGCTTTGTAATTTACTTCTTATTAAAATAGCATTTAAATATTCCTAAAACAAGGGAAGGATTATTTTTGTTGTTACACTGTTCTGGGTAAAATAAACTAGAATAGACTAAAAAATGCATTCGCCTGTAAGTGAGGCACGGCCTTCCCTTCAGCCTAATGAGTAGCGCCATATCGGCCCTCTGACATTATGGCTAACTGAGTCGTGTTTGTCACGGCTGCCTAATGAGCTCAGCCTGGGTTTGGATCATCCGTGAAAATTTCCCTACTCCTCGGCTGATACACGATCTCTACTCTGCTGGGTCCGGTACCCTGTCTAGACCATAGAAGCAGGTAAAAAGTTTGACAAACGACTTGAACATGTTAACAATTTTTTTTAAAAGATTATATTTTGCAAGTTATAAACATAGATTCGGATTTCAACATTGACATCAACATGTTACTTTCCACTAATTTTTAAGAAGTAAAAATATTAAAGGGGGCCACACGCTAATATACCCCCATCCTATAAAGAAGGGCATATGGCAAAATTTTAAAATATATATTTCTGATTATGCTTGTAGGACCTTGGTGCAAGCGCTTGTTACTGCACGATTATATTACAACAAAGCATTACTACTTTGTATATCACAAGTTCTCAAAGTGGTCTCCATCCAGTACAAAACTGTGATGCCCGCCTTATATCCCGTACACGCGTGCGCGAGCACATTACTAGAGTATTATATGAATTACACTGTACAGATCAAGTTATAAGATCTTAATGTATATTGATATAACAGGAAATCGTTAATAGATCTAAATTGAAAAAAAAATTCATGCACATTTCAAATCTTAATGCCTAAAAATTATAATTTTGATAGCATGTACCCAAAATAAGACATATAAATATGTTTGGGTTTACCAACATTTTTACATGATGCATATATATATATATGTATTCGTATTCGGCCCATTTATGTTGAAATACATGTTTTCTGTCAAATACCGGGAATATTATTAAAATATTATAAAACCTGAATCAAATCAAACGTCGTCAGAAAACCAAATGTTGTCATATAATAACATGTGGAGTGTATTCCTTGCTCTATAAACAATATGTTTTTTTTTTTAGTCTGACCTGTGGTCGTGCAATTATATACTTTTACTTATGTCAGGTTACTCCAAGAGTTTTACTCTCACATATGCAAATCTGTTCACATCACACACACATACATAAGTAATTTTACTTACATGCGTATATATACTCACAGATGTAAATGTGTTCATGTGAATGGGGCTTTAGCGATAAACTTCAGAGGTATCAACCACTTAAAACACTCCGTTCACAACATCACCGCCTGTTGACTGCAAGAAATGTCACTTACGAGGACAACATTTTCAGAAGATATGCAGCGTTTCTGTTGAACAAATTCAAAAAGATATTAAATGTGCTGAAACTATTAATATTTTTTAAAACAGAATGAAATCACATATTTTTAAATTAGCATATAAATTGTGATTTGACTCTTTCGTTATATGTTACAATTTTAATATTGTATTTTTTATATTGCCATTGTTGTAAGTGAACATGGGACGGACTTTTATATATCATTTTTAATCATTTTTAATATGCTACTGTCTTAGTGTTAAGCACCTTAGAGCAATTATTTGGATAAGGCGATATATAAATAATGCATAATAATAATAATAATTAGAGATTAGTAGTGAAAGAACAGAAGATTAACATATTTTATGTGTCATGTGCCTCAAAATGTCCTCTATACATTGCATTTTCAGAAAATAAGATTTTAAAAATTGAAAATATTAATATTTATAAATTAACATAAAATATCTAATTTAAATATGAAAACAATATCAGAATTAGAATTATAGACATTGGTTCTATTTTATATAAATATCGTGAATTTTTACACGCTAAAGTAAAGTGATCAAAGAAGACAAAGAACCTCGTAAGAAGATAATGCTTTCAGTGACTTTTTATTAGACTAAGTGATAATTTAATTATGCAATTCGGAATAACTGGTGTTACATGGACATTATTCCCAGGTCAGTTCTTTTGTTTATATATATATATATATATATATATATATATATATATATATATAAATATATATATATATATATATATATATATATAGATATATATATATATATATATATATATATATATATATATATATATATATATATATGCTCATTATAACGTTTGCATGGTATTAAAAAGCGTATTTTAACCATTTACAGAAAGGCCGTGCAACCATGCGTTAACCTAGAGCGGGGGGGGGGGGGATGTGTCGTAATATGGCAGTTTCGGTGCAGCAGCTTGTAATGCAGACAGAATGATTTCCAACATTTCATGTTTAAAGACTGCATTTCTCATGACTGGAATGACATCACACAAGCTCGGATGCTGTCGTGTCCATGTTCTTTATGGGAACAGTGTGCCATTTAAATCAGTTGGGGTATCTAGTCAGAGTATTTCAAACTGCCACTACTTCTGCCAACCTCATTCTTAATAAGGCAGGTTTAACCCCTGTAGTATGATATTGCCGGTAGCTAGGAAACGATTAACACTAGGCGGTCTGTCCTCGCTGATTGTTAATTAAAACATGTTTCGCTAGGACATTGGAGACGGGACCCTAGACGTTATATACAGACATATCCAGTACGGCTCTCCTTCAAGGTAATATATGGCTGCAATGTCAAAAGCAGGTGCACCTTGGGCAATACCGAAAGAGACAAGACATAAAGATGCCATGATTACAAAGGAACCCCCCCCCCCCCCACACACACACCTTGGGCAATACCGAAAGAGACAAGAAATAAAGATGCCATGATTACAAAGGACCCCCCCCCCCCCCCCCCCCCATTTTTCAGTTTTTACTGACTATCTGAATGGGGAGAGATTTTAATTTGTTATTCTTATTTGAAAGAAAAGAAAACCTTCCAGGAAATATTTATCTTAAACTGCAGTTTTGTACTCATACAGAAGTGCCAGAGTACTGTACCAAGGCAATTTGTTAAATTGTTTATTAAAGCAGTTGATGCTGCTGTCGGGCATTAAATCCTTGGTATTAACATCGCAAAACATTAACATGTAGACCAATAAAGCAATGAGACTTGTATCTAAAAAACAGTTTAATAATGATGGAGTATTTTGCCACACTAAAATAATACCGTTATAAAGACGAAAATAAGGTGAGAGCGGAAGAATTGGTTTTCTTTACCGGTCGGAATACAGTATACGTTGGATTTTGCCAGAGTGCCAAGAAAATACCGTTCTTTGCTTCAGTTATAGACATTTTTGAAATCATCAACACAAAATTAAGTCCATTTTCCATACATTTAAGAGAAATTGTGCCATAGCAGAAATTTATCCATTAGCTAAATGACCAGGTAAGGGCCTGGTCTTAATTTGCAACAAAAATTGATTCACGAATCCGTAGAACAATAACTTTTTCTTTGGCCATATGTAAGATTAAAATGATGCCAGATATGCTACCATGTGATTAGGGACTGAATAAAAACGCTTCTGTACCAAAGAAATTGTTAGTTACGAAGTACATCTGTTCCGACAAAGATACATAAAGAGTCTAATGGCTCATCAAGCCGGAGCTTATCCCGGTTTCTGCTGCGTGGTGCGACTTAAGGAGTTAATCTCCTCCTGGATGGGACGCTGGTCCATCGTAGATTACCTTCCAAGTATTTGCTGGTACCCATTTCTACTGCTGGGTGTATAGGCACACTTGCGGCTGGGATCTTGCTTGAGGGTCTTGGCACGGTGGGGGTCTGACCGGGATTCCAACGACCTCTCGATCATGAGCCCGGTACCTTAACATTTCACCACCGCCCCAGCAAAGATATATAGTAAATGTACATCTAAAATATCTACTACCTGGTTAAAAACGTGGCATTTTAATAAAGTGATGTGTTTTTCAATATCGAGAAGTGACACTTTTCCTCTGCGTGAGAGTGATTTCCAATCAAAGTTTATTCAGTTACAGATTACCTGGTTTACTTTGTGTATATTTATGCGGGTCCTTAGAGATCACATTTTTTCTTAGGAAGGAAACATTGCATTAAAACATCACGATACAATGGCGATTTTTTTTTGCCTGTAGACGACTATATATTGACCGTCGTCTGTCTGTAAGACCCTGGACGCCGGGCCAGCTGTCTGACTAGTGTCATCAGGCTGAAATCCACACGACTTTCAAGTCTCGTGTCATGATACAAGACATCCGACGCTCCTTTCATATGTGCCTCTTGAGAGTTGTATGTCACCTTTATTGCCACACGTTTGATGAAAAAAAGGGAACAGCACTATTAGCATTTGTACCTAAACCTAGGAGGTTATGTTTTAACTCAAATTGTTTGTTTGCCTAATGAATTGTATGTCCCCCCAGGAGAGTCATGTTGTTTTCAGCGCCATTGTCTGTCGTCAGTCGTCGTCGTCGTCTCTAGGAAATCTTGTGAACGCGATAACTTTTGTAGGGCTGTGTTACGTGGGCGCATCAGCCGGTGTCGCCACCATACGGACATAAGAGACGATAGTCTTTACGGTAATTTTTATATTGTTTAATTTAGTATCCAGTTATGGCGATCTAGTAAAGATTGTTCATCAATGCTTGCTCTTCTTGGATTACTGTGCCTAGTCGGCTTGGGCTACCCTCACGCAACACGCTTCATATTTACCTCCACAATTTTAAACACTCACTGTCCCTACCAAAAATCTGGGAGGAGTTCGAATCCCGGTGACCTTGATCTGCCGAAATGTTAATTTTTGTAAACTCCATAACGTTTAGAGAATTTCCTATTTTGTCCTCGAATTTGGTACACAAATTGTTCCTACAAAGTTCTTGGGCAAGTTAGAATACCGGTGGCCTTGACCAGGATCTTCCAGGTCAAATTAGCCGAATTAAAGTTATTACCTTGTGAACGCGATTACTTTTGAAGGGCTGCAAATTTTCCGTCCTCCAAAATCTGAAGCACTCATTGTTCCTACCAAAATCTCGGACGAGTTTGAAAACCGGTGACCTTGACCTTTATCGTCAAGTTCAAAAGTGCCGAAATGTAAAATTTTTGTGAACCCCATAACATTTGGAGGGCTTCGCATTCTGTCCTCAAATTTGGTTTACAAATTGTTCCTACCAAGTTCTTTGGCGAGTTCTATAAACCGGTGAGCGCGACCAGGATCTTCAAGGTTAAATCAGCCGAATTATAATTATTGTCTTGTGAACACAATCACTTATTAAGTATTGCGGGTTTTTTCCTCGCATTCGACAGACAAATTGTTTTAACTGAGTCCTCGGAATATTTTGGATACTGTGACCTTAACCTTGAACTTCAAGGTCAAATTAATGCAATTCTAATATTATTGTGACCCTGACATTTTTGGCAGTACTTAAGATTTTTTCTTCAAATTTGACACACCAGGTCTTTCCGCCAAAATATCAGAGGAGTTCAAAAACGGTAACCTTGATCTTCAAAGTCAAATCTGCCGAAATCTAGAATCATCGTTTTAAGATATATTTTACTCGTAATTATTTTCCGGATGCCCCATAGGGGGTAGACATATATCTGATTTAGAAACAGAAAAGCCATTCTAGTTTTTATTGCTTGCCGAAATCGTCAGTTGGGTCTATGTCTGTGTGTTTGTCACGACTCTACAGGCTACAATGTTGCAGCAACAGCCTTGAAACTTACAAGGATGATGGAAAGCTCATAGTCCCTCTTGTTTTTGGTCAATATAGATCAAAGGTCATGGTCAAGGTCATCGAAAAACGACATCTTATTTTAGTCATAACTTCATCAATAGTAGTCTTACCTTCACAAACTTAGGCTCAATTTCTTCCTATTGGTCTTCTCCATATTCTGGTATAGTTGACTGGTCTTAGTCTTGTGTCACCTTGTCAGTATGTCTTACACATAAAATTTGGTCTAAGTCTTGTGTCACCTTGTCAGTATGTCTGTCTGTTGTCAGTTGTCCTTAATTTTGCCTGCTTGCTGGTTCATGCGTCTTACATATAGCATTCTACAGGCCACAGTTTTGCAGGAATCCTTTTGATACTGGTACATTTTATGTCTTACACAAATATCTCAAAAGTAATTTTTCATTTTCGTGATATGGCCGCCAGGGGGCGATGCACTCGAATCTATACAAGATATCTTTTTTTGTCATATCTCCAAAACTTGAGACCTTAATTACATAAACTTTAGTTTATTTTCTTCCTCTGGGTCTTCTTCATAACCTTGCTAAGTCATAAGTTTGTCTGTTTGTTTGTCAGTTGTCCACAATTTCGCCTGCTTGTAAGTTTTTGCGCTCAACATATAGCATTCTACAGGCAATAGTTTTGCAGGAATCACACATATCGTTTATCGGAACGATTTTTGGCAGCCGTTTGAGTATTATTGAATAGGTCAAAATTCACAAAATATTTCAAAAACTTATTTTGCTCATAACTATAACAATTCTGCCTTCTTGCTGGTTCCTTGGTCTTACATATAGCATTCTACAGTTTTGCAGAAATCACTCTATAACTTACACATTACATTTATTACAACGATTTCCGGGAGCTGTATGTGTATTTCTTAATACGTCGATTTCAAGGTCAAGGTCATCAAAATACTTCAATATATTATTTCCTTCATAACTTTGTCAATATTGGTCCTATCTTTACAAACTATGGCTCATTTCCTTCCTCTTCTTCATTTCTCATTCATTTGACTGTATCCATGTCATTTCAGGCAAGCGCTAAACCTCTGGTCGTCTAGTCGGTTTCAGTTGGCATCTGTGGTATCGAGTCTATTATAGGGCCTTGCACTTAAATTGTAACAAGTTTTATACGATTGAAAGCACTGGCACTAGACACAATGTACTAACCGGGTGGGCGATGTAATAAGCTTAAATGGACGCCTCCCCTATTTCTCATCAGGCGGAGTGGTGTATTTGCGCGTATTTAGCGCCAACACAAACATTGTCAAGTGTCTGTGGCTAAAAGGCATGCAAGATATTTATCAAGATTATTTTCTGAATGTGTCTTAAATTCAAAAGAATTCATGTATATATCTGCAGCATTACAACAACCCTCATAATAAAATACCTGTTCTGTTTTTTTCTTGTGGTGCTGTTCAGAAAGCATTAACCAGAACGAGACATAGAAATAGTGACGCTGACATTATTTCACTGTTTTTTTATCTTTTCCTAATAGTTTCATGATGAAAAACATTAAATGGTGAGAACATATAGAGCTTCAGGCTTATCTGGTAAAAGCAGGAATGTTTGTGTGTTAGTTTTATGTAAAACAGGTTACATCAACATATAATACGATTATTGACAATCAGGAGAGCTAGTATCATCCGATCCACCAGTCAGTTCTCGCACGCCACTTTGATTTCAAGTGACGAGGCACTGGTATCAGATCTATTATTGGCGGGGATATATATATATATATATATATACAGTAAAACATATAAAAAATACGACCATCAATGGGACTTCGATAACATGCATGTCGCATTTTCGGGATGGTCATCTAAGCGAGGTCACATGTAAGAGCAAACATGATACGGGACGGTGAACAACTGGTCGTTATTGTTAGGTGGTGGCTAATATAACACCAAATAAATTCATATATATATATATATATATATATATATATATATATAAATATGTATAAATACTGTGTTTACTAATAAAGAAGAGGAAGATAAAAGTACAGTTAACATTAAAACAACAGCTTCTGGAGACAGGATACTGAAGTTTAGATGGAAATATTAATAAATTTCTTTGATAAGTTTTAGCAAATATTCGAAATATAATCATTGGCTCTTCGAGACAAAGTTTTATCAGGTTATCTTGTTTTTTGGGTTTTACCGATGTAACTCTTTATAACTTCTCTAGTTTTCCTTTGATATGTACCTCCTTTATTTATTTCATTGTGATAGAAATGTCCTTTCAGATTGTGGTTGTTTAAATCGTGTCTTAGTTTCCGCTACACATCAAAATACACGGGGTATTTAGTTAACCCATTTCTTATGCATATAATGTCTATAGGCCATAATACTTCTAATTTCTCTATTTATATGGCTTTACATTCAAGTCTTACATGTCTAAGACAATTTTCTTTAGTAGAAATGTCCCTGCTTTGGACACTTGAGGCCTCGGTTAAAGTTGTTCTTTGGTTCATTCACCTAATACCATTTCCCTCGTCCTACCAGAGGTAAACGAAGGGGCAGCTCTTAGCCTTGAGGCCTTGTCTGTTATAAACAGGAAGAACATTCGACTGGCTGCTTGTGCCCACATTCTTTGGCAACGTGTCCATGCTGTCCATAAATTCCAACAGCGTGGACCATTGTTTAAAGGTATTCGTTTATTGTCTCCTGAACATTCAAGTGAATTGATTGGTTCTGATTACGGTACGGTTTGAGGTTTCATTGTTCGAACCTGACTACCATAGTTTTTTTTCTCTTGAGTCTTAGTGACGGCTGTGAGCGTCTAAGTATCACCAGGGCCGGATCTAGCTATGACAAAATGACATTCAGGCCTTTTTCATAATAAACTGATAGAGCACTACGAGTCATGATACGAGTTGTAATTGTGTACCCATTCTACGGGTAGGATCAAAATGTTTGCGTGGTTAACCTGGCGGTACCGCAGTTTTTGCTGTCAAGCCGTCACGCAGAGACAAAATGTTCGAGAAAACCAGCCTCCTTATTAACAGCTTGGGCACGAATGCTCGTAAGTCAACCGTGAGTGTAATGTTTATTATTTTCCGAAACAGAAAAATATATTTTTCCCAAACGACAAGCAGAGGAAAAGAAAACGTACTGTAAGAAATGGCGTGTACATCAGCTTATACTCAAATTGATCCGAACCCCATTGCATGTTCTGCCACCTCAACGTCTTCAGTTAATCAAAAGTCGAAGTTTGGTTGGCAGGCTATCGCTAGGGCGGGTCGAGGATTTAGTAAAACGAGGTGTCCAACCATGGAGGAATAATAATGACAAAACCTAAAGAGAGTCCCCAGGTCCGGAAAGTCCAGTCCGCAAAAATTGGTTTGAAACCGAATAGATTGTGGCTGCTGAGAATGGGGCTTCTGAATTCACTGGTCTTCTAAAAAAAGTATCGATCAGTGAGATTGAGGTAGGGAGCTGAGGACCATGGCTGGAAGATGGTCGTCCCCAGGACTGTTTTACAACCATTTGATTGCTTACAACAGGGGCTAAGGCGACGTTTTCATATATTTAACAATTGCGCCGCACACGTTTGATATTATGCGGTGGATTTGATTAATACCATTTTCACTTTACATCAAATATCAGTTACGCCTATATCTTACTTTCTCCGCTTCGCAGTTCCATCGGAAAGAGGAAGCGGTTTGAGCAATTTTCATAATTAAACTAATTAAGGGCTGGATCAAATTCGAATATGGATGACTTTGACGGGTTTTCAAGGTGACAGGGATCATTTTGCTAGATTACGCTAGGGAAATCATTGAAGATTAGTTGAGGCACAGTCACCATACCGGCATCATTAAGATACCACAAGAAGATGCCTGTAGCACATAAATCAGTTTATAACTTGAAAAGAATTTGGGGCACACTTTCTTTACTCGTACCTGATGTACCTAATTAAGGGCCAGGTCAAGTAAAAACATAAGTGACCTTGCCTTTGTTTTCACGATGACACAGGTGTTACTGTTCGTGACTGATACTACCCTCATCATTCCTTTCAAGAAGTGTTTTTGGAATCTCGCAGTTTTATTTGAAACTTTCTCTGTATTGACTTCCACGAGACACAGGGGACAATGCAGATCTCATCCACGGATCAATTTTTCTTTTAATAATGATAATAATAATAATAATACTGATAATAATAATGATAATAACAACAATAATAATAAATACAATTAAAATAATATACGGACCTTTTAACAGTTAGTTATGCTTATATTTGCGAAAAATCATAAATCAATTATACATTTTTTCTTAAAAGACTTATTTTTAGATATTTTAAGACTAATAAATATTTAAAGAGTGTCAATAACATTCTAATAGGAAGCCTCTCGTAATAAGGCAACTCGAACTTGAAAAGACAGTTTATGGAAATATGGACAGGTGGAGCCAACTGCAGGCGCGTGAACGCGCCTGATCATGGTGCTCTTTAGCTTAGTTTGTTAAAGCGCCTTTCTAGTAAACAGGAGTTCCTTGGTTCGAATCCCAATAAGTCCTCCAATTATTTCCCCCCAGCTTTAATAAATTTAGCCACACGGCAACTTAAACAAAAATATCATGAATCACGGAAGAAGAGTTTGCAGTTACCTGTTAAAACTCCTTACCAACATTCAACCAAATACGGCTTCTGGACCAGACAACATTCTGTCTGCTACCTAAAGAACTCTAAACCGAATTAGCACCATCGATTATTTTTTAACAGGCCATAGATACTGGTCTCCTACCGTCTGATTGAAAGAAAGCCCAGATTGCCCCTAAATTTAAAAAGGTTAACAGTTGTAAAGCTGAGAATTATAGACCAATTCACATACATGTGTTTGTTGCAAACTCCTAGACACATCATCTGTCACCATCAATATTCTCATATTGAGACTCACAAGATTATGAACCAGCTGCAGCATGGGATCCGGTTAAGATATTTCTGCGAGACCCAATTGATTTCAACTATATGCATGGCCTGACAACATGACGGCGTTATGACAACAGGGAACAAGTGGACATAGCGGTCCCCGATTTCTCCAAGGCATTCGATATTGTTCCACACCAGCGGCTCTTGAAGAAGCTGCACTATGGTATCAATGGTACTATTGGAAACTGGATCGCTGCATTCCTGAAGGGGCGTACCCAACAAGTGGTAGGCCTAACTGATGATAAAGCCTCATCCTGGTCCCCAGTGGAGTCTGAAGAACCCAGAGGGACCGTTCTAGGACAACTACTGTTCCTGCTGTTCATAAATGATCCACCAGAGCATGTGTCATCACAAGTCCGGTTCTTCGCAGATGATTGTCTTATGTACCGCCAAATTCCCACACAGGATGATCAGTTTGCATTGCAAACTGACCTGAAACTCTCAGTAAATTGACAAATAATAGGGGTATGTGCTTTATTCCTCCTAAGTGCAACATTCTGACTGTCGATAAACTACATACATTCTATACCATGGATGGAACAATACTATCTTGTGTCAACGAGGCTAAATACTCAGGTTTAATGATTAGTAATGACCTTCAGGGGAGTAAACACATACAGGTGATTACATCTAAAACCAACAGTGTTGCGGGCCTTATGCGTAGGAGGTGTAGGTCTTGCCACGAGTAAAGTGCCTCAGCATTGGATTCACACATGATTAAGGATATCAATATGCTGGAAATGGTTCAATCACGTGTTGCATACTTTGTTAAACAGGATTATGACCCTAGGAGCAGCGTTACAACTCTACTAATAAACTTAAAATGGGCTCCACTATAGACAAGGAGGTGAGAACTTCGGTAAGCTTTAATGCATAAGATTTTTAAACAACAGAGTTGCAATTCCGGTAGAAAAAACATATTCACTAAATCAGACTTTCGCACCCGAAGAAATCATGCTTCGAATATAATCATTTGAGATCTGTCGTTGACCAGTACGGAATCTCCTTCTTTGTACGAACTTTTCCTGAATGGAATTCTCTTGCCGAGTCTACAGTGAACTAGGCACAACCAGTGCATTCATGACACGGCTCAGGGCACTGCCATAACCGGAACCATAATACGGTACTCTGGATATTGCTGTATTTACTTTATTTACTATTACCAGTATTTACTGCATAAACATTCACCATTTTGATTACGCACTAAAACAGCTAAAATAAAAATCTCACTGAAGATTCAGGTGATACAGTTTAATTGTACATGTAGACTGATAATACATTTTTATTATTACCCATGAATAGATGACTCAGCAGACATTAATATTGGTCTGGTAAGCCTACTCAGGTCGTGACACAAGTCATACGGGGAAAAAGCACTACAACGGCCATTCATCCTATTGCATCGATATCGTTGTAAACAGCGGACGATCTGAATATTTGGGCAAGAGTGATGAATTAACATAATAACAAAATACATATAAAATCACAAAGCAAAGGGTTAATCCAACTCTATATGGTAACAAGTCGTTTCCTGTCTTCCGGACAATTTGTTTGTATGCTTGTATTCATGTGTTCGGAAATGCAACCAACATGCAGGAGGATTCACATAACAGAATATTTCTCGGATAGGGTAGCTTTTTAGCGAACCTGTGAGCTTATGCTATGGTGCGGCGTCGTCCGTCGTACGTCGTGTGTCGTGCGTCGTGCGTCGTCTGTACGTTAACCATAGCTATCTCAAAAACGGCACGAGCTAGCATCACCAAAGTATTTGCAAATAATCAGTCATCCAAAAAACTATATCGGATTTTGTTTATTTTTTTCTTTCTGCATTTTCTTAGTTTTATAGGGAAAAAGCTAAAAAAGCTTTAAAAATCTTCTTTTCAAAAACTGTCCAGCCAGATTGTTCTATATTTCACAGAAATGATCCCTGGAACAATCTCTCTCAAGTTTGTTCGAATGGTTCAAGTTCGGAGATTTTTGGCATATTAAAATTTAAATCTCCGAAACGGCTGGAGCTATCATCACCAAATTTTATGCCAATGTTGGTCACATAGGTCATACCTGAAATTGAGGTATGGGTGTCGCCACCTGCATCGGCTTTTTTGTACGGGGTCATCAGTGCCTGTATCACACTGAGGGCTACAAAAAATTTCTTCTCGGAAACCTTATGGCCAAAATGTTTAATATCGCACAGAAGTGATCCTAGGGTAGTGCTTTCTGAAGTTTGTTCAAAAAGTCTTTGTTCAGTGACTTTTGGCTAAGTTATGGGAAGCTGAATTTAGTCATATGCCATAACAGCCCATTTTAGTTAAGTGGCTACAAAGATCTTCTTCCCAAAAACCACTGCGCCAATTTCTTAATTCTCACATATTAATTATCCTCATATGTTGATAATTCAAGTTTGTTCAAGTGGTTTTGGTTCAGTGCTTTTTGGCTGTGTTATGGGAAGCTGAACTTAGCCAGTTTCCTGTATCTTCCTATATGAGTTATAAACCTGCGAAACGTTTTTCGACTGATGCCACTGAAGCCAGTTTGTTAAATATTTTACAAGAATAATCCCTACAATAATTCTTATAATAGTTGTCATTAATGGTTCCACATAAATGATTTTTGGCTGAATTATGGAGATTGAATTGAGTCATTTTACCATATATGTTTGCTGTGTGATGCTGTTACATCTAGCCTGGCACCAGTTTATCAGCATCTATTACATCATGCCACTAGACATTTAGATTTCAGGTTATCTTTGGTTAACATTGAAAAGAAAGTTTTTTTAAAAGCTTTTAAAAAAATTAGATTTATGATTAAAGTTATTCATCACACAAGGCAATGGGATATTAATGGGTATTCAGCTCCCTGTGGCTATATAAATACAACTGTACATGGATTATGAATTGTTGGTATCCCTACTTAACTTAATTGAAGAATTTGCCATCAATGAGATGGTATTTTAATTTTGCATTCAGTATGCATCTGTAATAATTTTACATGTATTCTTGATTTCTTTTTTTTTTATAAAAAGTCAGCTGTAAAGCATTTCGTATTGGGAAAATAAATTTCAAGGTTATTTCAAGTAGGGACCACTTTGTGTACAGATGGCAGCACTTGGTTTACCATTGGTAGATTGCCAGTCCCTTGATGTTGGCCATTAGCCAAAATGATGCCAGCTCTATAAATATTTTTAGCACAGTGCCTGGATTGGAAGAAGTGCAGCCAGGTATAGGTCAAGAGATCACTCAGTGCAGCTGCATTCTATTTATAGCTTTGGCAGACTGCTCACTGCATCAGATTTGGCACCAAAGTTCAGCCTGGATTTATTTATAGCTTTGGCAGACTGCCAACTGTGTCAGATTATGCAACAGGTCAAGAGTTTACTCAGTGCAGCCAGGTACAGGTCTAAAGTTCACTCAGTCTAGCCAGGTGCAGGTCAAGAGTTCATTCAGTGCAGTAGCTTGAGGCCGCAATTTGTCACAGTTCACTCGGGGGCAACTGCCTTACTCACCTAAGCCTCGTCAGCCCATTGCATCAAACTCAGGGGAAGTTTAATGTATTGGCCTGATATTTTGACCTGTCTATGCATCTTTGATGGTATTCTCATTTACAAGACAGGTGGTGCCACCTACGTTGACTTTTGCAGTGTATGCGCCTGCTTATTACTACAGAGGAATTTGATACATCAGCGTAAAATTTGGCATGTTTATACATATTGTGTAGCTTTATAGTGTACAAGACTGGTGGCGCCACCTACAACAACTTTTGCACAGTGAATGGCCCTGCTTATTTCACAGGAGGGGTTTAACATATCGGTCTGACATTGGGCATATGACCGATCAGGCTATGTTTTCAGTCGGACGCCGCTGCCGCCGCGACCGCCACTGCCGCATAGGTTCCCCAAGAACTCCTCCGTAATCACTGGGCAATTTTTTTTAATTCGGAATAATGATCGAGTCACATGTGAACTGCTGCGCCCTAATTTTTGGTTGACCTCTGACCTTTCCTCTCTGCCCAGCTTCCATTTGTGCGTTTGTTTCCAAACATAAACCCACATATCTTGGGAACCGTTTGATCGATCAGGCTAAAAATTATGTACAAATGTACCCCTTGGATAGCTTTATAACATACACTAAAAATGGTGGCGCCACCTGCAACCATTTTTGCACAGCGTCCATCTGTTCATCTGCCTTGGGATAAAATCATATCTCTGCATTGGTTGGACTTATCCACCTTCAAGCTTTCTTGATTTTATTACAGGTGGCGCCTCCTACATTCACGTTTAAGCTGCAGACATCCAAACTCATATCTCGGGAACCTTTTGACCAGTTGGGCCAAAATTTTGCATGTGTATAGATCTCCCATAGCTCTTTATCATACGCAAAAAAGGTGGCGTCACCTGCAACCATTTTTGAACAGCGTCCATTTGTTCATCTGCCTTTGGATAAAATTACTCATATCTCGGCAGTTGTTTCACTTATCCACCTGAAATTTTGCAGGTTGATACATCCTTATCAGCTTTCCTTATTTTATGACAGGTGGCGCCACCTACATTCACATTTACAATGCAGACATCCAAGCTCATATCTCAGGAACCATTTGACCGATATGGCAACAATTTTGCATGGTTATTGATCTCACATAGCTCTTTATCATACGGAAAACTGGTGGCGCCACCTGCAACCATTTTTGCACAGCGTCCGTCTGTTTGTTTGCCATGGGATAAAATCACTTATATCTCGGCAGTGGTTTGACATATCTGCCTAAAATTTTGCAGGTTTATGCATCTTGGATAGCTTTCTGGATTTTGTGGCAGGTGGCGCCACCTACATTTATGTATACGCTGCAGACATTCAGGCTTATATCTCAGGACTGGTTCGACATATCCCCCTGAAATTTTGCATGTGTATAGATCTCACATTGCATTTCATCATACGCAAAACTGGTGGCGCCACCTGCAACCATTTTTGAACAGCGTCCATTTGTTCATCTGCCTTGGGATAAAATTACTCATATCTCGGCAGTGGTGGACTTATCCACCTGAAATTTTGCAGGTTTATACATCCTTGACAGCTTTCTTCATTTTATGACAGGTGGCGCCACCTATATTCACATTTATGCTGCAGACATCCAAGCTCATATCTCAGGAACCAATTGACAGATAGGGCAAAAATTGTGCGTGTCTATAGATCTCGCATAGCTCTTTATCATACGCAAAACTGGTGGCACCACCTACAACCATTTTTGCACAGCGTCCGTCTGTTTGTTTGCCGTGGGATAAAATCACTTATATTTCGGGAGTGGTTTGGCATATCTGCCTAAATTTTGCAGGTTTATACATCTTGGATACTTTTATGGATTTTGTTGCAGGCGGCGCCACCTACATTTATGTATACGCTGCAGACATTCAGGCTTATATCTCAGGATTGGTTTTAAATATCACTTTGAAATTTTGCATGTGTGTAGACCTCAAATAGCTCTTATTCATACACAAAATTTGTGGCGCCACCTGCCACCATTTTTGCACAGCATTCTTTTGTTTGTCTGCTGTGGTATAAAATCACTCATATACAAGTAGTGGTTTGAATTATCTGCCTGAAATTTTGCATATGTATACAACTTGGACAGCTTTCTTGATTTTGTTGTAGGTGGCGCAACCTACCTACACATTTCAGCTGCAGACATCCAGGCTATTATGCAACACACCTCACTCTATTTCCCCTTGCCACTTAATCCATGGCTCACTTCTCCTGTCCCACTCTGATTTTGGTGGATACACGTAGTCGCTTGTTGACTACTCGTATTCTAGTTTTTGTGTTGTGTGCACACGTGCCAGAATTTCAGCAGTGATGTTTGTTTAATCGTTTTTTGTTCTAAGTGTCCAGCATTGAAGCATTATACCTGGTGTAATCTCTTGCACAGGTTCGCATTAGGCCTGTAGGCCTTGTAAAAAAGTAACATACTTTTTTTTCAGGAAAGACTTCTTTTTATATTGTTTACATAATTTTTTCATGAGTTGATATACTTTTGTTATAATTTTTTTCTCAAATATTCATCTTCAAGAAGTGATTTAACGCTGTTTACATGAACATATGGAGTAGGTAGACATACTCTCTCATCATTTCTTGAGATTTATTTGTGATCCTGCCGATGTTACACAAAAAAACTGGGTATAAGGAATACAGAGGGGTCACATACATATCACCACATATCTGCATATCCTACCACATGCGTTCACACCTGAAGCTTAATATGTGTTTAGAAGAAATATCAGATGATGTAAAATTGTGTAAAAAAATAAGGAAGACCCTATCCTGCCTCCTTTGGTGGCGAGGATAAAAAAAATAAAACAAGGTTTTTAGTTACATGTACAGAAAAGTGAGGAATGATGAAAGTTTGCATGGAAACGGATATTATTTCCCGTTGTTCTGTACAGATGGCAGCAGTGTATTGATCTCCCACATGCACGTCAATTGAGTATCACAAATGTTGTAGAAAATAAATTAAGTTGCCCTGAAAAACACTAGTTTAAAAAAAAATGACCCTTAATCAAGTTATTAGTGTTTTATATGGACCCATGATAAGATGGTAAGGACATTAGAATGATATATGCCAGGGTTCTATGTAGAGTTCTATGTGTATTTATGTTAATTTATTTAAAGTGGCCTATCTGACGTCTATTAACTAAAGATAATCCCTTTTAAAATAAACAAGAAAACGCTGATCCCACCTCACACAGGCTGTTTGTTTTGTATAAATCCACGTGTTTATAACATGTGGGGTACCCTCCGAAAACATCCGAACACATTCAGTAAGGACATATGGCAGGAAGCCAGGCGAACCAGAGTTTTGAGAAGGGCTTTTTGTAACCAGTAACCTTTCAACGTCCGCATATATTCAACCATCAAAATGAGGTTACATGGTTTTCCAGTCACAGAGGCGTAAGGCCAAAAATAAAAAGGTATGGTTCTCAGGCACTTTTTTCATAAATCAACGCGGGCGGGCGGTATTTTATTTTTTTTTTTTTTTTTTACCTTTTTTTTGTATGTTTCGATAAAAATGTCATATGATCAGAGAAAAGCATTAAAATAACAGGGCTTTTTGCTCAACAGAAAAAAACACTACATAACAAAGGAAATCGTATCAAAATTGTATTATTTAATCTTCTTGAAAGACGAAAATCAAAATAAAAATGTTTAATGCGGGGGGGGGGGGGGGTTAAAATTGACGCGGGCGGTGCCTGAGAGCCATATCTTTAATATTATATTTTTTGCCTGATAAGAACTTTTCCGAAAAGAAATTACATATAATTAATTAATATGTACGGAGAGTAAGCCAGAAATCACAAAGATGCTATAGAAAGGGTAGGTGTGTAGCTGGCTTTAATATACAACACTATTACCGCTGACAGGCCTTAATTCAAACAAATTAACCTCCCTCCAATGGACGACTTAGTATGCGTGACGCCTCGTGGGGAATTTATGGGTGACAATCATCAGACTTCCCCAGGGTTAATCTATTACCTAAAGCATTTGTCCTGCTTCCAGTATTGTCAATAAGATTATAAAGATTATTATTTAACTATAAAAATCAGGTTTCCTAGATAGAGGACATGCTTATAATAGAAATATATATATATCACCTTACAGAATATCATGGCCAAGCAACCGCAAAACAAAATGAACATAGACTAACATTCTATGCATATTTTTTTTAATTTAGCTCATAACATCCCGATCAATGCTAATCCGATTCATATACCTCAGATGAGGCTTCATTCTATAAAACTAGAAACACCCGGAGACCGCATACCTCCGCCAATATTCTAGATCAGAAGTTCATCAGATCGCCCGTAAACATTCTGGGTCATCATGATGAATATGGTAAATAGTACATCAGCGTAGGAAATATAAGATTCTAAGCTGATAGGTTCATCGACTCGATGCTTGCACCATAGGTCAGCTCTGCCCATCAGAACAACCTCGGCTCCAATAAGGTAACCCTATACATGGTAAACTTTCTTCCTGTTTGCAAATTTTCCCTTTTGAGTAAAGATGCTTACAGATAAATTATCTACTAACAATGGCGAAAACATATTACTTTATAGCCGAGGTAATATCTAATTACATACATATGGATATATTGAGACTGTATGTGGTAGTATAGGGTATGGCAGGAGGTAATCCATCGTTAAATGTTAAAAGAAAATGAAAAATCCCTCTGAACCGAGTATATTTTAATTATAAAGATGAGATTTCCCAGATACAGGACAGGCGTTATATATCACCTTAAAGAATATCCTAGCCAAGCACCCGCACAACAAGATGAACATAGAACACTATTCTATGCATGTTTTATAGGAATGTCCGATCATGACATCACGATCAACAATGACAGGAGCACTACTCTAAAGGCCTCCCTGTATATGCATTTCAAACCATCTTTAACCTCTGTGCTAGCATATATAGATTCACATGCCCCATATTCTTGGTCACAGAATCAAGGATCAAGATGAAATCCTTGTATGTATGTAAATAAGCGCAGGCAATATAAGATCCCAGATGATAGATTCATCGACTCGATGGTTGCATCACATGTCAGCTGTGCCTATCAGAACATCGTCGGCGCCAATAAGGTTACCCTATACAGGGTAAACTCTCTTACTGTTCGCAAATTTTCTCTTCTGAGTAAAGTTACTTACAGATAACAAATCAAATAACTACGGAGAAATTGATTACTTCATGGCGGAGTTAAAGGAATAGTGGACTAGGTATGAAATAAATGGATAAATTGCAATTGCGATTTTATGTGGTAGCGTGTGGCAGAAAGTAATCCATCGTTAAATGTTAAAACAACATGAATCATAAATTAAGAATTAAAAAATCCCTCTCACTGGAGTATACTTGTATGGAGTGATCAAGCAGAGGACTTTCAACTAGCGTTACATTATGATTAATTGTACCCGAACCATGATAGATGTTGTTTTCATTTAAATATAGTTACAACAGCAATTATGAGTGGCAATAAGGGTAGGTGCTTCAGAATGGCGCCTAACATAATTTAACGTATATATACCCATTTTAATAACGCTAGTGACGCTTAATGTGAACACACGAATCAGTAAGCATTTATATTTGACAGTTAGGCTAACCCAACTGATGCTGGTAATGTCAGAGACCGAAATGACTTTATACAGGCCCTTCAACGGCCCCACGCATATGCACAGTGTGATCAGGAAATTAGTACACTTTACTCTGGGCAGATGGCGCACGAGGATATGGCACTACTCGTAACATCTAAAAAATCCAAATCAAGGCACTGGTCTGATAACGTTAATTTAAATGAACATGTTCGCTATCGTCTATCGAAAAAACATTGAAGTGACCATTGGGTCTTGGACCTCGGCTTACAAGATAGATCTCTGTTGTAATGGACAAGAATTTATAAGAGTCACATTTTTAGGTGGTACACCGGATGTCATACAACGGATACAGCTCTCTAAGATCAGCATGCAAAACGAAATAAAGGCAATCATCCATGCATGAATTGATAAACGGATGCTATTGCATGAATTTTTACTCAAATGGATCAATTAATCATATTCTGAGAGAACTCTTCGGCCCATTCTTGTTCAAACTTGTAAGATGAAATAAATACACGTATGCCTGAGTAAAGTTTAAGTATTTGAATGTAATAGAGAAAACCAGACAAGATTTATTAGCTAATAGTTTGACTGTTATGTGTCAGTATCAAAATAATCATGGAATATGGAAAAATGAAAGATATTCGAGCTGGCGCCAACAGTCCATTATAATCTTTAAATATCCAATAACAATATACAAGGACAATTTCAAGAAATCCATGCACAAATAATTAAGAAACCGAGGCATTTTTACTCCGAGTATCTTATTTTATTCATATTTTACTCAAAAAGCACTGACAACAGTGGAATTTCTCATTTGAAATTCACGTTCAAAATTGCCAAACTTATAAGAGAAAACCACACCAATGAACCCACACCAAATTCTGATCGATTCTTCAATGGTCTATTTCCAAAGTAACTGAAATGTTCATGAAATATCGATCTTGACTGAGTGAATTATGTTGTGCACAAAACACACACACAAGCACACACAAACGGGCATGAACGCACACTGTCCTGGCGGAGGCAATTATCGAAACAAAATATAACGTCTTATTTTAATATTTATACTTGAATATTTCTAAATGACGGCATACAGACGAAATGAGACACCAGCATATTGAGTTATGGAATTCCTGAGTAAATGATATAAGATGCATATGAAACATTCTGAAAGGAATGCGTGTGAGTAGCATATTGCGTATATCATGGAGTGTGTAAAATTAATCTTTAATTAACCAATGTGTTCATCATGTTAGGTTTGCCGAGACAAGTAGGTGTCGTGAGGTGCCGATGACACATTGAACTTGCGAAAGTGACATTCGCCAATCGTCAACGCCCATCAATTTAACCCAGCTTCTCCTAGAAACAATTTAGGACGTATTAAAACTAGTTAGATGTGATCCAGTACATCTCTTATTTTAGGAAGTTAGTGGGTGAGAGTCTAGGTTATTCTATAAGGAAAAAAAGAAACGTGTCAAACCAGTAACAATGGTAACAACGGCTAAACAATGTATGGCTGGTCACAAGAACTACTTCACAAGGTTTGTATTCAGATAATCAATAGCAAACTAACATTGATCGCAAATCTAAATATAATTTGAAAATATAATTTGTAGTGTATTTGGACCCGTGTCTTAAGGGACTTTTGCACCGACTCAACAGAACAAACACATGGTGTAAAACTGTTAACCGGAACCACAGCATGAATCTCCTTTAGTATTTATTAAAAGACAAATGAATTTACATCCCGGACGAGCCCCTATTAACTTGTCGCGGTGGTACAGTAACCCGTATCAACCTAATATCAAAGGTTTATTTCCATTTTCAATGTGCAAAGTGCACTCTTTACATTTTAGAATACGTTCACCTCAAAGGTTTAATAACATAGTTGGCCTGAAGCCGAAATTAAGTCCACTGAGCATATTTAATCAGGTCTCCATGACAATAAAGTAACTTATCTCCATAAAAGAAAGTATATAGAAATAATTAGATGTGGGTGAAGAAGTCACAATACACTGGGTCTTCTAAAGGCACCACTGGCATCGTACACATGCATGGAGTGAGGAAAGTATAAATATAGGTCTTTGAAATATGTCAGACAAGAATTCTTTCCAGGTAAATTACATGAATAGAGATTTTTTTTTATGCTGATGATTCAATGAAATATTTACCAATTGGTTAGCATGCGTATATGTCGAGCAGTTCTTGAATTGCAACAAATTTTCATGTTGAAGTTTGACAATTGAGACAAGTAGTGCCGGCCGTCCCACGATGCCTCACTTGAATAGCTTTGTTTTTAATTGAAACGACCTCTGGCAGAAGGCTGAATCAAAATAGCCACGTTTTCCTCTCTTTTCATAGGTCGACAGCATTGTTCAACAGATGATGAGTATATCTGAGGACAAAACAACAAAAACTTATTTTTTACTTGAATTTAGTAATTGATTATCTTACTGATAGACAGATATGAACTGAAGTAGGCATATTCTCTTTCTGTGTCTAAGGCTCTTTTCACACCGGGCCTACGTAGAGTTGCGCATTTCGGCGTATCGAAACTGCGTATTCATGAAAAGAATGTTGCTACGCGCAAGATCGGCGTAGTCCCTGCGTAGCAACCCCCCCCCCCCCCCCCCGCTCTTAAATCTTATGCATAAAGAGGGGTTTTTGGGAGGTCGAGACACCTCCCCCCCCCCCCCCCCCCCCTTCTTAACCAACGACCTTTTTCAGACAATTTTGATGCATGACGGCCGCATGACCCCTCCCTGCAAAAAATCGTGGATTCGCGCCTGGAAGTTATGCTTAGGCTGGCGTACGATGACGTATTTCGTCGGAGTGGCGGAGGGCAGCGTACTCTAAAGCCCGTGTCAGAGACCGAATAACAATCCAAACACTATTTTTTAGAAATTTTTAAGCACCTATCACACCGGGAAAGCGAATGCAAAGCGGATCAATGGCATAAATCTGTTTTTCTGTCGCTTTCGATGCGCCAGTTTCGGAATTGATTCGCGGTCTTCCGTTTTCAATTAGCCAAAGACAAAAACGAACCAATACCAACACGGGTAAATGAAAAGTGACACAATAACGAAATGACTGAATGAATACCGAAACCATACTGCAGTAAAGATGGGGGAAATCCTCGTCGGAATAATTTCGGGCGATTTGGCGAATGAAAACCGAAGTCAGCGAATCGGTTCGCTGCACTACGCAACTCTACGTAGACCCGGTATGAAAGGGGCTTTAGATGCAACAAGGTAAGCGTAAATGCGGATGCATTTCTAGCCTCGGGTGATGATCATATCCTATCAGATCCAATGTATTGGAAAGACACGCCCTCACAAGCCTCTGCCTTAAAACCATGTTCAATCAGCGCGGCATAAATGATGAAATTAGACGAGGAATATCGAGTGACCCATTGTCCGACAGCTATCGTAAGAGGCTGTGGCAGATTTCTATACGAGGCGTGTATGGTTTCCGTTAAACTAATGAAGCCCCACCATTAACAGGTGTCATTCAAGGGCCCCGAGCATTGTTCTTGGTTTTATCCGGGATCGGATGACCACAGACCTCCCCGTAGGGCTCTTGGCTCATGCTGCAGCCACCGGTTGCTCCTGAGGTTAACGATATAGGTTGAAATACCTGTAGTTTTGCCAGCCCTCTTTATGGCTATACCGGAATTCCCAGATGAACGCATTTGTTAGTTTAAAAAAAATGAAATGTTTCAATATAGTTCTTGTCCTACTAGCAATCTATTGTTATACAATGAAGACTACATATAATGGCAGAGGACTAAAGGTGAAATAAGCTGTTTTATAACCAAGCTTTAATAATCTCCTAGAAATGCATGGGAACTATATATTCCAGTATATTATTTGGGATGGAAGATAAGAGGTTTTGAAGAGCAATGCCCAATTGTCTGTGATGATCCAGTTATACTCTAGCCCGATTTAATTGGACTCAATATTATTAGGCCATGCTATATATTGTGTCCGATAGCTGTACAGTGAGAGTTTCAACAATATAAGCCTCAGACTATACACCACCCAATGCCCTTTTAACCAGTGTCAACAGGTGTTAATTACCCCGTGCCAGCGCGTCCCTCTTCAGAGCTGGGCCCGTTGCAACAGAATTTTAGCTGTCAATCACTAGAGTCAGTGAGGCTATCAGTGAGGTCATCAAGTTCGCCTATTGGACTGTTCTTCACTGTCCCTACTAAACTCGCTGACATACCTCTGGTAAAAAGGTCAGTAAATGTTTAAAAATGATGATCCAAGTTTAATTTAAGTTGCTATCGAAACCATGAAACACATACTTATTGGCGTAAAAATGGTGTAATCCTGTGTCTTGTTGTTAGGCAGTAAACAGGCCGGCAAAGAAGATGCAACGGATCAGTTGCATCTTCTGTGGCTTGTATTGTAGAAACTCTTACTCTCAATATATATGGCAAGGCCTTATAATATTGAGTCCGATTAAATCGGGCTAGTTATACTCACTCTTGAACTCTGGAGAAAAAATGATAGAGAACTATGCTTATTTGCGTCTTGTGAGAGAATGTGTTTGTACAATGCAAATGAAATAAATATATTTTGATTATATAATGTTAGGGCCAAATATGCTGGCTTCCTCTGCTCCAATATGACAGATTCTCGTAGGAGGAGCTAGGTGTTACAGTAATCCCATTATAAGAGGCGATCATCCTTTCAGTATAATTACTTCCCTAGGTGGCTGTCAGGATCCTATTTAATGTAACCGTTAGTGTATACACCCTGGTGCTAATGATGTACGTTTAGGACACCTAATATACAGGTTAAAAATAGCATCCCCAGGTATAATTATATTTACGAATTAGTGACGGATTCAGATGGGAAGGGGTCTGGAACCCATTTTGCGCCCCCGCAGCCCTTATTTGTTATGTTTAAAACCAATTTTGCGGCCTTGTCCGAACGCACCAACCCACCTTCCGGACCAGAAGATCTTTTAAGGATATCCGTTTAGTCTTCCTGTGGGACTGGATTTTTCCCATTTCAAAATCCCGGATCCATCTATGACAATGAATCATCTGAGAAACTCGCAAAACGCGAAAGATCAGGCGTTATTTAATTACCTGGCGGACTATGGTGCAGCTTATGAATGCCACATCTGAACAGTAATGGGGCTGTCCCACTTAGGCGACTCTACAGGCGACTACAGGCGACCAGGCTGTCGCCTCAAGGTCGCCGAAAAACAGGCGACAGGACCTCTGCTGTGACAATAGTCTACGACAATTTAAGCTACAAATGGCTGGCGACTGTCTGACGACAAGCTGCCGACAACCCGCGACACAGTCGCCGCGACAAAGGACAATCACCCACGACAACCTACGACCACATCTGCGACAACCTACGACCAGACTGGCGACAACCTACGACACCAACTAGCTATATTTTGTTTGTAGGTTTTCATTAAAAAACGTTAGTGTAGTCGCTCAAGAGCCGCATCTGGAAGAAACTCTGCTTAATAAAACATTTCACATATCTAAAAATTAGCATTCTAAGGAATGCAGGCTTCCGCAGTGTGAGGCACCTATAGTGGAATGCTAACAAGTGTTAGGATTTAACCGGCTTTTGTGTGGCTCAGGGGTAAAGCGCAGGACTCAAATCCATGAGATCGTGAGATCGAAACTAAACCTACGCTCCCGAGGAAGCGGAAATCTTACGCTTCTAAAGAAGCAACTGATTTTCACGCTGCCAGCTTTGACCGTTTATGATATATTTAGACACCAGATGGCGGTTCGTTGTCCGCTGAACAAAACGTGCGTATGATGTGAAAAGCAGCCAACCAGATGCCAATAAACAAACACGCGACAGGCCTCCTGACTCCGCCCATAGCTGCGCTTCAAGTGCCGTTTGAAGACAAGTTTACGTTCGTCATTTAAGTGCTCCCTCTGCATTCTCGCATCATCGACCGATTCGATTCTGACAGTATGACTGTGTTAGCGTAGGCATGTGTCTGGTGTCTGCAGAACTGAAACCAGCCAGCGAGGTGTGCACTCAGCCTTTGTTGTTTCGTTTCGTTTGAATTACGGCTCACCGACCGGGCATCCTATGTGCCCAAGGCCCTAAGTAAACCACGTCTGCGGCAATTCTCTCTGAGCCTATGGCCTGTTCATACGGTTACCGGGGCGATGAGCTGTCACTCAAAACGAAATGAACATAATTGGCTTCGTGTTTTCCTCGCTTGGCCGTGTCTTCCAGCACAAGGTCTCATCTGGTTGGACAAAAATACAGTGCCCCCCTCTGATGTAGCAATTCAGGATACGAGGTCATAACAAACAGCCCAACCGAGGCGGTGAGATTTTTCACAGTCGGCCCCCAGCCAGGGTGAGCGCTCTGCATGTTTAAAGGGAAGACTGTGCCCCGCAGCCGTGTATCACTCACATACGAGTGCGTCTTTTGGGGTTCCTCGGTGTTATGACCCAGCAATGGGGCTGATTACACACACAGGATCCGTTGGTGCGGAAGACACCCGGCCTGGGTGACACCTGGATAAAATTTTTTTTTAAATGATAGGAAGCGAGTGTTACCACCCTGTAAAGTAGTCCCAAACCGAAATTGAATTAGATTAGTCAGCATTACAAAGTGGAGGCGGTTGCCTCCACAAAAAAGTGTTGGCATTCACTTATTCGGTCCATATTCCCAGGTTCATTTGTGCATAAGTGACTATACATTTGTGAATATTCTTTGATGAATATGGATCATGTGCCGAATCCAAACCAAAATCTTATCGATGGTTGATTGGCTCATTTCCGAAATGCCCTGAATATTTCGTGAGATTCCTTTCATGACTGTGTGAGTTATATTGTGAATAAACACAAACACGCACACAAACACGTACATTCCCTTCCTTTTTCCGGCGTACTCCTGTTATTGAGTTAAAAAAATCTTGATTTGAACTACCTGATGTGGGATACTTTTTTATTATTTTCATACCCTGGCTTTTAAGAAACTGGGAGGTAAATGACTTTCAGATAGAAAAATAGATATGCATAGATAACTAAAATGGCTTTTCTCCATAGACTGCCAGTGCAACTCTAATTGCCACCTCCTTTTAGTTGTGAAGTGTGTGTGTTGGTATACGCGTTTGAAATTGTGCGTCCATTGTGTGCAGCACTGTTTCCTCATGTGGAGTACCTGGAGGTACGCTAAAAATTTGAAAATAGATTTTAGGGACTCTCGTACTTTGGAGATTAATTTCAACGCTTCATCTTCCGGTTTAGTACTCAACAACAGGAGGCAAAACGCTACAGGCAAAAAGTACGCCATATAAGTATTTTCGTACGTCTCCTGGATGAATGAATATAAAACATGATGGTGTGTGTGTGTGTGTTAGAGAGCGATACTGTATAGACAAATGGAAGTGTTCACTCGATGAACAAGCTGTTCGAGCTTCAAATATGAAAAACGCAATAATTAGATGCTATAGAACATTTTTTTATAAGTTTCTGAGAGTCCGGAAGTTTGCTTTCAAATTTCAGAAACCTCTATGGATTCAGTTTAAATAAACTGTGGAAGGGATACTTGATCATGCATAGAACATCGACGTAATGTCTGAATAACTGTTCTGAATTTAGATTTCTTTTATTTTTCTAAGTCCACTACATTAAAAACACAATCAAAAGGCCGAATAACAACACCATTCATTGCTCTTATCTCCCTCCAGTTTAATTAACACCCTCGCGGTCATAGCCTCTACATCAATTATAAAAATAATAGCATACTTTTATTGAACAGCACAAAAGACATCAACCGCACGTGGAATTAATGACAACAGAGAAAATCGGACCTAGTGTCCCTCTGGCACCAAAATACATCATGATGCTTATGTAACGACAAAGCGGTCAACAGTAGAGTGTTCTGTGACATTTAAGATGTTAACAGTAGCGAAGAAAAAGATTGAATAGTTATCTGGAACAGCACAATGGAACACAAGATTTAATAAAAACGGTATTACGTCCAGGGGCGTAGCCAGGATTGAGGGAGGGGAGGAGGCCATGATCAGTGGCGGATCCAGAAAATGGAGAAGGGGGGGGGGGGCAGGGGCGCTAATATGTAATAGTATTTATGAAAACTAAGTGTTTTATATATATATATATATATATGTGTGTGTGTGTGTGTGTATATATATTATTATACGTTATATATTTTAGTGTGTGAAAATATTTTTTTTTATTTTCAATTATAAAACATGGTTTTATCAAGGTAAATTACAGGTGCCAAGGGAGGGTATGGGAGGGGGTATCCCCCTTCAATATTGGGAATTTTTGTTTAATAAGCAATATAAAGAGAACATTTTGAGGCAACTTTCACCCCAAAAAATATGAGGATTTTCTGTTCCTGAAAAACTGTTCTCCTAACTCTTTGAGTGATGTAGTCATACTGTAAAGAGGTTCAATATTTAATTTTTTATATTTCTTCAAAATAATGATATAAAATTTCAATCGTTTTCAACTTAAAGTCAATGGCGCAAAGGCGCATTTACGTTTATAACTTGTAAAATTTTATCTTTTTAATGAAATGCTCGGAGTAAAATAACTGATATGATGAAGTCTTATGTTAAACTTTGCATTTTACTGGAGCCCGTGGTCTCGACAGCACACAGGACTCCTAGGTGCACAGATGGCGAGCACCGGTATCACTAGAGTAGCCGTGAGATTGTTCACAGTCGACCCCAACCAGGCCCTGGTGCTCTGCAGTTGTTTTGCAACTGTTCATAAATATCATCATCCTCAACTAATGAATTTGAAATTAATAAACTGCAGATTAGTGCACTACAATCTAATTGTTTATAATAGATGAATAAAATGAAAAATGAAAATTAACCACGAAAATTGGGAAATTAGATAAAATAAGAGATATTGCAGCTCGACGGGGGGCCGCGCGCCGAAGGCGCCCACTCTTGATCCGCCACTCAGAGCTAAGCAGTTTAATGCATATATATATATATATATATATATATATATATATATATATATATATTTATATATTATAAGACTAAGTGAAATTCAAAAAGAACGGCGAGGTACTGGATGCGGGGGGGGGGGGGCATGGCCCCCTGCGGCCCCCTTGGCTACGCCCCTGACGTCATATTAACATTTACATTAACCTGGTCACACGTTGCAAGGTTTGTACGAGTGGTTTCGAGTATGTTGTTGAGAAATAGGAGAGAATTAACAAAATAATAAAAATAAGGGTAGTAATAATTTCACGGGGCTCCGATGACATATGTACCATTGGACAAAAAAATGAAAACTATAGGCCCCTTTACACAGGGCTGCTTCCATTGTGCCACCTTAGAGAAAATCCTGTTTCTGTGTAACTGCTCCATACCTGTTTCAGCGATACTTGTGCCTCCCTTGAACCTCCCAAAAAGCAGCATTAGGGCATTTTCATGCCTGCCTTCCCTCTGCTTCCCCCTTGCCACCAGCGCCACCACTCTGCCTTCACTCTACAAGGATGAAATGCCCGTGCCTCACGGCGACCATGGCGTCCATGGCGATGTCTGAAACTCCTGTGTACGACCTTTGAACGACCTAGGCAAATATTCTGCCTTCTTTAAGCCTCCTACGGCGACCTGGTAAATTTTGTGGTCGCACACAGGAGGCACAAATGTCGCTATTCTGTGTAAATGCCCCTTAAGTTTTTTTTTTATTTTGAAAAAAAATCTCGGAAAGTAGTTTGCATGAGCAGTTCATACAATCGTACGGAAATACTTTCTTATGTACCAAATATAGTCTTGCCCAGTGTTTCCATTATGAGATGAAAATACACCTGGCTCTTCAACACCTAAGATGAGTTTCATTCATCCGTATAGTAAGACAGAATGAAGAAGTGATTAATCTCTTAGGCACCGCGAATCAATTTCGACCCCCTGCATAAAAAAATTGTGATTCTGATTTTCAGGAAATATTTACCGCTTGTGAGCTCGAAAATAAAGAAAAAATGGAAATTTCGATACAATTTGCTTTTGTTATGATGTACTTATATATCTGTTCAGCAAAACAAACAGCTTATTATCAAAAAAGTTGTCCATTGCGATTTGATGTTATATTTATATACTAAAACCAAATATCTCTTAATTCCTACATCATTTTGCTGTGATTTACTTGCTCGTGTTCAAATGAACGTGTTTACGTTCTGATTCCAATTGAAGCTTACAAAACAACATTTTCTCAGTGAATCTAAGGCAGCTCTGTCTGCTATTAATATAAGTGGTTTCTTTACAGCTCACAGGAAGGAAGTTAAAATTAACATAGAGGCGTACTGTTAGAATGGAATGACACATAAATAATAGAAACCCCTTCTTTTTTCCCGCCTAAAAGAATTCTGACAAAGAGATCTTTCTCAAAATATGTTTTTTTACCGGTAGCAGCCGAATTATTTAATGCCTTTCATTAACTTGTAATAATACTGGTTAAGATTTCAGAATTTAAAACGTAAACCTTATTTTAAGCCTGGTATCAGTACAGACTGGAACCTGTGAAAGTACATGCATTTTCGTTTAGGTACACATAACATTGAAATTCGTTTCTTTAATACAAAAGGTGTTTTCCGTCTCAAATTAACTAAACATTTCCTGTAATTTTCACCAGCGCGTCTGACAAATATATTGTAGGTGGAAAATACACTCGTAATGTCTACAATTGCCTCATTTAATGGCCGTGTTAAAAAAATCTGTAAGATTTTAAAATTTACAATTGTAAATTTAAAATTTTAAAATAAAATCAAATTTTTCTAAATTAAATATTCAGATAAGAAAACGCAGATAATTTTTAAGAACCACGAAGACATTGAGAGTATTTTGTAGCACCAAATTATTCGATTTTATTTCTTCCTTAGAGAGAATGTTATGACAGTTATACTAACAGAAGAATGTTATGAGAAATTTAAACAAACGGTGACGTGGGAGAGTTTGAATAACCTACCAGTAGACCCGAATGCAACCCTCAAGAGTTAAAACAGGATGAGATGTCTTTAAATCATTATGATTGTCTTATTTCCCAAAGATTTATAAGATTTATATTTAGATTCTAGCAGTTTAAAGGAATAGGAGAAGCCAACACAGATTAAACAAAACATTTATAACACATCCCATTAAGCAGAAAAAGAGAAAAAAAAGTGTTATCCAAAAATGATTGACAAGTGCTGCGCATGCATGAGTGGCTTGCTATTGCATGGTGTAATTACTCAGCAAAATGGACCAAAATTTGGTTAAATGTAACTTTTCTATTACCAGATGAATGACGCCATGGGTTTAGGGTAGGAGGTTCAAAGTTCTAAATAAATCTCTATTCATCTGTTTTGAAAGATATATTTCGTAATATTTAATATTATTGATTGAAAAGCGGTGTTCGTCCCTTCGTGCCAGTGTGCTGTGATCTGTGTACACAGTGTTAACAATGAACCTGTGACAATGATCCCCAATTATTCAAGCTTACAAAACAACATATGCACGGGATTCAAAGGGATCGGTGTGCTGTTACTTAATGTTGATTCTTTACTGTTTCCACAATTCTAAAATAAAAGTGAATTGTTGGAATTGAATGAGACAAGTTAAAGGAACCCTTCATTTTGCTGCTTGTGGGGAAAAAGATCTCGTACAAAGAGAAATTTATTAAAAAAAGCGTTGGTCCAAAGTAACAGGAGATATTGACAAATCAGTGAAATAAATCCCTTTTATTCATTTCAATAATATTGGCTCAGTTATCATTAATCCCCCTCCCCAAGATAACCAGGATTCAGAGACGACGGGAACCTGTGAGGATACATACAATGTGGATGCATGCAGCATGGATATATTCTGTTCCACCATCATGTGTCCATCTGTTTTTATTTAGAAAACAAACATTTCTTCAAATTATATATTTTTCAATCATATCCCATTAAGCTGTACATGGAAGCGACACCATAAATTGACAATCAAGAATGTTTTAATAAGCTCCGGTTAATTTTCAACAATATAATACACTTTCCAAAGATCTGACAGATCAGATGTGTCCAAGCGCGAGATGCCATCTCAGTTTTAGCTGGCCATACTTTTTAGAGTATTTAAATAACATCATTCAATCATCAGCTGTCAACTGAGGTTTTTGTATGTGACAAATGACTTTGACCGCCTTTAGTGGGTTTGATATGAAAAATGTTGAGTCTTTTAATATATTTTAAAATAATTATGTTTCTTAAACATTGTGTTGGTAGGTACAAGTGTTTAATTCCCTGGCGAACATTAGTACCATTAATCTTTCACCCAATATTGCCATTTTCTCCCTTGAAATGTGATTAATGAAAAAAAAAGTTCCTAGGTAATGGCTTGGACTATAGATACATGCATACCACGCCGTCTGATGCACGCATAATTTTATTCAGATTATACAGACACATATATCGAAATAAAACTAATATACGGCCGTAAAACACTAGTCTAAATATTATTCTTTATTAATATGTGGTAAAATACTTATTATGCGAAATAGTGTATTAACTAGTAGTAACCAGTGGTAAACTTTGTTTTATATTAACAAGTAAGTTTGATGTTTAAAACCTGTGTCACATGTTTACGTGGCCTTTTTTTGGCATGACAATAAAAAAGCCTCTCCGTGAGCTGGATGGGCTGACTTATCATCAACCCCCACCCCACGAATTAGCTGAATTTAATTTGTCTTATTGTTATATACCTATTCTTAGATGTTAAGGATGAAAACATGAAAGAACCTGAGACTCAGTATTGTTAAAAAAATTGTTACATTTACTGAGCCTGTTAAGCTGATATATGAAATATGCAAGTAAGGTCAGTATTAAACTCGACAGGGGTCAACATGTCATGAAATTTTCGCTCGACCAAATCTAAAACATGCGCATCCTTCACTACGGTGTATGTTGGAATTTGTAATGATGGGTCCGCAGGTTTTAGATTTGGTCGAGCGCAAATTTCATGACACACTATGTATGTTGGAAATAGATCAAATGATCACTTTTTGGCCTGTAATGGGGTTATATCATACTCTCAGTTAAAGAAAACCTCGAATTAAAAGAACTTGAATAACTGACATTGGTGCAATTTGGTGCATTGGTGCAAAGAATTCTGTGAAACAAGCCATGTTAGGATTAGTGAAATTGAAATAATCATTACTCAAAACTTGTTTTACCTAGAACAGTAAAATGACAAACAAATGATTATTTGTGCCATTCCGGGTAAGATTATATGTAAAATGTGCAAAATTGGTCAGTCTTGAGATCAGCAGGTATCAAACGGTCATGCAGGTTTGTACTTTGACAAAGTTTAAAAACCAGCGACTCATAATTACTCTGTATAGTCGAAATAGATCAAATGATCAAATTATTGCCTAAAATAGGTTTAAAAATACGCTTACAAAGTTTTGGATAACACATATTCCAGAATAACTCGAAATTAACGAACTTCAAAAAATGACATAGGTGTGATGTTAAGAATTTTGTTAGAAACATACATGTTTGCGGTATTGATAGTTATAACAGCTTATATTATGAAACTCTTTAACTTAGAACTACAAAGTACATACAGAAATCGTTGCGCATACTGAGCATATTCTGATGATATGTAAAATATGTAAGATAGGTCAGTATCAAGGTCAACAGGGGTCATAAGTTCATAAACTGTTCGCCTCGACCAAAAGCTAGAAATAATCGGCCCCTTGCTTTCGGTCCCCCTCAAGTGTCCTTTAAATATTTTAGATGTTAAGAGAATAAGAGAGTGGATGGCCACGCAATGTAAAATCTAAAATGGTGGCAAATATAGGGTTTATGGCTTATAATAATGTTGTTTAAGCAGTCAGGTGTATCATGGGTTCTCTGACTGATGTTTCACATTTCAAGTTAAAAAGCGTACTTAAAACCAAAATGACTGTCAACATCGCCGCCTAGAATACGAAAAAGCGGAGTCATTATCAAAGTTTAGTCATCATACATAAACGATTTTTAGAGATGCACATATATTGGACCAACAATTTGATGGGTACTTTGATATTCTGAATGAAAAAAGCTTTGGAGTTATGGTATTTTCTATATCCCTAAAGTAGGTGACGAAATCGAAAGCTGTTGTAGTGCTATCAATAGACCGGAACAACCACTCAGTCTCAGTTTATTCAAAGTTAACATCCTCAAAATTAAAGTATAGGCATATTGCAATAAGAAAATATAGGTTTAGCCCTATTGATGTAGGGGAGGGGAACAACTTTGGTACCTCAAGTCCAATTCATATTTGTAACATATTGTTGATTATTCAAAGGTGACACCTTAATATTTATGGTATAAGACCTTTGTTATAAAGCTCAGCATGTTATTTCATTACCTTCTGTAGGAACATAATGTCAGTCATGTGAAATATTTCGGGCTATAACCAGACCACACGGCCTTGCTTGAGTATAGACCGAGGAGAGGAATCCATTTTTACTTCCGCCATTACTCATAAAGTTATTGACAAATTTTCATGAAATTTTCAGAATACCTCGGCAATAAAACAAGAAACAATTGATTACATTTTGGGGGTGTTCTCGATTCAAGATTTTTTTAAAGTAAAAAATGCTGCATATCTGACTATGCTTTATGGGGGTAATGAGCTGCTTTGGCAGAGGTCTGAACTCTCTGAGTGCAAATTTCTAGCTTCTATTGTAAAGAATTAATTGATAATTCCGCAGCAAATATAAAGTGAAATAAGAAATGCTACGTTCTATAGAAGGTCTTATCAGAGCTCATCGGTGTGAAAACCCCGATCTTGGGAAACACTTTCTGAATGACAGAAAGCTCAGATTATTTATATTGCCCACTTTCTTGGATTTAACGCAAAGGCAGGCAAATGAAGTGTCTGAGAGTTCTTAGTGATAATACCGATACATGACATCCCCCAACGTGCCAATGAACATCGTGTAATCAACCATCGGCAGAATAAATCCTCCGTTGTCAAGGCAACCGTATCCAATCATGTCTGACACAATGATCCCCTCGTATAAAAAAAAGCAGATTTTCAGTCGCCATAGCCATTTTTTTATCTTTTCTCAAAACATCACAGTTTCTTATTAAGAAGGAAGGCAAGAACTTAAAATATAATTTGAAATCTTTAGTGTGACTTTAAGGCGCAGGTTCAAAACGAGAACAACTAGATAAAACTATATTTAGGTTTTGCAAGTTAGGTCCTTTAACCTGTTGAGAATAAGCTAAGAAACTACAAAAATGACAGACAACAAATGAAAGAGGTTATCGACAAGCGACAACGTGTATCCGCCGAAATCAGAATGATACCCAGGTGAAGTGAAGCATGGATTTAGTGGTAAGAGGATATAGAGTGAAATGTGTTAAATATTAACATGGATGTGTGCCACGTAAACATTATTGTAGGTGGCGCCACCTGTCATTTTAACAAGAAAGCTATCTAAAATTTGTACACATGCTTAATTTCAGGATGATATGTCAAACCAGTCCTAAGATATAAGCATGGATGTCTGCAGCGTAAACGTGATTATAGGTGGCGCCACCTGTCCTATAAACAAGAAATCTATCCAATATTTATACAAATGCAAAATTCAGGCAGATTGGTCAAATCACAGCCGAGGTTTAAGTGATGTTTACATGACAGACAAACAGATGGACACCATGCAAAAACAGTTGCAGATGGTGCTCCCGGTTTTGTTACCTCTGTTAGATCAATGTACATGCAAAATTTCAGGCCGGCACGTCAAACCAGTTCAGAGATATTAGCATGGATGTGTTGTGTTTGGCACCACCTGTCATTTAAAGAGAAATCTATCCGAGATGTATACACATGCAAATGTTTAGGCTGATATGTCAAACCAATCCTGAGATATTAGCATGGATATCTGCACCGTAATTATAGTTGTAGGTGGCACCACCTGTCATATTAACGAGAAGTCTGTACGAGATGTATACACAAGCAAAATTTCAAGCTGATAAATCAAACCACTGCCGAGATATGAGTGATTTTATTTAGAGGCAGACAAACCGATGGATGCTGTGCAAACATTGTTGCAGGTGGCACCACCAGTTTCGTGTATGATGAAGAGCTATGTAAGATCTATACACATGGAACATTTTATACTGATATGTAAAGCCAGTCCTGAGATATTAGTATGGATATCTGCACCGTAAACATGATTGTAGGTGGCACCTTCTGTCATATACAAGAGAACGCTACCTGAGATGTATACACATGTAAAATTTCAGGCTGATAAGTCAAACCACTCCAGAGATATGTGATTTTAACCCAAATCAGCTGAACAGATGGACGCTGTGCAAGAATGGTTGCAGGTGGTCGTGTATGATATCAGGCTATCCAAGAGCTACACTCGTGCTAAATTTCAGCTCGATTGGTCAAACGAGTTCCAAGATATGTTGGTTTATGTGTGAAAACAGACGCACAGATGGACGCTGTGCAGAGAGGAAAGGTCAGAGGTCAACCCAAAATGAGAGCGCAGCTGTTCACATGTGACCAAATACATTTCCGAATTTCGTTAAATTCCAGCCAATGGTTACAGAGGAGTACTCCGAAAACTATGCGGTGGCGTGGGCGGTAGGCTGAAAACATAGTATCTGTAAAACTCTGTTTTGTCGGATTCAATTAAGTGATGGATTTAGCAAAAAATCCAGTACAACCATGTGTTCCAATCATGAACTCGCATACACACAACACAGCCTCCACACACACACACACTCACAAACACACCTACAACTATTGGTACCTAAGTAATGTCCCTCCTGTATGTGTGGCATGACTATTCTTATCTTGTCCAACCAAAAAAAATTAGCTTCAAATAAAAACAATGATTTTTTTGTTCCCGTCAGAGAAACGGCGTGAATCATATTTATGAAGTCTGTACCTCGACCACTATCAGAATCCGTTAAGCTATACCACTTCCTTGTGGCATTTAGGCGTCGTGGATTTGCAAGTGTTTGCTATATAATTCGAGTCCCCGAACATGATCAGGGACGTGCTTTGATTATGTATTATTGTATAGCGTGTGACGACGTATATTGTTATACTCGAAACTATACCCTGAAATATTTGCATCATTTATCTTATGTTGGGATAAATGGTAATTTACGCTGATATTATCAGTTGGAAAGCGTTACACGTTAATGTTGTACAAATACTGCTTTTTATTAACGAAACTACAATATAATTGTTTATTTCTGCCAGAGCAAAGTTCCACTCAGATGAATTAGGTCGATGTGTGTGCCACCGGAAGTTTCCTTTCGTGAAGAGTCAGTGGCGTCAATTTATCTTCAAGATTCCATAGACTTCATAGACATCATAGTCTTCAAGACTCTTCATTGATTCATGGGGGTAAATTTTGAAAACATTTTGTAAACCCATGCAAAAATTGAAATTTTTTATATTTCCATATATACTTTTGACGACCTTCGTTAAACACTTTTTAGTCAAGTTGACAGTAGAGGGTACCTGTGAATTGACTATAGTAAATGGTTATTTGATTGATTTGTGATGGTAGGGGTCCACGGATACTTTTGAATTAAGTTGTCCTCACGAAAAAGTTCGGCACATTTTGTAATATGCAAAATTCTATTTTCTTCGATATCTCAAGAGCAAACCATGATAATTGGTCAAACATTGTGTCAAGACCTATGTTTTCATGGCCTAAGATTAAATAAAACCATATCAACAGCGGTTTAGTTCATATTTTAAATTTCCTCATGCGAATTAAAGCCGCCATTGATGAAAAGTCTACTGTCCACTATATCTGAAGAAGTAACCATGATAATTGGTCGAACATAGTGTCTACACCCAGGTTTTCATGGTCAAAGATCGTTAAACCACCATCAGAACAAATGCCTGATGTTTTTTTTTGTTTATATTTTGAAAATGCAAATTACAGCGGTAAAACCTAGTTTTTCCAGTATATATTAAAACTATTGAAAAAAAATTGTCAAATAAATTTGCTTAACCTCAGGATTCTTGATCGTAGATAAGTTTTAGTAGCTAGCATTAATCTAGGAGTAAAACGGGTTATATCTTCTGTGCCTAAAATGATGACGTAGAGTCAAAATGTATAGTGCATCAATTATTTATATCTATATTTCACGAATGGTATTGGATACTTCCTGTCGCGGTTCTATTTGGGTTCTGTTCCACATAAGATATACCTATTTTTAGACAAACTACTTAACTTGGCTAGTATATGTTATATGGAGAGTATGTCAAGATATATATAGATAAATGCATTAGATAAAATTATTAGGATGTAAGTACGTTTTAGCCATTTGGCTACTATTTCTTGGTGACATTTAGTTTTTAGAAAACACGGTCCTACAGGAACCAGTTCAGATCCACTGAAATAAATATGGCAAGGATATCACCTTTATCAAAAATATTAAACCTTTCGGTATACATGCACTTTTGATATACCTTTTGTAAATATATGTAAGGCCAAATTAAAAAAAAAAGGTATGGTTCTCAGGCACTTTTTCGTTTCGATAAAATTTTCAAATTACAAGGGAAAAACATCACAATAACAGTTTTAATTTGCTAAACATGTATATGCACTACATTACAAAGGAAATTGTATGATTTTATCTTCTTGAAAGAAATGTCCGAGCGGCTACAGCTCAAAATTGGTAAGTTTCTGTTGAAAATCAAAATAAAAATTTTTGATGCGGGCGGTGCCTGAGAACCATACCTTTTATTTTCTTGGGCCTAAATTGAACATTTTAATTGTAATTTTTTAATTAACATCTGCCAGTTGATTGGAATATCAAACCGTTAGATATCATGACGTCTTGCAGTCTATTTTCAAAGGCCGAGGTTCAGGATATTTAATAGTAGAAGTAGAATCATTATATATAAATGTTTGTTTACATGGTGAACATGATTGGAAAATGATATCTACTGATACCAAATTCCGACATTCATGGTATATGGAGCTGTAAGGTAGGTTTACCTAATTGTCCTATCTTCACCTCTGTGTTGGTCTGGCATTGTAATACCGGTCAGGTAAAACACCCTGCTTGTGTGATCGTAATATTTGCAGTTCAAGTAGACAAACATTAATTGAGTCCTATAAAGTGGTAGAAATAGCCTATTTGTATCTATAATACAATATATGAATATCTTGATATGCCTTTAGCTTTTTTCCGGCGGTTTGGCCATTGATCAATATCTCTAATATACTACATTATATACACTTCACTGTATGATGAGACTTTTCAGACACTAATGAATATTTAAAACAGAACCCTGATCCTGGCCCGCCTGGTGCGATATAACTTGAACTAATGAAATACTCTTATTCAACACAAAACTAGCTCCATTGATAAAAGTAAGATTGACAGTGGGCGAGCCACTTGTCTCCTGGAATTGAGATGCGCTACAAATTATATTCAGGGTCTATGTGTATATAATGCATCAAACATCAAGACAGGTGTTTACAATTTTGTCATGTTTTACTTATCCAGTCAGTTTTTACCTATTTTGATTGTTTATTGTTACAAAGTGCAGGAATCTGATGCTATCATATGCTCACAAGCTAACATTAATCAAACATAATCCATAAGTATGCTAGTTACCAACTTATCTTTAATATTAACACTAAGTCTTTTTCGATAATGATTTTCCTAATTTGCACATGAAGGAAATAACTTTTTTTTTATTAACTTGAGAAAATCTGTGACCAGGAGGGCGTACTGTTTCATGTTTCTTAGTATTTGTTCCCGACATACGATGAAAAGGCATGATAAAATCCAATGTAATTCAAACTTAATCAGAATATTAGATTTCAGGTTTATATGCACGGGGTTGAGAATATAACACCTGTCGAGAAGACATCAGGGCAAGGCCTTGAAGACAGTTTTGGGGATTGAACCATGCCCCAGTCAATTTATATTATCAAAGTTTCTAACTGAAATAACGAAATGCTGCTTCTTTCAGGAAAGCCTTCATTTGTTTACAAAAAGGGGGCAAATATAATATAATTATATTATAATTATAATATTATATTATAATTAAAATATAATTTAAAGTTTTTTTTTATCAATAACCGTGAAACCCAAGTCTTGATATAATGTGTGACTAAATAAGACAGTTAGATCTTTTGATAATCCCGCAGATTATCAGAATTTTTTTTCAGTTTGTCTTTCAACAATCTTGGCAACGAAAACCTTGTTTATTAAGTTCGGCCAGTTACTATAGTTTTCAGTTGAAATATTGAAGAAGATGGATATAATCAATGGAGACCCTAATTTGCATGTTAATTTTTTATTAACACGGAATAAACATTTATTAACATGGTTTCATTCGAAGCTTTGACCGTGAAAACCTAGGTCCAGATCCAATTTTTGTCAAATTATCAAGAAGAGTTCTTGATAAATTAAGAATTAGAATTTTCATCAATGGCGGCCCCTAATTTGCATATTACAATTTAAAATACTGACTGACCCGTTCTTATTATTTTTTTTATTTGTATCTTTGACCATGAAAACCTAGGTCTAGACACAATATTCGACCAATTATCATTCATGAGATATCGAAGAAAATATATATTTTTTTCAATGGTGGCCCTAATTTGCATATAACAAAAGTTCATCAAGGTCGTCGTGAGGACAACACTAAAGTATCAAGTGACCTCTACCATCACAAATCTATCAAAAAGCCTTGTACTTTAGAGAATGCATAGGTTTACTAAGGCGGCAACTCGACTATGGCTAACGAAAATTAGAGGAAACGACTAAGGGAGAAAGAGGGCGTAGAAGCAGCTTCGGTAAATACAAGGTTGTAAACAAAATCAAATCGAGGAATTAGGTTATTAAAGATAAGGTGCGTTATTGCATTTAGAACTTTTTCTTGTGAGCATACAGTGAAAGTCAGTATTCGTCACTACCGGTCTTTCTGTACTCACGAAAGAATGTTTTAATGTGTATAAACACAACGTAAGACGATTTTACCTATTGCAAATGACAGCACACATACTGTCATGTTGAAGATATATGGATACATTGGTAACCTAATGCTTAAAATGCATTTATCTGTATTTAAATATCTCTAAAGGAAAAGGGACATATTTCATATTGTATTTTCTTTTGAGGGTTCGGGTATAGATATTGGACGATAAAACAATAAGATAAAATGATTTATTGCCGCGTTACTTAGTTAATTAGTTTATATCCTAATTATTAACACATTCATGATATGTAATATGATTAGAACTGCCGATAACTATTCTTTAATAAGTGGATATAATCTTAAATGCAAATTAGGATTATTAAGTTTACAGCATTCATTAATACTCATCATTTATTCATTCAGATTTACTAGTAGGTGGGTGTGAACTTGATTAGCTCATTGGTGTATGCCAGTCCACATTTCGCTTCAAATAAAGCATTTAATAGAATTGTTGGTGAGAATGTAATGTTTCCTTCTCATATAACTACATTTGACAGATACCCGGCACATGAGTGTCCATGATATACCTTACGTTTTATGTATTATTCATCTGTAATAATTCTGCGATTCGAATAAAGCTGCTTCCTTACTGCTTGAGGAATACTGTTTTCCTTTCTATGCTTGTCTTTTTATACCGGATGTCGGAAGTGTTAGGTGTGGCTTTCATCGATTATACAGATGATTGCAAATCCATATCCGCCCACGTGTCGACAATCAAATATAATCTAGTAAAATCCAGGAACAGAAAAGATAATTCTCTGAAACAGCTAGATGTTGGAAGACTCGGCAGCGGTGGAATAAACAGGCTAAAAAGAAACATTGTCACGAAGGGAGTTCCTGAGAGAAAAACTAAAACATACACATATTGTCCTTGATGCGGATGATCTCCGAATGGTAACGGTATTCATCATTAGAAAAATGAGAAAAATGTTGCTTGTTTTTATGATGTTTTATGTTCGTCAGTCAGCAGGGTTTCTCAGCGAGATGTCCACATGTAAACAGTTCTATAATTGGCCATGACATCAGCAGGACAAATTAAAAATTGAAATCTAGGAGGGTTTCTCTATCTTTCGTTAAATTTGCTCTGAGTAACGCGTCGAGCCCATTGTATTCCTAATGGCTATATTTATGCCTGTTCTGTGGACCCAGGCTCTATCAGTTTTTTTTAAATCCCCCCCCCCCCCCCAAAAAAATCAATGAGTATCTGAAAACATACTTCATGTAGCAATAGTAAAAAAGGTAAATTTCATTCAGGAAATTCTTTGTTACAATACTAGATGAGGAATCGGTGAACAATAAAGACACAGCGCACATTTTTCTTCTTATTCTTAACATACTGTAGATAATATGACTGCAGTGTTAAGATTTCACAAATGCATTCATCACAGGTTTTTTGACGTTAACAGATTTTCTTTCTCCAAACTTTTCATGAGAATATGGATTCAGGTGGCATACTTAACATTTTTCACTTCTCTGATGGTATTCAGGTTTCTTGCGCGTCAATGTCGTGTACCATTTCATTAGTGAAGTTTTCTGAAGTGTTTGGATGTGTTTGTGAGGTGTTGCCAAAGAAGTGACCGTGAATCACACCCCCGAAGGAATGAATTTTCAGGTTCTTTTAAACGGGAGACTTAACCGGCTGAAACTCACACATACACTGAAAAAGATGAGAAAGACGTGTTTAACAATAAAATCATAATCAAATGCAAACTTGCATTTCTCTGGAGAAGATATGAAGTTCCTTAGAGTCCATATGATTTCATCAATTCATTGAGTCCAGAACTATCCGTAGGCACAAATCACAAAAAGTTCGTCTTGCAACACGGCCGCTGGTCACATGATCGTCGCGCGCGTGACTTAGGTATGCATTCCTCGAGTCCAGTCGGTTAAGCACTGTATACACACGCACAAGAGCTTCTCCGTTTAAATCGAAACACTGGCTTGACACAGTTCTTATTCCTTAAGTACTCGCTTGCCATTCAAGACGAATTCCTGAATCACTGGCAGATAGGCTCTGAGGCTTTTTTGTAACATCACTCAAATTTTTGTCTGTCACTGCATTATTATCCAGCTCCCTGTAACCGAATCTGCGAACGCGCACGACAATATTCGGTACCATTCACAATGATCAGCTTTGAAGTTTTAAGTAAACAATGTTGCTACAGGAACCGTCTAGACTAAAACCGACAAGAACCGATTCTCACGGAATTAATATTGTACTGAAACCAACATCAAATAAACACCTGGGTTCTCTAAACCTGCTTTCCCACGCTAACATCGATACATGATACCGCATACCAAATTACCAATTGACAACAAATCATAGAAACAATCGTCTGGTTATACTATCCTTACTTGAATGTTCATAAAAATTACTAACTTCTCTGGCGACACCATGCAATTCACTTTTACTAAAATATGAATATGTGAAGGTTATTTTGTGAGATGATGACTAAACATTAAATTCAAAATAAAATTTACAAGAGGTTTTAACACATATTATGAGTTGCAATTAATCGGAAAAATGAATGGTTCAGTCACATATATTCTTGTATGGTGCAGATATTTACAATAATATTATTTTTTATACCTTTATATTTTTTCACCACCATTGAAATCTTAAGATGATATCTCTATATTAAAAATGAATGTCATATAAAACCTTTCCTCAACGGATTATATATGTTATAACAATGTTCATATATATTATGAAGGGACAAGAAGGAGAGGAAGCGTGTGATACTGTCCTGTCATATAGTCTGAAACAGGAATGGAATTCTGCAGATGTACATACATTTAAGTTAAGCTAGCATTAAAAAATAGAGAAAGTTACCTCCAACAACAAAAAAAATATTTAAAAAAGGGACAAATTATATAGGTATCGGACCGGCTCCTTGTAGACTAAACCTTACAAGTCCTCAGGCCGTGCATCATAACCCATGAATCACTTGGTTTGTTTCTACTTTTTGTGGAGGCCCTCTGGGGGGAACACATTTTCTGCATCGCGCAATACATTATTTTAAACCAATCACTCTAGTTGAGGCTTTTTGCGCACAAGGGTTTTCATCTTTTTGTTGAAGACTGATGTGAAAGGCAAAAATTTTCGAATCAGTCGGTCTTGAAAAAGGAAAACAAATCCAAACGATGTGTCAAATATACGATTGGGAATCATGAGGTTATATACATAGTGTTAAAGAAAAGACCGACGAGAGCAAAAAGCCAAGGAAACCCAAGTCAGGGGGAGAATCCATTCAAGATATTGGCTTTTGTGACAAGTCAGACAGGGATAGATACAATGGGGAAATAGAATTTATTGCAACCTCCTAACCTAACATGCGTCCCAGGAGTATTAAATCTTGCCATTTTGGGAATTGATGATATAAAACGTTCACTACTGTAAACTTCGGAGCGGATACACTGCCCTACGTACAGGGATGCGGCCTACACTCTGTGTTTTACCAACCCTTTGGAAGATGCCAAGCCTTTTTTCCTGAAACAATTATCGTAGATTTATTTTCCAATATACAAGGCAATATTCTAGAATATTTATGTTATATTGGAATTATTCACTGCTATCCCATATGTATCCCTGCCATTAACTAAATGATCCACATGCCATTCCGTTTTCTTGTTATCTTAATACTATTGTTGGAGCCAGTTTTTTTTATCGGTCCGGAGAATCTTTACAAGAAAAAAAAAACTAGAAATATGCATTCTCAGGAATGCCGACCTTCGCCATATGGGTGCTTCTTATTGTGGAATGCACCCCAAAACTACCCTTATTTCCAGGTTTGTTCGCGCAGAAGTTCCCGTCAACCCGTGTTTGCATTCACTTATTCGACCCATATTCCCAGGCCCATGCCTGCATAAGTGATCGTGTACTTGCAGCGGCGTACCTAGCCTCATTGCCGCCCGGGGCGGTGTTAGAAATTGCCGCCCCTGTAACAAAACATTACAAAATTGGATAACATATAGAAACATATCATGTCAAAGTCCTTGTTATAGGCTTGTATTTGACAACAACACAGTTATATGGATGAATTCACTGGCACTTGTTCAAACAAGTATATTTCATTATGAAGTGAACAGAAAGGAATAAAACAAATAAATTGTTACTAACAAAAATTAAACTGCAAGATACACATATAATGTGGGAAATTTATCTTTCTTCATTCATGTAAACACAATTCATGATTACTTTTTTTACTCAACATGGAAAAAAACTTTATTTGGTGAGTGTTATTTCATTCTCAACGCATACAAATACCTTGTCACATCAATAATTCAACCTCTTGTTATCGCATATGACAGCAGGTATACCTAATAGAGCTATTGAGATATGTATGGTACTGCAGCATGCAAGGCACTTTAGTCTTAAAAAAACGCGTAATTTCATTAGTTATAGGCCTATATATGTAGACAGGGCACGTTTAATATTTTCATTCTAAAAAATCCAATGTTTGGTCAAATTGTTTAATTAAAATATCCTCAACGATAAAAGCATACTTTGATTCAAGGCTACATCACATTCATTTTAGAATTATAATGATAATGCACTTTGTGAGGTTTTATTTATGAACTTATGACTATTTGTTATTCAATAAAGTATTTAAATAAATTTCAAGTAATCATGATATCATTTAAATATATATTTTAATTTAACTACAACTGATTTGTCACAACATACAACAATTGTCTGTAGGTATTGGACCATTAAACTGTTAATAACAGAAATAACAGTACAGGTAAATATATCTTTATTTAAGTTTGAACTCTAAATGATAAAACTGATACTTAATACGTATACTGAAAATGTGGCTTAGCGGCCAGGGGGATTCATAAGAGAATTATATTTGAAAGATAAAATAACTGCTACATAGGTCTGCGTGTTTATTGTTTTTATTCACGTTACATAAAAAATCATGTAGGTCATATTGGTTAATCAAAAGACAGAGGCAATTGGGTAGTACTCATTATATACACGATAGTGTAAACACGATATTGTAAACGAGACTGCATGATGTAAGAGTATGGAGAATCATGGAAAAAGGATATTTCAGGTTGTTTCAGGCTGTTAAATATCATGGAATTTCGGGAATTCAGGGGTTCAAGAAAGGCCAAAATTGTACTTTTTGAGGAACTCCTTATGCCGATCATTATACTTAATCCCAGAAATGCCGCCTCAGAAAATGTGCAAATCGTTCGTAATCTTTTTGTAGGTTCCAGTGCCCTGTTTATAATCCTTAAAATACTTGAAATGGGAAAAAAAGGACAAATTTGTTCTTTTTGAGGAATTCCTTATCTCACTCATCATACAAATTTACCGAAATGCCGCCCTCTAATTTCAACAGGTTCAACTGTCCAGTTTATAATCCTTATAAAACTTGAAATGGGACAAAATTCCCCCGAAATGCCGCCCCCCCCCCCCCCCCCCCACATGTGCCGCCCGGGGCGGACCGCCCCTGCCGCCCCCCTTAGGTACGCCACTGTGTACTTGTGAACATTCCGGGGAGTCCTTCCTGGACACGGATCATGATGCGCTGTGAATAGTGAATATTTCATGAATTCCTTCCGGAATCCAGATCATGCGGCGGTATCACACCAAAATCTTATCGGTTTTTTAATTTGGCCCTTCTCGAGATGCCCTGAACATTTCATGGGACAGCATTCATGATTGCGTGAGTTACATTGTGAACAAACACAAACACACACACACATAAAAACACACGCATACCCTCTTACTGGCGGAGGCATTAATATCTGAATTTTCTGTCTATATGTAACAGAAAAATATTTTATCAGGTGGAAATGAGCTATCTATGGCTTTAACCTAGGTCATTGTTAGAGTAATATCGTCCCAGCAATAGCAGCCGATCAACATCGTTGGGCCTGACGGTTCGAAATGGTCACTTGGATAATTTATCACAGATCAAAACAATCTGATGTTTAAGGACATGGCACATCCTCACTGGTGGGAATAGTAATGTACACTCTCATGGTCAAAGTAAATTTGCACAATGGGGAAAGTTCTTGGCTGGAGGAAAGAAAAGGAAAATTGACTGGCTGTTTGTAAAATCGAACTTAACAGCGAAAACTGGTCCAGGACATTGCATGTTTGAAATGCCTAATTTATTATATATCTCAGAATCTTAGACAATCATATGTACGGCATGACAGATGGCGGCATGACAATACAAACGCATCCACCTCACGGGTCTGTATAGAAAGAGCGATCCGCGCAGACTTGGAGAATGTTGACTTGTGTCCACCGTATTTCAGAGAGGTGATAACATATAGTAATTTTAGGGAAGATACACTGGCATGTTTTACTTGGCATGTTGTAGAATTTTAAAGAGACGACTCATTTCTGTTATGGCATCCCATTTATTCCCGTCCTTATTTTGATGGCTAGACTGTAAGCGTTTAAGTTCGGACGGGGCTGTTCGACTTTTCGTCCTTACCAATAAACGGTTGGAGTGGTATAGTTACCACTACAGATACATACGCATCTGTTGGAAACTGTTGTAATTTAACGTCCGCAAGAATGGGATTCATGTTTTCAAAAAGTGTGTCTGATAAAATGGACATGGCCTCAGGCGGGATACTTAAATCCCTACATTAAATCTCATTTTCAGGAAACATACAGAGTAAAGATGTAAAATATAACACGGAAGTTAACGCCTCTGCCAAACGAACCCGTCTTCTGTTATGTAAGAAGCTATACAAGATCTATAGACGAAGCTCACTTAGTGGTCGCTACGAAACGGATGTTTAAACGTGATCGTATTATCAGATGTCTGGCCTTAACCTGTCAGTCTTGTGAGGAGATATTAAATTCAACGCCGGAGATGCCAACTATGAGATCAAGCAAGCCGCAGGGGGAGACAACGGGGGGTCCTGACCACCAGACGCAATTCAGCGGAAACTAAACGGTCTGGTCACCTAAACAGATCGTCTTCTCCCGCCGAACAACAATAAAACGGTCTAGTCACATTACGCCCAGCCTGACCAAGCATCACCGCACATTTTGTGCTTGTACAAGGGCGTCTGCAAGCATAGAAAAGAATTAAAATAATAATAATCGAACATAACATTTCAGGGCGCGGCTTATTTGTAGTTGCTATTTTGTGAGAAGCAATAAAACCCTAATGAAAATGGCAGGCATGTTATTTGGTTTAAACCATATTTATTGCATAATAGCAAGAGGATTTGCAAACAGTGAACAGCCTTATATTAATTCTTCTCCTCACAGGTTATAAATTCACCAATAAAAGGAAAATAGTTAATACATGCATATTGCACCTGTACCCTTGTACAATAATAATATGGTGCATCCTGTCTCCTTCCTTGGGCTAAACGCGTATAATATATACTTTTATCTACATGTGCAAAAATGTACACATCCGCAAAAATTAAGTTACATGTAATGTTTTGTTGTATTTTAGCGACTCTCGAACCATCTGGGTACCTTTTAAAGGTAAAAGATATGTTATTTCTGGAGCTGGAAATAATTCCAAGCTGTCTTCCAATTTACCGAGGTTTATTGCCGGCCGAATTCATCTTATTGACTCGGATAAAAATCTTCAAGTAACATTGAAATTTCGCATGCCAGCGCATGCCCGTACACATGGCACAGACATAATCGGATCCTCGGCCATGTTGGTCACTTTTTTTCCTTTTCCTGGAGTGTTATTGTCGTCATGAATGATTACAGAAGAAAAAAAACCGCTGATTGTTTTTGGTTCCATCACATCTACCATTTTTCCTGCGGGATATAAATCAGCCGATTGTCAAAGATTTTTGTAGCCGATTTTTCCGACTGGATCACCAAAAAAATCAGGCAAACATCATTTTCTTTCCTACCGTTCCAACCGATATTTAGGGCCGGCAGAGAATCGATATATGGGAGGGTTGGCTTCAAAAGGAAGTAATTGTATATAGCTGAAAATAAGTATAACATATATATACATGCCAATGTAAATACGATTAAATGCAAACTGGTAAACGCATTTGTATTAGCACTCTTTTTTTTTAATTTCATATTGTGCAACAAGTTTCGGGTTTACCTAAACTTCACAGATCAAATTATGTGTGTAGTGAATTACTGTGTCGACAGGGCTTTAATGTGATCGTTTCATGTTCATCTGGACAGTACATATATATAATTTGTGTCTTATACTTTTCATACAACTTTTCGTTAACAGATCAAATGTATCCAAACTTCAATATTGACATATATATGAAATAAATGTAAAGTATAACAGAATATACATGATTCACCGTCTCCAACTGGGGTTTGGACCAAATCTGTTCGAATTTTTTTCTTTACTTGCTGGCTCACAAACGTTTTCCTTGCACAGCTTGTCATACCAAAAAAACTTAAATCTGATTTGCTGACATCTTGAACTACGTCTTCTTCTAGTTACATTTGCATAATGTTCTTCTATTTTTCTGCGGTACTTGGTTATTCTTATGTTTCCATTCAGACGGTAACGCACTTTTAGGGGTTGAGTAAACCGGAGGAATCAGGGAAATCTCCGACTTTAGGCGGGTTTCTACAACCTACTTTTATAGCCTTACCTGGAATCAAACCCGGCGAGGAGAGGCATGCGTTTAACAACTCGACTGTCCATGCCCCTAGATAAATTCATTACTTTTAGAGCAAATTTGGCTAAGAGACAAGCAAAATAGCCATGTTTTCCTTTGTTTTAATTACAACATGTTGGATTATCTATATACAATTTCATATATGTTTCTCATTAATTTTATTTGGTCTAAAATACCATAAAATTGAATACGCAATAATATTCATGAAAAAAGTCCCATCAATAATTCCACTATACCTATGACCTTCACAAGATGCCGCTATGCACGTCAGCACTAACTGGATTTGTGTCTAGGAGCTGAAACGTCAGGATCGTATAACCACCTGTACGTACGTATAAATCACGTTATCTAAAAGTCGATCGATGGTAATACACTTGTCCACAACCGCCTGTGTAGGCTGAGTTGTGTACTGATATCCTTTGGTCTGGAATAAGTTTTTCTTTCACACATCTCCGACTCTGGTTGCCGCCGCCTACTTATGATAATTCATTGACAATGCTAGAAACGCAGCAAGAGACTGTATATCTCCGCCACCATACTGGACCACAGGCCCCGAATATTACAAGGTTCCTGATCCAACTTTGTTTTGTGGTACGAAAGCAAGCCGAGGGAATGTTTGTCAACTCGATGGTTGAATCACAGATTAGCCCAGTCTGTCAGAACAAAAGAGGTTCCAATAAGGTCATATATGTGTACGCACGCTGGAAAATGTCCAGGCAAATCTATCGGATATCAACACCTAGGGATTTCCTTAATACTTTGAATAACGACGGCCTCTCCTATGGCAGGTACAAATTTTCCTGTTGCACAAGAGTAAACTGTATTATAGTGATCCTTCAAATATAAATAATTGTTCCTTATCTGTCAACGTGACCCTCCACAATATGTATCAAAATCCTTTCATAATTTTTCCATAATTTAACGAAAAGGATCCAAATTAAACCAGTTAATCAATTAACGGGCGACAAAACATATCATGTCCTGACTGAGGTTAAACAAACAGAGTCACCACAGTCTAAGGCACGCAGCTGGACCAGAAATTTCCAAGTAATGTGACACTTTGTACGTTTAATAAACTTTATCTTCTGAGTTAAATATATGTATAATATTCCTTCATGGCACTTATCTGATCTCAGATAAATATATAGCACAAATCACCATGTGAAGCTGTAAATAAACTCTCTTTTTTTAAATATAATCTTTCAAATACTTTACAATGATCGGATCTTTTGATTTTTCCCAAATGATGATCAGTTTATGAAGAATGAATATGTGTTATCCTTTACCTCATACTTTACCTTTTCAAACATATTATACATGTTGTGATATTACAAATGTTGTGATAGTATATTTTTTAATATTAAATTACCTTTATTAATTTTGCCATATATATTGCATAATGGGATAGTTTTGATTGAATTTTTATTGCAGCATACATAAATTACCAGCCCTGCACATGAAAATGTCTCAGATGGCAAAGCCATTATGATATCCGAGCATTAAAGCAAATGGTCTAACTATCACAGCCTTTATGCTACGCCCCTTTGACCTAATTATGCCAATGAGCCCCAAAAACGCTCCGACACAGAATGATTTCCATGTCTATGGTTGTGAGAGCTGTTTATAAGACAATAATTACGTCACAAAGACGTCACGAAATTCGTTCGCACTGTCTGACGTCATCACCTTGAATTGCGGTATCTCTGTTCTCCAGAGACGAATATATCGCAATCATTGTGAAGTGTTTTGCCATATTTTGGATCATTTGTCTCATATACGAATTCATTTAAAGGTAAGACAGTATTCACTCGGCAAAATTATTATAATGATTATGATTATACAGATTTTGCGCTAATGAGGTGATTGACTGTTTACATTGCCAACGGGTGCTGGCAACTTCACTGCTCATGATTATTCATTAAATGAATATGCGATTAAGGTCACAGAGAGGTCATGTTTAGGTCCCCGGGAGGGGGAGCAGACTACTCTTGTGTCTGTTGACGCACTTTAGAAGTGGAGGAATGAGTACCGAAAGTATACTCCTCACGCAGCGGTTATACACTGCAGAGTTCAAGAGCTGCTTCGTTTTAACCGCTGCATTATACAATGAGATTCTCTGATTTTCACCACCAGGGATCGCACAGGGCAAACAATTGTACTCAGACGAATGACAGCGTTGTATCGCACTGCGTATCCAACTCCAATTTTTAAATCCGCGACACCCCGCTCTCGTTGGCCTGATTCATGGACCTGTACCAGCCCTTGCGTTGAGATCCCGAAACACTGCTAAACAAAGCAGCGCTTAAAACGAAGATCTGAAACGACTGCAATATATAACCGCTGCGTGAGGAATGAAAATCGTCAGCCGAGCTAAAAAGTCGAGCCGGATCAATCTGTTCCTTTTAACATGGGTTTATTGATATCAGATCTCTGCTGAAAAATAATCCTATGACGTCATATTTCCGTCTAGGTTCTTAGAGTACTGAAACACTTTCCATTTTTTTCTCTTAACAACTCATGCTATTGATAAATCTGACTATGGGTAAGCCGAAACCACATTTACCATGCAAGTGTCAATTTCAGACATGAAGGTAGATTTCAACGTGTTTATTTCGGAACTACGTGTGTTTGTTCTTTGTTCTTTACATAATTTTGCTTTGTGGAAAACAAACATACTTGGCGTTATTCTATGATCAATGAATTTGCGGGCAAAAAAAAGAAGGAAAAAGTTTCCCCACTGTTTAAATGCACTTTTTTTATTAGTAGTAGTATTAATGAACAAACCAATGAGAACTCAGCCGGTCATTCGGTAATTGCCAGGGTCAGGATGCCATCTAAATTTTTCACTACAACGAAAAAAACTGCCCAGAAATTAACTCACAAATATAGGCCTCCGATGCAGTTCTTGGTTCGTGGGCGTCACAATCCGACCCCACAACGCACCGCGGCTATACATAAGATGCCGTAGGTATATCTGTAGTAAAGAAAATGTTATCCGTTCAAGTACGTTGATTTAGAATAGTTTCAAGGCAAATTACATAAATATAGGTTGTTTTAGTGGTTAGGACTTAACGGTATAAGTAATATTTTGCTAGCATACGCAGGTGAATACAAAAATATGTTTTTCTTTAAAATTTAACAAATTTTGATTTTAAAGCTTAAAAGTTAATATATATAGTCCCGGTCGTCCTTCGGTGCCCAACAGATTGAGATTCGTCTTGTTTAGAATTGACGTCTGGTGGAAGGGTGGCAAGGAACTGGTTTGATCCGGCATGGCTTCAGCAGTTAAATATCGCGGTAAATAACCATTTATAAAGTGCTCTGAGGTCACCAGAGGCGTGCAAGAGATTGCTTCGTGATATTCCTTCAATACTGGTAAGGGTCTTCAGATTCTCTTACAATAAGATATTACCTGCACGCAAGTGACTACAGGGTAATTAATCTAAACAGCCAGCACAGTAAGCGTTCTTATGTTGTAATAGATGGCGTGGTGATATCTTCCTCTCGAGATAATGTAAAATTGCTCTGGATTTTGGGAAAAACAAGGAGAAGGACCCTCCTTTGGACATATTTATATAGTTTATCGTTTCCGACAGTGTAAGACTAAAAACGGGCATTTACGGGGTGTGGCCATGCAGAGAGGTGATCGTGACAACTGTTCAATGTAACCACCATCAATGATAATATAGATGCCGAATTTTAAAGGCCTTCAATACCTTTCTGCTGCTAAGAATCACTATATTACACCTGTAGTATAGAAGCTGGCGACAGAAGCTGGTCCAGAAGCCCCTTTTTTCAGCTTCCACAAGCGTTTTTCAAGGGTTTCAGACCAATTTTTGCAGTCTGTATCAACCCCCTCGTTTTCCAGATCTTAGGGCCTTTTTTTTCTGGGCTTTGTCAATAATCCTCCTCCGTGTATGGACCCCTCTTTTCCGGACCTTGGGACTTTTTTGGGGGGCTTTGTCAAAAGTCCTTTTTGGAAGGACCCCCCCCCCCCTTTTTCCGAAATCCGTAATCCGCCCCTGTGGCGACTATACAGTACAACACAAGCAATATACATTCCCCGCTTGTTATCAAAGTGAGAATTTGTCACCAACCGATAACATATACAGTACATCGTCATTTATCTTCTTAAGACATTATCATAGAATATTGTGAGATACATGCATGCCTTTATTAAAACAGAAGGGCAGACAATACACTTCTTTGTTATATATGTCCTTGTCATGGGTTCAAAACAGGAATAAATATTTAAGTTAAGGGTGTCAGAAGTGTAGCAGGGGTAAACTTAGGATATCAGGAAAAAGACCACATACATCCGCCAGGATTCTCTTTATGTGTACTCAGCTGCCACGTTTAAACAACCCAATCTAAAGTCATTTCCAAGAACAACAGCAAATATATCATAAATAAATAGCCTTATGTCACCATATTAAGAACCCTCTGAATAAAATTAAGAATTTGTTGTTCTGACTCAGATTAACTCCATAATTTATGGGGTATTCGTTTGGTGTTAGCTTAACCTTTATTTCATTAAATTGCATCAAAACAATATTATGTTCCGAGCTTTTTTGTGTAATATTGCTAACAGGCAAACCAACGAATCAAGATGAAAATAGGATACCTCGCCACCTGGCGGAGATGTAAAAATAATCTAAGAATAGTAGAATATTTACGACTATTTTTTACAATGGCGGAAGACTAACTTTTTTTTACATAAAACCTCGTTTCAGGGAGAATTTTTCAATAACTTTATTACTATTTTCTGTTTTACTTCTGACACTATATGAATCCTCCATACTTCTTGGCTATAAAGCCTCGGGTCAACGATCGTGTGTAGAAGCAGATCCAGTGAACATCTGCACCTGGACCCCTGCTGCCTCTTTTTCACCCGTCGCAACCTTTTAAAGGGATTTCAGACCATTCTTTTAGCCCGACCCTCCTTTCTCGACCTTTTTAGGTGCATGTTCTCATTATAGTCCTCCTGGGTTGGACCCCTCTTTTTCATAAATTCTGGATCCGCTCCTTATGCGGGTGACGTGATTAAATACTTTCATGGTTGATCTAGTAAACAATGGCGATTACCTCAATTTGAGAATTAGTTTATTCTGCTCAGGAATTTGTGTTATACCATTGAGACAAATGAAAAGGTTCAAACTGCTGACTGGACAAATTCAATATGAGACAGGTCTTAGAGTAATAGCGTAAACTAAAGATCGACTTATCTATATTTTTTTCATTTATTATTTGTAAATACATTTGTTTTAATCAGAAGCGGATCCAGGGGGAGGGTCAAGGTGGTCCGGACCCCCCCACTTTTTTTCAGCCGACGCAGCCTTTTTTAAGGGATTCATGCCACTTGTTGCGGGCTGGACCCCCCCCCCCCCCCCCCTTTTCCTAACCCGGGGACCATGTTTTTAGGTTTGTCATTAGTCCTCCAATTTTGGAGCCCTCCTTTTCCTAAATCCTGGATCCGCCCCTGTTACAACATTTTTGCGACGATTCTGAATTAATGCACATTAAAGATTGATTATGTATATAGCCTGGTCTATAAACGCATTATGAATTCTCAGCTTAATACCAAGGCAATCCATGCTTGTACTAATTATCATGCAAGGAGTAATGTAACGGACGACGATATCCATCAGAGTGAAGTTTCTATTTTCCTAACAATAGAGGAACACTTTAACCATATAAGTGATTATCTGGTTAAATAATTCGGGCAATAGATTATCGGACAATGGCACTTTACTGTTAAGTTACAGGTGGCAGTGCTTGTGCAGGACTGCAGGATTGCCAATAAGAAATATACATATTAAGACGTCGATACCCGGGGAACTCACTCAAGAGAGTCTATTAAATATATATCAATAAAGGCAAGAAACCAATGAGGCTACGGGGTTCTACAATAATCTTTCACGATGGCTTGGTTTAATAAATACGCCAAAAGCGGGGAGCTTGCAGCAATTGTATCGCAGGGCTTCGGCAGAAAAACCAACGTAATTGAAAACGGCCATTCATTTGGCGCTCTCTCTACACTTATTGCTGGAGTGAAACTCGAGTTGAATATAATATCTCCTTGCAGGATTGACTATGTTATATATAGTGGAAAGTATTGAGACATGGTATTTTAATTGATCCTGGGTTGGCGGCGGCCAACAGTGCTTCCTTAGTGGGCGGTTGTATAGAATCAGCTCCGGGGCAGACGCTCTGACAATGCTTTATATACTGGCACGGGCAGTTCGCAGGTTTCAGCAAGCCGTGTTATATCCCATAAATGTATTGGATTGTCTGGCCGGAAAGAGCTTTAAAATAGAAAAGGATATAAAGGGGACGGTACAAGTGAATTTGCACTAATCATTAATTCCATGAAAGAGGGGATTTACAGACTGAATATGTCTTTTTTTTATTCTAGGAAATTATCGAATCTGTAACCTGCAGTCGTGGTCTGCTATTTAAAAGAACTTAATCCTTTCACACCGTCTGTCTGAGGCGATCAGTTGATTAAATGATACCAGGTTATACGTTTCTTGGGCAGACAATATAACTTTCTGCTATATATTCCCACAATCGTATAATCCAATAATCTGTATAGCAAGGGCGGGTCCAGGATTTTGGAAAGTGGAGGGTCCAATTCAACAATCCCAGTAAGACTAAAGAGAAATCATAAAAAGAAGTCCTGAGGTCTGGTAGAAGGGGATTCCAGGCCGCAAAAAAAAGATTTAAATCCCCAAAAAAATGTTTTGGCAGCTCAGAAAGGGGTGGGGTGCAGGGTGTCTATCTGGATCCGTCACTCTGCAGTCAGGGCTGCCTGAATAACCCCAGCGAAGACGGAGACTATAGTTTTATGACTTGACATTGTGTTTTTTCAGATGTTGCCATTTGTATTTTAAATATAGTCCAATGAATATATTTTACTGAGTTTTCGGATTTTCTCATACGTGTATAATTCTTACTGCATTTATTGATTTTTGTTCTGTCCTAATGCATGCTGATGCTAATGGAAATCCTTTACAGAAAGCCAGAATTACCTTCACGTAAACTGAGGGTTGCCAGCAAAATTACTGTAATTTGTTTGTGATACCATTAAATTATGTTAGAGCGTTATAATTTCTAACCGTTTCAGGAGTGTATTAGTATGTTTAAGAAAGATTGGTCATCCACGCATTCAGCAGTATTCAAGGATTTCGGAGGTTAATATCAGTGTAGCAAACACACAGACACACACATACGCAGCGGTTTGATTTTTTTCTATTAATGTGGAGTACAGTGTATGTGTTTGCATGCTAGAATCCGCCCAAATATTATAAAAGAAACTCATCCTGTCTACATCTGCGATATTGATGCAAAGCATATATATATATAGAAGGTGGTGTTACCCTCTGCTCTATGGCCTACAGACTAGGCCAGAGCGGTATAACTCTGAAGAAAAACACCACTGTTAATTCAGACTGTTGTGAATTAACAGTGTTGTTTTTCTTAAGAGTTATATATATATATATATATATATATATATATATATATATATATATATATATATATATAAACATAAAGGATATATTTTAACGTGCAGTTGACCCCTATTAGTGCAGTTGTGATAGGAAATGTGCGGTTGAAATTCGGGATTTGTGCAGTTCTAAAATTTAAAGATACGTTCCTTTTCACAGACTGAACACCGCTTTCATGTGGTTCATCGTCCACTCGTATCAAGGCTATATATATTTTATTGACTCTGATATGTGAGTCTCTGTAATAATCAGTTATAATTTGTCATATTTTCATTCATATTCCATTCATTTTATCAATATATATATATATATATATATATATATATATATATATATATATATATATATATATATATACATACAAAAGTGGGGCCAAACCTGAAAATTAAATATAAAAAGGTCGCTGTCTCTGTTGTCGTAGTCACGAGTTGTCATTCTTTACACAAGTTACATCCATACGAGTCTGAACCCGTCTCAGTTATGGCACAGGACAACTTTATCTGATAACCCTGGTCTATTGGGATTAAAAAAAGATGGGTCCTTTCTGCCTCAGTTTATGCTGTCGAGCAACGCTTGGAATTAATTAATTTTGTACAGATCTAAAAATTTACCTTATATATATAAATATATATTATATATATGTATGTGTGTATATATATTTATATATATATAAATTAAGTTATATTTAATGGTGAATTCCTGGTGTTTTGATGTAACAATATAATATAAACATAGCTAAAATAACAACACAGTCAAAATAAGGTTCACTTTTAATTTTACACGACCTGCTTGTATCATTCACGTTATATGCCTATATTATAAGCTTATCAGCACTGCCAGCAAAGATAGCGCAGCACACAGTTTGGAAAGGGTTAAAAACCACATTCGTGACTGGAAGAACACGGGGAGGCTATAAATAGAACAGCTTCCTCGTCTGATACACCCACGTTGTCTTGTTTACATCACGTGACCTGCAGGTACTCTCATAAAGCAACATGGCGTTTTGAGTGTACCCCAGGTGCGAGTGACCTCTCTATTGGCCCCGCCTAACAGGTATCTAATTGAGCAGCAGGATACCAAGGTTAACTATCGCGCATCTGGTAAGTAAGTCACATTGCTGGACTTTGTTAAGATGGTCTGTTTATGGCCGTTAGGACGCTTGTTCACAAGTCACCTGCGAGCTTGTTAGCCGCTTTAGTTGACTTAGGAACGCTGCCATGGGCCGGGCCTCCTGAAACATAACATTGGCAACGTACACATTCTTTGACACAGGCAACACGATGTCAGTTTCTCCCAAGAATGCTAGATGATACCATGTGTCATGTCTGTTTCAGCCCTGCAGGCTGCACGTGCCACTGATCATGCATGTTCAGTTTGTCGTCATTGCATTTTAACTGGATTAATAGTTCTTTTACTCCCTGATAAACTGAACGAATTCAACATTTTAAAGCTCGCAGCATTTGTGCTTTGCTGAGAAAAACTAATTTTCCTTCTCAAACCTGCTGTAACATGTCTTTGAAATGTTTGCATTATCTTAAACAAACTTAACGAATTACATGATCTGAAAAGTCAGAGGTCATAGGCAAATTAACAACCATAAATATTGAGTTTTCCAATATAACATGCTTTTTTCAAATTAAGTTAGATTAAAGGTGACCATTCTTTTACAAAAGATATTACTTATTTATGAACTGCATTGACCTCTCCTTGAAATGTTGTTGGATCACCATAAGTCAAAACATAGTAGAAAACAACTTGCACTGGTAGCCATCAGTCATGTGAAAGAAAACATAAACATAGCAACCTGCACATCTGTCATGAATCAAGATGGTGAAAAAACTGAAAAACATTTAATTATTTTTGATTTTGGAAAAGTAAATTTTCCTTTCTTTTCATGCGTGTGCAATATTATACCTATAGGAGGCTAGGACCACATGGTCTTGTTATAGTAAGCAGATTAACTTTGAAGCATTAACCTGAACCTACAGAACCAAAGCAACAGGTAAAAAAGAGACACTGTGCTTGTAAGCTGGTGTGGTTTCCCCAGGACACTTTTGTATTTGGTTGAAATGAACTGGTAACAGGAAACTTTGTCACTGAAACATGGCCTGGGACTTAGTACCTATAAAAGAAGAATATATATAGAGAATTACAGATAATATCTCATTTTGAATATTAAAGGAAAAATGAACAAACAGGCTTGCATAAATACATTTTACAATGATTGATGCTGTTCTAAAATAATTCATGTTTAAATGGTTGTAAGAGACTGTCTGACAAATGCCACATGAAATGGACATCTTAACATTGAAGTAAGTCAAAGTTTTATTGATTTTACCCTAGTCAGTAAAAATCCTTGCCATATTAGTAGAGCTTCATTACTTGCTTGGATTGCCTGGTGTCTTAGTGAAATAATGTAAGTCACCTGTAGTGGCTACATGATAGAGTTGGTATCCTGTATAAGTTCAAGATACAGTATATATATCAGGATACACCCTGACAGTATGATATATCATGATACACTGATGATACCAAAAATATTGATACACCCTGACAGTATAATATATATCCTGACACAATCTGACAAAACGATATGTTTCATGATACACCCTGATTTTAATATATATTATGATACACCCTTACAATATTTTCATGATTCACCCTGACAATATGATATGAATCATGACACACCTTGTGAGCTTGAAGATACAATATTATCATGACACAAGCTGGCAATGCAGTGTTATCATGATACACCCTGACAATATGATATATATCATGATACATCCAGTAACAACCTGATTATATATTATTATCATGATACACCCTGACAATGCATTAATATCATGATACACCCTGAAGTCTGACGATATGATATATATCATGATAAACCCTGTTCATACCATATTATCAGGATACATCCTGACAGTGCAGTGTTTTCATAATACACCCTGTTATTATTATATATCATGATACCCCCTGTTGATATAGTATATATCATGACACCCTGACAATACAGAATTATTATGATAAACCTGGATGATACAGTGTTATCATGATACACCCTGACAATATGATATATATCATGATACATCCAGTAACACCCTGATTATACAATATTATCATGATACACCCTGACAATGCATTAATATCATGATACACCCTGAAGTCTGACTATATGATGTATATCATGATAAACCCTGTTCATATCATATTATCAGGATACATCCTGACAGTGCAGTGTTTTCATAATACACCCTGTTATCATTATATATCATGATACACCACGTTGATACCATAAATATCATATATATCATGATACACCCTGTTGATATAGTATATATCACAACACCCTGACAATACAAAATGATTATGATAAACCTGGATGATACAGTGTTATCATGATACACCCTGACAATATGATATATATCATGATACATCCAGTAACACCCTGATTATACAATATTATCATGATACACCCTGACAATGCATTGATATCATGATACACCCTGAAGGTTGATGATATGATATATATCATGATAAACCCTGTTCATACCATATTATCAGGATACATCCTGACAGTGCAGTGTTTTCATAATACACCCTGTTATTATTATATATCATGATACACCCTGTTGATACAATATATATCATGACACCCTGACAATACAAAATTATCATGATAAACCTGGATGATACAGTGTTATCATGATACACCCTGACAATATGATATATATCATGATACATCCAGTAACACCTTGATTATACAATATTATCATGATACACCCTGACAATGCATTGATATCATGATACACCCTGAAGGTTGATGATATGATATATATCATGATAAACCCTGTTCATACCATATTATCAGGATACATCCTGACAATGCAGTGTTTTCATAATACACCCTGTTATTATTATATATCATGATACACCCTGTATATATAGTATATATCACGACACCCTGACAATACAAAATTATTATGATAAACCTGGATGATACAGTGTTATCATGATACACCCTGACAATATGATATATATCATGATACATCCAGTAACACCCTGATTATACAATATTATCATGATACACCCTGACAATGCATTAATATCATGATACACCCTGAAGTCTGATGATATGATATATATCATGATAAACCCTGTTCATACCATATTATCAGGATACATCCTGACAGTGCAGTGTTTTCATAAAACACCCTGTTATTATTATATATCATGATACACCACGTTGATACAATATATATCATGACACCCTGACAATACAAAATTATCATGATAAACCTGGATGATACAGTGTTATCATGATACACCCTGACAATATGATATATATCATGATACATAAAGTAACACCTTGATTATACAATATAATCATGATACACCCTGGCAATGCATTGATATCATGATACACCCTGAAGGTTGATGATATGATATATATCATGATAGACCCTGTTCATACCATATTATCAGGATACATCCTGACAATGCAGTGTTTTCATAATACACCCTGTTATTATTATATATCATGATACACCCTGTATATATAGTATATATCACGACACCCTGACAATACAAAATTATTATGATAAACCTGGATGATACAGTGTTATCATGATACACCCTGACAATATGATATATATCATGATACATCCAGTAACACCCTGATTATACAATATTATCATGATACACCCTGACAATGCATTAATATCATGATACACCCTGAAGTCTGACGATATGATATATATCATGATAAACCCTGTTCATACCATATTATCAGGATACATCCTGACAGTGCAGTGTTTTCATAATACACCCTGTTATTATTATATATCATGATACACCCTGTTGATACAATATATATCATGACACCCTGACAATACAAAATTATCATGATAAACCTGGATGATACAGTGTTATCATGATACACCTTGATCATATGATATATATCATGATCCATCCAGTAACACCCTGATTATACAATTTATATCACAACACCCTGACAATACAAAATTATTATGATAAACCTGGATGATACAGTGTTATCATGATACACCCTGACAATATGATATATATCATGATACATCCAGTAACACCCTGATTATACAATATTATCATGATACACCCTGACAATGCATTAATATCATGATACACCCTGAAGTCTGACGATATGATATATATCATGATAAACCCTGTTCATACCATATTATCAGGATACATCCTGACAGTGCAGTGTTTTCATAATACACCCTGTTATTATTATATATCATGATACACCCTGTTGATATAGTATGTATCATGACACCCTGACAATACAAAATTATTATGATAAACCTGGATGATACAGTGTTATCAGGATACACCCTGACAATATGATATATATCATGATACATCCAGTAACACCCTGATTATACAATATTATCATGATACACCCTGACAATGCATTAATATCATGATACACCCTGTTGATACAATATATATCATGACACCCTGGCAATACAAAATTATGATAAACCTGGATGATACAGTGTTATCATTATACACCTTGATCATATGATATAAATCATGATACACCCTGGTCATACAATATTATCATGATACTCCCTGACATTATTATATATATATCATGATAAACTCTGTTGATACAAATTATACAATATATATCACAATACACCCTGTCAATACAATATTATCAAGATATACACAGACGATAGTGTTTTCAGGATACACCCTGAGAAATTATACAAGTCAAGATACACCTTGAAGATATATTATTTATCATGATAAACCCTGGTGATTCTATATGTATCAAGATACACTGACAATTCAAGTTTATATAAAACTGGATATAATGCACCAGTCACCTTTTTATGATTATTCAAAATTGTTTCATGTGCATGAGTGGAGAAACATTTATAGTCCAATCACAATCAGCTGAGCACCGTGACCCATGGGTCCCTTGTTGTACCCTGATATCAGGTTTGATAGCAGGTTTAATTTTATGCACATGGTTTTATGGTGTGGTATTGGTTTTAATTGATTTAGTGGCATAAGCTACTAAGGTACTTCATGTGTGTATGTGATAATGCAGATAAATTGAAGCCACAATGACTGCAGCGTCAGCGTTAATCAAACCATTATTTGCTGCCTGTATGCATATTAATTTTGTAGAACCAGAAGATTTTTGTGAGCATTCATGTAATTTTTGCTAATATAATTTCTCAACTCACAAGGGTATGTTAATTCGTGATAATAGTTCTCCCTGAAGATTGCATATAGATGGAAGCTCCATTTACACTAGGAAGATCCGTCAACCTGGCAGCACTGAACAGCAGGACTTAATGGTTAATATGTTCTACAGTATAAAGGCTTGGTGTTGCATACAGTTTTGTGCAGCAATATGTTGCAAATATAATGAAACATATTATTATATGTATTTCAATTTTTTTTCATTTAGTTATAAACAGGAAATATTTGTTTCCAGGAATAACACAGATATTTGCTGTAAAATTCAGTTACAAGTTACAACATGAAATGTATACTGACGCGTGGTCTCTTTATCTCAGACATCAAACAATGCAAAACTTCCCTTAATGACTACTCATATTTTTTTGTATTTTAAAATTTTCTGAAACAGCAGAGGAAGAGTTGTCCAAAACAGAATAAAACACATAATGACATACCAAGTTTTAGCTCTACCTCAGGGGGTAAATGTAAACAAACATAAACTTTGCATGATTATCTCAAGTATCCTTTTCAAATTCCCTTAATAAGAAGATTTGTATTGGACTTGGACTTGAGTTCCACATGATTTGGACTTGAAGAAGATGGACATAGACTCTAACCTATGGGGTGTATTGCAATAAGGTGACTTAAGTCATGTAGGTGACTTAAGCCCAGGGGCATCTGTGTGTCACCATGGTAACCATTATGACGTCACAATTGTAATCATGGTATTTAGGCCCCCAACTGGGCTTAAGTCCAGTAAAATGTTATTGCAACAGGCCCCAGGTACTCAGAATTAAACTTTCACTTTCACACAGATGGTGTAGGCTAGATTACATCACTGGTAAATTAACATGAATTAATCATTTTCAGTTAGGCCAAAAAAATATAGGTATGGTTCTCAGGCACTGCCCAAGTCAGTTTTAACCCTCCGCATCAAACATTTTGATTTTGATTTTCATCTTTCAAGAGGATAAAATAATGCAATTTTTGTACGATTTTCTTTGTTATGTAGTGCTTTTACCTGTTCAGCAAAAATACCTGTTATTTTCATGCTTTTCCCTGATCATATGATATCTTTATCGAAACATTGAGGTAAAACAAAAGGTAAAAAAAATACCACCAGCACTGATTTCTGAAAAAAATGCCTGAAAACCATAACTTTTTATTTTTTTGGCCTCATGCTGACAAAGTATAAGAAAAGCAATACATTATAATGAAATGATGTATTGGTAAAATCATTTTGATATCAAAATACACTAAACAATTTGTCAGCAGGAAGTTCATTTGAGAAATTATAACAAGCCTTTTTATTTGTGTTTTTATTAGCGAAGTGTATTTTTGGGACATTTATGTTTCAATGGTACCTACATCAATAATTTGATAAAATAGGGCTCTCTTGGAAGTTAATTTGCAGCTTGGGAGCTCTTCAAGCTATTCATAGCAAGTAGATGATACAGGTACCTCAGGGAATAATAAAAGTGCTTTCGTTTGCAAAGTGTGTGTTAAGGATATTATTAAAGTTTCATTTCTACCAACATCAATAATTTGATAAAATAGGGCTATCTCAGAGAATAAAGATTATTGTGTTAATTTGTGGCTAGGGAGCCTTTTGAGATATTTATCATAATTAAGTATCTTCCAGGGCTAGATCATACAACCAGCTCAGAGAACAATTAAGTGTATGTTATGTTGGCAGAGATGACATGTTTGATGGTTATGTTCATACAATTAAGTCTCACAGTGCTGAAACATAAATAATGGATTTCAAATAGTTCCTGATAGCAGGGTGCTAATATTTCATGGGTGGTTGATTGATGGGGTTTCACTGTGAGTTTTATGCATATTGTAGTTAAAATTAAACAGATGATATTAGGAGAAAAAACATGATAATGAAAACCTTTATTCTTAACAACACAGGCCTTTTAACAAATGTAATAGCATTGATCACAGGATCAGTAAGTTCAACCCCTATATCTCTTAGAGGTGGCCTAGAAACTAGAAAATTAGGAATTATATGTATAAAACCATGTGAACTGCGTCACTGTCTGTTATCTCATTATAAGCTTGGTATCTTTGTTCATACTGGCTTGTGGTCATGTCCATTTTTGTCCCCAGCTTCCTTGAAACAGGGGACATCGGTTTGAGTTCGTCTGTCTGTCCATCCGTCACGTTTTTGTTTTTGTGCGATAACTTTCCTAAATATTATCCGATTTCATTCAAATTGGGGACTGATTGCTCTCATGTATACCTTAGTTTTGAATCAAATAATGATGAAATGCTCTGTTAACTGTGTGATAAGATTGTGAAAATGAACCCTCATGAAACACTCTCATTAGTATAAAACTGAAAATTGTGAAAAAAATATATTGCAGTGAATACGTTGCAAACCACAGAATATTCATAATCACTTTTGGGCCATGTTCAACCTAAAGGCCTGAGAAACCCACATGTCATGGTCAGGGGCCCTGACTGCATCACTCAGTAAAAAGTTTGACTCAAGAACAATTTTCAGGGGAAGGGCTTTGATTGCATCATCCTAGTCATGTATGAATATTAACATGAACATCTACATTTACACAGTAGCAGGACTTATGACCATTGGGTCTTATTACCCCATCTCCCTGATAAAAAGTTATTAACCCGTCTAGTCAAGCATGCCTCCCCCCCCCCCCCCCCCCCCATGATACTCTGCCTTACACTTAGTGACAGGAGGCATACTGGAGGCTCTATTACATCATTCCAGGTAGCAGGACCAAAGGGTCATTAGCAAACCCAAATGGTCCTGATAATAACTTTACATTTGCCAGTGAAACTATGTGCCACACAAACATGGTCTCATGAAACCTATACAGGCTCTTTGAAGACTGCATGATGCCAGCCAACAGGAAATTGTGCATTACTAGTAATACCTGAAACCTTCCAGAAGCCCAGCGAAGCCTTGTGACTGCGTCCCCCTAGCCAGTTTGGTAGTTTTATAGATCTTTAAGTCAAAAATTTAAACAAATATAGGTTTAAGGCACTTTTGGTGCCTAAAACCTGCCCAAAACCTGTTTTAGGCGGGGCAGTTTTAACCAGGTTAAAACCTATGGTTAAAACCTTCCTGCCTAAAACTTACCAACCCTGGTTTTGATTGGTTTTGGTCTTTTGGAGTGTCTGTCTGAAATTTGGTTCTCACCAGTTCTGAAACGAAAAAGGAAAAATTGTGTTCCTTTTTCACAACCAAAATTACAACATGTGGAGAGATCTTCAGGGGACCATGAAAACTCTAAACAGCCACTATGACATGTGGAATCATCTTCAGGTCATAATAAAAACTAAAACATTGGTAAGGCAAGCATAAATGACAACAAGTGGCGGAATTGGGGGACATAAATTCCACAAATTTGCTTATTTAACTAGATTGTTCAAACAATTTCAATGAACCTTTTATGATAAGACCATCTCATACATAATATAGACAAGCATTATATACCCCTAATTCCTAAATGCAACTTGTGCAACTGCATTCTAGTCGGTACACAAAACAGCAGCCCCCATGAATTGTTTTGAAAATTTTGTAAGGTAATGGTTTGATAAGAGCAATTAAGGAAATATGCATTGTGGACCATTAGACCTGCAGCCATTAGACCCAAATCTTCCATGTAGAAGCTTGACATTCCATTGGTGTGTAGAATAGAAAGTAAGTTCCTCTGAGACAGACAGTTACTGCGTGATCCAAGGTCACAACCTTGTAAGACCAGAATTTGTCATGGAGATAGCCCAAGAACCAGTGCTTGTTGGCCAATGATTCATACAGTAAAACATTCAAAAGATATAACTGACATTGTATTTTATTTAAAATGTCCTTGCAATAAGTTTGTACACATTGTAATCATTATTTAGTTAAAATTGGCCAGTCAAATAGAAACAAAACAACCATATTCTAAGCCCAACAATAGCTGTCAAACCAATTGTCAGCTGAAGAGTCCGAAGCTGTGCCTAAAAAGCAATCATTAGTGTATAGCGACGGTGCTCATTTCAAGCTATTGTCCTTATTAATTATTGTTTTACAACTGAAATGATATTTATATTGCTTGTGACCTGTCAGTTATCATAGTTCAGTATACCAGGTGGTGCTAGATGGGAGGTGCTGCTTGTAGGGAAGGTACTATTAAGGTGAAGCTGGAACAAAGACAGTATGATAGTATTAATTAAGGTAATTGCAACAGTCAATGTCGTTAATTTTCATTTTGAATTAAAGAAAATTACATAAAATTAATTACATAAAATAGATATAAATAGTTTGAAATTTTATTTGTTTTATATTCTTTAAAATTACAGATGCATTTTTAGCTCAGCTGACTATAAGTCATCTGAGCTATAGTCGTGGTCCATTGTCCGTCGTCCGTCCGTCCGTCCGTCCGTCCGTAGATGTGGCACGTTTTGAAACCGTAAGACCTAGGAATCCGAAATTCTGCATAATGTTAGATGTCCCCAAGATCTCCTACCAAGCCGAAAACTGGGTCTTTGCGTCTTCATTCCTTTGAGAAATTAAGGAAAAACCTCAATTTTTTATTAAAAACCTATTTTCACACTTCAGGACTGCCTAATATCAAAACCACTTATCTGTTTTTCCTCATATTTCCTATAAATAATCCTCTATATAATTCCTATGTACATGCCAGAAATTATGTCTGTATTATATAATTTAAAAAAGTTATGGGCCCAAACATAATGCATTTTGTAAATAATCAGGAAAGAAATTTTATCACTTAACACAAAACTTGTAAAAGCTAAGCACTTTTTTTCCAGTAATATTACTTTAATTAATCAAAATTAAATTGTATACCCAAAATTAGATCAAAATCTTTTAAAATTTTTAAAATATTAGCAAAAATAAAAAATTGGTACCTTAAATATTGCCCAACATTGACCATGGCACGTTTTTTTCCTGTAAATGCTGTGGATTTAGTTTTCACAGCATGTTTTTGTTAGCATTTCAACTGTTAACACCCAAAATTTGAAACCAGTTGATCAAAAACTGTAGATTATATTCAAGTTTTCAAGCACCATGTCACATATTGCTAGTGTTATGCAGTTTGCTAGAGCTCAGCTCCCGAGCTTCAGCTCTAAGTTCCTTAAATTCGGCATACAGTTAGATGTCTCCAAAATCCCCTACCATGCCAAGAATTCGGTCACTAGGACTTCATTCCTTTGAGATATTAATGAAAAACTTCATTTTTCCATTAAAAACCCATTGTTACACTTCAAGACTGCCTAATATCAAAACCACTCATCTGACTTTAATCATAAATAATATACATATTTTTCATTCTCTATGCACATGCCAGAATGATGTCAGTATTGCGTAATTGTTTTAAGTTATGGGCCCAAACATAATGCACTTTTTTAAAAAATCAAGAAATATATTTACTCGCTTAACAAGGGCATTGCTGAAGCTAGAGATTTTTTTGTCAGGGATGTAACATTATTTAATCAAGATTCAATTGAATACCTAAAATTAGTTCTGAATTTTTTCAAATTTTATAAGTTATTAGTATAAATATAAAATTAGTACCTTAAATTTTGCCAAACTGTGACCATGGCACGTTTGTTTCCTGTGAGCACTGTTGATATAATTTTCATATCATGCACACATAAGGATTTCAGCTTTTTAGTTTAGAAAGCTGAAAGAAATTGGCCAAAAATTGTAGCTTTTATTAATGATTTTTATGAGACCCTGTCAGACTTTGGCTCTCTCCAGCCCCTCTTGAGTCACCTGTATGTTGACCTTGTTGACCTTTCATCAAATTATGCACGCTTGAGGCGAGAATCCAGACAGCTTATGGCCAGCCACAGTTGATCCAGGTGTCCAACCCAACTCATCTAGTAGTTTTATCCAACAACATAACAATAAACAATAAATTAATAAATTTTTATTGGTGTTTAATAACAAATTAAAGAAAAATAGAAAAGGAATTTGTTAGTTTATAATAACAGGAAATTAACTTGCAGTTACTGATGATATAAGAATCTTGTATCGATGGGTAGAATGTCACATATTCCAAACAACACCATGCAGTCACCTATGGCATTTTTCAGTTCAATTTTAATAATAAAGAAGTAAATCATATTATTCATTACTAATCATTAGGGATTATATGAAGGAAATTAATGATAGACAACGATGCAGTTGATAATATTAATCTAGATTCCTACTGTGTCTAGTGTGTACATTGATGTGAAATGAGTCCAAAATGAATTTTTTACAGTTATTTTTTAATATAAATAAAAGCCATAAAACCAGGTACTTATGATCATTATTTAAATGTGTGAATTTTGTATATTCTGGATTCTCAACATCATTGTTTGGTGAAAACTGAATAAATACCAGACATGGTGTGAATACTTTGTAATTGTATTTAAATACGAATATGATTATGTACTCCATTATAAGATTTCTTGCATAAAGAATGAGAATTCAGGTAAAAATGAAAGTATATGAATACTCGTGCAAATACTTTCAAAATGTATTCATGAATGCATTCATGAATATATTCTTTAATATTATTTTAATAATCATATCAGTTATATTTCATTTTAAAAAATCATATGATTCTCTTATTATTTTTAATAAAAATTATATTTGGGACAATATTTGTAATTTTTTAAAATAAATAGTTAAACTCTTATATTATATGTTCTGCTTATAAGTTATATAGCCAAGTCAAAATCTGTGTGACAATAGTACTCCATTTGTTAATAAAAGAAATGAAATCAATCCTCTTCCCTGTCTCCAAAGGTACTATCAAAATCATACATAAGCTAAACAACAACAACTCATAATACAGCTTATATTTATAACCACACAAAACCAGTATGTGCCTCATTTCTAAATAATATTTTTTTATCATATATAACAGCTGAGCGTCGTGACCCATAGGTCCCTTGTTAAATGTATATAGCATATAAATAAAAATAAAACAGAAGACATCAGTAATATTCAAACACCACTAAACAGGACAACTCACTAAGGCCAAAAAAACAGGTATGGTTATTAGGCACTTTTCTTCAGAAACCTGTGTGGGTGGGTGATATTTTATTAACTCAGCTGACTATAAGTCATCTGAGGTATAGTCATGGTCCTTTGTCCATCGGCTGTCTGTCCATCTGTCTGTAAACTGGCACGTTTTAAAACCGTTGGACCTACGAATCTAAAATTAGACATACCTTTAGATGTCCCCAAAATCTCCTGCCATACCGAAAATTGGGTCACTAGGACTTCGTTCCTTCAAATTATTAAGGAAAAACCTCGGTTTTCCATTTAAAACCCATTGTTACACTTCAAGACTGCCTAATATCAAAACCACTGACCATTTTTAATATATTAATTCCTCTATATATTTCCTATCTACATACCAGAAATTACTTCAATATTTTTTTAATTCTCGAAGTAATGGACCCAAACGTAATGCTCTTTGAAAAAATTCAGGAAATATATTTACTCCCTTAACTTGAGAATTGCTCAAGCTAGAGGCTTTCTTTCAGGTATATAACTATATTTAATCAAGATTCAATTGTATACCCAAAATTAGATCTGAATTTTTAAAATTTTATAAGTTATTAGCATAAATATAAAATCAGTAACTTAAATTTTGCCCTGTTTTGACCATGGCACATTTTTAATGTATTCCTGAATATATTCTGAAATATTATTTTAATAATCATTTATTTTGACAATATTATTAAAAAATCTTTGATGAAAAAAACAGTTGATACTGTTATCATTTTTAATTTAAATTATGCTTGACACAATACTTGTTATTAATTTGTAATAAATAGTTTTAATTGTTTAAATAATTCTGCTGCAATGTAGCTAAATTTTTATGGCCAAGTCAAAACCTGTGTGATGAAAGGACACCATTTCCAACTGTAAATAATATTAATGACATCAATCCTCTTCCCAGTCTCAACCGATATTATCAAAATCTTACATAACTTGAGTTAAACACCATCAACTCATAATAGAGCTTATATTACCTCACAAAACAAGCCTTTGCCTACCTCCTCTTCCAAATCATATTTTGTGATCATATATAACAGCTTAGTGCCGTGACCCATGGGTCCCTTGTTTTTACCTGTTTTAGTATGTTTTGATAAAAATGTCGTATGATCAGGGAAAAGCATGAAAATAACAGGATATTTTGCTAAACAGGTAAAACACTACATGACAAATGAATTCTTATCAAAATGTTTTATTTTATCTTCTTGAAAGATGAAAATGAAAATAATAATGTTTGATGCTGGAGGTTAAGGGCAGTGTTTGAGAACCATACATTTTATTTTTATTTTTTGCCTAATACAGACAAAAATATCAAGTCCCTGGGGTGTGAGACTGTGGGGAGTTCACTGTAGTCTGTGAATATTTATTTTACTCCTGGCACTTTTACTCACACACATGTTAAAACCTATAGGAATAGCTGTAGTTGGTGTTTAAATGTATTTATTGACCATATACATGTAGCTTTAGTGATATACTAATCATGAATAATACAGAACACCCATTAACTATCTTCTATTCATGTCTGAACAGTAACTGATTGTTACATGCACTATGTACATGTTATATTGTCAGGCATTTATTGCACATGCCAATATACACGGCTAAAGCACGGTACATCATTTATGAAAATACTGTTATACTCTCACTGTATGTATCGTGTTGCAGGCTTTACAGAGTGATATTGGATTGTGCAGCACATGTATATGAAACGACCCATCCTCTAATCTGGTTTATGCAGTTCATTGAGTTGAAGTCAGCTATGGTTTATAAGCCAAGCTGTTCCATTAGCTGTCAGACTCATTGTCATATCCACTCATCCTGCACTGATCAATTTAATCCAAGTTATTTTGAGCCTGTGTTTCCTGGGATTCTGTTTATGTATAATTTTAAATAGTTTTCTAATCAATAGTCATAGTGTGCAATTATTGTATCTGGTGTAGTGGTTTGTGTCTGTGCAGAGTTTTCTTGATCTTACAGCCAGGGTTATAGAATTACATGCCTCGGGTTAAATCCTGTGATTATTATTGTCCAATTACAACTCTTTGATTTTGGTGGTGTTCAGGAATTATTCAAATTTTTCTTTTGATTATGCTTCTAATTAAATGCTATTTCAAGGTCTTTGATCTTGCAGCTGAAATTAAGCAATCAGATTTATGCTGTGAGGAAAAGTCATTGAATGTTATATTTGTGACATGCCCTTTTACCCATAAGAAGGTGTCCTTTTTTTTGTTATATGAAAAGACAGACTACTTTTTTGTGTCTGGCGGTCTCTGAAGATGCCATTGGGGGGGGGGGGGGGGCATAGAAATGGTGAGCATCTGTCCTTCTTTCTGTGTCTGTCTGACCGTCCGTCACAGATATGATGTTAACGCAATAACTCGAAAAGCATCTGAGGAACAACAGTCATCAACCTTGCAACATTGCTGCATCTCATGAAGGGCTAGGTCAAGTTTGAATATGGATGACCTTGACACATTTTCTAAGGTCACAGAGGTGATCTTGGTGGGTGACATTGACCAGTCTCAAATTTCATACAGGTATTCACAACTTTTTTTCCAGCTACTTCCACAACAGGGAGGGGACATAGGAAATGTGCTCCATAGATAAACTTTTCCCTTGTTAAAGTTTGAAATTTACCTTTTTTTCAATTGTATTAGAAAATTAGAAAAATGGTACAGTCTATCTTTCTTCAATATGGACTTTTTTTCTGGTTATAAGAGAATACCTCGCTATTTTAATGGATGGCTACCATTACATTTTGATGTAATACCTGGCTTTCCTCATTCTGTTGTTATATGGGTTGCCAAATATTAAAAACATCCCGTACTTGATCTCTGTGACATATTCCTCACATATCTTGTGACAATACATTGATAATAGGGAATTCTAATATATGAAAGTACAAGCTCTCTCAGGGTCTTATCTCCGGACATGAAAAATGTTTCCTGTACCTACCACACTTCGTGGTAAGTGAATGATAATGTAGCACTTTTACCTACATGAATTTGGCAGTTATCTTTTTAAAGCTCCCACTAAAATGAAGGTAGATATAAATAAAATCTTTCAATATCCTGTGAGGGCATTTTATTCAAAGTGAAATGTTTTATATAAAAAATATTGTATGGGAGATTTCCTGTATAAATGTATGATGGTATTTTTTTGTACATATTTTAAAACCAGAATATGTAACAATGCTACTGCTTGACTGTGAGTCTTGCGTTCTCATGCAGTGTTCATACCAGATATATTCGTAGAAATCTAGGACAAACTGTTTATAAGGACATGTTTATTGGCATGCAAACATATATAAGCTCTTGCAAGGTTTTTATAGATTTTATTACAATGCGTGTATAGTTATAAATGTGATACACAGCTTACATTACAGGAACTTCTATGTCATGTAATGAAACAAAGTATATATTGTACTTTATGATGTTTTGTCCTATGACATTTTGTCCATGTTGTTTTGTTATGTAGCATTTTGTCCATAGATATCATGTCCTATGACATTCTATGGATGTTTTGTTCTGTGGCATTTTTTCCATGGATGCCATGTCTTATGACATTCTATGGATGTTTTGTCCTGTGGCATTTTGTCCATGGATGCAATGTCCTATGACATCCTATGGATGTTTTGTCCTGTGGCATTTTGTCCATGGATGCAATGTCCTATGACATCCTATGGATGTTTTGTCCTGTGGCATTTTGTCCATGGATGCCATGTCCTATGACATTCTATGGATGTTCTGTTCTGTGGCATTTTGTCCATGGATGCAATGTCCTATGACATCCTGAGGATGTTTTGTCCTGTGGCATTTTGTACATGGATGCAATGTCCTATGACATCCTATGGATGTTTTGTCCTGTGGCATTTTGTCCATGGATGCAATGTCCTATGACATCCTATGGATGTTTTGTCCTGTGGCATTTTGTCCATGGATGCTATGTCCTATGAAATTTTGTGCATGTTGGTTCACATCCTTATCAGATGGTCCTCCACACTTAGAATACTGGTCAAGGTCTTTACCCTCTATATCCTTGTCTTCTGTGTAAAAAAATGCAGAAAGAATAACCATCTAGCACACAGTATAGCTGCTTATTGTATACTTTTTAGAGACTTATTGTATGCTTCACAGCAGACTTTGGTAAAGTAGAGAGGGTCTGTACCTTAGAATGTGACAAGTACATGTCTAAGTATATATATATGAATTGCATCTGCCAAAACAGAGTTTTGCGGATACTAGGTTTTCAGCTGAGTTCCTGCACCAAGTTCATGTCCAGAGAACTCCTCTGAGACACATGGACTGATCTTTCTGAAACCCAGCATAATTACCAGGTCATATGTGAACTGTTGCCCAACAAAGATTGGTGTTCACCTGTGCATCTTGGTGATCATTGCCCATATCTCAGGAATGGTTCAGTGTATTCGGCTGAAATTAAGCACATCCATAGATCTTGGATACCTCCATCTCCTACTCAAGACTGGTTGCCCCATCTGCATTTGTTTTCCCATGCCTTTGCTTTGGGTGAAAATCTTTCTTATATTAATTTGTCTGAAATTTGGCATGGCAATCAATATAATATAGCTTCTTCATATTAAACAGACAGGTAGTGCCTCCTACATTCCCGTTTTTGTAGAATACATTGATGCCCTTTTCTCAGAAGTGCATGTTTGGCAGTATTCAGCCTAAAAATTAGCATGTCCATTGATCTTGGATACCTCCATCTTGGACACAAGCCTGGTGACGCCACTTACAATTGCTTTCACGTAGTTTCAATCCATGAATCTGTTTTTGGTGAAAAATTGCACTTATTTCAGGAGTGTTTGGATGTATTAGCCTGAAATTTTGCATGTTTATCAAGCTTGAATAGCATAATTGGTTAGACCAGACAGATGGCGACACTACATTTGTGTTCTCTTATATCTTGTGTTGAACACCTTCAATAGGTTTCATCTTGCATCCATCTGCAGATCTGGTTTTTTTTTGGTAAAAATCAGACAAAACTCAGTAGTCTTTCAGTGTAATGGCCTGAAATGTTGCATGTATATCCTTCTTGGGTAGATTTCTCGATTACAAGGCTGATACCACCATTGATCATGTATTAAAAAAATTCATTTATGCATTTATCTCAGGAGTCATATTTGACATATTAGCCTGAAATTTAGCATGTCCATAGATCATGGATGGCATTTTCTTGTACACTGGTGTTTTCACCAATATTAATCTTTAGTTTTGTCCCTCCGTTTGTCTTAGGATACTTGGGCATCTCTGATGCCACAAACTCGGAGGGCTGTAATGTCAGGAGAGATTCCATGCCTCACTTTATCCATGCCTCTTGAGATTTGGCCGATATCTGTAGTCACTTGTTGACTGCCCATATTCTAGTTTTAAATGTTTTAAGGATAAGCACAAGTACAGGGGTCTGTACTTGAGTACAAGTACTTTGCATTTAATTTATATAAATAAATTAGACTAAAACCAATGAATATTTAAAAGATGAAAAGTTGTATTATTACATATTTTGATTCTGCCATAAAAAATTTTTTTATAAAAAAATACATAAATGCAATTGAACATTGTTTGGTTACATAATATCTAACAGGGCTGTGTCTGCCTGAACTTGTTAATAAACATTGTAGAATAACTTAGGAGCATGACAGTAAATATTACTAGTATTTAAAAGTGTTATAGGATAGCTCCTTCTGAATTCAGGAATTAATATAGAGCATGCCTTGTAAAATTGTAGGAGGGCTTTTAGTAATTGTGAAAAATATGGCTAGTTTTTAAAGTTTACAAAGCTTTATATACAGAAATAAATATCTGTTATTCAATTATATAAATATTAATATGATGCCCCCTTTAATATTAAAAAGCAACAATGATTGTGAATTAATCACAATGAGGAATATTTGGATATAGCAGGATATTAGCAGTGTGTGGAAGTAATTGAAACTGCTGTGGAAAATCTGTTTGTTATTCAGTCAGTTTTACTCAGGTGAACAGAAAAATAAAGAGATATGCTTTGATCATCAAGGGACCCTGTTCTCCATTTCTTAGTCGGTAAGGATATAAGTGAATTCTTTCAGTGCAGTGAACTTCTATTTTACCCACCAGCCAGAGCTTGGTAAATTGTGTCAAATGCAGATTTTTCTGCAAAATCAATGAAATCTTGTTTTTCCCATACAGTCACTATAGCTTTAAAGATACTCAAAGTGTACTCTTTTTTCAGGTTGTCAATTTTTTGTATGGATTTATGCTTTCGTTTCAGATATGTTTTATGGTACTAAATTAAATGGATGAGTAATTGGTGAAACATGAAAGCCAGACCTGTCAGATGAGATTAGTAAGTAAAATGGGGGTTATGGGAAATGCAAGTTAGTGCCAACCAGCAGGATCATTTAATGGTTGCAGATCGATTATTTGTGTACAGCTTAATAGCTATAAGGATTCATTTTTTTCCTTAGTTGCATTTTAAACATGAAATGGCTTGTGGCCGTGTCATATAAATGTCCAAAATCAAAGGATTAGATTATATAAATTTATATCCACCAAACCTTTAATAATACACAGCATAGAAACAAGCCCAGCACTATTATTAATTACTGGTTTTCTTTTTCATTGGGCCATTGTACAGCTCATATCAATACAAACTCAAGGGATTTGATGAAATTCCATTTGAATCATAAGAGATTATCTCTAATATCTTGATAATAAGGAATAAATACTACACTGTTCACAACTTTATCACTGAGCTTTATTCATCTGAACTCTCCCCTGCAGTACATTTCTTCCCTGTTTTTAAGGCTTCATATTACATACTTTGAACAGCCTTGGGACAAGACATACATAGTGTAATTCAGCCTTTTTTCTGTAGGTGTAACTCATATCTGATTATCTGAAATTGTGTGTTGCTAGGTAAAACAAGGTCATAGAATAATATAATATAATACATATAATAATAATAAATAAATAAATAAACCAGCTGACCCCACCAAATCCATTTTAAGACTGTGACACAATGTCTATACAAGCCTGAACATCTGGCTCAAAACAAAATGGTTCGAGTACATTTATTATGTTAAGGAGTTGTTACTTATAAGTGCCTACAAACACAAACACACTGTTCAAAACAAGGTTTGCAGGTTTAAACTTATCAACCCCTTTCCTTAAATAAAATTTACTTTCTCTTCTTTTTTTTCCCTATTAAGTACCAGTGAAACATCAGATGCTATAACTCAGAGCTACCAGTTCTCCCAAAGCACCTTGTGTACGCTCCCGAGGCAGCGGAAATCTTACGCTTCTAAAGAAGCAACTGATTTTCACGCTGCCAGCTTTGACCATTTATGATATATTTAGACACCAGATGGTGGTTCGTTGTCCGCTGAACAAAACGTGCATATGATGTGAAAAGCAGCCAACCAGATGCCAATAAACAAACACGTGACAGGCATCCTGGCTCCGCCCATAGCTGCGCTTCAAGCGCCGTTTGAAGACAAGTTTATGTTCGAATTTTAATTGTTCCCTCTGCATTCTCGCATCCTCGACAGATTCGATTCTGACAGTATGACTGTATTAGCGTAGCCATGTGTCTGGTGTCTGCAGAACTGAAACCAGCCAGCGAGGTGTGCATGCAGCCTTTGTTGTTACGTTTCGTTTGAATTACAGCTCACCGACCGGGCATCCTATGTGCAAAAGGCCCTAAGTAAACCACATCTGCGGCAATACTCTCTGAGCCTGTGGCCTGTTCATACGGTTACCGGGGCGATGATTAGTGATGGGCCGATCATCGAGTTTTATCGAAAGTCAGTCGGTTTGCTGCCACTTTCAAGCGCTTGATTACATAAGGCAACTATCGATTACACCATAATCATGGCTTGTCTTTTTTTTTCAAAATGCCTTTATGTTAGAAGCTAGAATGATTCATTTTTTTTTACATTATTTTGCACTTCATATAATGGGTCTCTGTTCCAAAATAACTTCCGTATGTAAATTAGCATGACACAGTAGATGCGAGAACGGAGAACTTAATAAAGTGTGGTTTAATTCTTGATTAATTAAAATGATACTTGGAATAGCATAACTTAGTATTAAAAGGGAAATTAAAAAGGCAAGAACTCATATTCCTAAGATAGAATTACTCCGACATGCGCGCTTGGTTAAATGAAGTACAGTTTCACAGATAATTGCATATTTCTTTGTATTTGTCTGAACCGATTAATAATCGATCATCGATCGGTTTGCTCAAACCGATGATCGATTATGAAAAAGGAACCGACTCCCACCACTAGCGATGAGCTGTCACTCAAAACGAAATAAACATGATTGGCTTTGTGTATTCCTCGCTTGGCCGTGTCTTCCAGCACAAGGTCTCATCTGATTGGACAAAAATACAGTGCTCCCCTCTGGTGTAGTAATTCAGGATACGAGGTCATAACAAACAGCGCTTACCATATAGTAAGTATGCCTATAGTTAATGCGTTGTGTAAAGAGCGTACACCTCGTGGTGCCATATATGACACACCCCATGCAAAACCTCATGTTTTGCATAGGATATTTCACTGATACTTGATCAGTTAATTATTCCTGCCTTGTTGTATAACCTCACTAAGCCAGCACAGTCATATCATAGGATTTAAGTACATTTTCATGTACTTTTAATTAACTTGAATAGAATTGTAATCTCATGTGTCCTTTGATTCAATAACAATTCCAGCTATAAGTCCAATTAGAAGTCAAGGTCAAGCTGGACAAGCTGATAAATTCTCTAATCATATCCTGTGAGAGATGTTCATGTGTTATAATAAATTTTATACATGCATGTAAATACATTTGAAAGAGGAACTTGGTCTATTTCAGTCTAGGTTTGCTCAGCAATGTAGTCCCTAGATTACTGTAACCAAAATTAAAAAGATCACACACAGCTAGTGACACATACAAGAAGAAACTGTTCAAAATACTTGTGTTCAAGTATTTCTAAAGAAAGTTACAGAGAAATAAAAAAATTCTGGTGGTTGGTATAATATGATATTTCATCATAAGTAAGAGTTTTTGATATCCTGCATAATTTTACTCTATTCAAACACCCTTCTATTTTTTGTCCCCCATTTTTGCGGAACGGGGAACATTGATTTGGGTTTGTCTGTCTGTCTGTCCATCTGTTGTTTCAATGCGATTACTTTCCTAAATATTATCCAACTTCATTCAAATTTGGGTTAGTGATTGCTCTCATGCATAGCTTGGTTTGGATTGGTTTTGGAGTGTCTGTCTGAAAATTTTTTATCAGCAGGTCCAAAACAAAAAAAAATTTCCCTTTTGTTCCAAATTGATAACAAATTTTAATATGTGGAGACATTTTCAGGGGGTAATAAAAATTAAATACAGTCACCATGACATGTTGAGACATCTTCAGGGGACAATAAAAACTGAAACATATTGAGAAGGCAAGCTAAAATGACAAAAGGTGGCAGCGGGGGACATAAGTTCCACAGATTTTGCTTGTTTTGATAAATTTTATACAGTGCACCAAAGCTTGACCTTCTTTACCTGAGAGGTAGGTCAGACAAATGTAGCAATTATCTAATTGCAAATGATGCTGTCACATGTATGGATTTCATATGATTAATTATGAAAGAAATATGACTAAACAGATGTATGGTCTGTCGTGTGTCACAAAGTAAATATATTTATTTCATGTTTATTTAATCATCATAAATCACTGCATTTGACCTACTTTGATAAAAGCTAATTGAAGTGGCAAACAAGATACATTCGAAAGATATACCTTTATAATTAGATGGACTAGGGTGTTGGAATGAAGTGATAGCTAGTAATGGCCAGTCATTATAAAGATGATTGTCTACCGTCCTGTACTGTTGTTGTTTACATATAACATACATCTGTAAATAAGATATCCATCAATAATAAACAGTATCAAAGTTCCAAATTAAGACTTCTCCTGAGATTGTCAGAATGTCTTAAAATCGCAGTTAAGGGATCCACTTCATGAACATAATAGCAAGCAGTTTTTCCTATGTGACCATTATCTTGAATATTCTAGGTGCAGCAAGTATACTTAATATCTTACGCATGAATAGAGCACAGCACTTATGGACAATAAATGTCACGCACCATTCACTGCAAGCAAACATAACAGCTGTGCAGGCAGATACGATCATAACCATTTGTCAGTCGCCACCTTCTGACCAGAGCCGTTTATCAGATGGCCAACAAGTTGTTAATCAATACATTATTTGTCTAGGGCTCTGACAGATGCCAAAGTCAATAATACTACTTACTGTGCTGATATAATATAATGTGTGGAACCAAATGTGGAAAACATCAAAATTGCTTTAAAAAACATTGAAAACAGTATAATAAATCTGATTATTATTTTTATAATATCTGAAAGTCTGAATATTATGAACAGTATGTCTGCATGGTGTTGTTTTTGTAAGCTAACAGTATCTTGGCACATGTGTATAATGTGCTATACAAAACCACATGTATCCTGTATCAACATGATTATATAACATACAACCTGTTTGGGTAGCTCTGCCACACATATCCTGTATCACTAAGATATAACATGATATACAGTTGGCCCTATGACATATGTCACTGTGTACATGGTAATCAAGCTGAGTTCAGAAAGCAACAAGTGGAGATAGGAATTCCCAAGTCAACTAGTTGAGAATGAGCCAGATGAGCCAAGATGAGCACAGAGCAAAGAATTGTAATCAGACCAATGAGAGCATATTGTATTGCATTGTGCAGCCAGCTCCAAATTTTAAACAAACTCAGCTGAGGGCTGTTACCCATAGGTCCATTGTTATTATGTTGTTTTAATAAGTTTCATATGATTAGGGGACAGCATCATAATAAAAGAATAAATTGTTATGTCAAAGAATTAAAAGCATAACAGAATAAAAATTTATGTAAATTTTATTGTTTTATTATCTGGAAAGAAAGAAAATTGTCAGATTTCTGTTGAAAATTAAAAAAATTGGCAAACTTTCAGCTGAAAATTAAAATAAAAATTTTGTATGTAGGTGGAGGCATTCACTACTTCGGAAAAAAAGCTTATTTTTAGGCAATTTGAAAAATGATTTATGGTGTCAGAGTTCTAGTACCCTTAGGTTTAAAAGTTTGATATATTCTGGCCCTAAAGTTCCACTAAGCACCTACCAGGAAGACATGTCACATTTATATGATCTATGATAATTTGTTATAAAATTGTGGTTCAGCATGGTATATTAATGTGTCTTCTAGGATTCTTTGTCCCCTCATGGTTGAGTTATATATGTTTTTGAGTCAAGACATTTGAATTAGAATAAAGGGGTTTTTATGGTCAGTTGTGCTTTAAGTTTAACATTTCTATGTCTTTTGTTAATGCTTTTATTCCAAGGACTCATGCCGTATGGTTTTACAAACTTGAGAGAGCTAAAACCAGATATGCAGCCAGTTGAGAAATATTAGGAGATGGTATGTTTAATGTCCGTAATATTTCAGCAGTTTTATCAGCATTTTGTTTACTCCACACCTGTTTCTGGTTAAGTTATTTGTCAGATCAACTTCACATTTATTCTGGTTTCTTCAACATCCTCTGCTGTGCTTTTAAATGGTCTTATATAACTGGGATTTTCTTCAATCTGAACTTTGGAATTATGCTTGTTTTTTAGCTCAGCTGACTATGTCATCTGAGCTATAGTTGTAGTCCTTTGTCTGTCGTCCATCTGTCCGTCCGCCCGGCCGTTAACAGAGCACGTTTTAAAAACCGTTGGACCTACGATTCCAAAATTTTGCAAACCATTAGATGTCCCCAAAATCTCCTACATTACCGAAAATTGGGTATTTAGGAATTTGTTCCTTTAAGATATTAAGGAAAAACCGTTTTCCATGAAAAAGCCATTGTTACACTTCAAGGCTGCCTAATATCAAAACCACGGAACTGTTTTTGATCATATTTAGTATTCATATTTTTTCATACATTTTCTATGAATATACAAAAAATTAGGTCAGTGTTGGGTCTTATTTTGAAGTTATGGGCCAAAATATAATGCAATTTTTAATAAATCAGGAAATATATTTACTCACCTAACATGAGAATTGCTGAAGCTAGAGACTTTTTTTCAGGAATATAACTTTATTTAATAAAGATTCAATTGTTTACCCAAAATTAGATCTGAATTTCGCAAATTTTTCAAGTTAATTGCATAAATAAAATATCAATATCTTAAATTTTGTCCAATTTGGCAATGGCACGTTTTTTCCCTGTAAGCACTGTTGATTTAATTTTCACAGCATATTTACATAAGGATTTAATCTTTTAAAACCTGAAATTTCAAAGGAATTGGTCGAAAAGGGTAGCTTTTATTTAAGTTTTCATACACCATGTCAAGTGTTGTTTACATCTAGCCCACCTGCTAGTACAGCCTTCACTTGCATTATGTAACCCACCCCAGGCAGTTTGCCTTGGCTCAGCTTGGCCAGTACCAGCAGGCTTCCTCTCTGCCCTGTACTCCCCCCCCCCCATGGTGCATAAACAAGATGGTTATTGTTAATAAGTTATTATTTTCTGTATTTGATTCATTCTTATTCTAGGCTATGCTAAATTTTAAATTTTGTATTGTACCACCAGGGTTACAATGATTAAAGTGCACATTTAATTGTGTCCACAAAGTGGTGTATTGCTATGAAAGTGTGGATGTTCTTCAGATAAGTAATTCCTTACTTCAGAAGAGTAGAAACTTCACCACATGTGATATTGACTATTAATTCCAGTAATGAATTAAAGCTGAGATAGTAATTAGCACAATGATATTGTTTGTCCCTCATTCAACCAACAGTGTGTATACTTTATTTGAAAAGATGTTTTATTTTATCAAATTTACTGAATCCTTTATTTTATTTCAGTGAATAAAATTAAGTGGTACTGAAAACTGCAATGTGCAAAATATTTTAATAGTGATTCAAAGAATAATCTTGTAGATGCCATGTTGTGGCATTATTTTCTTTTAATTCTGTTTTAACATTTATGATTTAAAAATAATAAAATATATTTGTATGCATAATATGACCCAATATGAGCTACACCTTGGATATAAAATGATTGCTACAATTCTAATATTTTAACTTATATTTCAGTTTTTTTACTCATGATATATAATGATTGCAACTTTTGCAACAATTCTAATATTTTAACTTGTATTTTCAGTTTTTTCTTAAAAAATTTATAAAACTTGTAAATAAAAAATGATTCAGATAAAAACTTTTAATGGAAAAAGTGGAAATGTTAAAAAAATAGGCTTATATATAAACTTAAATGCATTATTACCTTAAAAGTGAAATAAAGGTATTAGTCCATTCTGTCCACTTGCCTGTCCATCTGTAAATTTTCATATGCATCACAGTTTCTCAAAACTTTTACTGTTTTTCTTCATGACAGTCTTGTCAGAGTATTAGTTTGCAATCATATATTTAGAACTTTACTATAACCAAGTAGGAGGGCCCCTTTCCTCTTGGCTTCTCATATTCTTATATAAATGAAAAACATTACAATAGAATATTTTGCATTTGCAAAAATTTCAAACTTCAGCTGAGCGCCGTGACCCATGGGTCTCTTGTTTTCTGGTATGGTTGCAGTCATATGTTTTGTTCATGCAGGACTTGAATTGCATGTCTAAATCAGAAATAAAAGGAACAAATTTTTAATTAAAACTTGTACTGTTTATATGTGGTCCTTTTTATACACCCAAAAGACTGAACATCTCCTAATACAGATTTATTGTCCAAAGTAACATGATATACACCTCTGTTGCACAACAAAGCATCCTGCATCCCTTACAGAACTTTGGTGAATTACAGCAAAATCCCAGCTCTTTATTTTTTCATTTGATGAATTTTAATGAATGTGTATCATATTTCATCTTTTCAAATCCACATGAAAATTCCTAGCAGCCACTTACTGTATGGAGAAACAAAAGGCAGCCATATTGTATCAGGTACAGATGTTTCTGTAGGTCAAGGTCAGGTCAAGGTAAGTCATAGACGGAACATACTATTTTCATGGACCAATGCAGGAAATCACTGAAGGTTTTATGCCTTTTCACAAGGTTGCAATTTTCACCTGTGAAAGCAAAGTTATTTCCTGGGCTTGGTGAGCCATTTCTAGCAGAAGAATACCTGAAAATGTATTGCAGATGTTGTGCAGACAGTATAAACTCATAAACTTTCCCCATCAGCTGCTTGCTCATACCTCACAGCACTGGGAAATGATAACCTTCATTCAATGTGGCTGCCTTCAAACTGTCTTGATGCTTGTCTGGTTCGGCTGATGAAACAGGGACTGGCAGTTAATTGTGTTTTCAGTCAGTTTTTGGACCATTTCCTTGAGCCGCTTGATACTGGGGGGCCTTTATGTCAATAATTTGGTGCTTCCAATTTTGTGGTTAACATTTAAATTCCTGTAAATGTTGTCATAGAATTGGCTTTGGTTTCCTGGAACATGTCTCAGCAGTCATAAAAAATGTGAAAGTCAACAATTTCAATAATCTTTCAGATTATCCAATTTGTTCCTTATATCGTCTTTAGTTTTCTTTTAGACTTCAGGCATTCTTTAGTACCTCATTGCAGTCATGTTTTCTTTACTTATTTCCTGTCAGTGTAAATATATTTATAGAAAATTGAAGAAAATAGAAAAATATTTGCAGTTAAATTTCATTGATTTTTTTTTGTGCAATTGCTTTTACATACATAAAAAAATTCTATAAATTGTCCTCTGTTGCATATTCTATGAGGTTTTCCACTAGAGTAAAACAACTATAAGTAAAAACTATAAGTTTATCTGAGCTATAGCAATGGTCCTTTGTCCGTCGTCCGTCCGGTCTGTCTATTAACAGGGCACATTTTGAAACCATTGGACCTATGAATCTGAAAATTGGCATATAGTTAGATGTCCCCAAAATCTCCTTATCAAAATTGGGTCACTATGACTTTGTTCCTTTGAGATATTGAGGAAAAACCTATATTTCCAATTAAAAACCTATTGTCAAACTTCAAGAGTGCCTAATATCAAAATCAGTGATCTATTTTTTATTATTCCTCTATATATTTCCTATTTACATACCCTAAATTAGGTCAGTATTGTGTAATTTTGTGCAGTTATTGGCCCAAACGTTATGCACATTTTAAAAAATCAGGAAACAGATTAATTTACTCACTTCACATGAGAAATGTTGAAGCAGGAGATTTTTTTCAGGGCTATAACTTTATTTAATCTAAATAAAATTGTTCACCTAAATAAGATCTGAAATATGTAATTTTTTTAGCTAACCTGTGAGCTTATGTGATGATGCAACATTGTCCATCTGCCACCTGTCTTTTTCTATACTTAAACCCATGCTATCTCAAAAACAGTTGGAGCTAGCATCACTAAATTTTATGCAAAAAATCTAAACTGCTCTTTCTTATTATGCTTATTTTTTTTGCTATCTACATTTACTTGGACTTTATAAGGGAAAAGCTAAAAAAACATTTAAAGATCTCCTTCTCTGAAAGTGTCCGTCCAAATTGTTCAATATTTCACAGAAATAATCTCTGAAACTATCTTTTTTACATTTGTTCAAATGGTCTCAGTTTGGCTGAGTCCCAGGTTGCTGAACTAAGTCATTTGGCCAAAAGGGATACTTAAATTACAATATCATAAACAGCTGGAGCTCAGCTATCATCACCAAATTTTACGCAGATGTTGGTCACATGACTCATATCTGAATTTGAAGAAATGGTGGTGTCACCTACATCAACCTTTTTTGCACAAGGTTCATTGGTCATCAGGACATTAACCCATAATTTCTCAGGAATGGCATGAACTAGCCTCCCCAAATTTTATGCTAAACTCTCTCACATATGGGATTGAGCTTTTTGTGGCGGCACCTGCATTAACTTGCATTTTACAGGGAAAAAGCTAAAAAAAAAACATTGAAAATCTTCTTTGATTACTCTGAAATCATTCAGCAAAATTGTTTAATGTTTCACAGAAATGATCTCAGAATTAGCTCTCTCAAGTTTGTTCAAATGATTTTTGTTTGATGAATTTTGACCAAGTTACAGGAATGTGAACTTAGTCATTTGTCCAAGTAAGTCATTTGGCCAAGGAAGCTTACTATATTGATTAACAATTTCAGAAACTACAGCTGCTAGTGTCACCAAGTTTGGTGCAAATGATGGTCACATGACTCATATTTGAAATTGCAGTTTTTGTGGCGCCACCTACATGTATAGACCTGTTTTTTATGGGCAAAAGCCTCATAATTTTAGCCTCTTTCAATTTAAAATTGTTTTATGATGAAACTGTTAAGCTGAATTGTTTAATGTTCACAAATATAATCCTGGGGTAGGGTTCTTTCAAGTTTAAAAGGATAAATTTTTTGGTAGAGTCATGGATAGCTGAAGTATTCTGGTCTTGTGTTCATAGTAAGCCTATTTAAAACTGAATACTGCAGTAGTCTGCTTCTGTAAAACTGTTGTTTCAACTTCTGTAACATTGCATAAAAATGATTCTTAGGACTTTAAAGAGTTTACTTTAATGATTGTAGGCAGAATTATTGGACTTTTAACAATAAAAGGACTACATCTTTTCTTATTTTAAACATTTTGTTAAAAAAAAATCTTATGGAATGTCAGCTTGAAAAAAAAAGCATTGTAGCCAAAGTTGTTCAGTATGTGTAAACAGATTTACCATTGTGTCCCCACCTAAAATGACTTTGCACAGTGTATGTGGCTGCTTATTTCACCAGAGGGATTTGATATATCAGCCTGAAATTAGGCATATCTATTTCTATCGGATAGCTTTGTTGTATACAAGACTGGTGACGCTAACTACAATAATTTTTGCACAGTGTATGTCCCTGCTTATTTCTCAGTAGGGGTTTGATATATCAGTCTGAAAATTGGACACTTGTATGCATCTCTGATAGCTTCTTTGTATACAAGACTGGTGGTGCCACCTGCAATCATTTTTTTGTTGTTTCCACCCATGCCAGAATTTCAGCAATTTTCAAAATGTTTAGTACTTGCATTGTTCATATATATGTTACACATGTACTTGAACATTAATGGCCCTGCATTGAAGCATTATACCTGGTGTATATCCCATTGCACAGGTTTGCATTCAGCCTGTAGGCCTTGTTAATTATTAAAATACTATCCAGCACATTCCATCAATGTAATATTACTTGCTCCAGGCATTTGGAATATTTGTGTACCATTTGTAACTAGACTGTTCTAAGCAAAAAACATGATAAAAAACATCATGGAATCAGAGATGGTGCTCGGCTGCCAAAGTTGTTTTTCTTGAGCCTTTTGAAATATTATTTCTGACACAAGATGTGGCACCTGCGACATGAAAAAAGAACAGCACAGCAGAAGGAAAATGCAGAGAAAGTAAATTGAGTTAATGCATGGGTTTGTGCTTTTTGTGTTCCCTGTATCATCCAAATGCTAGCTTATTTTATTTGTTTAAAATTTGTGTATAGGATTTTAAATAATGATCAGACCACCCATTATTCACTGGTATTAAGATTAGAAAATGAGATTAAGGATGTTTTTCTGTAAAAGCTATGGCATGACTCAATGCAAACTACTTTTCTTCTAAAACAGACACCTGAAGCAGACATGGAAGTAAATTAACCTCTCAAACTTTAAAGTAAGGTGTACATGCATATTATAACACCACGTCTGTGATATGTCTTGGGACACAATCTAAGAAAGAGAGCTGACTAAATGAGATGTGAACACAATACTACATTGATCGCATGTTTGAACTTAGGTCGACAACCTCAACTTTTCATTCTGTGATCTGTCAGGTTTAAGTCCCAAAATTTAAGATCATGTTTTGGCTTTTATTTCTGCCTTATTCCCATACAACGAAAATACAATTTACCATGTACACATAACAAATGCTACCTGGGCATTACATATATGCCATTTCTTTGTATCACAAACGTAATGCATCTAACGAGAGAAATATAAGAATCTTGGAGGATTCAGAATCTTCTCAGGAAGAAAAGGAATTCCTGTTCTTCCCAGGAAAATGAGAATCAAGAGATGGTATGAAATGATTCCTGTTCTTTCCAAGAAAAAATGAGAGTTTCATTTTTCCAGGGAAGATTCTGGATCAGATTCTTTTTTTTTCCCTAGACACAGACATAATTCAGATTTAGCATGTTATATGTGTCACACTTCTAAAGATGTGAATGACCAGATTCTTTTAAAGTCAAACCAACTGGCTGAAACACGTACACTCCAAAAACTGAATAAGACATTTATGTATGTAAACAAAACAGTCAATATATTAAAGAAAGAAGACACATTCTCCGGAGAGGTGTTCCATATGTACAAGCACTGACGATTACGAACGTCTGATAATCAACACAGAAATAAGCACCATGTCCGTTAGATACACTACATAGAGCAGTCCCTTTGTTTACACTTCTCCTGATCACATGAACCCTGCGCACACGTGACATCAGAATGTTGCACTGGTCATCTCTCTGCTCTCTCAGGCTGTGTACATAATACAAACAGTCTACTCACATTTACATGAAGCAGGGAGCATCAACAGTCCATTGCTTGAGTATACTTGTTAACTTCTTTAGGTACAGTTCACGTAACACGCACAGACTATTCTATCTGGACTTAGAATCAATGTCTTTCACAGCTTATGTCTCCTTGAATCATTCAGTTCTAGGTAGCAGAAAATGCTTCAACACAGCGATATGCAGTACTTAAACATGGTACTCCATATAAATGTACTGTTAATTATCAAAACAATCATCTGATATACTCCTTTCTAGAACATGCATTACAATAACTAAGTCACAGTCCTCTGGTGATAATATGTACATCCGACTAAATACTCCAAATTACAGATAGAAACCTAGCCAATCAGTTCCTATGTTTGGAGCGCCCCCTGTATTTAAATTGTTCCACCAGAGGGTGCTGCTTGGATTTAGCAAAAATTGATCTTCTTAAAATTTAACATTGCAGCAATGTAAAGAAACTATTCATGAACTGTCTGAAGGCTGAATATAAACTGAACACTGTGACAAGAGACTAATTTTAAGTATTACAAACTATTATTCATTGGCTGAAATTTTCTTCATTATATTTTGTGGTAAGGTAAAATAGCATCACCTATCACCCATCTATATTTTCACAAATATTTCATATGGATTTCTTATGTTTTTTTTGGATCATTTACTGTAAAAAGTTCTCACAACAATTTACTGTTACAGGAGTTAACTTGTCCCAAAAAAATAGACTATCAAATCCTCAGATAATAAATTGTTTGAAATAAATATTTGGTAAAAGTATTACCTGTTGCTTTTCTTCATTCTTTCATTGCAGCTAACCTTATAGTAAGGAATTGCACATTTAAAAAAAAGTATGCAGATTTTGTGTCCCAGCCTCCCCTCCCCCCCCAATATTACTGGATCAGCTTGCTAAAAAAAGTGTTCACTTATATATACTAGGAGCTAATTAATTTTTCAAAATGCCTGTGGATGTTTTTCTTCAGCTTAACAGGACATATGATTAAGTGTAATGTGGCTTGTGGCAACACAAAAAGCATAAACGCCCCATATGGCAGACTGGATCCATGAAGTTAACTTTATGTCTGACGTGTTTATTGGTACATTTATGGTAACAGCAGGTGTGCCTCGAGATTTAATTGTTCCACGAAGGTCCAACAAAGAATTTTACATCAAGTATATACTTGCCAAAGGGGAGATAACCATCAGTTCAAGGTGTTTTGAAATAAAAATAGTCAGTTACAGAATTGAAAGATGGAAAGATAAAGTAAGACATGAAAAAGCATGTTGGGATGGAGCTTTTGGGGTAAATGCCCATAAAAGTTGTTATGATTTGTTTCATGCGTCTACTGTAATTGCTGGCATATTTTATGGTCTGCAGTTACCTGTTCCTTGTCCCATTCATGATAAAAAGAACATAACCTGGTATTAAATCTCTAAAGCTCCACCTGCTTTCATTTCCTACTTTGTGAAATATTACCTTTATTTTCACGTTGAATAACTGATACAATTACAATGTTATTTACGTCACCATTTTAATGGTGCAGAACATAATAAACCTGATACTTACGGCATTTATACGTTGCTTCATATTGACAATTATTTATGGTTGCATTACTCTTTGGTTATTGGCACCTATGATGTTTTTGAACCTTCAGATGTGTCTGTGTGTTAACTGTTTTAAACTTTTTGTTTTTAACTGGTTGTTTCAGTCTCTGTCAGTTCATTGAAAGGAGCCTTTGTTGAGCTGTATAAATTGTTGTTAAGGCAGTGGTTATCTTTATTATTATTGATATATGGATGAATGAATTTGAGATTAAAGCTCATGCCTCTCCTTGTGTTCAGCATTCAGAAAAGGGTTCAGACATCATACAATAACTAAATGAAGTCATAATTGAGATAGATTGTAATCAGAATTTTAAAATAATCATAAAAAATATATTATATAGTTAAATGGTAATTGTTATCATAATCAATAATAATTTAACAATAAACAGGTATCTGATCAAACAGGTGCCATACTAAGCTGTAGGTTAAAGTGCATGGTTATTGGCAATAATGATAATGATCATACTTTGGTACCGAGAGTTAATCTATAAAAATGAAGATCAATTACTTGGAAGACCTAAGACAACTTTTATGTATCGTATCATGAATGAAGTATCACAATTTATATGGTGAGTTACAGACATAGTGCGTCTGAGAAAGGAAGGAGAAAGTTAAAAAAAGTAAAAAAAAGGACAAACTTGTAATCAGTTTTCTGCACTTGGGAGTCCATCCACCTATAAAAAAATAGATCAAAATAATAATGAATAATTAATAAAAGTAAACTCATTAACTCATTTAACCTCCCTCCCCATGGGTTACAAAGGGGCTAAAATATTGGATATGTGTTGAGATTAGTATCAGGTTGAAATGTAATATTTTATAATGGATGGCTCAGAGAAGATGATCTTAAGTTTACTATATGAGTGACCGTTAATTAAAGCTGCCTACCAGCTTCTGACAATGGCTCAAAGGTAGGGCACAGGACTCAAAGCTGGAAGATCATGGGTTTTAATCCAAGCAGAGACAGTGAGATTTGTCATGGTCGCCCTGCTAGCAAGGAGCGTTCTGCAGGCTTAATGGGGAAGCTTTGTTTCATTCATAAAAATGAGTGTGCATTTCAGGTGTTCCTCGGTGGTATGACCCAGCAATGGATACAATAATGCACCCATGGCATGCAGGTGCAGTGGTCACTGGGCCTTGTTAAAGCCAGGATATAAAAATGAGAGAAAGTGTGTGCTGCTGCCCTGTCATGGAGTCTGAAACTGCAATGGAATTCCGCAGGTGTACATACATAGTTAAGCTTGCATTAAAAAAAATAGACTATTGCCTCCCCCAAAAATATTTTAAAAATATTATAGCTACCATATGTTGGGCTTGCTTACTTCATGCTTAATTCAATATTTTGACCACTGTTTTTTATTTTGAATAAACAAATTGCAACATTTGCCACATATGTCAAAGATAATTCTTATAAAAATGAGCTAACAATGATACTAATCATGGAGCATAGGAAGCCACTCTTACTGGTCGAAGTGAGTAGTTTTATTGTATAGAAATGTTTCCATATATGTCTGACTGATAAAATCCATAACCTTTGTGGGGCTTTAGGGAGTTGGTGACAGTATTGATTGGATGCTGACAGGATGCCGTTTACGGTGGGTTGCTGATGGAGCTGTTACACAGGGCTTCCACACTATTCTATTTTGATATGATTGATGTGGAACACATGAATCAAAACTGGTGACAAATCTTTTTATATCAGTCTGCTGGATATATTGCAGATTGGTGAGGTGCCTGTCTGAAAAAAAAAATTAGAGCTATTTTATGTGATAGAAATTGGCTATCAATTGTCTTTCAAGCAAGGTTTTTGCCATCAGTTCACATATATATAAATATAAATTTATATATACATATATATGTATGTAAATATATATATATATATATATATATATATATATGTCACAGGACAAACTCCGATCCAGTAGAATCGTCGATCCTACTAGGACAAAGTCTGATCGGACTTTCTACTAGGAGAAACTCCGATCAGACATTCTACTAGTAGGATAGGGATTCTACTAGGACAAATTCCAATCATAGCCTCTACTAGGACAAACTTCGATCAACCAGAGACCACAACATAATTAGACTTTCTACTAGTAGAATCGGTGATTCTACTAGGACAAACTCCGATTGTAGTCTCTACTGGGACAATCTCTACTGGGACAAACTCTGATCGTAGTCTCTACTAGGACAAACTCCAATTGTAGTCTCTACAAGGAGAAACTTACCATAAATTACCTAATTTCTTAAACCTGAGATTAAAAATGAATAAAACGCAGTAATATTTTAACCAAATGTTTTATTTATGTATTTGAAAAAAATAAAGAAAAATAAATACAAGCACATATGATAAAACACAATATCCTACGATTATATATACAAGTCACAGATATACATCTAAATGTTTCATTCAAACATATTCATACAATTTTATTTGATAAAAAAAAATTATATGAATATTATATACCAGTACATACATACAAACAATAACTAAATATAATGGTTTTACAAAAAAAAAACCTAACATGTCAACCATTACCATATACCAGTGTTTAACCCCACATTAAAAACCAAATAAACAACCTTGTCCTGTATATTGTATAAAACAATCATGATATACTCTTTTAGAAAGTCATATTGTGTATAATCATAAATAAAACATTTGGTAACCATATTACCGTGTTTAATTTATTCATAATCTCAGGTTTCAGAAATTAGACCATTATGGTAAGTTTGTCCTAGTAGAGACTACAATCAGAGTTTGTCCTAGTAGAAGCTCTAATCCAACTACTACATTTATATATGATTGCAGTTTGTCCTAGTAGAGACCACGATTGGAGTTTGTCTTGGTAGAACCGCGGATTCTACTGGTAGAAATTCTAATTATGTTGTGGTCTCTGGTTGATCAAAGTTTGTCCTAGTAGAGGCTAAGATAGGAATTTGTCCTAGTAGAATCGCCGATCCTACTAGTAGAAAGTCTGATCGGAGTTCCTCCTAGTAGAAAGTCCGATCAGACTTTGTCCTAGTAAGATCGACTATTCTACTGGATCGGAGTTTGTCCCGTGACATATATATGTATATAAATATATTTATGTCGAGGGAATAATGAGAATCTGGGAAGATCCAGAATCTTTCCGGGAAAAAATGGGAATTCTCAATCTTCCTTTGAAAAATGAGAATCAAGAGATTGTATGAAATGATTCCTGTTCTTCCCGGGAAAAAGAGAAATCTCATTCTTCCCAGGAGAGACTGGAATTCAGTATTGAAATACAAACCTGGGAAAAATGAGAATTATCATTTAACCCTGGAAGAACAGGAATAATTTATGGCAACTTTTGAACTCTTATTTTTATTTTCATTTTTTTATTGTTTACCTTACTTCTTTTTCAAAAAAGAAACTTTGATTATTTTTCTTTCACATTAATTCTGAACTGTTCAAGTAGTTAAAAAATATACACTCACATGAATTATGTGAATAAAATATGAAGCTTACAGTTGCAATTTGAGATGAATATTATATATATAAAAAAAAGGTTTCTTCATTTTTTTTATTATTAATTTATTATAATAAAAACAAGGACAAGTTCTTGAGATGTAGTTGTCAGAGAATAAGAAGCTGGGAAATGAGAATTCCCATTTTTCCCGGGTAAAAACCAGAATTCTCAATTCTCCCAGGAAAAATAAGAATCAAGTGATAGTATGAAATGATTCCCATTCTTTCCAGAAAAAATGAGATTTCTGAATTTCCTGTGAAAAATGAGAATTCCCATTTTTTCTGGGAAAAATCAGAACTCTTATTCTTCCAAGGCAGATTCTCAATCTCCCCAGATACTCATTCTTCCCTCGACATATACATACATATATATATGTATAAATATATGTCAAGGGAAAAATAAAATCTGGGAAGATCTGGAATCCTCCCGGGAAAAATTAGAATTCTGATTTTTCTCTGGAAAACTGAGAATCCAGAGATGGTATGAAGGGATTTCCATTCTTCCCGGGAAGAATGAGAATTCTCATTCTTCCTGGGACAAATGGGGGGGGGGGGGGGGGGGGGGGGGGAGGGGGGGGGGGGGGGGGGGGGGGGAATTCCAGTCTCTCCCGGGAAAATTGAGAATTCTCATTTTTCCCGGGAGAGATTGGAATTCAGTTTTGAAATTCAAACCTGGGAAAAATCAGAATTCTCATTCTTCCCGGGAAGAATGGGAATTATTGATGCCAACTTAACTCTTTTAATTTTTTTCATACTTATTTCTCTTTCTCAGAAAGAAACTTTGATCATCTTTCTTTCACATTAATTCTGAACTGTTCAAGTGTTAAAACAGAAATAAATAGTACACTCACACAAAATAGAAATATGTGAATAAACTATGAAGCTATATTATAAAATATATATGTTATATATATATTTAACAAGTTCCTTGATTTTTTGTTATAATATTATAATAATAGCTAGGTCAGGTTTCTGAGATGAGGTTCCAAGAGAATAAAAAAAATAAATTATGTTTAAAGGGCGAAGGAATAACTACACTTGGTGACACAAAGTATTATGATGCTGTTTGTGTGTTTGTTGATCTGACCACTTCCATCAATAAACATCAATCAGTATTGATTGTGATGCAGATAACATTAAAGATTGGTTATAATACTGTAGTAAAATATGCAAACTTAGCCCATCTTAACTATTAAAAGGATATTTAACAACTTGGAGCTGGCAGGGAAAAATAAGAATTCTGGTTTTTCCCGGGAAAAATCCAAATTCTCATTCTTCCTGGAAAAAATGAGAATCAAATCATAGTAAGAAATGATTCTCATTTTTTCCGGGAAGAAGGGGAAATCTCATAATTCCCGGGAAAAATCAGAATTCTCATTTTTCCCGGGATAAATCAGAATTCTCATTATTCCTGGGAGGATTCCAGATCTTCCGACATTCTCATTCTTCCCTCGACATATATATATATATATATATATATATATATATATATATATATATATGTGTATGTATATTTAATTCATTACACGTTTTGTCAGAAAAAAATATTTTGTTACATTTTTCTTTCTTTTTTTTTCAGATGTAGATATATGGGTGTCAGGGCATATAACTCCATACATGAAAGTTCCCAGTCCAAAAGCCATCAAGCTTAAGGCCTCAAATGCAAAACAGGTCTAATCTTGATTCCAACCCTCTTAGATTTGTTCTAAAATCTTACTCATGGATCATGATTAAGTTCTGGATTATTCTCAGATGTCTTAATAAAAACATAATTTTTATCACCTTAGGAGAATTTTAAATGCTGTAGTGTTTCAGATAGTTTCATTGCATGGAATAACACCTTAAAAACATACACAGAAATCTCTCATAAACCAGAATATGGGCAGTCAACAATGCAGTGACCACAGATATCTGCTGAATCACAGAGGCTTGGATAAAGTGAGGGATGGAATGTCTCCAGATGTGACAACCCTCAAATATGGGCATCAGAGATGCCCAGGAACCCTAAGTTGCACGGATTGATGAAACTTTAAAAATATATTGTAGGTGGCACCACAAGTCATGTGTGCAAGATACTGCCATTCTGGATCTATTAGAATGCATCATAGGTATATGAACAGAGAGACTGCATGTTGAGATGTCAGAGCAGGAAATCCTGTCATTTTAAAATTTCAGTAAAGAAACAAATTTATCATCTGATGGGCTAAGATTAACGCCTCATGGACCAAGAGTGTTCTTACACCAGACCAGATGGTGTATTTGTGTACTGTCTAACTGCAAAGTCCCTTTGCATGTTTGTTGAATTTCTAACTGATCATCTGCTGTATGTAAGCATGTCACCAAGAAGTTATTTGATTAACAGCAAGGCCATGCAGGGCACAGGAAGAAACATCAGTTATCAGAGTTTGTACATGCACTGGTATTCTTTTGTGTTTATTCTAAACTGGTACCCTAAACTGATTTTGATGCAATAGATGGCCCTTGCATTGCATTTTTCTGAATGACTTGGGTCATGACTCAAATTAAGCCCTATCAGTCCAACATAAATGTGTTGATCAATTACAGTATTCATGGAGAAATGTTGTGGCATCTAATATAATTCACTTCCTACAAGGTTCTGTCCTTTTTAATAGTCTTGCATAATCAAACTATCAGTCATTTACTTACATTCATCATCTCTCAACTTCCCTGCAAATGCGATTCCACTGACTTGTTAGAGGCCATTCAGATGTTTAGTACCACTGAGTATAATGTGGAAAGTGTTGCTTCAGCTGAGAAGTGGTTATTGATAGTGCTTGTGATTTTCTCACCACCTAATCTTGGCATCTTTTTCATAGAATTCTTGATGACCTGGCTGAAGGTTATTATTGCTGAATCAGCGTCTTAATCTGTTCTTCCAGCCTGCTGGTGAACCTCCAAAATTGACAAAAATCCTCAGGCTGGTGGTCAAATTGAGTTGCTATTTTGGATAACTCCTGGATGTATCAATCACTGGTTTGGTTTGGTGTCTTCTTCCTGATAATGAACTTTCTGGGTTACTCCTGGCTGCCCAGGTATAAATGACAGCAGAGAAACATTTTAAAGAAACATTTAGAAAAGAACACATTTTGTAAAAGGTAGACATGTATTGGTTGATGATGATCATGAAATTGACACAAAACCAAGTGGATGATAGCAGGATCAAGAGAATTGCAGGTACAAGTTCACTTTAGAAAAAATTTCAGAAAAAAATACATATCCCTAAAATCAAAGTAAATATTGGGATAGAATAGCTGTAATCAAAGTAAATAATGATAGAATAGCTAAATTCAAAGTCAGTAATGGTATAGAATAGCCAAAATCAAAGTAAATAATTGGGTAGAATGTAAACCATCAATGTTAAGGCATTTTAATGTGGAGATTAAGACAATAGTTTTCACCAGCAATTTAAAAGCAAAAATATTGAAATATCAGGGAAAAAGAAATTCAGTTTTATATGTTAACCTTTATTAGATAAGTGGTTATTGTTGGTTTAATCCCAGTTTTGTCTCCACCTTGTCCTCCATCCTCTGACCATATCTCCAATAGGCCATGTATGTGTCAAGGCACAGATCTGGTCTAAACTCGATCAGAATTTTGGCTGGACCAGGGGATTTAGGCTAGATAAATCATGATTGGGATTTGGTCTTGACCAATCATTTGACTGGTCCAGACTGGGATCTGGGCCTTGACAGATGCAATAGGTAGATTTCTCCAAAAAGGCATTGAACTGCAGAAGTTAAGATCCAGATTCAAACATTTTACATACCTCTTTAGACATATTCTTCAACTCAAGGTTTGTCTAAATTTAAAGAAAGGGCCCAGATTATACTCATCCAATAAAAGAGAGCTAGGTATGCTTGTTGAAATAGTATGAATTGCATTAAGCATATAACTTGGATAACAGACAGGTACTCAAGCTGAAATACTGTGAATGTCAATAATTTAAATGTCACTTCTATCTCTTGCCAGTCAACCTGTCTTTACAATATCAAAATCATCATCCAGGGACACCCAGTTGATCTGTTACTCTGTATACCTCCATTATACAAGGTATAGAATGAAAGTTTTAATAGATCTCAGACTACTTATCTAATTTTCACATCCTGTGCTTTTAACCTCTGATATTTTAAAGGCAGCTCTTACAAAGTTGTTTTATCCTTTTGCCTTGCAATTATACCTTTGTGACAGAATGTCAGACTAAGGTTGACATTTATGCAAGTTACATTATGTACACTTTATGGCCCCTTTGTGAATTAAAATGAAAAGATAACAATTACCTTTAACACTCACTAATAAATATGTTAAATTCTCAATATAAATGAATGTCATTTGAGATTAGCAGGCTTCATTTTAATCATTTATATAATGTCACAGATGGAATTTGTTTGTACTTGGGGTGGAGGACAATGCCCCTAAATATATCTCCTTGATTAACTGGCTTGAAGTACTTATTCTGAACTAATCATAATCAATGATCCGAACTCCCAATAAAAAATGATTTATAACCACTTATAAAGATATAAAGTGTTCTCTTGACAGTGTACATTTGAATGGCATATCTCACAGAGAGGGAACAGCACTTAGCTGATTTGGTGAAGCTATAGATTAATTTTCTATTTACCCATGATGTTCTCATGCATGCATTTCCCACTAGGTGAAGAGGGTTCACTTTGTGGGAAAGACCTTAACCAGGGTCCACATAATGTAGACAGTACCAACAGCATGAATTCTATGCAAAACTGGCAACACTGAAGTGAGATTTCCAGTGTCATTACCATAAACCCCTACTGTCCATGTTTTCCTGTTCATGCAGTCAGTGCAAGAGAAGCTTATTTATAATAAAATATCTTATATTATTGGAAACAATCTATTGATATTTAGAACTTTAGTAGTAAATTATAACCAATAATATTTGCAACATTCACCAAAAAGAAATCTAGGAGAGATATTTTGTTGGTAAACTAACTAGGCTTCCCATACAATATGTTATATAGTCCAAACAAATATTGAAGTTTAGCTTGGTTTATTATAAAATGGAATCAAGCAGTTAAGGAAATGGGGGGGGGGGGGGGGGGGGGCTGGAGTTTTGCCCACATATCATAGAGCCTTTAGAGAGGTTGCTGACCTAGAAGTCTACTCATTGGACAACCTCAAGGGTGTTTGATAGAAAGGTGTATATATTATGGCAATGTTTGAGAGATATCTGTAAAATAGAGGGTTGTCTATAATGGGTAAGTTTCTATAATAGAGATTTGTATATAATAGAAAGGTGAATATTATGACAGTATCTGTCATAGTGAGTTGTATGTAACAGAGAGGTGTCTTAAATAGGAAAGTTTCTGTAATAGAGGGTTGTATACAATAGAGGTGTGTCTATATTGTGGCAGTGTCTGTAATAAAGTTATAGAGGTTCTGAATTAGGGCAGTCTGTAATATAGAGAATTGCATGTAATAGAGAGATGTCCATAACAGAGTTCTGTGTGTGTTATAGCTTATAGAGAGTTGTATTAATTAGAGAGATTTCTCTAATAGGAAACTCTATGTAATAGAGAAGTGTCTATATCTGGGCAGCCTGAAATAGAGAGTTGTATGTAATTTAGAAGTGTCTATATTAAGGCAGTTTCTGTAATAGAGAATTGTCTGTAATAGAGAAGTGTCTTTATTATTGCAGTGTCTGTTATAGAGAATTGTATGTTATAGAGAGGTTCTTAATTAGGACAGTGTGTAAAAGAGCTGTTTGTAATAGAGAGATGTCTGTATTGGGGCACTGTCTGTAATAAAGAGTTGTATGTAATAGAGAAGTATGTTTATAAGCAGTGTCAATAATAGAGAGTTGTATGTAATAGAGAAGTATGTTTATAAGCAGTGTCAATAATAGAGAGTTGTATGTAATAGGGCAGTGGCTAATAGGGCAGTCTGTAATAGAAAGTTGTCCATAATAGCATGATGTTTGTATTAGGACAGTGTATTAGGGAAGTGTGTAAACAGGTTGTCTGTAATAGAGAGATGTCTATATGTGGACATTGTCTCTAATAGAGGGTTGTAGGAAACAGAGAATTGTCTGTAATAGAGAAGTGTCTATATTATTGCAGTGTCTGTAACAGAGAATTGTATGTAATAGAGTGGTTTTTAATTAGGACAGTCTGTAATATAGAGAATTGTATGTAATAGAGAAAAGTCTATATTAGTGTGGTATGTATTATAAGTTGTCTGTAATAGAGGTGTCCATATTAGGGCAGTGTCTGTATGAGAAATGTCTATATTAGGGCAGTCTGTAATAGAGAGTTGTATGTTATGGAGAAGTGTCTATATTAGGGCATTGTATGTAATAGAGAGGTATATGAAATTTTCTATATATGGGCAGTCTGCAAAAGAGAGTTGTCTAGAAAGGAGAGATGTCGGTATAAAAGCAGTGTCTGTAATAGAAAGTTGCATGTTAAAGAAAGGTATCTTAATTAGGGACTTGTTGATTATAATATCAGTCTTTAATAGACAGTTATCTGTAATAGAGAGCTGTCTATATAAGGGCAGTGTCTGTAATAGATATTTGTATGTAATAGAGAAGTCTGTATATGAGTGCTGTCTGTAATTGAGAGTTTCTGTAATAGACATGTGTATATTAGGGCAGTGTCTGTAATAGCCATGTCTTTTATAGAGTTCTCTGTAATAGAGATGTCAATATTTGAGAAGTGTCTGTAATAGATAGTTGTAATTAACAGTGAAGTGTGTGTAAAAAAAAGTGATAATTGGTGGAGAGCTAGGTGTTTGTGATAGGTATAGGTTCTGGCATTTGGTTTTCTTGTTCTTATAATTGGTACTGCCATTATATAATGTATCCTGTGTTTTCTGCAGGGTGAATTTCACTATGTACAGTAGTTTTTATCAAGTGATTGATAGTATTTTGAAATGTTGTTTCGCATTTTGGTCATTGTTTTCATTACTAGTTAAACTTGTCATAATTAATAGGGATTGGAAAATCTTAATCTCAGTAATGGCTTTACATCATTAATCACCATAGTTACGGCTAAATGAACAGCACTTGCTGTTTCTGGGGCCCGGATTTTATGTACATAACAAATTCCTGCCATCATTCATTATTTTTCATCTAGCGCAACAAAGATTAATAATTAGTGGTGAAATCTCCATGGTGTCTGAGGACATTAAAAAGTAAACTCAATTTGAATCATTTGCACAGGATAGAATATAAAATCTTATTAGTTTTATTATTGTCAACATTTGCCAAATTTAATGGTTTGGTATTTTAAACACGTCAGGCCATTGTGAGGTCTAGCTATTTGTCAGTTATCTGTGTAACTGCTCAGTTAATTTGTAGCTGTTAATTTTCCCACCCATTATGCTCCAAGTTTTCTTTAGGGCAGTCAAAATAGATTGTTTAACAATCAGATCTGAGGAAATGGGCATTCATTTTACAGAAGGTAAAATCCTCAGAATTAATCATGGTCAGCTTTTCCCTTGGAGCTTTACTGTATATAATAAAATATGTTGGTACAATGCAAAATTATTATAGGTGTGACTCAGTTGACTGGAATAAAGAAGTGCTCTTGAGTATTGGTATTTCATTGACCAGTACCATTAAACAGAACCAGGTAAATGCATGCTTACAATAGAGTCAGAGTGTAAGATTCATTCAGGGTATACTAGGTTGTTATTGATAGGTTTCTGTCTTCGTCACTACTCCTTTGGGAGGAAGCATTGGTCCATCAGAACCTCGTGTGGCTTAAACGGAAGTTGATGATTCATGAGGTCTAGAACCAGCGTTAGTTGTTCAGAATAAAATTGTATACATCAGGGAAATCAGAGTGAGATGGGCCATTGGACAAGAATTATCAGGTGCCACTGCTATTAAATTAATAGTCCATATGGACAGCGGTCAGTGTGATGGTCATTTAAGAAGTCATTCTGTCGTTGCTGTAAGGTCAGTCACGGAAGTAGAGTATTAATTTCATCCCAGTATGTTCGTTGAACACTCACATGCTTCATCGCTGAAGAGGCACTGAAAGTCTCATTATTGTCAGCGTGGAGGTTACCCAGCCAATGATCGGAGTATATTATCTACAGTTATTGAGCTTCTGCAGTTTCAAGGATTGCCTGTATGGGTGGTGCTCATGACACAGATTAGCTGCCACTTGCCTAGCTGGTGATTTTAACTGAAGCTCAGCTGTTTGGAAAACCTTGTGGATCTGCCTTGGAGCTTAACCATTATGAAAACAGTAGGTTTCCTCTGGTTTTGAGGTATATATTTATGTTCCGTGCACGGATTTTGTCATTAATAGTGTTGTTGTATTGGTGCACGGAGTTAGATCTGGACAACTCCTTGGGATGCTGGCTGCTTCAGCTTTTGTCACAGGTGATGTGATAAATTGCATAAAGCATACTTGTGTCCTACCAATTAGAAAAACAGTCTTCTAACAATATATTTCATAATAATAATTACATAGCTATTTCCAGCTTCTATACACACTCAATATATATAAGGCTTGGTGAAGGTACTGGATAATTGAGCCTAGGTGCTGGTTCAGGTACTCTATAACAATTCTACAAAGTTCTTCAAACAAAACTTGAGTGTGACTTTGTGACTTAAGTGCCTGTGGATATTTCTAAAAAAATTAATAAACATTAGGCACATATGAATTAAGTCAAAATGATCTGCGATTCTCTCTTTATTTATATTCTCTTATTATTTATAAGAAAGTTATGATAAGATCAAATTTAATATGCATTAATTCAGGTGCAAGCTTTAATTTCTTATAACTTACTGTACATGTTTAATATAGGGATTATGCTAGAAAAATAGAGAGTTATCTGAGTCAGCAATATAAATCTTTACCTCAAGTGATCCTGCCCCATTTGTAAGATACAGCTTTTCATTAAAACACCTATTCATCAGTATTTTTGTGTGGCTTTGTTCTTGAGGTGACCTAGGTTGAGTTGTTGAACTGTTACAAACATTTCCTGTGTTGCTGTGTAGTTTGATAAGGATACTGGCAAATTGTGGTCTCTGGCTACTTTGTGAAACTATCAGTTGTCATGTAAGTCATTTGAAATATTTAATGGTAGTATTTTATGTCATAAAATACAAAGATCAGATTAATTTAATATTTCGTACACCAGGTATTCAATTATCCATGTACATTTCCGTTAACGGCACAATTATTGTTTCCGTTTTGCACTGAATAATATATTTAACTAGCTGCTCCAGTGGAAAATCCACAGCTCATATCTAATGCATATTAATTTTTGTAATGAGCTGATAGGAACTAAACGACGCATATTTAAATCCTCAGGTTTTTGCAGGAACTTTTGTCATGTGTTTCATTTATATGATATAAAGATTACTCCTGCAAAAATTCTCCAGGAACACTCTCCCCCAAAATATTGACACAGAAAGAAAAATTATTATATTCCAGAAATCACACAAAATTATAAATTTTGGAAAGAGATGTGAGGCATATACAGGGTGTACGGATTTTAAGTTAGAAGTTTTTTTTCCAATAAACAACATAGATCCGACAACTACATTGCTAAGGAAATATCATAGATATAATGATTGTATAAAGAAGCATTTACCATGAAATTATATGAAAGATAGTTTGTATTAAAGTCCGTTCCAGTACCCCTGTCCACCTGTTTTTTCGCGATTATATATTTGTGAATTAAAGAACGCCAAAACTGATTGACCTTGGGGAAGAAAGAGGAAAAAGCGTAATTAACTATTATGGAAATAACAGCCTACCTTATGTAATTTTCCGGCAAACAATTTAAAACCATTTTATGAGTAACTAGTCTTATTCTTTAGCGACATCTTGCCACTAATCTGTTAAATGGGCATATCAGGGGATAGTGATGACGTCATAATAGACATGACGCACTAAAGAGGCACCAACATTCACGGAACCAATAATCAAGAGCTGCCGACCTCTGTTTACAGCGAGACTTGTATTCTCAGCGTGCACGTGCTTCACTGTTACGTCACATTACTTCATATCCATATTCAAGGAGGATAAACAATGGCCACGTATTAGGGACGCCATGAACCACGGATATATATGAGATATGTCAACCAGGCTGTAAAGTGAATAATATTTATATTTTGAGTAGGTAAGGTACCAAAAATTACGCTTTTGCCTCTTCATGCCATTGGTGCAAATATTATTTTGCAAGTTTGTCTTATGTAGAGTGATCGCCAAAAAACAGGTGGACAGGGGTGCTGGAACGGACTAAAGTTGAAGCTCAGGCGACATCGTAACACGCAATGTTTATTCAGTGTAGTCAGTTGAGGGTATAGTCTAAGACATGTTAACAGACACATGCGTTATTTGTATACACATGCATATGTCCTTGGAGTCTCTTGTAAGCGAATCTTATAGCTGCCAATGTGAAAAAGATAGGCCCAGAAAAATATATTCCAACAGTAATAAATGTTTGATTTAAGCAATTTGGAATAAGCAGGTCTGATGAAAAATTGACAACCCTCCCAGATAAAAAGAAAGCAGGTTGATATATTTCAATGAAAGCATTTAGCAAAGAAACCTGAGGTGACCTTGTTTCGTTGCACATTGTCTTTCAGCAAATTATGCAAAATGTAATATACAGATTTTGCTTAAAATTTTGTAGAGGGGTAGATAGTGGTGGGAGTCGGTTCCTTTTTCATAATCGATCATCGGTTTGGGCAAACCGATCGATGATCGATTATTAATCGGTTCAGACAAATTTAAAGAAATATGCAATTATCTGTGAAACTGTACTCTCTTAACCCAGCCCGCATGTCTTAGTAATTCTACCTGACGAAAAGAAGTTTTTGCCTTTATATTTTTCTTTTATCACGAAGATATGCTATTCAAAGTTTCATTTAAATAATTATAGTAATCAAGAATAATTTTTGCCTATAACATAAAGACATTCTGGTAAAAACAATGATGAGTATGATGTAATCGATAGTTGCCTTTGGTAATCGAGCGCTTGAAAGTGGCAGCAAACCGACTGACTTTCGAAAAAAATCGATGATCGGCCCACCACTAGGGGTAGATTTAAACTGCACCCGTTATCCATTACATTTTAGGAGGTAATTGGAATCACCATATTATATTATTTTCTTTAGTTCCATAATCACAATTCCACAAAGGAATAATTATAAGGGGCTATTCCTTTGTCCTGCCCATTTGTATGCAGTTGTTCTGCCACTCGCCTGGTGAACCCGTGTTTCTGAACCATGACAACGTTTTACATGAAACGTGGTCGTATGAACCAACGACTGATTAGTCGATTCTTTAGGGGTTTTAAAGTCCCCAAGATATGGAGGACCCTTAGAAGTGTGTGCAATCCCCCCTCCCGGCTTCCTTTAAAAAAAGACTTCAAACGACCCATAAATCGGCCGAACTATTAAAACCATAGTTATCATGGAAAGATACTTCTGAATGTATAAATATCAACACACCTGTAAACCTATAAAACGGTGATTGTGTTAAGGGCCACTCAACGGAAAAGTGCTCCCTATTAAAAGATTCATGTGGACATGTGTTCCGCGCTTGAATTAAACATCTTTACTTCCTTTTGACAGAGAAAATTCCTTAACAGGCGATATAATGGAAATGGGGTTCAGTGGGGATTACAGGTTGCCTCCTGAAAAAGCTTAACAGGCGAAATATGTATGCTTATAAAATGGAGAGGGTTAGGGTAAAGGCATATTAATTGTTCATTTCATTTTGGAGGTAATAAGATTTAATCATCATAATATATATGTTTTCTTATAAACCATTATGAAATAGGACCATTCCTTTGTCCCCGTGTGGAAGCTACCCATTCAAATTAATTTGTTCTACCACTCGCAAGGTGAACTTGTGTTACTGAAGCATGACAGTGTTCACACATGAAACGCATACACGTGAACACATGACTGATTCTAAAGGAGATTCTGGTGGGTGTCTGTATGCCCTGACTACAGATTCTAGTTTGTTATCAATTTAAAGATGTATGGGTGATGTTCACCATCCCTACATACCACAGATTACAAATATATGTGACCCCCCCCCTCCCCCACCAACCCCACCCAACCCGAAATGATTATTAAGTTGTCAAGCTTCTTTTGAAAAAAAGTCATAAAACACATGACTTGGTCAAACTTTTGTTTGAAACCATGGTTCTCATGGAAAGATATTATTGAATGTATAAAAATCAACATACCTGTTACCCATAAAAAAAAATTGTCAAGCGGTGGTCACATCACTGGACTTGTTGTCCAGGGTTGACCAAACTGTAAAGCCCTCGCACTGAAAGCGGAGTCATGTGGTCTTTGGATAAAAAATCTTTACTTCCTTTTGAGAGAGAAAATTCCTTAAGAGGTGTTACAATGGATATGGGGGATCAATGGGGATTATAGTGGACCTGCGTGACCGTGAATTGCACGGAAATGCCTTTTGGGCAGGACATGCGCTCTGGCCACGGTCTTAACAGGTCAGTGAAAATCCCCGAGGCGCCTCCTGAAAAACTGTTACAGGCGTGGAGGACCTTGCAGCACAAAAGAAATAGGGGCACCTAATGGGGAAATATTAAATTATTAGTTATTCAGCTTAATGGGGCATAATCCCGCATAATTAAACAAACTTGTCGTAGAACAGCACACCACCGATATGTTGCGGAATTTTGAGAGTCAGATCAGAATTGAAGCAGGTAAACCTTGGTCTAGGAAAAACCCAACTCTGTATAAATTATATAGATGTAAATTATGATGGGGCATAATAGCTCTTTAAGGTTGTGTGCTCTAACCCAAAAGTATCTACCTATTCCATTTTACTGTAGGTACTTTGTCCCATTTTGTAATATTGTGAGATCGTGAGTTTGAATATCAACTGAGGCAGTGAGATATCCATGGTGAGCTCCACCCAGGGTAAGGGCTCTGTTGGTTATTGGGAAAGGCAGTGCCTCCACCATAACAAACTTCGAAGTACCAACTACTGAGATTGCCTTGTATTAGTTATTATAACCAGTTGTACAGTCCATGTAAAATAAAAAAAGTTTATATTAAATCTCCTTGGGAACCTTAAATTAGGTCACAGTGACCTATATTCTGCAAGATATGTGAAAGTACATGATTCGAGCACTCTATATAAGACAGATTTGCATGGCTGGCTACAGTTGGACCTGGAAACTTTGATTTAAATAAGACCCTGGGAGCATCCTCTAAAACTTCTTGAAAACATGAAATAATATCACTGTGTCCTATATTCTGCTAGGTGTGTTAGTGAAAGAACATGATTTTAGCACTCTTTAAGTCAGATCGCCACAAATTGTAACTGTTTGATGAAGAAACTGCTAACCCAGCATGTAGGGAGTTCCTGGTATATTCTTCTTGGAAAGACTAAATAAGGTCAGTGTAACCTTTTTTTTAGGGGCTAGTGGGAAAATCCATGATTTTGAGCCTTTATAGAGTCATTTTTACCATTGTTCAAGGTTCCTTGAATTCAGCTGAGCATCATGACCCATGGGCAACTTGTTTTTTATATCATGATGATTGAGATGAATTGCAGAAATGAGTATGAAGTCTCACTCTCTGTGGAGACAACTCCAGGTGCTCTCTCATGTGATGCGGATATAAGAAAATACAGTGCTGTTTGATGCATCACTGTGCTTGTGCAGTAGGTCTGCTCAAACAAACCAGTTGCCATAGAAATATGTCACATGGTATTGTTGGTTACATGAACCTTGATATGTAGCTGCTGCTGGCATGATTGGACCATTCATGGATCACTGACTCTCAAGCAATGGCATCATTGTGTTTGGTGACTAGACCTTTTTACTACCATCGGTTGTTAATCACAGATCTGTCAGAATATTGTATCATGCTGATTATGAAAGAAGATTATTTATGATGTTCTTGCCTTATATCTTTTATTACATTGTTGACAGGGAAATGGATTAGGGTAGCCATAAAAAGAAAAAAGAATTACACCTACATGATTAAGTCATCAGGATATTATAAGATCGACAGGGAAGGGCCTTATGCATACAGTAAAAAGGAAATATTTTATGGAAACAATAAAAAGGAGAAATAATATAAAAATGTTTATAGTTGCAATACATTATCTGCATGCTAGCCATTAAGTTTTCTGTCCACAAAATCTTGTGTTTAAAATGTATTTAAAAAAATGCTATCTTAAATAAAAATTTCAAATATTTTAAGATATCCTTTGTGTGTATGTGTAAATCACTGAGTTTCAGTTTGATTGCTATAAAGATTATTAACATTCATTATTTTTACGGAATATTTTTTCCCTCAGCTGACTGGAAGTTATTAAAGTTTTATAACAATGTTCCTTTGTCCACTGCCTTTCAGTTGATAGGTATATTGCTGCATGTGAGGCTATCTCGTGGTTAACATAATATTGAATAATTGTAACCATTAGACATAAAAATGTTTAAATTATATCCAGGAAGATCTTGGTGAAATCTCCTTTGAATCCAGAAAACTCTGAATTCCAGGCCAGGTAATCTCCAACAAGTATGTGGACATTTTGGTTATAATTAGAATAGGCTCCATGGTTCATAGCCAGTTAATTCTCTGAGCATCTTGACCTGTTGGTCGCTTAGAGTTAGCATTTGCACAAGTGACATGTCCATGCATACATGCTTTGTTACTAAATAGATAATAATTAATAGATTATAAAGTTAAAATATAAATATATTCCTTATTTATAAAACAGTAAATGTTACATCTTTGAAGTAGCTTAAGGAATAAGTTATATCTGGTTGGATTGCGGGTCATTTTTGTGAGGTGGTTCACTTTTAGTGAAGTGGTTATCTAAGCCAGAATTATTAGTTTCCTTAATGGTGAGCTTGATTGCAATCATTTGTTCACACACTCTGCAGTTTCTTAAAGAAGATTATGTTCAGGAAAATTGGAAAAGTCTGACAAGGAAGATTTTCTTTGAAACAGTGAGGCTTTGATATTAAAAGTCTTAAAAAGTAGTCTTGAAAATAGATCACTGATAAAAACACTAATAATTACACGAAGATGGAATGATATTTTTTATCAATTGACACTGTTATAAATTGCCTGGATTCTGGTAAGATTACTGTCCTTGACTTGTGAAAATAGCTGCTTGAGAAAAAATAAAATGAGCCGATCCTTTAAACCTCAAGGTTGCATGGAGCTTTACTCAACTCTGCTATTACAACAGAAGGATTTTCTGCCTCTGAAAGCTCAAGAGGAGCTGAAAACTTCAAAAGATATGGTCCTTTCTAATATAATGGTGACATTGTATGACTCTAAAAATTTACTGTAAGATGTTTTTCTTTACCTTTTTAGAATTTCAGGATGTTTAATTCTGAAAGAATCCATCCAACTAAAAAATACCATAAAAATGCATGCTGGGTAATTTGCAATTATATGACTGTTTGGAAATTGTTCAAAGCCAGCATGTATAGTTTTTGTTTTTCATTAGAATTCCTATATCTGCTTGCTAATTATATCCCTGGGAGCAGGTTTGAAAAGAAACTGTACATCTTGGAACTCTTTTGTGTAAGAGACTGGCTGGCAATGTTAAATGTCATGCAAGCTAGGTTTTAATTTTTTGCAGCACACAAGACATCTAGGTCTTATTAATTTATAATATGTTTTACCCATAATAATTAAGCTCCAATGATGTCCTACTCCCTTAGTGTCTCCCTCTGCAGGGAAAGAAAAAGAAGGAAGACAGATAATAAGATTCTCCAATGTGACACATACATGCTCTTGACCAAGTTAAATGTGATACCAAGACAAGTAAGAGTGGCACCAAATGGCAAAGTAGCCAAATGCTACAAAGTATAACTCTCAAATTTCAGATTTATTATTTCAGTTCTGTTATTTTAATCCTTGGTCATAATGAAAATGGATATAATGGTCATCTTTAGAAGGGAGGTTGATATACAAAGATAACAGCTTCAAGAAAAGTTGGTAGGGGCATGTGTGAAAATTTCATTTTCCAAGAAAAGTAAATGTAGATGTATTTGTTAATTAAAATACATTCAAGAGAAGTTTCCAGTTTAATATTATTATCATGTGACTATATAAAAGAGAGATGGTGACAATCTGATATCTGCCGCTAGCACACAAACCCTGGGTTCATCAAGGGCGTAGATTTAATGGGATTAGCTTCACTTTATATCCGGGGCTAAGGTAATCTTACCCTTTTGGAGTTTTCCATCAAACTAATGAGATTAAAAAGACTTTACACCAGAGCACCCAATGACATCGGGGGAACTGGCTCATCGATAATGTCTGATATTACGAAAGATGATCTGGCATTTGTTTGATATTGATCACCATAAAGGGCAAATGAAATGCCAACCTGTATTCAGATTTTACCGCTAATTGAGTTAAATGTATTGAAAGGAACAACAGACAATTGTAAAATTAAATACAGATCCAGATAACAGAAGAAGTGAAACAAGTTTTTGAATATAAAAAGTACAGTTTGAATATTTGCAATGAATGTTTATACTGCCTTTTAATTTCCCTTGGTTTCCTGTTGTGTCTCAACTAGATATCTCAGGAAATAAAGGAATTGTGAAGGAAATGACTTCTACAAGTTATTTACCAGTGATTTCCTGTTGGGGTGGTAAGAGGGCAGTGGATACGCCAGTCCTGATGAGTTAATTAAGACCTGTGTTGGCATGCTGTTTGCTGCTGCATTTGAACTCTGCCATTATTTCTCTCCCTTCCTCTGTCTTATTTTGTGTTTTTGTACAAGATGACTAAAATAAGTTTCAATTGATTTCTGTCAAAACTTGAGAAGAGGGTAAAAAAATGGAAGAATTTCAGATTGATTTAGGAGAGGCATTTGTACTTAAGTCTTCATCATTTTACAAAATATTTGCCATTAGTGCTTACACTGTCTTATTAGAGAAGATCTCAGTTAATATTGGAGATAGTCTGGATAAAATCTAATATTTGCATGTGTGTTCTGCAGTCTGGTTCTATATTGCACACAGGTATGCTTGTGAAAAGCTCATTTGTTGGAGTGGATCAATAATTCATGAATTTCTTTTGACCATGCAGCTAGGAGAAAAGCTAATCATAAATTGCTCTGTTTTTTACTGCCTCAGTGACATGTATGGTCATGCAGTTATTACCATACACTAGTGATTTCTTGTTAGATGATCATTTTCTTGGTGTTTTAAATGTATTCATTGAGGACAATCTCTTTAATGTATTTAATTATTCTTTCTGTGAGCAGCATTTTATCTGTCAGAAATTAATATTGTGGGAGACTGCTATAATCATAACCAACCCTTACAGAAATCTGAACCTAAATTGTACCTATATGTGTATCTATTCTTTGCTTTATGTCAAGATGAATGTAATCTGAATGTAAAATGTACCGTGCAGACATTATGAATATAATCTGACCAATGACCACTTACTTAACCTGAATTTCTATCCATGAACAGTTCCTGAATCAAACCCAAGATTTTTCACTGAGAGAAATTTAAAATAAATTGTGCTGTATTTAACCCTGAACAGTATCCAATAATGCTCCATGAAATTATTTGGAAAGAATTAGAAAATGGCCAAAATTGGCCAAAATTGTACATTTTAATACCTTTAGAGAAGGGATAGCTATAGGCCCCCTTATGCTTAAAGAGGCCTCTTCTTATATCTTGCATCTATTAATTGAATATAATCCTTTGACAAAAATAGATCAGAAAACAGATCTCATGGTACAGTGCAGTACACAGGCTGTTCATTTTGTTTATTACCACATGTTATAACATGTGGGGTGGCCACTTAAGTAATCCAAAACATTCAACAAGGGTATCTGGTGGCAAGTAAAACTAACCGGAGTTTTGCTAATGTTGATTAGCAACTGATGGTATTTCAACCTCCGAACATACACAACCAAACACCTTAAGGTGCATGTTTATTTTACTGAATCTGTGAGCTTATGCCATGGTGCAGAGTTGTCTGTCCACCGTCTGCCATCGTCCATCCGTCGTCTTCCATCCACCGTCTCCCGTCCACTGTTGTCCCTAAGTTAACACATGCTATCTCAAAGACCATTGGAGCTAGCAGCTCCAAATTTTATGGAAGAATTAGTTTCATATCAGTCTTTTTCGATTGAGCTTTTTTTGTTATCTCTGTTGATTTAGAATTTTTTTAAGGGAAAATTAATGATAGAACAACCTTTAAAAATCTTCTTCTCTGAAAATGTCAACCCAAGTTTTTCAATATTTCACAGAAATAATTCCAGAAACAATTTCTCTCATGTTTGTTCGAATGGTCCCAGTTTGATGATTTTTGGTTGAGTTACATGTTGCTGAAATTATGTCATTTTGCCAAATAAGCATACTAAAGTTACAATCTCAGAAATGACTTGAGCTATCATCACCATATTTTATGCAGATGTTGATCACATGAGTCGTTTGAAATTTTAGTATTGGTCTTGCCACCTGCATTGACCTTTTCTGTACAGGGGTCATCTTTCATCATAATTTCTCAGCATAAGCAGGAGCTTGCATCCCCAAATTTTATGCAAAAAACAGTCACATATCAAATGTTGTGGGACTGAGTGTTTTGTGGCGCCACGTGCATTAACTTACTGCAGGAAAAGCTAAAAAACCTTTGAAAATCTTCTTCTCTGAATTCATTCAGCCAAATAGTTGTTTATTTCAAAGAAGTGATCCCAGAGACCAGCTCTCTCAATTTTGTTCAAATGGTTTTGGTTTGATTAATTTTTGCCGAGCTACAAAAATTGAAATTAGTCATTTGGCAAGTTAGCATACTAACATAACAATCTCAGAATCAATAGAAGCTAGAATTTAATTTTTTTTTATAAAAATGTTTAGAATACTAAAAGATGCAGTCTTTTAATTTTTTAAAGGTCAAATAATTATGCAAAAAAAATTTAAGTAAACTTGAACAAAGGCCACCTAAGAATCATTTTTGTGTATTGTTTCATTAATTGAAACAACAGTTTTGCAGAAGTAGACTACTGCAGTGCTCAATTTAAAATAGGCTTACTTATGGCCTCAAGACCAACTTATGCCATCTATGACTCTACAAAAATCAATCCAACCTATTTTATACAATTAGAAAACAATTCTATCCTAGAATATTCTAGTGAAAAAAATTAAACTATTCAGCTTGTAAGTTTCATATTAAAACATTTTTGATTACTTTAATTGGCTAAAATTACAAGGTATCTGACCATAAAAATAGGTGGCTGTAGGTGGCACCACAAAAACTGCAATTTAAAATATGAGTCACTTGACCAACATTTGCACAAAATATGTACATTGAGGTTTATTAAGTTATTGGAGAAGTGGGTCCTTTTGTCACCTGGGGGAGACAGTGTTTAGTCTGTCATAGTCATCAGCAATTTCTGAGTGATTTCTTCTGAATAAAATCCCTTTGAAACCATATTGAATATTTTTTTAATGAAATTGTGAATATTTCTGCAGATATCTTGGAACTGTTTGAAAATCAAAGACCTGGACCTTGACCTTCAAGGTAAAAAAGTTGAAATATAAAAATTGTGAAACCCATAACTTTTGAAATTTATATATTGCATATATCGACATATACAACTTTTCCTCATATTTAAAATTCCTTTGACCTCTAGGTATTGCATGATTGAACTTGTTATGAATTCATTTGCATGTTAATTGTCCCCCAGTTCCTCAGAACTTAGGACATTGATTTTGGTTTTCTGTCTGTCCATCTGTCTGTCTGTCTCTCTGTCCGTGCAGCAGGTTTTTGTTTCCATGTGATAACTTTCCTGAATGTTATCCAATTTTATTCATATCTGGGTCAGTGATTGCTCTCATGCATACCATTGTTGTGATTGTTTTTGGAGTGTCTGTCTAAAAATTTATGATCAGCAGCTCAAAAAGAAACAAAAAAATTCCCTTTTGTTCCTAATTCACTACCAAAAATTTTGACAATTAAGTGGAGATATCTCTATGGGCCAATGAAAACTAAGACACACCCATTAAGACATTTGGAGACATCTTCAGGGGACTATAAAAAATAAAACAGATAGGCCAAGAAGTAGACAAAAAGAGTCAGAAGCGGGGAACATAAATTCAACAAATCAGTTTGAACATTCATAAAAATTGCACATTAGCAATATTTGCATATTCATTTGCAAATTACAGTTGTGTGTTCTTAGATGCTCCAGTTACCAGTATTATCCTGTGAAGAAGGCTGAACACAGATTGGCCAGCCTTGATCCCTCTGCAGGGTTACCTTTATGAAGGCCAGCACCTGCAGCACTGCAAGCAGGCTACTCCTGCTGATATTTGATCAAGCTGTGAATCTTTTAGCGGGGACAGACACCACATAAATATCTTGCTAGCCAGCTGATTCCTTGGCACATTTTTAGTTCAGGAAGGACTCAGCACACCTTTAAAGAGACGGTGATTCATAATTCATACACTGTTTAAATCACCCAATGAATACGGCTAGGATAATTAACTGTAGATGGAGGGGTTGTATATTGCTGGTGGTGCCAGTAAACGATTTTGCTGAAACTCATGTTGTCACCTTGTGTGGATATGCCATTTAAAAGGTGCCCACAAAGTTCCATAACCATGGCATTGTATAAAACCCTTCCCATGTGTCCCTGTCAAGATAACAAGATGTGGTTATGCTTAAAAACAGAGATTCCTTATGAAAATGCAAGAAAAACAACAAATCTTATATATTAACCAACTTTCAGTAATTTAAAAAAAAGTCAATATTTTAATGCCTTAAGAGATCAGATAATTAATTTTCATTGTATCTGGTGAAACACTTTTGCCAATACTTTGCTTTCATACAGGTTCTGCCACCATGCCACATGCTTGTTTCTGGTGAACTTCGAGAACTTCTCTGAGACCTCCGGACAGAACTTTTTGAAACCAAGCATAATTATAGGGTCACATGGGAACTGGTGCATAACATGGATCAATGACACCATCCATAATCACATATCCATAGAATACTTCCATGGATTTAATTCAGGAGTGGTTTCAGGTTTCCCTGAAATTTTGCATGTCCATAGATCTAGTATGTCACTGTGTTGTACACATACATGTCTGGTGGTGCCACTTGCATGGTTTCATCCTCTGCTGCATCTTGGGATACTTTGACTTATTTTGATGCCAGAAAGTTAGAGGACTGACACATCAGGAGACATTCCATGCCTCACTTTACCCATGCCACTTTAATGGCCAGATACCTGTAGTTGCTTGATGACTGCCCATATTCTAGATTTTGAATCCTACCATTTAGTTGATGAAATGGATCATACAATATCAAAAAATCATTTATAAGATATCTGTAAATATCAGACTATGCAGGATGCCAGGGTTAAACAAAAGCCATATTGAGCTGATCACCTTATAAATATATGGAGTCAACTAGGATTATTGAATTTAGATATAGTGACAGATTATTTAACATTAAGTGTGATATTGTTAGTATAAATGTTGATTTATCATGATTAATATTAAAAAAAAAATCACTTGGTGTTGTCTGTTATTTTCAGGAGAACAGTACTATTTTTGTGCAAATAGGATAATGATAAATTGTTGCATAATATATATCGATGTTGCTGGTCTGTTTTCAATAAATTTACTTGAGGAACTGGCTTTGAATTTTTTAAATGACATGTGCTGATGAGTATGGCTGTTACCATGCACTGGTGGCCAGAAATGTGAATGGCACAATGGCCTGGATGCTAGATTTGTAAATTTGCTTATATAGTGCAAAATCTCTTACCTTTCTTCTCATGAACTGCTCCACCAACCTTTACCAATTTTTGTTACATATATTGATCACATGACTGACATGATATTATCTCCTGCAGGTGGCGCTATCCCTGTTTTACAACATTCTGTGATCCAAAATGATCTGTTCCAATTTTCTCCAGATAAGTCAGTAATTAAGAAAGCTTAAGTTTTCAAATTACATATAAGGATTCCTTTCAGCTAGGGGAATTAAGTGAATTCTCAGTTGAATGGAATTATTTTAAAATGATGTTTCCACAGATTTTGAATCATGCTGATCAAGAATTTTGTGCAAAACCTTTTGCCTATCTCATGAACCAGTTCACCAGTCATTACCAAATTTAGCAGAGATGTTTGACGCCTGTGAAGTGAAATGGCATTTTCTGCTTAATCCTGAATCAGTCAGAAAATATTCAAGGGAAATTTAATTTGTGGGACTTGAATGTTTTTTTTTTCAAAATGACTTCTTCATGCAAATGAAAATGTTACCAATCCATCATTTTATGGTTTAAGATGTTTGCCTACTTAATGTTAAATCTAGTACCAAATATTCCAGCAACAACAATGTTGCAGGCATATTTCTTTGCCACAACCATTTCAACCACCAATTTTCTATAACAACTTTCATAGTATTTCAATTTTACTTTCTTTTGATTAGTGAACAATTATCATGCACAATATTTGAGTAAGTGTAAGACTTGAACCTTGGATTTCTTGATCAAATCTGTCTAGATCAAATTACATCACCCATCACTCCCAGGTCAAAACAGGGTCAAATGGATAACTAAAAACCCACTCATGTATTTCCTTTTTAGCTCAGCTGACTGTAAGTCATCTAAGCTATAGTGATCACCCTTTGTCTGGTGTCCGTCTGGCCATCCAGCAGTCTGGCCGTCCGGCCTGTAACAGGGCACAAATCATAACCATTAGAACTAGAAACTTCTAACTGTACATCCAGGGAGATCCTGGGCAAATCTCCTTGAAATTAGGTCATGGTGACTTGTATTATGTGACCTACAGGCCGAAAAAATGATTTTGAGCACCAAAACAGATGGGGCATAAATTGTATCCATAAGGCTTAGAAACTTCCTACCTGATATTTTGGGAGATCCTAGTCAAATGTCCTTGGAAATCTGAAATATTCTGCGACCTATAGGGAAAAAATGTCATATGAGTACCCTGAATTTCAGATGGAGACAAATCGCATATGTGAGGCCTAGAATCTTCTAACACAATATCCCAGGAGTTTTTAGGCAAATCTTCTTGGAAACCTGAAATTAGGTCACCATTTACTATATTTTGCAACCTATCAGAATGTCATTAGAAAAGAAGTCATATATGTGCACCCAGACAGTCAGTCATGGCACACATTGTATCTGTTAGGCCTAGTATCTTTATATGTAACTTTCTGAGGAGTCCATGGCCAGTGTCCTTGGAAAACTGAAATTAGGTCATGATGACCTATATTTTGCAACCTATCAGAAAAGATGTCACATAAGCACCCAGACAGTCAGACAGGGCACAAATTGTATCCATTAGGCCTAAATCTTTTAACACAAAATTCAGGGAGGTCCTAGAAAAGAAACCTGAAATTAGGTCATGCTGACCTATATTGTGTGACCTATGGGCTGAAAATAGTTATAAGCACCCAGACAGATTAGGCATAAATTGTACCTTTTTGCCCTAGACTCTTCATATATGATATTCAGGGAAATCCTTGGCATTTCTCCTTGGAAACCTGAAATTGGGTCATGGTGACCTATATTCGGCCAGCTATAGACCAGTAACATGACTTTTAGCATCCAGACAGACAGGGTAAAATTGTACAATTTTCCTTGGAACCCTCCATTGTGAAAACCAGGGGGTCCTGGGCAGGGTTCTATGAATCCTAAAATATTTATTTTCTGTCCATTTTTTTTAACCCTGTTACTTTAGCCATAGGATATTCTCACAGACAATATATAGCATTAATGAAAAAATGAGCATCCAGTCAAAATTAACTGAGCATCATGGCCCATGGGCCGCTTGTTATGAAGTTCTTTGATTAACCAGACATCGTGAACATGGTAAACACAGGGTGTGTTAAAGTGTCTTTCCTTCTGGGAGATGTGAGTAATCTGTACAAAGCTTACAAGTCTGTGGTCATTCACAGGAGTGCTATTGATTTTTTAATGGAAGTTCAGAACAACGTCCCTGCCCTCCATGAAGAAGAGGTGAGCAGGAGCCTGGGTTTACTTCCTTTGGTTTGGGTGTTATTTGAGTCACCACGTACCTTGTGAAGATCTTTTAACGTACAATAGTGTATAGAGTACATTAAGGAATTACACAATGAAGATACAATATTTGTAATTTAATTGGTCTTAAGGTGGTGGGTTCAGTGACCATGCAATCTCAGTGGCTATGGAAATGCATTTGCCCTCTCTTCCCATATGTTTGATCAAATGTAATAAAGACATGTCTTATCCTGATGTACATGAAAAGGGAAGAATGAGAATCTGGGAAGATCCAGAATGAGAATTCCAATTCTTCCCTGGAAAAACAAGAATCAAGAGATGGTCTGAAAGGATTCTTATTCTTCTTAGGAAAATGTAGAATTCTTTTTCTTCCTGGGATAAAAGAGAATCCTCCTGGGGAGGATTGATTGATAATTCTCATTCTCCTCACTGACCAATTGACCATCCATGGTGCTTCCATTGTCACCCCTCAAAAAAGAATACCTGCTCCTACTACTAAAAACAGAATTCTGGAAAATCTGATTGGGCACTGTGATTCTTTTAGCTTTCTTATCACTGCAAGAAGAAATACCCTATTCCTTATTGTATTCTATGGATAAGATTACAAATGAGCAGGTTACCTCTGATGTGACTATGCAGGATCTTATTCAATCAAGATAACTGCCAAACAGTGCTACACTGACAATCAAAATCTGACAGCTTACCAGAGCCTTGAGCTTTCAGTAAGGCATCTCATACTGACTTTACACGTGTTATGAATATTGATGACTTTTTTAATTCCCCCGAGGGTCAGAACACAGCTATTGTTCACTTCTGTATTCATTTCACTCTCTTATTATGACAGTCTCTTGTTGTCTTGTTCAGATCACAGACTGTCCCTTGATGTACGCCCAGGGTATTTGGCCAGGTTTATTGATGGCTGTGTGTGTGTGTGTGTGTGTGGTCAGGATTATTAGTTGCTGGAGTATCAAACCTTCATCTTAACTCTTTGCATGATTAACATTTCTGTCATCAGACATGTTCTGCCGGCATGTATGATTATTTCAAATAATTCATATAATGAAATCTTGAGATTATTTCATGTAATGATGTAGTTTTTTGCTCAGCTGACTTTAAGTCAGTTAAGCTATAGTGATGGTGGTTTGTCCGTCAGCTGCCCGCCTGTCTATCTGCTGTATGCCCATCCTCGTCCATTAGACCGGCCATTTTGAAATCATAGGACCTATGCATCTACAATTAGACATAAAGTTAGATGTTCCTAAGTTCTCCTACCAAACCCAAACTTGATCACTGTGACTGTTCCTTCCTGAAATTGAGGAAAACCTTCATTTACCTTTAAAAACCTATTGTTAAATTTAAGACTGCCTAACATAAAAAACACTGGTGTTGTTTTTGTTCATATTTGGCATAAATATTCCTCTTTATATTTGATATGTCTGCTCCAGAAATTAGGTCAGTATTGCCTAATTTGTTGAAGTGATGGGCCCCAATATAATGAACCTTGGCAAAACATCAGGAAAGATATTTTTCCCTTAACACACCGTAATTGTTAATGCTAAAGAGTCTTTCTTTAACATATAACAGTGTTTTATTTATGTTTAATTGTATACCAGACATTAGATCAGAAGTTTGAAAATTCATAAAGTTCTGCGAATTCTGCATATTTTATGCAAAACATAAGGTAAATTTTAAAGATAGAACTGCTGAATTGGAGTTAGTTGTAGCATCTTCACCTCTTTCAAAGCACGCAGGAGCTTTGTTAGAAAAACTTGTGCACTAAATTATTCAAGATGGTCAGTAAAACTTTATTTAGAATTTCACATTTAGCTCAGCACACTTAATCCATGTTATACATGTAGCCTACCATTATTTGAGGAATTGAGAATGGTCCAGGAGAAGTGTTATACTGCCCTATACTTTGCTGATGGACAACCCGTGCCACCAAAGTCCCAGCACAGCTAGATTCTCACCTGCACAACAGTCGTAGGCGTACTTTCATGTTGCTTCCCTGCGCCCTTGTTGAACTCTGACAGGTTTATTTCTCCCAGTTTCTTGAAACTGCTCTTGAGGCTGCCATTTTGAGTATTCACTAAAACCTGCATGTCACACAGATTGCATGTCAGGATTAAGGGTATACTTCCAAGTAAGCCCAAGTGAACTAACCTCCTGCAACCTAATTTGAGTTGAGAAGAAATTGCTGTTCTCAAAAAAGCTGAAACCCCACAAATAGACCTATTTAGGCAATGAAAAGTTAGTTGTGCCTGATTTTAAGGCTGACTGAAGTACTCTGTATTCTTTGTATGTGGGTCATAACCAAGATAGTAATGGTGATTCCAATGAAAGCCACCTTAATTTAGAAAGTTCCAGCCAGCTGAAAAGTGGGGTATGTCTATATAGTTATTTAATAAAGGATACAAACTAATAACCCCTGAATAATTTGAGTGTCATTTAGATCTGGTGACAGTATTTTATACCTTTAAGATGTAGGCAGATAGCTTTGTTAAAATACTGAAAAATATGAGTATTTGTCATTTTAGCTTGATAAACTATACAAGACCAGGTTTATGAGACTGGCCTCTTCTTTATGTAATCCTCAGATATAAGTGATTATTGCTTTTTCAGTTTACAAAGTACAGCTAATCATTTTTATTTTGTTCAAAGATGGTTCATCCAACAAAAATATAAGACCATCCTCAGATTTCTATTGAAAGTGACTGATGTACAAGTTATGAGTTTGTATTGTTATTCTGAGCATTTCTGTAAAAGTATCTTCAGGAAAGAGGAAATCGGCAAAACATGTTCAGTTACCATCTACGTGATTAAAAAACAGCAAGCGGTAAATGAATTTAATGCTTTTGACCTCCAGGGGAGCTTTCTGAAATGAGTTTGGAATAAAATGCCAGGGGATATATTTTCATCATGAAGAAGTCGCATACACTATTTGGACAGTTGGGAGCCCAATGACTATTTCTGCCAAATCTTCTTTCTAATCTTAGTGTCATCGGGGACCCATTATCTTACATTACCGACCGTGAGTAACCTGGAACAAACAGACAATGTGGTGGAAAAGGACTAAACCTTTAAGAAAACATGTTTATGGATTGTGGCAGATTTTGACAGCTGCTTGTGTAGAATTATTGATGAACGGGTGAGATGGAAGGCCATGTCTTTCATTCATCCCAAATTGGTTAATGTTAGTTTGAAGCTTTAGGCTTTTTCTGTGTCTTTTTCTCCCAAACTTCCATTTCAAATAACCTTTGCAGACACCCTAACTCATAAAACTTTGCCCTGCATTTTAATGAGATCGCTGCTTGTAGGATTTGAGATGTAGATGATATATTTCTGGGTTTTACATAAAAGGTTTTAGCTTGGCTGATTCCGGCAAAGACTACTGAGCTACAGTGGTTTTTCTCTTATCCTTGTTTAGATCCTCAAGGCATGAATATATCATATCCAACAATCTATCTAGCCTTCCATTTATTAGAATGCCAAATTTTATTATGCAATGTTGAAAATATATGTAGTTGTTAAGTTTACCTAAAATAAGGTGGTAAGTTTTGGAAATAAAGTATAGTAGTCTGTCTTCTTTATGGGGAAATTTGAAAACATGGATAGAAGAAAATTTCACATATGGATTGAACTATTACAGTTTCGAAAAATAAGAATTTTAGGATTTTCTTTAGTCACTGAAGTGGTGCAAGAGTCTCAATCTGGTCAGACAGTTTAAACTTTGCTAATGGGAAGACCCTTGAGACTAGAATGGTTAGTGGAGTTATATATTAGACAATTATTACAAGTTGTAAAACGTTCAGCTGGGAACAAAAATAGTGGTAATGAATTGTTGTTGAAGACATCAAATTTCCACCAGGTTCACAGTAGTCAGCACAAGGAGAGTTTTATATTTTTTTCAGTTGTACTCAATTATCTGTGACGTAGCACATTATATCTGTTTCATCAACATTCTTCTGAGTGTGAGTTTTTTAAATGTTCTCATGATAAGTAGTCATATCATCATGATATGGATGTTTTTATGCTGACACGTTGTACTATGAGGAATAAGGCATTGTAATTTGTATAATAAATTTTATTATTATTATTTTTTTTTGGCGATTTATAATACTCAGTTTCTGAACAGCCATTAGAACATTAACATCATGATGAAATCAATAACATTTTTTCTAAGTATTTGTTAATTCAGTTTCAGTGAATAATTTCTACTAGAGGGTCAGTCTCCAGTTTTGAAAATAATTGTATCCGCCAAAACAAAGTTTTGCGGAGACTACCGGTATGTTTTTGACTTGGTTCTGCCTGTGTCTCTTCCGCCGCCGCATATTTTTCCGGAGAACTCCTCTGAGACCCTTGGACTGATCTTTCCTAACCTTGGCATAGTTATTCCCTCACCTGTGTAGTTGTGCCTAACAAAGACAGGTGGAGCCACCCACAATCAATTTTTGCGTGGCATCAATGCATTTTCCATCTGTTCATCTTACTGATTGGTTCAATGTTTTTGTCTGTAATTTTACATGTCCTTAGATCTTGGATACCTTTGTCTCATACTCAAAGCTGCAGATGGTGCAATCTGTAATTGTTTAAGCGTGGCATCCTTCTGTATGTTTGCTTTTGGGTGAAAATTGCTCGTATCTTTGGAGTGATTCATTGTATTGGTCTGAAATTTTTAATGTCAATCCATCTTGGATGCCTCCAACTTGTACACAAGACTGGTGGCGCCACCTACAATGGTTTTTGTGTGACATCCATCTGTATGTTTGCTTTGGTTGAAAGTTGCTTATATCTCAGGAAAGACAGGTGGTGCCACCTAGAATCATTTTTGTGTGGCGTCCATGCATTTGCCATCGGTTCATCTTCGTGATTGGTTCAGTGTATTGGTCTGAAATTTGGCATGTCCATCCATCTTGGAGAGTAATCTCTTAGACCAGATATGTGGCAACACCTACTTTCCCGTTTTCATCAGATAAATTAATGCACTTTTCTCAGGAGTGGTCGTTTTGGGCTGAAATTGTGCATGTCCATAGATCTTGGATACCTCCATCATCGTTCTAAAGACTTGTGGCGCCATCTGCAATTTTTTGTGTGTGATGTCCATTGCTCATATCTCAGGAGTGGATGGATGTATCAGAAGTGGATAGGTGTCTCTGCCTGTAATTTTGCATGGTGTATCCATCTGTAGATCTGTTTTTGATGACAATTGCACATACATGAGGAGTTTAATTGGCATCACTGATGCCACAAATTTAGGGTCATGTCATGTCAGGAACATTCAGTGCTTTACTTTACCCATGCCTCTGTGATTCGGCGGATACACGTAGTCACTTGTCAACTACCCATATTCTATTTTGAAGATATGACTCACAGATCAGGTTTGGATATTCTTTGCTCATAAAATTTAAAGCTCTTTTGCATATTTTCATTTTATAATTAACTCATTTATGGTAACTTGAAAGTACCATAAGGCTTGACATGCAAGTACAGTTGCTAGAAAAAATATTTAAGTTGCACAGAACCAGTGAAGGGTTCTGTTAAGTTGAGACCTGAGCAAATGACATCACACATTGTTCAAGTGATCTTATAATTTTTTCTGCTTGACTTTGAAGTGCTATATCTTCAGTTTGGTCAGCTAAGGTCAATAATTCCACAAATATCCATGATTTTTTACTCTGACACTTTGAGGGTCAGTGGCAGTTTTTGCAGAGACAGGTGATCCATTATAAAGTGATCCTTTATGTAAAATAAACTTGACCTTCCCACCGGGGCAGTGGTTAGGTTTCTAGTATGAGCACTTAACCTTTACCTCGCTCAGCATTTGGTTGTGCTTAGAAAAGACATCCTGTGTATTTTACCACTGTCACAGTCTATGTGGCCGCTTCTCATCCCTGTGAAGTTTACATCTGTTAAAGGTCAGCTATAAAAGGGGTTGAGTCATGGATCCTTCAGGCACAAGGGTTCCTCACTTGAAAACCTGATGAAACCAATGATGGGATAGCAATGTGGTCAAGTCCTGCTACTTTCAACCTCCTACTGGTAAACTCTAGGGTAGTTTTCCCATTAATTCTCTGGGTTTGTCCTGCCCTGACTCGAGGCCATATGGGAAGTATTGACATTTGTGCTTGAGTTGGGTTAAATGCTGATGGCTTCCCAGAAACTGGCAACTACTAGACAGTATGTGCTGCAGCAGTCCTCCAGTTGGCTAATAGTTCCTCACTGTATAATTCTCACGTGGTCTTGATGACATTCTGTAAATGAAGACATCCATTAAATGAAAATTGGTGTTATATTTGCTCACAATATGACACCTACAGTGTAATACTTTATCATAACACAACTCGGAGAACAATGCATAAATAGCTTAAATCCATTTTCCTGTCGCTTTCCATATGCCCATGTCAGAATTGATTTGCAGATGTCACTTTTCATTCGCCAAATTGCCTGAAGCAACAGCTAAATTATTCTAACGAGGGAATGAGTAACTTTTCAGTCGCCCGACCTTCAAAATTAAAAAACTTTGGTTTTATTTCAGTTTTAATTCGCTCACTGCAGTATGGTTTCGGTATTCATTCGGTCATGACTTTATTGTTTCTCTTTTCATTCACCCATGAAGGTATTGGTTCCTTAATTTTTGTCTTTGGCTCATTGATAACTGAAGTCAGCTAATCTTCGCATGGGCACATGGAAAGCGACAGAAAAAAGTAATTAAGCTTTTGGTCTGCTTTTCATTCACTGTGTGTGAAAGGTGCTTAAAAATTTCTAAACTTTTGCTTTCCATGTCCATTTTTTCATGAAAATAAAGTTTATGGTTCATTATTAGGTCTGACATGGGCTTAAGGTGAAACAGTGAAACCAGAGATTTCATGAAAACTTCCTTATTGAACTCCTTTATTGTAAGTGTATTTGCTATTTTGAAGAATTATAATTAAGAAATATGGGATGGTCAAAGCTTGCCCACTGCCAATTAAGTGTTTGCTTATGAAAACTTTTCAGGAGCTATTTTCTGAATAGAATTTATCATGTTACCCCCCAAAAAAGACTAAATTGTTTGGCCTAATTAGTTATTGATGTAGCTTCCATATTTTATCCAATGTTTTATTTAGCGGTCTCAGTGATAGATAATCATTAAAGAGGGTAAAACATGTGGTTTTCAGAAATTTGTCCACTGCACAATCCATTCTTGTATGACACTTAATTTTATAGCTTTTTCTGTTGTTGCTCATTTTGCAGAAGGATCCAATTAGAAGTTCACTTTAATTATTATGCAGGTGAGCAAAAATGGTAATTAACACTCCAAAAAGTATTCAACCACAAAGGACTAATTACACAATTTCTGAAGGTCAAGGTGAAAGCATGGTAATTCAGACTTAACTGATGGTGAATAGACTGGATTGAGACAGCCGAAAGTGAATTTGAATAAATTAGAAATCCTACATAGTTCTGAAAGCTGGAAATTAGAATGCATTCAACTGCACTGGAAGTAAAATGTGAAAGAAGGTTTTAAACTGTACTAAAGTCAAATAAAATGGATTTAGATTGTATAAAAGAGCAATTGGAAAGATTTATAATATACCAAAAATGAAAAATAAGTTAATGGAATTCTGAATTCACTTAAAGACTAATGCCTGTCATAATTATTGTTGAAAGAAGCAAAGTTATTTAATATAAAATGAAAGTCACATATTATATTGTTTAAAGGTAATACAAATGGATTAATATTGATAGAGAAGTTATGTACCTGTCGAGGGAAGAAGGAGAATCTGGTAAGATCCTGAATTCTCATTTTTCCCGGGAGAAAGAGAATTCTCAATTTCCCGGGAAAGATTGGAATCATTTCATACTATGACATGATTCTCATTTTTCCTGGGACATTTGAGAATTCTTGTTTTTCGAGGGAAGAATGGGAATTCTTATTTTTTCCAAGCTTCTTATTCTCTGACAACTTCAACTCAAGAACCTGTCCAAGCTGTTATTTTAATAATTTATGATACAAAAAATGGAAGAACTTGTTATAAATAAAACTTACCTCAGCTTGCAATTGTAAGCTTCATATTTTATTCACATAATTATGTTTAGCTCAGCTGACTTAAAGTCAGCTGAGGTATAGGAATGTTGCTTTGTCTGTTGTCCATCCAGCTGTCTGAGCATCTGTTAGCAGGACACAAATTGTATGAGGTTTAATGTATATTGTCCCTTATTTCCTTGGAAGGTACAAGGGACATTGATTTGGGTTTTTCTGTCTGTCTCTCTGTCTGTCTTTCCATCAAGTTTTCTTTCCATGCAATAACTTTCCTAAATTTTATCAGTTTTCATTCAGATTTTGGTCAGTGATTGCCCTCATGCTAGCATTGTTTTAGATTGGTCTTGGAGTGTCTGCATGTCTCACAAATAATAATACACATTTTAATATCATCCCAGACTTGAAGGAGGAAGCGCAGGACATAAATTCCTTGATTTCGCTTGTTTATAACAACATTAACAGAAATATTTATATACTCTTTTCACACTTAATGGTCTTATAATGTTTTGGAAGAGCAGCTAATTGTTAAATGGGTTGGGAAGCACCTGGCAAATTACCCCAACTACAAAATGTACAGTTTATATTAGAAGCAACATATATACAGGTACACAGTAGTTGAGCTTGCGTGCTGAATGTGGTACTGTTTGGATGGGTGCCAAATGAGAGTATTCATATAGGCAAATACAAACTGTATTTGTTAATTTTACTGGTAAGATAACATTTTGAAGCTATCTTCTAAAAAGGTTAAGAATAATTGAATCTTGAATCACCTTTTTTTAGAATACAAACCGTATTGAAATTTTCCCAAATGGTTCGCAGTTGGTTTTGAAACAGGTGTCAGACCGATGAAACAGTAGCTACTAGGTTATGGTGACAAATATTATACAAGTTTGTGGCCTGATATATGATTATGACCACGGGGACAGTCAGGCAAGGCACAAAACTCTCCTGCTGGACCTAGAACCTTCTAGGTAGGTCCTTGGAAAGTCTGCTTTGAATTCTGAAAAAAGGTCACTGTGACCTATTTTCTGTGAGCTACAAGCAGAAAACCTAATTTTTAACACCCACAAAGTAAGATAGGCACAAATCTTAATTGTTTGATCTAGAAATGTCTTTCTTAATGAAACAAGAAGTCCTTAACAAATATTTTTCACAAGATCATACCAGCAGTAACTAATACATATATCACCTGTATGTCAGATTCAGACGAGTGTTATGGCCCATGGGGACCCTTGTTATGGCGTATTATACCATTAAAGCAGATGCAAAATGAAAATCATCACTCCAAATAAATAATATTGAATTAATTTGTATGACTGAACTTTCAGTTATCAGAACTTGTATTCTGGTTGCTAATTATAATATAGACACCTACTTCTTTCTCAACTTTTTTAACACACAGTGAGATCAAGAAAAAGTGAGATATTTAGAGATAAATTGAGAGAGAGAGAAAGAGAGAGAGGAATACCCTGCTTGCCATTAACTCGCAAAGGCATGTATAATTACCTATCCATCAGCCAGCAGACACCAAGGTCTCTCAGGACAAAGACTAGCATTATGGAGAAGACAGTTAAGTCCATTCACATTTTCTCATATATTATGTATAAGCGATACCTTACAGACCAGACACCTCCCTACATACTTAAAAATGTGAGCAGCTTGTCTCGGCCTAAATAGACTGTTTAAGAGTCAATGAACCTGGTTAATATGGCCAGCACGCAGGAATCCTCCCTAGGTACATCAACATTTGACCTTTTGGTAACAGCAGGATAAAATACAATTTTGATAAGATTTCCTTTGTTATGTTGTGTTTTACCTATTTAGCAAAACAGTTCTATTATTATCATGCTTTTCTCTGATCATATGACTTTTGATAAAATGTACTAAGAAAAGTAAAAAAAAATGAAAAAAGTGCCTGAGAACCCAACATAAATCATTCATTTTTAGCTCAGCTGACTATAAGTCATCTGAGCTATAGTCGTGGTCCATTGTCTGTTTTCTGTCATGCCGTTCGTCTGTCCGTCCATTAGACTGGCACATTTTAAAACTGTTAGACCTAAGAAAAAAATTCCACATACTGTTAGATATGTTCATTCTGAAAGGAATGAAGTCATTTTGTCCCAAAAATCTCCTACCATACCAAAATTTGGGTCAATATGACTTCATTCCTTTGAGATTATTTAGCAAAAACCTCAAATGTCTATTTAAACCTATTATCACACTTCAGGACTGGGTAATATCAAAACCACTTGTCTGTTTTTTAGCTCAGCTGACTAAGTCATCTGAGTTATAGGTATGGCGCTTTGTCTTTCATCCGTCCGACCATCTGGTCGTCCATCAGCAGGGCACAAATCATAATCGCTGAACCAAGAAGCTTGTAACTGAAAACCTATGAAGGTCTATAAAAATCTCCTTGGATACCTGAAATAAGGTCACTGTGACCTTTATCCTATATCTGAGCTATGGGGCTTGTAAGCCCCCCCCCCCCCCCCCCCCCAGAATATATGAATAATCAAATATTTGATACAAAACCTCCAATAACTTGATAATTAACGCATGGATTGTCATGAAACTTGCCTTGAATATTGACCATGACTAGTTGTGTCAGTTCCCGAAAAGTGGTAGTGCCACCTGTATTTTTTTCTTATTTTTACGAATATTTTTCTATTTTTTTACTATAAAATGACAACAATCATGTCAGTTTCTCAGCTGGGATTAGATCTAGTGTCCCAAAACCTGGTTTATTAATTGATCACAAGGGGATGCCCTATAGTAATCACCCAATCAGTCTGTCTGTTCGTCTGTCATTCTAAAAAATTTCTTCAAAATATCCTTATAAACTGAGTCCCTAGTCTTAATATTTACCAGACGTAATCTCCTATATATTTCCTGTATACATGCCAGAAATTAAGTCTCTTTAGTATAATTTCTTTAAGTTATGGGCCCGAATATAATAGTCTTTGTTAAAAATCAGGAAAAATATTTACCTACTTAACATGAAGAATTTTGAAACTAGAGTCTATTTTCCCCCAAGTATATAACTATGTTGAATTAAGATTGAATTATTTACCCAAAATTAGATCTGAATTTTGTAAATTGTTTAAGTCATTGGCATAAAAATAAAATCAGTACCTTAAATTTAGCCCAACTTTGACCATGGCACGTTGTTTTCCTGTAAGTACCATTGATTTAATTTTCCCAGCATGTAAATATAAGTATTTAATTTGTTTTAATCTGAAATTTGAAAATAAAAGCTTGAAAATTAAGCTAGTTATTGATTTTTTTACTTGAGGCTGTATGGTAGTCATTTGCTTTGATTACAGATTACAGATGCAGGGTCCCACTCCAGGTCACTGGAAGTCAGTTATGTCAGGGTTTCTGATTTGTTACAGTCACTGGGGGAGATCCCCTGCTGTGACAGGTGTACAGTTATTCTAATATCACCACCCCAATCCCCAACCCCCTGCAAGTGTAATGCAGTAATTTTAATTGTTTTCACTGTATTTCCTTTAATTGTAATGCTGTTTCCACTCCAATATACAAAAACTTTCCTTAAAAAGTAATTCAAGGTGTAATCCAGAATATGCCATATTGTGTTAATGTAGCATTTTTAAAGAAATCAATTTTCTATTATATGATTTTAACAAATATAATAAAACCCTTCAGTATGCTTAAATTTATCAAATATGAAGCACATTATGAATAAATAAAGGCACAATTTAAAATTGTGAAATCTTAATCATGTATTATTTTTATATATTTATTGTTTTGCAAATTTAAAAGATATATTTTTGTGGTTATAAATAAATAAACATTTGTATGCATGATGTGTTGTTATCTGACAAGATAGAGATAAATGATGATTCAATTGAGAATTATGAATCAACTTTTATATTCAGATATATATGTTATATTTGAAATGTGTAGAAATATAAACTTATAATAAAAAAAATTATTTTATCCTGTTAGCATTGTTGATTTAAGCTTAAATTCTATGTATATATGTCGAGGCCCAGATTAGAATCTGGCCCAATTTAAAACTGGGCCAGCCCAGATCAAAATTTTGATTTGGACCGGTCCAGATCAAAATTCTAATCTGGGCCAGACCAGTTTTAAACTGGGCCAGCCCAGATTAAAATTTTGATTTGGGCCGGTCCAGATTAAAATCCTGTGGTGAAGACTTCAGGATTTAAATCTGGTCTGGACTGATTTGAAACTGGGCTGGCCCAGATTAGAATTTTGATCTGGGCTGGTTAAGTTTATTATCCTGTGGTGGACTGATTTGAAACTGGGCTGGCCCAGATCAAAATTTTAATCTGGGCTAGTCAGGATTACAATCCTGTGGTGGACTGATTTTTAACTGGGCCTAACCAGATCAGAATCCTAATCTAATCTTAGGCTAGCTGGATTTTTATCATCTTAAATCAGATAAAACAGTAAACATTTATTCCAGTTACACCATTTTGAAGGGCACAAAACACATAATGAACAAGATCATTTAAAATATTTTAGTGAGGAAAAAGCTAATGAACAAATGTGATGTGCTTCTTTGGTTTCATCTATTCTTCAAGCATATAAGTTTACCGGTACATTTAAACTTCACCTAAACCAACTACCATAATTAATCACAGTTTAGAATATGTGTCAGTTCTGAGACATCTACTTGACTTAATATCAAAATTATCAACTTAACTGAGATAATTTTCTGTTCTGAATATCAAAATTTCATGTGTAATATTAAATATGTACATGCATAATTAAATACCAGCTTTACCCATTTATAAGTGAACAAAAGTAATTTATCAGTCTTGATGCTCATTTGGGTGAGCAGCATGACATTGTGCCCTAACATGGGGCTAGGGAGAGGTTTGTGATACCATTTCTGTAATTTTCAATAGCAGAAAATCAACAGCTGAGATAATGATATGATTGTTGTCATTTGTCAGTCTCAAAAATAGAGGTAAACATGAGTGAAAATTTTTATTCAGAGGGTGACAAACATGGTGGAGTTTTCACTTTGGAGTTAATAACTTAAAAAAAGCTAATCTATTAACTGATAACTAATCTATATATTAATAGCATAAGGCGATTTTTGTAATTTTCCATATCTCCTCTGATACCACCGTACGGATTGCCGTGATTTTCGACAAACATATGCTCCGGTTGTGTCCAAAGAGATTCCACCCAGTTTTATTTGCAATATTTGCTTATTACGTGCATAATTAATTATTTTAATATTTGCTTCCCCGCGGGCGCTTCTTTTCTTTGTGTCTTCGGGTCCCGTAAGACAATGGCCATAGAGTGTGTGATGGCCGAACAGAGTTTTACTCGGGGGCCCCATCTGGGTTATTTGTACCTTTCGCGGTCACCGGCAAGAATTGTTTGGCAGGCCTTCCTGTCACCGGGATAATGCACGAAGAGGGCTTCTACCTGCGAACCCCCCCCCCCCCCCCCCCCCCCCCCGTACATGACCTGATATGCTTGAATGCACATGTACCGCGTCCAGGGCGTTTGACAAATGAGCGAGTCACATGCGACTTAAATCGTGTCCCTTGGTTACACAAACCAGTGTTTATCGCATTTGGTTTGTCGCACCCATCTTTCATGTGCGATCAAAGGACGGCAACCATGAGGCAACACATGACACATACAAGCGTCAAACAGATGACGATAAGTAGTTTTGTCCTTTCAAATCAAGATTTATGCCTGTAAACCTAAATGATATTTCAGTAAAATATAACAAATAATTATGTTTTAATTAAATTAATGTGGGAGAGGACCCCCCCCCCCCCCACACACACACATACACACAAAAATAATTGTCCTGGCGCCCGTGCTTAACGCTTTATTTTTCTTCCACTTTAAATGTCACTTTTATTGCGTCAAATTCATTGTTGCAATCTTTCAGTGATACATATATAGTAATCGATGCATGTTGAGTGTTATAGACATGATGCTTCCCTACAGTTATTCCCCTATGAACTTTAATACTCATATTTTGGTAATGGAAGTGTGGGCTTCCCCGATTTCACGTCATGAAGTGGAATCCCCTGTGCGTTTAACGGATGCCTTCATCGCAAAAGTCGAGCAGGACTCAAGGTCTGCGATAAACGCTTGCATGCGTTGATCGCAGCTGATAATTGTTGCCGGAGGTATGTGTCGTGTAATTGAAAATATAATGTCCAAAATTTTTACATGGATGCGATGAACGGATGCGATGATCGGAAGCAAATAAACCTTGGAATATGTCACCAATTTTTTACACGGTGCGATTTTGTCGCAAAAAAAAATTCGGAGGGCAACTTTAAATAGCGATGTTCGACATAATATATTTTTATATAAAAATTATTTCATTTATCATATCAACTTCTCCGAAAACATCTCCGTCCAATCTCTTGGCTTCAATACGATGTTTATGCATATCACCCTACATATAATGTATCTATATATTAATAGCGTATCACAATTTGTGTGATTTCCGTATCTCCCGATTTCCGGTGGATTTCCGATACCAACGTACGGATTGTTTCGTTCATCCCAAACCGTGCGTAGAACACAGGTATTTGCTAGTGTAAATTGAATATAGTTAAAAGCTGCAATACAAATATTCTCTACCTTCAATAGTTAAAATTGCTGAGTTGGTGAATATTGTTCCCACTGTTCTATCTGTATAGATGTTTCAGGGCCTTCTTTCCTTAATATGTAGTACGTTATAAGTTCTAGGTCCAATGTTACAATAAGTGCAAATTTTTTAATGGGTGACTGGAAGAGGGGGGGGGGGGGGTTGGGGGGGAGATCACAGACAAAAAACCCCAACTAATGATAAGTGATAAATAACATAACAAATAAAATTTTGAATTTACAGCTCTTGGATCACAAGCTTAACAATGAGTAATATTTATATTAATTATTATTGATTAAATTTTGTTTTAGTTTGTTGAATTAATGCGTATGTTCTGCAAGCTATATTTGTAGTTTTTAGCTGTAAAATACCAATGTTTAACATGATTATCTTATAATTATATATTTGACATTTCACATAAGAGGTGAAATTAAAAAATAAATATGACAGGATCCAAAAAATGATATTTTCATAGAATATAAAATTAATTCATTAAATATTAATTATTATTGACTTACAGTCTCACAATGTTTTACAAATTCTTTGAATTGATGAAAGGCCAGCTGGTTAAATATAGTGTAATTGAAGCCAGCCTAGGAGTAGATTAGGATTCTGATCTGGGCCGGTCCAGTTTAAAATCAGTCCACCATAGGATTGTTAACTTGACCGGCCCAGATCAAAATTCTAATCTGGGCTGGGCCAGTTTCAAATCAGTCCAGACCAGATTTAAATCCTGAAGGCTTTGCAGCAGGATTTTAATCTGGACTGGCCCAGATCAAAATTTTAATCTGGGCTGGCCCAGTTTAAAACTGGTGTGGCCCAGATTAGAATTTTGATCTGGTCCGGTCCGAATCAAAATTTTGATCTGGGCTGGCCCAGTTTTAAATTGGGCCAGATTCTAATCTGGGCTTCGACATATACATTATAATAATACAGATATGTTGTTACACCCACGATTAAACCCCCCCCCCCCTCCACCACCACCAAGTCCTTTCATCTATGGACTGGGGACAATAGTTATATTTCAACTGTATACATGTATATTTAATAATATATATTATAAAAAATAGATTCAATTGAACAAATGTGTAAACTACTGAAATGTCAACAGTTAATCAAAAGCCAACTAATGATCATGGTAATAGTAAAGATCATTTGATCACAAACTGCTCACATGGCTCAGTTTCAAAATTAGGAAATGCATGGTCAGGTCACAAAATATTATTTGCAACCATTTCTTGCTCATCATTACAAACCAATCATATAAACCAACCATGGCCTATATTACCTCTTCCTCTTACACTTTATCTCCATTTGATATTATTTTAGATTTTTACCTTCAAGGTCAACTTAGCTGAGCACAGTGACCCATGGGTCCCTTGTTATATATAAGCCCATCTGTGAAAGGATGCGTTTTTGGTTTTCAGGGTCCACCTGTCCTTTTATCCATCCCTTGACTTTTAGGCTAGTTTTTTGTGTCAACACAACTTACCTGGAATATGATGGATTTTAAAAAATTCAACAGAAATATTATTCAATATAATATCTCACCTATGTTTGATTTCCTGCAAAATCCATGCATATGTCAAGAGATCAGAGGTCACCAGACTTTGAGGGCACCATTGTGACTTCCCAAAAATCTGATGGATATTCATAAAAATCATTATGAATTTTAACCAATACAGTTTCTCACCTGTATAACATTCTCTGCAAAATTCATGCATACTTAATTAGGTCAGAGATCACAATATATGCAACATTTGCTGTGCACTTGTTGTGGTGTTGATATTGGAAGGAATAACAGTCAGGACTGGAGTACTCTATAACCTTTCCATCACAATCATGACAACAAAAGCAATTTAAATAGCTTGTCACACTAATATATAATTAGTACTCGGTGTTGCATTGATTTGAACTTGTTAAAGCCAGATGAGTGCGTCATGTTCATTAATTCACCATAGCTGTTTATTATCAGTTGTCTGTCACATTAAATGGGGTTTTCCTTATGTAGGTATATACAACATCCGGCTGACATAAAGTATTGCATGATTAGTTTATGAGACCTGCTGGGTGTCTGAATGAGCCTAATGCTATGAGTGGTAATTATCGTTAATGGGCCATGGACACTATGGATCTTGGTGAATGAACTAATAAGTCACACACAAGCAGGTGTGTGAATTGATCAGCATGCACTGTATGAAAATGAATACTGGGACTTGAATGTTCCTATATATAAAACTTATTAAAAAACATGGAAAATCACAGTTTGAGAGTGCCTCTGTGCTGTAGCCTTGTTTGACTCACAGAAGTTGACTGTGTCCCCTGTTGTACTTTTGCCTCTGAAGGCCTCTGAAGTTGACAGTGACCAAGCTGTGCTGTACCCTGGTTGACCTGTGGAGTTTGAGAGAGCCCTGTGCTATAGCTTTGTTTGACTCACAGAAGTTGCCAGTGTTCCTTGTTGTACTCATGCATGACCCCTTAAGTAGCGCCATATCGGCCCTCTGACATAACGACCAGATTACTTGCTGTCAGAGTGCCTTAACGTCTAGGTCTGAGGATGCATTATAAGGCCCCATGAGGATGCAAATATTTTTGTCATTTTTTACAGTGCCTCATGTCCTACAGGTACGCTGTCATTTGACATTAACCAGACTAATTGTTAGCATTTTTAGTATACTTTCTAACAACACCAAACATTAATTAGCAAGAAATATTCAGTTTTAACTCAGCATATTGGTAAACCCCTCCTCATTTTTGTTGAATTTCTGACTGCATGATTACAGGCATGGCTCGCACAGTTTACAAGACTGCCAATTTGTACTGGGATACAGGACTTGTTAACATTGAGACAGAGTTTCATTTTGGGTTATTAGTTCACATGTGTTAATTCTCTTGTGTTATTTCATCATTTGTAGCATGATGTTTAAGATTGTCAGCTGTTTACCACAATATGAATGCAACATGATGAAAGACCCTTATATGCATTCCTTAATATTGCTTGTATCACATCTCAAGTAGGCTTACCAGCCCAATCATCATGGCCTACTGAGTTGGGTTGTCACATCTACCCCTGAGTTTGACAGTGACCAAGCTGTGCTGTACCCTGGTAGAGTTTGAGAGTGCCCCTGTGCTGTAGCCTAGCTTGTTTGACTCACAGAAGTTGAATGTGTCCCCTGTTGTACTCTTGCCTGCCATATGGCCCCTGAAGTTGACAGTGACCAAGCTGTGCAGTACCCAGGTTGACCTGTGGAGTTAGAGAGTGCCCTGTGCTGTAGTAGTCTCACCTGGACAGTGAGAGCTGCTGCTACCTGATGAGGTGGGATCAATATTAGATAGCAGAGGCTGCAGTGCTGCCTAGTTCTCTGTACAGCAAGGCAATCCTGAGACAACCTCAGTGGGCCAGTCTCAAGTACAGACCTATGAAGTGAACATTCTTGGCAGAGGATATTTTAGTTGCTACTTTTGATACATCAGGGTTCAGAGTTAAGGTAAAGATTTCTTGTTTGTACAAAGTTTTGTAGTGTCTAACAGAAGACAATATACAGGGATTTGTGCTGTCAATAAACACTCAAGAAACTCACTCTGGATATGGTTTTATGCAACTTTCAAATGTAGATTTATCATAATATCAAGATTTTTTTTCAAATTTTTTATTTCTGTGCCATTACTGCATTCAGTTCTGTATATAATAAGAAACATGTGAACATTTCAAGATCTATTACTAATTCCCTATTTCATAATTTGACAAAAAGGTATGAATTTATATCTTTATAGAATGATTGAAGATATCATATATGACATTTGCAGTGAGCAATGACTTGATGACAATAGTAGTGTTGATACAATCCCATCAGACTGTATACATTGAAGCTATGGGATCTATAATGAATTTAAGAAACTAATTCTTAAAGGGAAAAACACCATAGCTGCTTTTGGATTCCTTTTGTGACTAAAAATTAACAATGGAGTTAATTAACATTCCATTATTATGTTTGATTGACAGCTAATAAACATAAATTGTCATTCATGCTGTTTATGTAATAATAGGTTTCCATTGGATTTCAAACAGTATTATAAATGTAACAAAGTATAAATAATTTAACCTGTACTGTTAAAGAAACAAATAGCTTCATTAATTCAAAATGGAACTCTTAATTTTGCCAAAAATATCATAGGATATACACCATAGTTTAATTAATGTGTATCATAAAATGTATAAGGGAAATGATGCCAGGCTGTCATGGTTAACCAGTAAAAGAAAGTCCATTCATGCAATTTACCTCAAAGGCTGAAACTAATATAACCAGACTTCTGCTAATCATCATGACATTACTTCTCTAGAGAACATAAAGTGAAATAGAAACAGTAATAATGGCTTTACATTAAATGAATATATTAATATTATATTTAATTTCATTTTAGAAAATAAAGGTTGGTTATTCTTGATGTTCACTTGTTGAATTTTTTTAGCTCAGCTGACTTTCAGTCATGCTAGCTATAGTGATGGGTCTTTGTCTGTTATCCTTCCTTCTATACATCTATTAACATGTCACAAACTGTAACTGTTAGACCTAGAATCTTCTAACTTATATCCACGGAGGTCTTGGTAAAATCTCAAAGGAAACCCAAAATTAGGTCAGAGTGACGTATCATTTGTGAACTATTCAGCAGATTGAATCATACTTTTGAGCATCATAGAACATTGGTCTAAATGTTGGAAGCAGTGCATATTTTTGCTTAAATTTGATTCACAGATTGTCCTATCAGTATTGCAGATGACTTTCGAAATTGAGCACAAGGTATAATCTGCATAATTATAGGATTTTTTTGTGAACCCTGTATGATTGTTCCATCTCATATGTATATAGATTTTGGAAAATATGAATGTATATTGTTGTTATCTGATTCACCCAAGAAACATCCTTTTGCATTATTCAAGCTGTAAAAAAACACAGGCCTGGTATAGCTGTGTTTACACTCCACTCATATTTACTAAATATGGTATAAAATAGTTCATTCCCTCTATACTGGTTCTGTTCTCAGTATTCTGTTCTTAAAGGTGCCACTCTACCTACCTTTTGAAAAAGAATTTACATGATTTCTAGCTTCATCTGTACATATATTAATGATCTAAGGGTAATTTTTGTCATGAAAAGTTCATATAACACCTTTGAGGAGGATGTACTTCCTTGTTTATCAACATGTTTGTAAACACAGCAATGTTGACAAACTGGAAAAAACATGTAACCTTAGGTGACAGGATGTATATAACCTGAGGTAGAAAGGTCATGTGTTGCCAGATGCCCTTGTTGAATTTGTTTTGATTATTTTGGTGGGCCTCCACATTTTATAAACATGTTGATATAAACAAGAGAAGCAGCCTGTGTGTGGTGATATTCACTTTTTCTTGCCTATTTTTGATAAAAACTCCAAGGGATTACATTCAGGTTATTAAGGTTAGATAGGTGATTGGGCCCCTTTAAGTTGTGCCAGGCACATATATTACTCCAGTGTTACGCGTGGGAGATACCCTTTAGTTCAAGTTATCCTCTGATGATGGCTGAGTCTAGTTTTATATTTTTAACAATCATGCAGCCACATGGCTGACAGGCTTCTCACATGAAGCATGCCAGGGTCACCTCCCACGCAAGCTCAGCGGAACAAAAAAAAACAAGATGTTTCCCTGAGCAAATCAATTGGGCCATAGTTCATTCAGGAGGATTTCATCTCTTCTCCTTGCCAAGCCATGTCATTACATTGTTGTTTTGTTTTAGAATTTGACAAATTATCCACCATTTTTCATTTGGTGGTTCCCTGCAATGCCAGTATAGGGGGATGGGGGGGTGGGGGGGGGGGGTATAAATCCCCTGAACACTTTGGCAAGGGGTGGATGGTCAATGTAATTATGTGTTTACTGTGAAATATTTTATCTAAACCAGGTATATTAAGTGGGAACATAATACCTTATTTTCTAAAACCTTTTACTAAATTATAATATATATTGAAATGTGATTCAGTATATCTGTCAGTTAACCACATCTCTGAATATCAAAGTGTCTGAGTATCTCTGCTTCTTTTAGCAGCTTATTATGTCGGATTATGTCTTATTTCTTTTTTTGTGACATATTTTATGACACATTTTGTGTCAAACTGCATTAGATAGGTTTGTGTATATAAAACATTGAAATGTTTGCTTTGCTATGTATTTTCTGGTAGTAAAACTTTTCTTTATGACATTTCAACATACAGAGTGAAGTAAATCAACATCTTGTCTCAGGCTGAGACACTTTGGTGCTCTACATCAACATCTTGAGTTTGCCTCTTAAAAAAAAAACTTGTGTAAGTTTCCAAATAGGGGAGTCCTTTTGAATCATCAGCACTATTCACTTGGTCCTCTTTGGTCATTTTATTTAACTTTTGTGATGGTATCAGCACCAATATAATGCCCAACTGTCCTATACACTTCTAGGACAGAACTCATTCTTAGAATTCTTAGAAAGACTCATTCAAAACCAAACACACAAATGACTATTTATTTGATGTGTATATTTGTCTTTTTATGTGCCTTTCTTATAATGATATATAATGTAATACCAATTTTCCATCCATCCATTGTCACTATATGTATCTGAGACAGGTGTTTAATGGATTTTCATGAAACTCACCTTAACTTTTAATCAATAAGTAAATTATCTCACGTGAGTTTGATTATAGGCAACAATCACACATTTAATGAGATCGAGGGTCATACTCATTAAGGTATTTTGTGGTGTCACCACAATAGCTAACCAGAAATATGATTGATTTTGATGACACTCACAGAAATATTAACCAATATTATAATATCTCACCTAAGTTTGATTCCAGGCAAATCCATGGGCATATCTAATTAGGTTAGAGGTCATTAGACTGATGGCACTGTGATTATTATAACAAATCTGATGGATTTTCATATGAAACTCTTTATAAATTCTAACCATGCAATACTATAAATCTTCTGATTTAAATTCCCGGCTAAATTGCTCATGCTCATATGTTTTTATTCTTTATACAGTCAATTCACCATTTCATTGTCAGAGCCACAGCCGTGCATGAAACAATTCATAGTGATGTTTCCACAATGAAACAACATTGTAATCCTGAGTTTGCTTAACTTCAGTCTAAGAGCACTAGGATATAAAGCTTTGGAAGAGTACCATACCAAATGTTTAATCTCTTAAGAAAACATGGAATCATTTGATATACTGTGCATGTGATTTTTGGCATTTTCCTGGGCCTTAATCTGTTGGTTGTGATAGACATGGGGTGGATGTGATACTGTCAGTGCTGTCTGGCACATTGTTTTCTGGATGAACTTTCTGACCTACTATAGTGTCTGTAATGGCCTGACCTGTCTTTCATCACTCAGGTATCAGGGAATCATCAGGAACAAAGCAATCTTCAAAGTCTGCACCTCCGGTCTGTGCTGGGTCAGAAGGCGCCGCACGGGCAATTCCCCATTAATGACTCCTCCAAAAGGCACCTACATTACAAAGATAAAGGGCATCAACAAAATAAAGGTTGGACCACAATGTTTATGTGGAAATATTTACGGGAGATTTTTATAATACACTTTTAGTCACTTTGAAATGTAACAGCTAGTTAGATACAAATCATACCTGTCAGACCTAGAAAGTTCAAATATGATGAGCCCTGATTAAATCTTATAGGTCAGGCCAAAAAAAAAGGTATGGTTCTGAGGCATTTTTTTCAGAAATCAGTGCAGGCGGGCGATATTTTATTTTTTACCTTTTTTGTATGTTTTGATGAAAAAATGTCATAAACTCAAGGAAAAGCATGAAAATAACAATTTTTTTGCTAAACATGTAAAAACACTACATCAATTGTATTTTTTATCTTCTTGAAAGATAAAAATCTAAATAAAAATTTTTGATGCGGGGGTTAAAATTGACGCGGTGAGTGCCTGAGAACCATACCTTTTATTTTTTTGGGCCTAAACTTAAATCTCATAGGGAAACTCTAATTATGTCAGATTGTCTGACCTGTATTGTCTAAGCAACCTGGTTGTAAGTCTGAAAAGAAAATGGAAACTTTGATGGCATTTGTGGTATGTTTTTATGTTGGTGACAATGAGTAAGCCAGAACCACTTTTTTTAATACTCGTGTACAGAAGTAAGCCTACAGGTATAAGGGCAATATCTTTGCTGGTATAATTTTATTTCAAAGAGAAGTCCCTATTTCTTGTGTTTTGTATGTGATTAAGACCAGATTCTTTGATATAAGTACAGGGCACTGTGACATGATGAAGAAACATAAGCTTTAAGGCATACCATAGGATATGTTTAATCTGATTCCTTCATGTAGCATTTTGTCAGTACAAGCTTTTAGTGCTGCCAATTAGCTTATACAATCTTCCTTTCTCATCTCTTTATGTGTTGCATGGATCATAGAACTGAGTGCTGACTGAATGTGGCTGGTTTCCTGGGGTTTTATTTTAACAGCATAATTTGAGTATTATTTTACTTGTGGAAATGAGAAACTTTTAAACAGTTCATTGCCTGTAATAATACCAGTTTACCTAAATACCATAAACTTTCTGTATAGTTTCTGCGCAAAATGTTTAATGATCATATATCAGTTGGCAGGATTCGTTTGAAATTCACCATTTAATGACATCATTGTTTACTCAAAGGAATCCCCGGAGGATAGTAACAATTATAATTTAGGTTTCCAGGAGAAAATTGAGTAAGTCACATGGGTTTACCAGTAACTTTCTGGTAATTTACCTACTTTAAAAATCCTTGAACCAATGAAAAGCAGAGACACCATAAATATCTAAGATGTAAAAATACCTGTTTTTATTTACAATAACAACTTTGTTTTGTGCTACAGACTTTGTAATACTAGCTCATAATTAATTCAAATTTCTGATTCATTCAGGTACTCTCTTGTCCTTTAGCTCATATCGGTGATGAAAATGTCAAAAAGAAATGGTAATTTATGTAATTATGAGGATTCCACAATTTTTGATCCAGTTATCATTATCACATGTCTTTAGTTAATTAATTTCAACTGCAATTTATACATACCCTTTCTCCAGTTTTGTTACTGAAATCATTGATACAAACACAGAAATTTCAGAACTTTGACATCAGAACATAGCTTAAGGCTAAATGTGCCATTCTGCTCAAAGGGACTTAATTATTCTGATATCTGACCACGTGAAGGGGCCTATTCTGATTTCTGACATCTGATAACTAGAGATAATCTCTTGATTCCCCAGAGACAATCACTAGTTTCAATAACTATTTTAAATAACTATTCTTATTTTTGAATTATTCTATTATTTCTCTGCCAGAATTTCAATGATTTTATTGTTGTTTATTGGTGGCTGGTTTATCTATGAGCATTTTGAAATTTTAACATATTGTAGAGACATGTATTACAAAGGATGTCAAATACATCTTAAAAAAAAATTATTTGCACCAATTTATTGTGACAGTTTCCTTAGTCATGCAGATTGAATCATCTTTTTTCATGTTAAGCTTAATAGACCATGACAAGTCCTTTATCACCCCCTTTTTTTCAAGTCTTGAAATATATCAACAGTAAATATAAATACTCCATTTCCAAATTCAAATAAACATGACCATTAGAGTAGCTCAGAATAGATCCCCTGCTGGCTATGTGGTAATAAGACTTAGGAAAGAAGGGATGAAAGATAGTAAGTTTCAAAGCAGGGACCGCCTTTAACCTTTATTAAGTTTATATGAGCTCCTGGCAGTGGGTTGGATGATACTGAAGGTAAGCAAGTCCCTTTTGAGCTGTGGTTTATATGATCATTGCCTGTGGAACACACTAGCCTTATCCCAAAGTATGGTTACTTATGAATGAGCTTGTATTCTCTCTTCACTGAGCCCTAGAGGGGGCATTTTTCAATCCATGTACAGTAAAATAGGATAACATTAGCTTTGATGCTGAACATATGGTAAAGAATTGGTTTTGAGAAGCCTAGGGTGTTAAGCCAAGACTAAAGAGGGATTATAGCACTACCTGTAGAGTTCTCTTCTTTGAATTTTGAATACATTCCTTGTTAGGTTACATCTTAGTTGGAATCAATTATAGGCATCTGTTGAATGTCCTCAGGAATTTCACTGGCTAATTAAGTGGAGATATGTCCCTGAAAAACATGCTGTAATTGATATAGCAGCTAGCTACAGGAGACGTAGAAGGATACCTGTTCAAGCTCCAACAATGGAAGATGGATGGACAGTGCCACCGATACCATTGTCTTCTTCAGAGATGCTCAGGGATGAAGTGATGCTGATGGTTTCAAGTAACAAATGGTTGCCAGCAGCATCAAGGAAATATGAATCAGATGTGCCGACAAGGTTACATCTAACCCCTCTAAATCACTCTTCTGTACATTCTTTCAGGTAACTTGACTCTCTATGGCCACTAATATAACATGACCAGTCTTATAGATATTTGCAGGCATGGTCAGACAGTGTGGGTGGTGACAATAACCTGGCTGCTATATGTAATAAAGACCTTGTGTTGATTAAACTCATGGGGGCAGAAACGGAATTGGCTTATTTATGTAGAAAGTGTAATTTCATATCCTTTTCTGTTATTAAACATATCCTTGTAGTGACAGTCATCTGGGTGAAGTCTTCTTTGAAATATCTGGACTCATACTTCCAAATTTTGCACAGTGGCCAAGTACATAAGGGGTTAAAAAAATAGTGTTAGTTTTGATTCTTTCTATTCTGGCTGGCAGAGGCTGTATCATAAAGCATATCATTTTGACATTAATGATTCAAATAATCAGAATCTTATCATTTTTAGCTCAGCTGACTATAAGTCATCTGAGCTTTAGTTGTGGTCCATTGTCCGTCCTCCGTCTGTCCGTCAGTCCGTCCGTAGATGTGGCACGTTTTGAAACTGTAAGACCTAGGAATCCAAAATTCGGCATTATGTTAGATGTCCCCAAGATCTCCTACCAAGCCAATAACTGGGTCTTTGCGACTTCGTTCCTTTGAGAAATTAAGGAAAAACCTCAATTTTTTATTTAAAACCTATTTTCACACTTCAGGACTGCCTAATATCAAAACCACTCACCTGTTTTTCCTCATATTTACCATAAATATTCCTCTATATAGTTCCTATGTACATGCCAGAAATTAAGTCTGTTAAGTATAAATTCTTTAAGTTATGGGCCCGAATATAATGGACTTTGTAAAAAATCAGGAAAAATATTTACTCACTTAACATGAAAAATTTTGAAACTAGAGTCAATTTTCCCAAGTATATAACTATGTTTAATTAAGATTTAATTGTTTACCCAAAATTAGATCTGAATTTTGTAAATTTTTAAAGTTATTAGCATAATAATAAAATCAGTACCTTAAATTTAGCTCAACTTTGACCATGGCACGTTTTTTTCCTTTAAGTACCATTGATTTAATTTTCACAGCATGTAAACATAAATATTTAATTTGTTTAAATCTGAAATTTGAAAATAAAAGCTTGAAAATTAAGCTAGTTATTGATTTTTTTCTTGAGGCTCTACTGTAGTCATTTGCTTTGATTACAGATTACAGATGCAGGGTCCCACTCCAGGTCACTGGAAGTCGGGCTATGCCAGGGTTTCTGATTTGTTACAGACACTGGGGGAGACCCCCTGCTGTGACAGGTGTGCAGTTATTCTAATATCACCACCCCAATCCCCCCCCCCCCCCCCGCCCCCCCCCCCCCCGCAAACCCAACCCACCAAGTGTTATGCAGTAATTGTTAATGTTTTCACCGTATTTCCTTAATTGTAACGCTGTTTCCACTCCAATATACAAAAACTTTCCTTGAAAAAGTAATTCAAGTGTAATCCAGAAGATGCCATATTGTGTTAATGTAGCATTTTTAAAGAAATCAATTTTCTATTGAATGATTTTAACAAATATAATAAAACCCTTCAGTATGCTTAAATTTATCAAATATGAAGCACATTATGAATAAATAAAGGCACAATTTAAAATTGTGAAATCTAAATCATGTATTATTTTTATATATTTATTGTTTTGCAAATTTAAAAGATATATTTTTGTGGTAAAAAATAAACATTTGTATGTATGATATGGTGTTATCTGACAAGATTGAGATTTATGATGATGCAATTGAGAATTATCAATTTTTATATTCAGATATATCTGTTGTATTGGAAATGTATAGAAATATAAACTTAAATTAAAAAAAAATGATCTGATAAAAAAATGAGGATTTAATACAAACATTTGTTCATTATTTTCCTGCCGCAGCAGAATTTGAGATCAGGTTTTGTTTGCCCTGTTTTATGTTGTTAATTAGTTATATTTCAACTGTATACATTTCATAAAAAAAAAATACATATATATTTAATAATATATATTGTACAAAAAAATAGATTCAATTGAACAAATTTGTAAACAACTGAAATGTCAACACAATCGAAAAGCCAGCTAATGATCATGGTAATAGTACATGGTAATTTGTTCACAAACTGCTCACATGCTTCAGTTTCAACATTAGGAAACGCATGCATGGTCAGGTCACAAAATATTATTTGCAACAATTTCTTGCTCATTAATACAAACCAATCATAAAAACCAACCATGGCCTTTATTACCTCTTCCTCTTACACTTGATCTCCATTTGATATTATTTTAGATTTTTACCTTCAAGGTCAACTTCAGCTGAGCACAGTGACCCATGGGTCCCTTGTTTTTTATTTCTTGGCTTCAGATTGGTGAGGTACAATTTCACCTGTCGTACCCCTCATATCCATGTAGAAGCATTATTATTAAGTGCACCTTATGGCTAACAAAACATGATTTCTGTGTTAATCTGACAAACTATGGCAACACTTTTTGGTGAATATCGCCTCCAGTGACTGTCACATGTCAGAATATGAGGAAGAATACACTGTATCAAGCTGAATCATTTTAAAGTGAGGAAGTAAGGGTCTTCAAAAGTTTTATATTACAGACGTGATACCATTAAGTGTATCAACCCCTTCTAATTAAATCATGCTACCAGCTGTGCTTGGTGCTCAGTCCCAAAAGTCTTGGGGACAAATTCTTGGCAAAATCCCTCACATTAATTTTCGTGAGTGATCTGTGGAGATGGAATGGGTGTTTGTGTTTCCATATGATGTCTTAGGATATTTTGTCAGCACTATTTATTTACCAGTGAAGTTTTATAAGCATGTGAACTTTCAGTGGACAATGGATGTGTCAATTAACGGACTGTATTGGTGTCAGTATAATTACCACTAATGTAATAGCTAAACCTAGTATGGAACTTTCAGAAACAATTGGAATCATTTGCTGCCTCTCAAATGAAGAAAACAATTTATTACCTTGACCAGGTATTTTTCGTGCTGACAGCTGCTCTTAAAATAAATGTCAGTGTAATATCCCCATGTGCTGTGCCATTTTAACGGTCCCCTGCATAGGGCTACTATCAGTGATGTCACAAACTATTATATTATATTTTGGACCAGAAAATCAGAAAAGGGTTTTAGTATTTTTTTAGAAAAAAATCCTGAACACAAATTAAACTTAATTAATATACATGATAACATTAATAGGTGATATATGATTTAATTTGGAATTTAAAGACATTAAATGCAAGTCTCAAAATTTTATGTTAAAAAGATAGAAAAATGAAGTAAATATTGATAATATAAAAGTATTGAGAAAAAAGTCACAAATTTGAGATAATTTGGAAATTATTGCCACTTTAACTGTGACTTGTGAGATCAGCCATGATATTAGACTTTTAATACAGATTTTTATGATAATGCATTGAGTAGGCCCATATATGCCTCTTAAAAAAAATTTATATTAATTTAAAAAAGCCACTTGTAGGGAATGGTGCTAATTGCTCAATTTGGTAAAATCCCTTGCATTAAATTAAATAGTTTCTATTTTTTACTTAAACTCCTGTTTTCCTTTATCATTAGATATATATAATACAACATATGTAGCTAAAATTTGCAATTTAGCATAAATTGGTTTAAGGCTGTGCAGGATTTTATAGAAATCTATTCAGAATCGAATAGGCTTAAATTACCTATAATTGATTTTGATTAGTGTGTCCAATTTGTTACACTACCTGTTATTGTTATTGGCGGCTTATATTTATCCTGGTTATAAATGTTTTCAGGGATTCAATTGTTATATTTTTTAATTTCATGAGAAAAAACTCTAGACTGCCATTAAGAATTAGCTGAGATGTGAGAACTGCAGTAATTATTCAAGAACTGCCAGTCACTGGCCATATTTTAGCATAAACTCTGAATATAGGACATTCTTACACAGGGTGACATTTACAGATTTTTCCATTTCTGGCTCATCCTGACCTTTCTCGAAATTAGTTTCCCATTCAGTGTGCCCCAAAACATGCCTGTCTGTCTAGTATCTGATCTTTGGACCTGTCTACTTTTTATGACTATAATACACCTGGGTGACATGCCAACTTTCTGCAGCGTCAAAGAACTTTAGGCTAATGTTTCGTGTCATTCATGATCTTCTATTGTCTATGTCAGCATTTATTATAAAGAATTTACTTCTGTATATATGAATATTTTCATCACCGGATAAGTTGTGAGATAATAATCCGCAAAAGAAAGAAAAAGTAAAAATCCAGAAAGTCAACATAGAGTACCTGTCAGCCATGAAATTTCAGAATCAGTTTTTTAGCACAGCTGACTGTAAGTCATCTGAGCTATAGTGATCACTCTTTGTCCATTGTCCATCTGGCCATCCGGCCATCCACCCATCCAGCTGTCTGTCCTTCAACAGGGCACAAATTGTAACTTCTGGACGTGCAGGGAGGCCCATGAAAATCTCCTGGATTCTCAACATCATTGGTTGGTGAAAACTGAATAAATACCAGACATGGTGCGAATACTTTGCAATTGTATTTAAATACGAATATGAATATGTACTCCATTATAAAATTTTTGCATAAAGAATGGGAATTCAGGTAAAAATGAAAGTATATGAATACCAGTGAAAATACTTTCAAAATGTATTTATGAATGCATTCATGAATATATTCTTTAATATTATTTTAATAATCATTTCAGTTATATTTCATTTTAAAAAATCATACGATTCTCTTATTATTTTTAATAAAAATTATATTTGGGACAATATTTGTAATTTTTTTTTAATAAATAGTTAAACTCTTATATTTTATGTTCTGCTTATAAGTTATATTGCCAAGTCAATTTCTGTGTGACAATAGTTCTCCATTTGTTAATAAAATAAATGAAATCAATCCTCTTCCCTGTCTCCAAAGGTACTATCAAAATCATACATAAGCTAAACAACTACAACACATAATACAGCTTATATTTATTACCACACAAAACCAGCATGTGCCTCATTTTAAATTCATATTTTTTTATCATATATAACAGCTGAGTGCCATGACCCATAGGTCCCTTGTTTGTTTCTGAACCATCTATCCTGTGCTTCTTTAATCTATATTATTGTGCAATATAATAGTTTTATCTTTTTATTTATTTTTTCCTTTTATTATATTCTGCCTCTGAGGTATTTCTTGGGTCTGTATGTTAACACAAAATGCTTCATGGTAATCATCCATGTTTATTAAACCACTGCCGAAGGACAGAGAGGTTGATAGGGTACGTTTGATAAGTTTTATTTTTATTTTCATATTTGGGAAAATTTTTGTGAGTAGACTTAATTCGCCTCCCCCTTCCCCCCCCCCCCCCCCGACACTCCTGTCCTAAGTGCAAAATCATTGATTTCAGAATATGTTTTCTTTCTTCTGCCATTTTCTTTTTGTGGTACATCTCCTTTATAGCTGATTTTCAAAAGCTGAAATTTGGGCACAATATTAGTCCTAGATCATAGATAAGCACCTGATTTTTTTTAGCTCAGCTGACTGTAAGTCATCTGAGCTATAGGGATCACCTTTTGTTCGTCGTCCGTCTTGCCGTCCGGGCGTCTGTCCGTTAACAGGGCACAAATCGTAACCGCTAGAACTGGAATCTTACTTGACATCCTGGGAGGTCTATGGAAATTCTCCTTGTAAACCTGAAATTAGGTCACTGTGACCTATATTCTTTGAGCTATGGGGTTCCGAAGTACCCCCCAGAATAATGGAAAATTTGATACAAAAGCTCAAGTATCTGAACAACTAATGCATTGATCATCATGATTTTTTGCATGGATATTGATCATGGAATGTGTCATCAGTTTCTGCAGACTGGTGGCGCCACCTGTATTTTTTCGATTTTTACCAATATTTTTCTCTATTTTTGAGACCTCTTAAGATGCAGCCATCTGTTAACAGGGCACAAATCTTAACGACTACACCTAGAATCTTCTCTCTTGACATGCAGGGAGGCCCATAAAAAGTCTCTTTGGAAACCTGAAATTAGGTCTCTGTTACCCATAACCTTTGAGCTATGGGGCTCCGAAGTACCCCCCAGAATAATGGAAAATTTGATACAAAAGCTCAAGTATCTAAACAACTTTTGCAGTGATCACCATGATTTTTTGCATGGATATTGATCATGGAATGTGTCATCAGTTTCTGCAGTATGGTGGCGCCACCTGTATTTTTTTTATTTTTACGAATTTTTTTCTCTATTTTTGAGACCTCATAAGATGCGGTCATCTCTTAACATGGCACAAATCGTAACAACTGGACCTAGAATCTTCTCTCTTGACATGCTGAGAGGCCCATGAAAAGTCTCCTTAAAAACTTGAAATTAGGTCTCTGTTACCCATAACCTCTGAGCTATGGGGCTCCGAAGTACCCCCCAGAATAATGGAAAATTTGATACAAAAGCTCAAGTATCTGAACAACTAATGCATTGATCATCATGATTTTTTGCATGGATATTGATCATGAAATGTTTCATCAGTTTCTGCATTCTGGTGGCGCCACCTGTATTTTTTCAATTTTTAGCTCAGCTGACTGAAAGTCATCTGAGCTATAGGGATCACCTTTTGTCCGTCGTCCGTCCGGCCATCCAGGCGTCTGTCTGTTAACAGGGCACAAATCGTAACCGCTAGACCTGGAATCTTCTTAATTGACATCCTGGGAGGTCTATGGAAATTCTCCTTGTAAACCTGAAATTAGGTCACTGTGACCTATATTCTTCGAGCTATGGGGTTCTGAAGTACCCCCCAGAATAATGCAAAATTGAATACAAAAGCTCAAGTATCTGAACAACTAATGCATTAATCACCATGATTCTTTGCATGGATATTGATCATGGAGTGTTTCATCAATTTCTGGAGATTGGTGGCGCCACCTATATTTTTTTTATTTTTTACGATTTTTTTCTCTACTTTTGTGATCTTTAAACATTTGGTCATCTGTAAACAGGGCACAAATCATAATGACTGGACCTAGAATCTTCTGTCCTCACCTCCAGGGAAGCCCATAAAAGGTTTACATGGAAACCCGAAATAAGGTCCCTGTTACCCATATTCTGTGAGCTATGGGGCTCTGAAGTACCCCCCAGAATAAAGATTTGGTCATATATTAACAGGGCACAAATCATAATGACTGGACCTAGAATCTTCTTTCTTAACATGCAGGGAGGTCCATGAAACATCTTGGAAACCTGAAATTAGGTCTCTGTTACCCATATCCTTCATGCTCTGGGGCTCCGAAGTACTCCCCAGAATAAAGATTTGGTCATCTGTTAACAGAGCACAAATTATAATGACTTGACCTAGAATCTCCTTTCTTGATATGCTGGGAGGCCCCTGAAAAGTCTCCTTGTGCACCTGAAATTACATTTCTGTTACCCATATCCTTCATCCTATGTGGCTTTGAAATACCCCCAGAATAAACATTTGGTCATCTGTTAACAGGGCACAAATCGTAATAACTGGACCTAGAATTTTATTTTTTGACATGCTGGGAGACCCCTGAAAAGTCATCTTGTAAACCTTGAAAATAGGTGTCTGTTACCCATATCCTTCATGCTACAGAGCTCCATAGTACCCCAATGAATATTGGATGATTTTATACAAAAGGTCAAGTTTGGAAAAAGTATTTCATTCAAATTTGACATTCAGATGATAAAATTACTTTTGTCAATGTCTTCCTGGTCAGCTGAGCGTCATGACCCCTGGGTCACTTGTTTTATCATGACCTTATGAATGACCATGACTTGATGAATGACCAAGACCTTATGAATTACCATGACCTTGTGAATGACCATGACCTTATTCACAAGGTCATATATTCTATACTCTCCAATTCACCATTATCTCATTTGCATCCTCAGGTTGGTGGGTTGGGGGATGCATACATCTGGTTTATTGCCATATGTTGCAACTGGTACATATAACTAGTATTGAAAAATCTTTTAAATTTTCGTCTTGTGTCATCTGTGTAAAGGTTGTTTTCCTTTCTTTTCAGGATTACACATTCAAACTTATTTGAGAACTGATTACAGGAGAAATAACTCTAACAGATCAGGTAGGTAGCATTTTTTAGCACAAAAATAATTTATCGAGAATTGACATGGTCAGACATCTGTCTGTAGGGTGTTTTAATGTTTACCCCTGTACTCTGGTAAGAAGAATTTATTGACATGTAATTCTTCACATAAATAGTCATGGTCATGATTGAAATCATTAATTTAGAATAACTTGTATGTATTAGAAACATTACATTATAAGGCTTATATATACCATCACATTCAAATCATGAAGCCTTTTATTTATCATTAATGCACAACTCATATATAACATAAATGGCCTATATATCATTTTATTTCTTATCATATCCCTTTCAAGAGACAGGGAAATGTAGTCTATAATTTAAAAATGAAAGATTCAGAAAGATTAATTATTATTTTGTGAAGTCAGAGTACCCCTGACTAATGATAATGTGGGGAATAAATTTTAAAGAGGACTATTCATTGCATAAAAATCTTTATAGATGAAAACGTTCTTGTCCATTTCTGTAGATTTATTGTCAGATACATTGATCCTGGTTTTAAGTGAAAATATTAGCCACGGATACCCACTTAGTCTGGTCTTTTTTCCATTTCCTGGCTATCCTTTCATTGAGTTGATGATAGATCGGTGCACTTGGCTTTTTGGGGGGATGGACTAAGGTATTGTAATTAGTGATGGCCCAATTATGGGATTACACTGTGCTTAATGTGGAACTGTCAATCTCCCACTCAGACACTTTCACAGCCAGATTTCCAATCCCAGTGCACGTTGCCTCCATAAATTGATTCACACTTGCTTTGTTAGTTTACCAGCCCATGTTTGACTGTTTTGGTGAGCTGCCAAGCAGCTCATCCTAGGAATAACATGTTTAGAGGACTTTCCATTTATGGTGGAAATATTAAGGTAAGTGAAATATGTTCGTATGGTGTCACTTGAGACTGTACCAAGACATTCAGGTTTTGAAATCTTAAACACAGCATTGAGTTAAAAATGCAGTGTTCACTGTTGAAAACCAAGAATTTGGTTCATTTACACAGAAAGCTTAAAACAGCAGCAAGACTGTCAACAGCAGTGCTGTAGAGCTAATGCAGCAGCTGAAGCAGCCAGCACTGAAGGGCCATCAGTAGTGGGTGAAGCTTGGGATGCAGAGGCTGATTAACTTGGGCATCCAACACTTCATCCTTCTGTCCTTCATCAGAGGATTTGTCACATCCCCTGGGGTTACAACCAGTTCAGTCATGTATTTGTCCAAAACAGTACAGGTGGATTCTGTCTCACTCACAGTTAGCATTTACAAATGACAGCCTGTCTGTCTTCGATAACCAGGCATAAAAGCACCAAGATTCAATTATATATGTTAATACCAAATTCAAAATTTTGTTTATACCAAATCTAAATTTTTATTTCAACATTTAAATTGTTATTTAATTTTCAGAAGTCTTCAGCATTTGTTTAAAAAATCCTGAAAAAGATATATATTGAAGCATAAAAACAGTTTACTGCATTATGTGTATAGGAAACTTAACCATGAAATACTTGTGTGATACATATTGAATGCATAAATGTATGAGTTTATGAGTAATATTTAAAGTTCTGATTATTCTTTTGACAGAACTTAATGTATGTATTGTCTAAGAAGAGATTATTCTTGCTGATAAATTTTACAAGACAAATATCTTCATTTATTGATGGGAGAAACCCACATTTTTATCACAGTAATATAAGGTATTCCTTATTTGGTGGCAAATTTAAATAGTGCAAGAATCCCTTTAAATTTCAGCAGATTCCAATGTGATCTGCTTACTTTAAACTCAGCAGTCCCTGAATTGGTTATTTATTTACCAAACTTCTTTTGAAAAAAATGCAGTTGGACCAAAGTTGAGAATTTATCCAAGATGTGATCTAATCAAGAAGCATGTTTTATTTTTTTTTAAAATTGCACCTGTGGACTAATATAATTAGCAGTTGCTTGCCATTATCACAGTCTCCAATAGAGGTGCCTCTTGGGTTACCTTAGAAACACAAGAGTCAAGAGTTTTATTTGTCCAGTACACCTCATCATTGTGTCCTGTAATCTTGTGGCATCATGGAGTTCAAACAGCATTAATTAAACATCAGCACTGGACTACCATCTACAAGTTTGTTAAAGAAATGTCACCATGCTAGTTGCCTTTATAAATAATTCTACAGGTAATTACCCTTTGTCCCTCATTTGTAAATAGATCTGACATCTTTGGCTTTTGACAGATAGCTTCTACAAGAATATTTAAGGATAAAAGCATACTTACAAAGGCCATGCAACAATAATGAGTTATTCTACTGCCTGCACTCCCATTTTATACCCCCATCTGTGTCGCCACTAAAACTTACCAGGGCTTCAATGGATTTTCTTGAAACTCATGATAACTACTCACCAATAGATTATCCCGTCATAGTTAAATTATGGGCAAAATTCCCGCAGATTTAATAAGGTCGTATTTCACTTGGCGACTTTGTGGTGTCACCATGATAACTTAATTACCAAGAATATAATTGATTTTGATAAAACTTCAGAGAGAAATATTCATTATAGTATAATAATATATAAATATTCATAATAGTATAAAAAGAAATATTTATCAGTATAGCATCTCACCTAAGTTGATTTCCAGCAAAATCCATGCTGTTATCAGATGTTACCAGACCTTGGTGGTGACATTAATGATGATCTTACCAAAAATCTAATGGATATTCATGAAACTTATTATGAATATTTAAGGGGCTCAATCACCAATAAAGCATGTTGAGTTAAAACAAAAAAAACTTCTTCTATTAGAATATAACTGTACCTGCCAAAACATTGCCTTGAAATTGTTTGGTTACTACTTTAAACAATGTTAAAAACAGTGGACCATGCAGGCACGATTGCAGGTGTCATCATAAACACAGTGTGTGGGGCCATGTGCAGCGTAGAGCCACATCACATGTCAATCAGGAGATGCCGTGACTGACTTGGTCTAAAAAATTTAATACATGTTCCCGCTGGCTGAATCAATGATTACCAACAAGCAGAGCAAAAACAAGGTGTTAAACAACCTTATGCAAGGAACTGAGACTGTGTGCTGGGATGGTTTTGCTGTTAAACTGTTGTATAAATCAAAACTGAACTGATAGGCATTATATTGTTCTTGATTATGTCCCTTTAACCGAAAAAGTTTCTCACCTGAATTACATTCTCTGCAAAATTCACGCATATCAGAGGCCACAAGATAGGTGCTCTTGTTTTGTGGATCAAATTAAAAAAAAAAAATTGTGCAGATGGAGACAAGGTCATCATGCAGCGATATGCTTACTTTGTGCTGATGTCTTGATTCTTGATCAGAATTCATAAAAGTAAAATGGAAAAATGTTTTTTTGTTGATTAAACATACCATTTCAAGAATCGACGCAAATTTTCGTATTTTCCTAACAATCTTGCAAAATTCAATGTATTAATTGTGTCTCAACTGTTCCGTCCAAAAAATTTCTTTCTGCTTGCTCTCAAGATAAAACTTGAAATCATTTTTGCTACTTTAGTGTAAGTCCTTTGTTAATACCTCAAGGTACTCAAGGGATTTGTAACTGAATCATTAAATTGAAAATGGCTCTGAAAATTTTAATTAAGTTTCCAGAGTACATTTGTCCCCTTATCCAAAGGCCATTTTTTTCTTGTGCTTTAAAATTAATGGTTATCTATGTCTGCATAATTTTTTATTTATTTTCTCTCTTAATAATAATCCTATCTACCTGCAGTTAGATCAGACAGTAGTTTTCTCGGTGAGGTTTCATCTTTTAAATCTCAATGAGAGTGATTCAGCATGACCTGGTGACCTTCAAAAAGTACCTCATTATTGGGGTCACTAAATGTAGCTCCCTCAAGGATAGGCTTTTTACTGCCAGAGATATTAAATATTTTACTTCAGCAGTTTGTTGCTTGACTTAATGCAGTTGTCTGCGGTGCCTGAACAACCAGCCATTATTTCTGACCTAAAGTAAATCGTCAATGATTTATAGTAGTCCAGCCAGCAGGAATAAATATCAAGGTAGTGCATTAATCGTGGTACTAGCCATCTGTTTTTACTGCCAAAAAATTAAGGCTACAGTAGGTCTGGCCAAATTTAAGTACTCATTCTCCAACGTGCATAGCAATTGTGACTCAGAGATCAAGTTAGGAAAAGCGGGCACAAAGAGCCTGCTGGTGTTGTTGGACTGGGTTGGCTAGTTTCACTCAAGAATCCCTAGAAGAACTCTGCAAACACGCCACTTGGTAAAATAAAGCCAATGCAGAATGTCATGTTTACACAGGGGCCATAATCGGTTGTTAGGCTGCCAGCTTGGCATATTTATTTTCCACCGAAAAAGCCACCTATGTTTTCTCAGAAAGCATTGGGTGTGGGAGCTGAATAATTGAGATGGTGGCAAAACCTTTTTTGTATGTCTCGTTTGTGCTTTTGCAGTCTCTCCAAATAAAAAAAAACACAGGTAGGTCAAGACAGAGAAGTGGAAAAATTACTTGAAGAACTTGTTCACAGCCTCAGCTTCTGAATTCATTTTTCGTTAGTGTTGCTTTAGAGCCGGTGCTGCTTGAGAGTTCAACTTGGTTGATATTTAAGTTAAATTCAGTAAGTACTGATCCAGAACTTGTTGGTTATTGGCCTCAGTTTGATGATGAATTTTCAATAAAAAAAATGCTGAGTGTTAAGAGAAAAGTTAACCTTTCAATAAAATATTGAAGTTTTTTTATAATAAGTGTGTATTTAAAATGTTACATAATACAGTTACTGTATAGCAATAATTGAAAAAGGAAAACGTCATGTTAATTAAGCCAACAAAAATACTGTATGTTTCAACTATTCTTAATTTGCTTTGAAGTATCTTGATAGACTGTTAATTGTATCCGCCAAAACAGAGTTTTGCGGATACTATGTTTTCAGCCCACCGCCGCCGCCGCCGCGTAGGTGTCCGGAGAACTCCTCCGTAACCGCTGGGCGGATATAGCGAAACCCGGGATTATGTTCGGGTCACATGTAAACTGCTGCGCCCCGATTTTGTTTTGACCTCTGACCTTTCCTCTGCGTCCATTTGTGCATCTTTTTCCACACATAAACCCATATATCTCGGGAACCGTTTGACCGATCAGGAAAATTTTTTTGCACAAATGTAGCCCTTGGAGAGCTTTATAACATACACAAAAAAATGGTGGCGCCACCTGCAACCATGTTTGCACAGTGTCCATCTGTTCGTCTGCCTTGGATTAAAATCACTTATATCTCTGCAATTCATCTGAAATTAGGCATGCGTATACATCCTGGATAGCTTTTCTGATTTTATGACAGGTGGCACCACCTACATTCACGTTTACGCTGCAGACATCCAAGCTTATATCTCGGAAACCTTTTGACTGTTTGGGGCCAAAATTTTTCATGTGTATAGATCTCACATAGCTCTTTATCATACGCAAAACTGGTGGCGCCACCTTCAGCCATTTTTGCACAGCTCCCGTCTGTCTGCCATGGAATAAAATCACTCATATCTTGGCAGTGGTTTTACATATCTGCCTAAAATTTTGCAGGTTTATACATCCCCAACACCTCTCTTGATTTTATGACAGGTGGCGTCACCTACATTCTAATTTATGCAGCAGACATCCAAGCTCATATCTCGGGAACCGTTTGACCGATTGGGCAAAAGTTTTGCATGTGTATAGATCTCACATAGCTCTTTATACGCAAAACTGGTGGCGCCACCTGCAACCATTTGTGCACAGCGTCCGTCTGTTTGTCTGCCACGGGCTAAAATCACTCATATACATGAAGTGGTTTGACTTATCTGCCTTAAATTTTGCATATGTACACAACTTGGACGGCTTTCTGGATTTTGTGGTAGGTGGCGCAACCTTCATACACAATTTGGCTGCAGACATCCATGCTAATATGCAACACTTCACTCTATTTCCCCTTGCCACTCAATCCATGCCTCACTTCACCCGTTCCACTCTGATTTAGGCCGATACATGTAGTCGATTGTCAACTACCCATATTCTAGTTAATGTGTTCTGTATGGTACATATCAAGAATAATTTAAAAATTGTTTAGGTATGCTGTACTAGTTTACAAAAATGTACATAATTTTTGTATCAGTTCTTGTCTGAGGCATCACAGTAACAATATATACTCTTCTTCATCTAGAAGTGGTCCAGAAATTATTGTTTGCTGTTCAGCTTTTATACCATAAATTGATAATAGTTTAAGGCCACAGAAACACTTTTGCTGGTCGGAAGTACTTGCTCACTTCACCTTTGAAGCACAAGGGACTGGTGCATTACAACTATGTTGCAGCCTATGTTGACTGATAAAACTTCATTAGGTTTAATGACAGGACTGTTTTTAAACTATTCTATCTCTCTTTTGTGGAGAATGCTTAGAAATGATAGTTTGTGTCTCTTTTGGTTCGAGAATGGCCTTATATTATAATTTCATGGATAGAATTTCCTGACATTGAAAGGTAAGACTCTTTCATTATTTTTTTCTGGGAAGGATAAAAAATCAATGGTTGGCTTCTTCAATAGGGACATCACTTGAAGAACATATTATGGAATTGTTTGGTCTGAACAGGTTTCTGTCTGAAGAAGACAGTCTCATTTTGTCTTACTCAGCAGTGCATGGCAATCTAATACTTATAAAAGGAATTCGGTTCAGTTCATGTCTGTTAGCCATGTTTTCTAAAACCATGTTGTGTACAGTAATGTGCCTTACATCATTTAACAGGTTATTATGCCCGCAGTGACATAGGTGATATGAGAATAAATAATTTTTAATGTACACATAATTTTGAGTGATTTTTACTGACTTGCACAAAGGGAAGACCGAGCACAGCCGAACTGCCTTCGGCAATGACCGAAATGCGTGCATAATGGACTTTCAGCCTCAAACACTACTATTGTTCATATGAATAACGCTTGCTTTCAGTGAAGGATTTGAGCCTGTTGGCCCTTTCATTTGAACAAGGCTCTCACCCATGTGCGTGGTCGATAAAAGAGAAAAACACTTGTTTCTCGCTTTATGAAATGGAGAGATTTTAACCAAGGAGGTATAATGACAAAACCTAATTCAAGGTCCCAATTTCACGAAAAGGTGTGGGGTGGGGTGGGGTCAGATGGGGTGGGGGTGGAGTGGTATCTGGGGGTTCAGGCCTCAAAATATGTCTGATACGATGAAAAAAAAGGTTGCGGTGGTTGAAAATGAATACGGACCCTCTGCATGGAGTCCTTTGGGTCCTCTTCTGCTACTTACGAGGTATGCATATTTCTGTTTCTTTCTTCAGGAACAGTTTCCTTGCAATAAATAAATCTTTAATAAATCTTTCATGTGTTACTCACATCAACCTCCAATGTCCAACGATAGAATCCAGTCAGATATCATCAAAAACCTGAATGCTTCCGCGTCTCATTCCGGTTCACAATGTGAACACCATCACTGACCAGGTCTTCAAGGTAAACATACTGGGGTATAAATTTCTTGACATGAGGACAGCCCCACAAAATAAATGTTAATAATATTGGAGCGACTGCAGGATCACTCACACACTGTCTCCACCAGATTATCAGTTTATACAGATGGACAGTATGTTTAGGATCCATGTAATTTAAAAGTAAGTTGCAAAATTAAGATACAAGCAGCTTGACATAGAAACTTGTGAACTCAATAAATTGATATTAGAGTGTTGGATATAGGTTACATTTGGTTCATGCCTTACCACCCCAATGGAATGTCAGTGTCAAAAAAGATTTTATTTAGGTGAAAGTGTGAAAGGCTGGGATATCTGCATGGCTCTTTTAAAAGTAGGGTTCAAAGTTAAAGTGTCCAAAATGGAATGAGAAACATGTGGTACTGAATGCCTTTTATTATATGTCTGTCATATGATGGGAGTATTTTGGTATAACCACCATCCGTCATGCCATCTGTTCGTCTGTCAATCTTAGCATCCGTCCGTTGACTTTTATTGTCAACGCAAAAAAAAACTAACCAGGGCTTTCATGGTTTTTCAAAAACTCACAATCACTACTTACCAGCAGATTATCTTGCCTGCAGAGTTTGATTATGGGCAACATCCATGCATATTTAATAAGGTCATGGGTCACTTGGCTAATTTGTGGTATTGCTGTGTCAATTTATGAAGAATATGAAGGATTTTGATAAAACTCATCAGATATGTTAATCAATTAAATAGCTCACCTAAGTTAAATTGTCAGCAACATCCATGCATATTCAATGAGGTCAGAAGTCACCGCACTTAGGAGGCAATTTGGGGACCTACCATAATCCTATGGATTTTCATGAAACTCATTATACATATTAACCAATAGAGTTTCTCACCTGAATTACCTTCTCACCAAAATTCACACATATTTAATGAGGTCAGAGGTCATTAGATAGACAACAGGTGTATTATGCATGTTTGTGGTGCTCTTGTTCTTTATGTTGTGATACATTGTAGCATTATGAAAGACCTACTGAACTAGAAAGACATTTAGACCGATTATACACTGTTTTGAGCAAGCATTCAGGTACATACAACACTAGTTAAGAAGCATGGATAACAGTGACCTTGATTGTGCCAAGTTGGACCAGCTCCATATCAGAGCTAGGTTATTATCCCCTTGCAACAAAGTTACACAGCTATGGGATATAGTAACGTATTCATTTGTGTTTGTCTGTCATTCCTTTCAGAATTGGCTTGTTGATGTTTTTAAGCCAAATTGTTTTACCAAAACCTTTCATTGTGCATATTTGGCTCACTCACCCACAGATGAAGAACCCTATCAATTATGGGGTCATGGGGTCAAAGGTCAAGGCCACAGGGCCCACTTCTTGAGAAAAAATTGTGGACCCATTTTAAGCCAAAATTTTACACTAAAACCTTTCAACTTGAACATATGTCTCGTCTACCCAAAGATGAAGAATTCTATCGATTTTGAGGTCATAGGATCCAAAGTCAATGCTACAGGACCAACTGCTTGAAAAAGCTTTTGGATTCATTTAAGCCAAAAAGTTTGATCAAAACCTTTCATGTTGCACATATTGCACACTCACCTATGGATGAAGAACCCTATTGAGTTTAAGGTCACAGGGTCAAAGGTCAAGGTCACAGAGCTGCCCTCCTCATTTTCACACTGTGTAATACACCCAGTATGCTCCAATGTGAGGGGATATGCTTTGCTTTGCAGTGCCCTTGTTTAGAATAAATATTATTATTGTTATGTTTAGGTCAGTATATTTATTAATATTCATCAAAATGAGATATATATACAGTGACTTAAACAACATTATTTATCAGTGATTTGTTCCCCAGCTTGTAGCTGGTCTAACACTTCACATAAGTTCAGGGAAATATTATATTTGTTTCTGATGTCCCATTCACTTACTGACAGCTGTAAAAAAGTAAAAAATACATATATTAGATCTGGATGTAATAATATTTTGTTCAGTATAAATTTAGCTTTTTCTACATTTTCAGTCGTGGTCATTATAATGGCTGAAATGTGATGCTTTAAAATCATTAAGGAATATACAGCTTCTGAAAAGAAAACCATCTTGAGTGCTTTTAGAGCAGAGTAATTCCATTTCTTGGGATCATGCTTTTCTGCTGAGAAGTAATATGGTGAAAATATTTTCTTATGCCAACAGACACATGCAAGCATCTGGCGGTGACACCAGAAGCCCATTAAGGGAGTGTGAGCCAAGATACCACTGTAAGGGCGAGTAGTAGATGCCACAGTAAAATAACTCTTTGTGAGAGCTCTAATGGTTTAGCAGCTATACTGCCAGTAATACTGAAGACTTAATCATCAACAGAAAACTAACGATGAGAAGACAATTAAGCCATTGTACTATTCACTGCCATGTTGCAGCAACTGAGAAGAGTTGTTAAAGTTATACTCTGTTCCCCCAGACTAGATTCTGTGGCTCAGGGGTTAGAGCACAGGACTGAAAGCCGGGAGATTGTGAGTTAGTATCTCAGCCGAGGCTATATGAGACTTCTCATGGTTGACCCTCCTGTTCAGCATGAGCCCTCTGCAGGCTTAATGGACAGGCTGTGCCCAATGGCCATGTTTCACTCACAAGGAAGTCCACTTTTTGGGGGTTCCTTGGGGATATGACCCAGCAATGGTTAATTGATTAATTGATAAATATTAAGTAAAAATAAGTTTAAAATAATGCAGGATTACCCAAGCCAATCATTCTGCTGAACAAATATTTTAAATTTGTATCACATCTTGAAGAAAAAGTCAAAGAAACAGACTTACAAAATTTCCAAATTTATAATTAAGATAACCGTAACTTCATCAGCCACATAAATAAAGTTAGAATAATTAAAGTTGGGATATATAATGTATGCATTATTGCTACTGGCCAGGAGGGTAGGCATTCATACCTAAGTGTATTTGTGTATATGTTTGCTCAGAACATAACTTGATCATGCAATCATAAACTTAACAGGGCATTTATGAAATGGGCCAGTGAATAATCATTTAGGTTTTTGTGTCAATCCAGCACATGATTACACTTAATTATGAATGAATTAACCAGAGAATATGGGCCTATAAAAAGTAAATGCAAACAGGGTTTAAGACAGTATCCCAAAATATGGACCCCCAACATGGCAGAGGCTTGCATTCCTTAGAATGCAGATTTCAAGTTTTGCATGCATTAGTGAGGTGGTATGTGGTGATGGAAGCAATGATTACAGTAACTTAGAAGGTTTCCAGCTGTATGAGATAAAAACAACAACAGATGGTGTGATTCCTAAAATCAGAATATTATAAGGTTAATGCAGGCAGAAACCAATCAAGAGTTTAGTTGCATGCAGTTATCCCACGCACCTTAAACAGAGCTCGGACACTTCACTGCCCTTATACCTGATCAATATTCGTGTAGCAGCACTTTCCTAAGTAAAGATTATCTTAATAAAGAAAACGTTCAGCTCATGGATTAGATGATGTTTGATGGGACGCTTTCTTCACCAGCGTCAATGCATTGTCACAGTAGCTGGTGCTGTTGGAAGCCAGAGGCTTGCTGGTCATTCTAATCGAGGAAAAATATGGCCAGTTGTTGTGAACATGTTTTCATGAACTGATTTATAGGTGCTGGGCTATCACTGACTGATGTAACGGACACACTTAAGTCATGTTAAGACATGCCAGCTTCAGGAATTAATAGATGATTGTCATGAAAGGCATCAGTTGATAAATAATTTGTGGTCAGCCAAACGATTTCATAGCAGGTAAGCATGGTTTAAAAAACAATGGCAGGAGTTGTTTATGCAATATTATGAGAAGAAAGACAAAATACTATGGTTGCCTTTTTGATTGCTAGGATTTCAAATTTGTGATATTTGTGAAAGAATTAAATATCTCTAAAGTAAAATCTTCATGAATAAGAGATTCCATCGTAGAAAGCAGAGTTGAAAAATGATAGGCTGAGATTATGAATAATAATAGGTCATGTATGTTCAAAAATTGAAATTTTAAATTATATCAGATCTTTCCAATTGTTTGCAATTAAGGAAGAATATTTTTGTTAATAAGACTTTGTGCACAAAATATGTGATAAAATTAATTCACATAATAACAGTTGTACTCGATGTATAGGACTTTTGTATTGTGAAATCATGAAAATTAACATGGAAAAGTTGAAAATCGGGAAATGTTAACCCAGCTAATATGAAGAGAACCACCATACTTGTCAGTTGATAAAGAGAGTTGGGTAGTATACTTTTCAATATTAATCTAGATTTTAGGTGACTTTTTTTAATTATTTTTTGTTGGAGGTATAACCACCTCCATTTTTATGCTAGCTTAACTCTAAGTATATATGTACCTTTGCAGAATTCCATTCTGGTTTTAAACTACTTGAGAGGGCAGACTATCACATGTCTAGAATCCCTCATTTTATATCCTGGTGTTAACCACGCCCATTGAATACTGCACATGCAGGTCCTTTTGGTGTAATTGTCCCCATTGCTGGGTCATAAAATTGAGTTACCCCCAAAAGGTGCACTTGTTTTGCCTTTGGGTACAGCCTTCCCATTTAGCCTGCACAGGGCTCACCTTGGGTGATGGCCAGCTGTGAAAATCTCACTGCCTCAGTTGAGATTCAAACTCATCTCCCGTATTTTGAGTCCTGCTCTCTACCACTGAGCCACAGTTGTGGGTTTCAAATGACATTTTGATATAATAAAATTCAAAGTTGGGTCAGAAAATGGTATACCAATCTCCAGTGTTTTAGTATTCATTCAGCATCTTCCTATTTATAAAATATGGTGAAACCTAATTAGAATCACCAGAAAGTCACCAGTTCGCTTATCCTTGAGACTTAATTATCAGGTGCTTCAGTCTGATAATAAATGGACAGTTCAATATTGGAATAACTTGAATTAAATTCTGGAAGCATTAAAGGCTTTCATATGTTCAGATCATTCTAAATACTCTGGTATGTATGTGTTCAAGTTGAGCTGTTACAAGGAAGGAAGTGTCATAGATAAAAAATAAAAAATAAAACCAGATTTGATTAATTCTCTCAGAGATTGTACCAACAGGAAATTGATGCAATTATTTAAGCTGTTTTATCACTAAAAATGTATCTCAAAAGAAAATCATTTAATAACATGTCTTATGTTATAAATCATATTTCCCAGTAACTTCATTAAGATTGCATTTGCAAAAGAAATTTATAATCCCATTGAACTTTTTTCAGGAAAAACCCAAACCAACCATCACTTTGCAGTCATAGTTTGACATCAGTAAATATCCTTGAAATGTAATATATGGTACAGGTAATTTTTGCTTCACTGCAAAATTAAGGAAATGATATTAAGAAACCTGACCAGACAATGGCATCTTTATGTAATGTATTTTCATTCTTGGGACTGGTATAAATTGGTCCTTAATTAGCAGCAACATATTCAAAATAAGCTGTGTAAAATTTGAAAATTGACTATGTGAGGGATAAACGAGTTAGCATGAAACCAAAACAATAAAGATATGAAAATTCCATTAAATTGTGATTCCTGCCAGAAAAACTTTCAACAAGATTGATTTGATCAAAAACAGCAGTGAAATCTTGTAATTGGATGATGATGTTAATTAATGGCAACAATGCATCGGTCTGTCATCAGATGGGTTTTCATGAAGTCATTACCACTATCTGAGTTAAGATTAAGAATAGAGAGGCAATAACCTTCCTCCATAAGAATTTGAGTTTGTCTTGTTGATGTTTATTGTTTTTGCTTAACAAGGTAACTAGAAAATAGCATTTGTTGTTATCTTTTGATTCCTCATGTTATGCAAAGATTATAGGTCGATGTTTCATGACAATTTGTAAATAAGCATAAGTATTACTAGAAAAGCACTCAGACAGGACAGAACTTTGCCATAAAGCATTGTCAGAAATTCAGTATTTTTCCTTAAAATGAAAAGATGAAAATCTGAATTCTGAAAATGTCATCGTCTGTCATCACAGGTGATTAAATGCAACTCGGCAAGTAATCTAAATGACTAATTTAAACTTTTCAGTTAACAGAAGTAAATTTTGCTTCCTTAATTATTTAATATTTGAATACTGGTGGGGGGGGGGGGGGAGGGAAATAAAGAGATACAGAAATTCAATGTTAATTCTTATGTATTGGGCTTATTTTGGAGTTTTGATATATTTGTGAGTACACAGTCAAGATAAGATATAAATGGATATATGCATTATTTGATTAAATAGCTAAACTTCTTCACATATAAAACACATTGGTTCATTACTTAAGAATTCCTAAAATCTGTTTGAATTTATTTTTAATTAGCTTTTTTTAATCCACAGACTGCGAACCTGTTTCTGTTGTACAGGATCCTTATTTGAAATTATAAATATTCTTTTATTTATAAACATCAGTTTTACTATATATGTCAAACTGGCAATTTGACTCCTGTTAAAATTTGCCTGTTGTTGTTAATGCTTTTGCTATTGTACCTACAAGTTGCAACTAGAAATCTGCATCTCAATGGATACATGCCTCTCGGAACACACTAGACATGCACTGTCACTCTGAGGTGCTGGGCACTCAAACATGATCTGAACAGGTGGCCGTACTGCAATGCTGAACGAGGCTGGACCTTCTGTTCATTCACATAATTTTTGCCCATAATCCCTGGTATTCCCAGGTCCATTCGTGCATAAGTGACCGTACATTTGTAAATATTCCTTGATGATGCTTCACAATCGTTCTCAGATGCTGGATCAACACCATAATCTAAACAATTTTTATTGATTAGCCCATTCCTGATATGCCCTGAAATTTCATGAAATTTCATTCATGATTGCATGAGTTATATTGTGTTGGATACCCTCCCAGCAGAGGCAACTATGCCAAATAAAAAGTTAATTATCAGTGGACTCAAAATGTCCAAGAGAGTACCTGAAATTGCAAATTGTGAAAGGTCAGAGCTAGCTGGGTCATTAACAAAAATTTGTTATGTTAGTGAAATCTTCAGACCTTGCTGAATTAAATGCCACTTAAATTTCCAGCTTTACAGTATTGTAAAGGTCCTAGTATTAGAAGCAGTTATTGAGCACAGTGTAAGCTGTATTAATATCAAACAGCCTGTCTGTGATATGACAGTGGTCAGGCCGTCATATAACTTCAATATTTGCTCGCTCCTTCATAAATGATTGATTGGACTTCCATGGAATTGGTCAGTGTTTGAACATGGATCAGTCTAATTTGGATTATCTTGATTAGTTGAAGGTCAGAGTTCAGATTTATCAGGAATCTTATAAATCAGTTAGAGAGAAGGACAGCTATCTTTGCAGTCATTAAAACTCATCCTTTCAAAGAAAACATCTGTGGAATTATCTTTATATCCTTATTGAAGGATAATGGCCAGATCATAAATGTCACCATGGTATTTCTGTTTGATTTATAGCCTTTGTGATAACCTTGGAGCTATTGAGCAATGGAACTTTCACTGTACTTTTCATCACACTGGATAATAAGGGACCAGAGTTGACAGGGTACAATTAACGCCAGCAATTGAAGTTGGAATGAGTAATGTTTGCACATATAAGTTTATCTGAAAGAAGGCCTATTTGATACCTGATGTGTATTAAATAGGGATGTGTGATATTATCAGTATATATCACGATATGGTGATTTGCATTTTGAGTATCCCATTATTGTTTTCATTTATCAGTATTTTCGATATTTTGTCAAATATAACTGATATTGATCTGATGTAGTTCAAATAAGGTTTCTGTTACAAATTTTGACATCTAAATCATCATCTATCCCTGTTTGTGCATAGTCCAGAAACTCTTTTTGCCAAGTTACTTGCATAAATAAGGTATATTTAAATGGTAAGGCATGTTTTAAAGATGTTTCTTTGAGTTCTGTCAACAATAAGTAAGTACATTACATGTTATTTTAAGTGCCATCATCTGTCTTCCTGGTCAGTCGTCATCTGTAGGATATCTTGTTAATGTGATAACTTTGAAGGGATTCATATTTTTTTCCCAAAATGTGACACACAAATTGTGTCTACCAAAACCTTGGACATTATTGAAAACCAATGATTTTGACCTTCACCTTCAAGGTCAAAACTGCAGAAATGTAAAGTTATTATGAACCTCATAACTTTTGAAGTATTTCACATTTTGTCATCAAATTTGGTACATAACTTGCTTCAACAAGTTTGAAAACTGGCATCCTTGACCAGGATCTTTACAGTCAATAACTGGACTGAATCATTGTAAATTGTCTTGTGAACACAATAACTTGTGAAGAATTGAGTATTTTTACCTCAGATCTGTCACAAGTTGTTTTCACTGAGTTCTCAGAATCGTATGTGTACTGGTGACCTTGATCTTGATCATCAAGGTCAAATCTGCACAAATCTAGAATTATTGTGACCCCATAACTTTTGAAGTACTGAAGATTTTTCTTCAAATTTGACACACCTGTACCTTCTGCCAAATCTCGTCACATTTTGAAAACTGTTGACCTTGCTTTGACCTTGATCTTCAATGTCATATCTGCTGAAATCTAGAATTGTTGTTTTGAGATACTGCATATTTAAACCCAATGGAGACATAATGATCTGTTTTTGTGCTGCTAAAACAAAGCCATTATAGTTTCATTATGAATGTATATTTAACATGATAATAGATAAATGACATATTTTATGTGTTGTATATACTAGAAAAGTACACTTATTTCCTGTAAATTGATACAATGAAAAATATTGCGATATGCATCACAATTAGCTCCCACATTCAGTAATATATGCAAAACAAACATTTTAGGTGATACCCATCTCATAATATTAAATAATGCTAATCTCTTCAAACATAATAGATCCATAGGCAGATGACATTGATGAACCAGAGGTGTGGGAACTCTCACCGTTAATGCCAGCTCAGGTTACTTCTTTTTTATGTTTGTCAGCATGGACTCATTGACTGTCATATTTGTTTACTAAAAGTTTGTAGGCAACAAGCACTTGCATCCATCATATATTAATTATGTAAATTAAGAACCTTTCACAGCAGATCTAAAGTTTAATAATATGTACCCATAGTAAATCAGGAAAAAAACCCATAAATTCTTCAAATATGACCACATATTCCATCTGCATGCATATATGTTTGTCTGTTGAAGATTAGATATAATATGTAGTGTTTATATACATCCAAACCAACGTATTTCAGTAGGTACCCTTTGTGGGGACAGACTATCTATATTGACACTTTCAGTGAAATAATTATAATTGTAGAGGAAGTGATTTTATTAGACAGATATCCTACATTGCAGTAACTTCTTTAATTTTATTCTCTGTAACGCAGATGACTCAACACTATTCAACTCCTTTACAAATTACAATAAACAAAAAGTCCAAGACATCATCAACAATGAATCAAACAAAGTACATAACTGGTTAATTGCAATCAAACTCTCATTAAATGTAAACAAAACCAAATGCATGATGTTTCACACTCAGAATAAGAACATACAAGACAGAAGCCCTGAATTAAAAATAAATGACATACCCATAGATAGGGTCTTAGATTTCCACTTTCTATGTATAACACTGAACCAACATATGAAATGGCAAATGCACACAAACAAAGTTGCAACCAAAATATCAAAATATACTTGAATCCTTAATAAATTAAAACATTATCTACCTATGCCCATACTAATAACTTATAATACAATAATACAATATAATACAATAACTTATGTGATACACTTATTCTATCACACTTGAATTACCGAATTCTTGTATGGGGCTTTGATATTAATAGATTAGAAAAACTTTAAAAAAAGCCATAACAATTATCACAAATAGCAAATAAAATGCCAACACTAAAATCAATTTTTAAATCATTAAAAATCCTAAAAACAAATGACATATTCAGACTTAATATAATAAAATTTCACTATAAATACAGTCATTAAGCCCTACCACAATTCCTACAAACATTTTATTTTGCAACAAGGAAAATACACAATAATATGACACAAAACAAAAACATACCCTTGTTTCAAATAAAACCAGAACTAAGATAGAAGACAACTTTCTGAGAAATATAACACCAAAAATTATAAATGAGACTGGCCAAATAATATTGACAAAATCATCACTCACAGTCTTCAAGGATTGGTTTGCTACACCAAACAACATTTTATAAATACATAAAAAGACTTCAGACAAACTCTTACATCTGTAACAAAATATTTCTAAGCCAAAAAAAAAATAAAACCCGTTAAATTAGATAACAAACTGTTACTTCAGTAACTCATGTTGATTATCTTCTCAATTTCTTACCAATTTCATCATTAAATTGTATAATCTCAAATTTTATTAAATGCATAAGACTTATCCTCCGTATTATGTACAATTTCTCCTTGTGTCACAGATGACTGTCAGTGGATTTAAATCCTGAACAACAGTCTCCAGACATAATAAAAAAAAACAAATATTTTATCCATCATAAAAGTAATGTATTCATAAAATTATATATAACATACTGTTTTTTTTTATTATGTCTTTCTCTCTCTATCTCTTTCTCTCTACATAAATGCAGGAATTCTGTTTTAGATTGCTGCCTTGTCTGCTTTTTGATCACCCTTCTTCTTCCTGTTACAGCAGACATAGTGCCATTGGACTCATATGCAAATGCAGACACTGTCATTGTAGGCCCTAGAAGCTGCTTAGGGTTTCCCTGCGTGTTAGTCATTGAGTAGTCATTTTCTAGGGCTTTGATAAAGCAGCTGCTGTAAAGCTGATATTGTTGGTTTCAAGCTTCCAGTTCTGTATGGATATGAAAATGGTAATTAATTCAGTTATGCTTGGATTGGTAATTAATTTAGTTACACAGAGTGGTGATTCTGTGAGATATATCCAGATGCAGATTGGTAATGTAATTCATTCAGATGTCCCCAGGGTGCCGATTTACTCAGTTATGCTTGGTAAATAGTCTGAGAATAGTCACCTAGGTGACCAGATTGAGTCAAATAGTGATCTCCCATGCCCTCCTTTGAACTGCAATGTTAAAAAGTCATCTTGTGAGCTGAAGAATTATAAAAAGAATGATACTCCATCTGTACTGTTTTCTTATAAAACCCATGGTTTATAGATTAAATTTTTAGCTATCCTAGATATTGTGAGCACAATTTTTCATTTGCCAGTAAACTTTCCAAATTAAATGTAAGCCATAACACCTAATCTTTGGTATAGCTCTCACAACATTTCTACTTTGTTCCCACTTCATGGAACTATTATGATATTAAGGCTATTTTATCATAGCCATGTATTCATTGCCAGAAAAGCAGATACCAGCCCAGTGAGGAATGCCCAGAGCCAATGTTGTTACATTTAGTTTTGACTGACAGCTAACAGGCCCGGCAACCCATGTGCACACGGCCCTGTGCCAGCTCGGGGTCAGGATTCTGTTTGTTAGCCTGTGGTCCTGATACAAATACTATACCTTTTCCTATACTTAAAAAAAAGCTGTGAATAGACTTTTTTATTGCTTATAAGCCCTGTATCATTTTGAGCCAAATGATAAGTGAATATTTAAAAAAAAAAAAAAAAAAACAAATGAAATATTTGGATATATACTCAGAGGTTTTTTTTATTGTTTATAGATCCTAAACCATTTTCACACAAATAATAAGTGAATAAAAATCCAAAACAAATGAAATATATGGATATATACGAAGAGGGTATAATTATTATTGATTCCTTTTGCAATTTTGGTTTTCCATTTTGTGGATCAGTTAACAGTTGATGGATTCAATTATATGGAATGTCTAGTCAGATTGGGCCCTACCAGACGTAAATTACCATTTATCTGGCGGACAGAATGGGTAAAGGCTAAGCTCACTGACTGTAACGAGACTCCAGGTGATCCGACGATGGATGACTGGCAGGTTTGGACACAGAGATGCCATTAAAAATGAGGAATTAGGATTATTAGCTTTATGCTCCAAAGCTTTAGGGTTAAGGCCTGGTAATTACAGAGGAGTTGAAAAGCTGTATACCTCTTGTTCCTGGGATATGCATTTGCATGTGTCTTTTCCAGGAGGGAATATTTTGAAATAATACTGTGTGGTAAGTTATGTGAAATTATGGGCAGTATGAAGGTCCTAAGTGTTAGATTATATACAACGGAAAATTAATAAAAAAAATAATAAAAACATTCTGTCATATTAAAGGCCTTACAGTTTGGAGTTATATATTAGTCAGATACATACTCTAATATAAAATCTAACAAAACCTAATAACATTTTGTGAAATAGTAACACAATAAAAAATACATATTGCTTTCCATGTACATATTATCACAATTTATGTTAGTTTGATTAATAATGAATAAAAAGTTGACCTCAGATGCATAAATTTGAAATTTGAGTGGTAACATTTTTCAATACATCATGGTACATGTGACATTCCTTTAAAATTGATATTTACAGGTTTGTGTGACTGTTTTGGAGAGTAAGATTTATTTTAAAAATATAAAAAAAAAAATATAAAAATGTAAGAATTAGAATATACTTTATTAATATGTACATGTACAAAGTATACAGGTGTTATATAATTTTCTTTTTAAAAAGATTTGATTCCAGCACTTGTTGATTGGAATATATGGTGCAATAGCTGGTCCAAGCTAGCTACTCTGTTTTCCTGTCCTATAATGAAAGTGCTCTTTTAATAATGAGAACAAGTGCAGATGTGGCATAAAAATAGAAAATGTAGAAAAAAGTAAGAACAAAGCCTAATGGATCCAAGAAAAACCAGTTTCAGACCTCCCTTTCAGTAGCTGGGAATTAGGCTCAAAGTACTTTTTTGTCTCTGTATATGTATTGATAAAGAAAAATATTGACAAAGAACCACTTTGATGCCTCTTGATAAAATAAGACTCCTTGCAAATACAATTTGCAATAAGCCGTTATATAAACAGAAGGAAATGTGCAAAGAAATCTTGTTATTATTCACAAAGGAAAATGGGGATGGATTATAAATTCACTACAAATCATTCTCCTAAGCAAAGACTGGTTCTGTATGACTGGTGAAGTATATAAAAAGAAATTAACCATTAATTATGAATTATGTACTAATTGTAATATGAAGCCTCTGGTCATTAGTTTTCATATTTGCATGTCAGTAGAAATTCAGGCATAAAATGGTCTAGTTTAATGTTCCTCTCTGTCCAGGCTTCGTCTACACTCTGAAAAAATGATTATTAATTTGACTGTTTAACATAGATTGACACACACATGAATAATAAAGAGTACATTGGTGTATTTTTTCATTCCAGGATTAACAGAATTAGCACCATTATAGCTGTCTGACAATAAATAGAGAGTCTCAAGCCAACATCAAAGTGTCTTTACATCTTTTATTTAGGACCACACTATGAGGCTCTCTACACACCTCATGACATACAAGTGCGCTGTCATTTAAGGTAAACCAGACCAGTTGTTAGATATGATAATGAACTTTCTAGCAACACCTGACATACGAGAGAAAAATTCCATTTTATCTGGGCATATTGGTATATCCCCTGCATATTGTTTTGAATTTCTGCATGGGTTACCAAATGATAGCCAAAATGTATGACACACTGAAACTGACCTGTTACTGTAAAGATGGATTTACATGTGTATACTTTTGTTACAACATTTATAGCCTAATGTTAAGATTACTGACTGTTTACCGGGGTATTGATGCAATTGGATGGATGGTTGTTAGAGTGTATTTTCACCTAATATAACTTGTGTCGTGACTCAGTACAGGCTTAATAACCAGCACACTGAGTCATGATTCACTGTTGCTATGTAACCTCATCATGATATGGCCTGGTCACATTCATTTATCTGTTATTGAATTATTTCGAATGAAACAATATATCCTGAACCATTAGTTACAGTAAGAGCTTTGTACAATTTGCAGTTTGATATATTACATCATCAGATGCAGTCCAAATTTATCGATGAAAGTTGCAATCCAAGTTTATTGATGATAGATACAAGGTATAATGAACCACTACTTTTCAACACAAGATTGAAAGCTGCTTTTTGTCAGTGACTGTTTTTATGCACTGTCTATCAATAAGGCTTATAGGTTGATGGGTCTTTGATGTAGGTGACCTGTGGTGACCACCTTGGAAGTCTCCACAGATCTTTTACCGATGACATTCCGTAAGAGATACCTGCTGTTAGGAGAACATTGGAAAGGCATTACATTCTTAGTAGATCCCGTAAAAAGTCCCACACCAGAACATGGGAGTAAACTCCTGGTGATGTTTCAGGATTTTGTGTGACAGGTACTTGAGGCTGGCTATTGACCTTGTGAAGTCACAAAGAAATCGCAAAGGTTAGTCATGTATGAATTTGCATTGACTGATATCATCAGCTGGAATTGCTCCATCTCCAGTATATGAATGAATATATCACAATCATTGTGAAGTGTTTTACCATATTTTTGATTATTTGTCTCATATGAGTTATGTGCAAGGTAAGACATTGTTATTCACTTAATAGTCGGCTGAGAAACTCCAGCAGTCTTTTGCCTAAAACTTTTTTTTTTCATACTGTCAGTTGTAAGAAAAAAATAACACTGAAAAACATGCAGACAAGTTTAATGATACAGACAAGATCTGTTTGTGTTTTTTTTGGAGATTTGCCCAAATCATACAAGTTTTGTGGTACAAGAATGTACATTTTCATGTATTCATTATTATTTTGACTTTTGTACAGTTAGAGCAGGTGATAATTATGTTCATTCATGTCAGTCCACTCCTCAAGCAGCAGTTATACACCACATCCGTACAGGTCTCCCTTTTAGTTTTTACCAAGATGTCCACTCTTTTGTTATGATCTGTGCCAGAACTGGTGCAATCAGACCAATTAGAGAGGGTGTCACATGTTTAAAATTTGGGCTGGATGCACAATGTGATAGCATGTGCTCATTGGGCTGATTATATTAATTCTTTGCTATAAGCCCACCCTGGTGGTCTTGCCCAGAGAACGTGATTATACAAAGCACTGGTTGAACAAAAAGGAGACCAGGTCTGACTGCAGTGTATAACTGCTTCTTGAGGTGCATATCTTGTCAAAAGGCATCTATAATCATGTCATTCTGCTTACACAGATTTATTCTCTAAATGCCTTTATTTGAAGCCAGCCCTTGATTCCATTGTTCAGTAGGAGCAAATGTTAAGCATTCTGAAGAAGGTGACTTAGTTCCAACCTATTCTGTATATGTTTGTAACAGGTTTGTTTCTTCGATTAAGTGAATAATTTTCATTTTTAGACCACTTGCTGTGTTATGAATACTGCTTCTTCATGTTTTTCACTTAAATGTGACCAGGTATCACTTATGGTCCTCTTCCTTACTTCTGATGTTTCTATGGAGGTATCCTGTTTCCTTTTCTTTTGGAAATGCCCCTCTGATTGTCCCCTTCCCATTAATTCTGATCATAATGTTCTGATTTTGATATGATTTCTTCTGGGGATGTTCATCTGATGTTCTCCTCATTTCTTTTAGACTAGCAATTACCCGGTTTTGGGCAAGCATTTAGTTCTGATGTCAAATAGGCTGTCATAGTTTCATGTCTTGGGTGTACAATGTTACTGTCTCTTTGAATCCGACATTTGGTGTAAGTGTTCTGTCTCTGAGTTAACCTTGTGTCGGAGTCTGAATGACCTGGATGAATACGTTCTTGTCCGAATGGTGGAATGTCTTCAGACAAACCTGGAGCATATGTATGTCAAAAATCACAGCAAACCGTAGTGTCATAGGAGACATGTAAATTCACACATGAATCCGCCAGTAAAGGAACCTGTTGTCTTGCATGGTAGTACAGTACAGTGCTGAGACGTGATCTCGATAATTGCATTCCGGTTATAACGCACAAAAACTGAGCACTCACGTGGTCGGGCAATCCCGCTGCACAAAAGTTCGTGGTAGCATTATATTATGTGGTACATTTAATGGCTGTATATATTTTTAAATTTCACACACTCCTTTCTGTTTGAAAGCTGAGCCAATGTTTTCCAGTGAGACAGTCACTGCGTTCAGGCAGTGTGTTAAACCCGGATCCCACTCCGGATCCCAGAACCCAAGAAAAATTTGTAATTCTTAAACTCTCATGTTAATTTGTCCTGATATTTTAGCATAATCGTATCTAAAGACATATTTTATATTATGTTTGGTTAAAAAAAGTCTGTTTTGTAACAAAATTTAATAAAAAAACCACTCTGGGGCACGGACCTCACGGATAACACGGACCCCGTTTTCTCGTTGTTTTACCATTTCTTTAGTACATACATGTATTTGACATCATGTTTAGCCATGACACATTTGTGATGTATTATTGTGTTTGTATCTGTATTTTTACATTTCTGTCTCAGTTTTAATTCATAATTGTATCCACCAAAACAGCGGCGTAGGTGTCCGGAGAACTCCTCCGTAACGGCTGGGCGGAATTTTACGAAACCCAGGATTATGTTCGGGTCACATGTGAACTACTGTGCCCCGATTTTGTTTTGACCTCTGACCTTTCCTCTGCGCTCTGCGTCTGTTTGTGCATCTGTTTCCACACATAAACCCACATATCTCGGGAACCGTTTGACCGATCAGGAAAATTTTTTTGCACAAATGTAGCCCTTGGAGAGCTTTATAACATACACAAAAAATGGTGGCGCCACCTGCAACCATGTTTGCACAGTGTCCATCTGTTCGTCTGCCTTGAGTTAAAATCACTCATATCTCTGCAGTGACTTGACTAATTCACGGTGGTTACTGGGGTGCGTCAAAATTGAACAGTCGGCAAATTCAAGTAAATGAGGTCTGTCTTCATCGAAATATTTTTGTAATTATAAATCTTTCAGTGAATCAGTCATTTACAAATGTGCAACATTTAGGGACTTTGCTCTGTCCTTACATCAACAATAGTGGTGTTTTTATCGGTATAAATAATGGAAAATGAGGAAATAGGTTTATGGGCTCCGTGGACCGTGGGGTTCGGGTTTTACACACAACCCTGCTTTCACTACCGCTCGGAAAATTTACATTCTTTGAAAGATCCCCCTTTTGAGCATTTTCCTCACGCGAGATCTCCTTGTGCACAATAGACCTTTTCGCTGCGCGGAGGTTGCCTTTTGAGAAGGGATCACCAATGGGGATTATTTCGGGCCTTTCAGCGCAAATTTAAGAAAAGCCCAGATAGGGCCCCTGGAGTAAAACTCTGTCCAGCCATCACACAACCTATGGCCATTGTGTTACCGGGCCCAAAGACACAAAGAAAAGAGGCGCCCACGGGGGAGCAAATATTAAAATTATTAATTATGCAGGTAATACGCAAATATTGCAAATAAAAGGGGGCGGAATCTCTTCGGACAAACCCAGAGCATATGTATGTTGAAAATCACGGCAATCCATACGGCGGTATCAGAGGAGATACGGAAAATCACAAAAATCGCCTTGCGCTATTAATATATAGATATGCTACTTTAATGTTCCTCTTATTAACCCTGCACAAAGCAAGGGTTATTGTTTTCATTGATTCTGTCTGTGTGTGTGTGTATGTCCGGACGATATCTGGAGGTGGTATAATAGATCTTATTGAAATTTATAAAAAAAAGTTGGTATTGTGAGAGGTCCACAAAGTTCAATTTTGGTGTAAATCCAAGCATGAATAACTCGGAATGAGTGATTTATTTGTTTTTATATCACATTTTACCACTTGCACTTGTTGCACATGACCATATGGCCATCTGATGAGCGTGATCCGTTACATCACAGGTGACAATGATGTCACGCCACGTGCCGTTTCCCTGAAAGGTGTCCGTAAACCAATGTAAATCGGGGGGGGGGGGGGGGGGGATGGTAGTTTTTTGTAATGTCACAATGTCCAGGGCATTTTTCAAAATATTCAGTTAAAAACTTCCCAGGAATAACACAGGTTTAATTAAAATTCCATATCACTAACTTCCATGCAGGGTTTACGTCCCTATATCGGACGCTTTTTAATTCCTTCTTGATATGTTCCTTTTATAATTATCATCTTATTTCTTCTGGATTTGAAATCTTCTGTTTGTGTTCTGGATATGATCTACTGATGGTCCTTTAGCTCTTACTTCTTCTACATATGTTCTTCTGGTCTTCCTCTTAATTCCTCTGGATATGTTTATCTCATGTTCCTTATATTCCTTTTGGTATGTTCCTTCACTGGTCCTTCTGTTCTTTTTGCCTATGGGGCACTGATGGTCCTGTCATTTCTTCTGCATGTGCTCCTCACGTAATTGAGTTTTCTTATTTTAAATGTTAAAAACTCCACTTGTCATGTCAGTTCCGTTCCATCTTGATATTATCTCACAAAATGTATTGTGACACATTTCTTCTTTATATGTTCTTTTGATGGCTCTCTGTTAGTGTCTTGTTTAATTTACTAGCGCTGGTTCTCTGATGATCTTGTATCATTCATTTCCATTATCTGTTTCTCTGGTATCCTACACATTTTTATATACATGTAATTTTGCTATTTTGCAAATGAGATTGGTCGTATTAACTAATATTTTGTTGATGTGTGGTTTTCACATTAGTTTTATTTGTTCTTGTCAGCTACATGACAGAAAAATGCACCTAAGATTATAAACCATTAATGTGCAGTATGACTGCTCTGTTGCATCCACTAACCTATGACATTTAGAACCATAATATCCCACCAAATCCACTTTTGGATTTCAAATAAAATAGGTGAAGATCTCAATCCTAATTAGACATGAAGAGATAAAAACTATAATTAAAATCAAATTACAACATTTGTACCGTTTTGGTAGCATTTTTTTGTTACAATTAATGTGTGGGTATATACTCTTTTTATCTTCTCATTTTTGTTGGGTTTACTTCACTCCAGTTTATTGATAGCTGTAGATTATGCCAAATATGTTTCATTTTTGTATAAATTTCTTATTACTCATATTACTTCTTAAATGTACAATAATCCATATCCCTGCTGCTTCAAAATGACATGTCATCTATGTTTTTATTATTTTCCTCGTTTTATCTTCTTTGCATTTGGTGCTACTGTGTTTGTTGCAAATATTCTTAAGAAGTCTAGATTCGGTCATTAGAAGTAATTTCCCATTCTTGTCAGCTGAAGTTCATTTACAGTATGTAGTTTTCCATGAGTGCAAGAAACAAGACAGAAAGGGCTTCATTTGCAAATAATGAATATAACACTAAGCATTCCTTGTTCTTATTTTCAGGCGGTATCCACCAGACATGCACTTTCTTTCATCTAGATTCTTTTTTGTCTCCTGTTTTTCAGACACTTCATTTCCTTTCCTTTCATCATAGTTTTTTATACTGCTTTGTCAAAGGAAATACAAACCTTGATTTCTTTGGTAAATATTAATATATTGTCTTCCATAGATAACCTGAGAACTGATGTTTTAAAAATAGTCAAAATATTCATGTTAGTCTAACAGTTTTAACTGTGTGTCAAGATTTTTCTTTTGGTTTACATATCCCTTTGAATTATTATGGTTACACAATTTTAAAAGTTGTTTCATATCATTGTTTAGATCCTTGAAGCTAAAGAAATTCACTGTAAGATTAATTCCGATGCTTGCTTACTTTGGAAACAATGTGCTTACAGCAAGGCATTGAAACCTAAAATTCCTAATTAACCATCCAATAAAACCCACTTCTTTACTTTGAAACACTGGAGTATTGTTACTCATTTACAACTGAAATAACAAAAGTAGATTCACCTTTAATGCCTATATTTTTCTGGAAATTAAAAATTTTTGTACTAAAATAATATGTCAGTGTCCTTTTGTTGGCCTGTAAGACTGGCATGGTTTGACACTGCTGGACCTAGACACCTGTAACTGAATATCCAGAGAGGTCAATAAAAATCTCCTTGAAAACCTGAAATTAGGTCACTGTGACCTATATCCTTTTGTGCTAAAAGGCTCATAAGTACCTAGACTGGTACCCTGCTCTATTATGGCACCGCTGCTCTAGGCCAATCATAGAGACGGGCGTACAATGCCATCTTCAGGACTCCTGGCAGACTGGTTCCAACTTAAGTATGATTCATATATGATAAAAATAAGCATTTCGTTTGCTCAGAGAAGTTGTTAAAAGTTGGCTGTACATTTCGTGTGACATTTATGATTAGATTAATAGATATTGATAATAAACCAATGCCACAAACAGTGGAATATCAAGTATTAAGTATTTCATATAATTCATATCATCTATACATCCAGCAGTCAATTTTTTTGCAAAAACTCATTTTTCAATATTTTTGGAAACTTTAAATAACTAAAGAAAATAATTTTATAAGTAATCTTCACGAATAACCAGCCAGGATCGCGAGAACATCCATGACAGTCGGTGTGAGCATACAGACTGGAGTTGGAACCAGTCTACAGGTAGGTCAGGAGTTGCAACTGGGTGTACTGAAGATGGCGTTGTACGCCTGTCTCTATGCTTGGCTTGAGGGCATTAATAGAGCATGGAACCAGTCTAATAAGTACCCCCCGGAATAGTTAAAAGTTTGATACAAAACCCCCAGTATCATGATTATTTATGAATGGACTGCCCTGAATCTTGCCTTGAATATTGACAATGATGGGGTGGCAAGTTTCTAAAAACTGGTGCGCCACTTGCATTTTTCTAATTTTTATGATTTTTTTCCTGTTCTTGAGACCATGAAATAACAGTAATTATGTCAGTTTCTCTACTGGGGGTTCATCTAGTGTCCTGAAACCTGGTGTGTTTTTTTATTATGACTGATTTCTTCAATTCCTGAACACTGGTGGTGCCACCTGTATTTTTATTTTTTTTTCATTTTTCCCCTTTTGTTTGAGACTGTCAAATTATAATATATATAGTCAGATTTACAACTGTGGTTTCATCTAGTGTCCTGAAACCTTGTGTGTTATTAGGGCCATGCTTGAATAAGTGGCCTATAGTAATCACGCTGTCCGTCTGTCTGTCTGTTTGTTTTTCTGTATGCCCGTGTCATTTGTTTCCTGATGATAACTCCAGTTTGGTAGACATATGGATTTCAAACTTAAGTTTTAAAAGGCCCACCTCTAATAAAAGGACGATATTTTATTTTCAGGTCTTGAGGTCAAAGGTCAAAGTCACAAGGTAGAAGGTGTTAATCAGTATATCAAATCACAGTCTGAATCAGGATTTGAGCTGAACAAGATCCTGATCAGGGTTTGGCCTGGTCTGAATCCCGATATATATTTGGTCTGGATGTTATAAAAATATTCTCATAATCAGTTTCAGCTGAGCACTGTGAGCCACACACAGGTCCCTTGTTTATGCTCTCTTATCTAATTCTGTATCTAATTCTTAATCTTAAGTATGTACATCTGCAGAGTTCTATTTTGTTTTGGGACTTCTTGACTGGGTGGTAGCACACTCACTTCCTATCATATAATATTTTTGTATCCTGGTGTCACCAATGCCCAGTGTCTACCTGCATATGCGCGTCCTGGGTGTGTAATCTACCCCATTCCTTGGTCATAACACTGAGAAACCCCCCAAAGACACACTCATATGTGAGTGATACATGGCTATGGGACACAGCCTTCCCATTAAGCCTGCAGAGTGCTCACCCTGGTAGGGGGCTGACTGTGAAAATTTCACTGCCTCAGCTGAGATTTGAACTCACGACCTCCCGGCTTTAAACCTATGTTCTTCCAATGAGCCAAAGAAGCTGGTTGTAGATGCTGTATTGTAGTTGTGATGACTTAAAAATATCATGCACATGTAAAAGAAAGTCAGAGTAATACAGACAAAAAAATGAAATGTACAATGCACTTGTAATATAGATTAGAGAAACCCAAAAAAAGGACATAAGAATTATCACAAATAGCAAATACAAAGCCCACACTAAATCCTAAAAATTAATGACATCTTCAGACTAAATATATTAAAATTTTACCATAATTACTGTCATGAAGCTCTACTATAATATCTAAAACATTTAATTTTTCAACAATGACCATGACACACGAACATGACACAAGACATAAAAATACCCTTGTTACAAATTAAACCAAAACTAAGATAGCAGATAAATGTCTGAGAAACTGTAACATGCATGGAAACCACAACACAGACGTGATGCCGGAAGTGCTTTATTGGGGCCAAAAAATGACAAAATATAGGTGCTGGTCAAATATGTTCTGTTATTATTACCCAAGATATTACGTTTAACTATGGATATGTTACAGATATGTTACATCCTTATTTGTTTGAAATGAATGTTGCAAGATATTTATGAAAAAAATAAAAAAACTCAATGTTACAGTTACAGATTTAAGCTCTCTGGTGGTTTAACAACTCTACCTCTATTAGTTACATAAGGCATGGTTTCACGGTTGTTAGCACACAGAGTCTGTTCAGGTTCTACCATAGCAGAGTGTTCAGGCTAGGGCTGGTGGGGTTGTTTCACCTTGCCATGGAGGATCTGCTACACTGTGGTTTGCCTGCCATGTTGAAGTGCGGATCTGGTGACAATTGCGGCGATTTTCACGTCCACAGGCCTGTACTATGTATGAGCGTGGTGAGCTGTGTTTACGTGTTACAGATTTTTACCTGGTAGCCACTGCTTAGTGCCTGGTAGTGGTTCTATGCGTACCTGTTGGTTCGGCTGCAGTGTTGAATGTTTCTTTACCACCTGCTGGGCATAGTATTGTTTCTGCTTGGTTTTCTGTGCGTTTAGTAAAGCATTCACTTTATCATGATCATAGGCTGCAGGGGCCAATATTGCACTCGAAGTCATCAGTTTATTTCTCGGCCTCCTACCCATAAGAAGTTGTGTTGGTGAGAGATTCACTCCTTCCAGTGGTGTAGTGCGATAGTCCAGTAACACGAGTTGTCTGTCCTTACACTTTGACCAAATACACTTTACAGTCTGCACCACTCGCTTGGCCTCACCGTTTGACGAATGCAGATGTGGACTTGAGGTCTGTAGTCTGATCCCATAATTGTCACAAAAATCACGGAATTCTCAAATAAGAAACTGTGTGCCACAGTCTGTTCAGAGTATTTCAGGTATGCCTTGTCAACTGAACTGGTTTTTCATGGCTTCAGTCATGGTGCAGCTTCTCATGTCAACCAAGTAATCCACTTCTGTAAACTTGGTGTAGTAGTTGACCGCTCTCAAACTCAAATATGTCCTCATCAACTTGATTGTATGGTAATTAAGGTGTTGGCGTCAGCTTAAGTGGTTGGCATGGTTGCTTGTTTTGAAATTGTGCGCAGTATACACCACAGGATTACCACACTGAAGTAGTACTGTCCCTAAGACGTTCTGACTTGCGTCACACTGAATCTCCACTGGCTGCTGAACATCAAAGTATTTGAGTACAGGTGGGCTTGTACAGAGTTCCTTTAGTTTTGCGAATGCCTGTATCTGTGGTTTTTGCCAGTCAAATGGAACGTCTACTGGTAAGAGTTGAGCCAACAGTCGCAATGCCACACAAACTCAAGCAGAGAGCCGCAAAGGCCGCCACTGTCCATCCCGAGTCGGTGATCTTTCAGGAAAGCTACAGCATCCGCAGCCGCAAAGCCAGAAGCAACCTACATTCCCTCTACAGATCCCAGCAGTGGAGACCCAGTCATTTCATTCTACTCAGCCGAACTCGATCTTGAGAACGACAGTGTTTCGAGATGCAAAGCCTTTATACTTGTGGTTTCGGCCATTGGATCCATCCTCTTCCATCTCACAGAGTTTGTTGATTATTTTTTGTTTTAGGGCCACAGGCTGTCTCCTTGCTGCGTGGACTACGCCCTTTTCACCTGGTTTTATTTTGATGGAATAGGTTCCTGGTAATGTCCATGTTGTGTGTAATATTTCTGGAAATCCATCCTAGAGTTTCTCATTTATAGCTGAGTCACTGTTGGGCAAGCTACTCTCTACTTTATTACAGTGCATGGTTATCCAGACTTATCAGTCCTAACCGCTCTGCGGTGTTGCCACTGAGTACACTTTCTTGATCAATGTTTACGACTTAAAAAATAGTACACAATGTTTTGTCTTTATGCTGTATTTGGGCTTCACAGGATGCAATAGGTTTTACTTCATGGTTTGTGTATGATTTTAACACTGCAGATGTTTGCTGTAACTCCACTTGATGGCTTACACATTGTAAATCACTCACCATTAAAGTATTGCACTTGGAGCCAGTGTCAATTCTAAAAGGAATGGTTTCTCCACATACCTTGGCATTAACTATCCACTTATCATGGCAACCACTGGTTGTACCAATGCTGTGTATGTTAAGAGGATCATATGTGTCACTGGTGGCGCTAGTGTCACTGTCAGTATCAGTAAGTGTCTAATTTCCGGATTTCCCTCTGTTTCTTTCTACACGCCTCCAACCAATGGTTTGGTTTCTTAAAATATGTACACGATGACCCTATGGCTGGGCATTTGCCCTTGTTTCATCTATGTGCTGCAGTCTTTACCACACCTGTCACACACTGACAGTTTCTTTGTGCTCTTATTAGCTACAGAGGCACTGTGATGGCTTCGGGCTGGTTGTTTTGGTTTAGTGTGACGTGGATGGGCTTTTTGCGTTTGTTTGTACTGAGACAGAGAAGCTACTGACGCGTATGTGTCATTTCTGACCATTCTAATTTGCTTTTGAGAGAGTTATTGAAAGTCACCTGGGAGTGTTTCCGGTGAGCTAGTTTATGGCAAGCGATCCGTTTGTTCCGCCGCAGTCGGATATACGTGTCTAATTTGTCCAGGACTTTGTTAGGATCGGCTTGTTCCCCGTCCGACCACTGGAAAGTCTTATATATTTCCCAGCCATGCACTCCGAGCCACGTACCAAGCCATCCAGCCTTGCTCTTGGCTGTGCTAGTGGCGAGGGGTCCATCAAAAACAAACTGGACGTGTTTTAAATCCGTGTAACATGCATGGAAACCACAACACAGACTTGATACCGGAAGTGCTTTATTAGGGCCGAAATATAGGGGCCGGTCAAGTATGTCTGAGATCAGTGAGAGTCTCATAGAAATTACGGTTCTGTTATTGTTACCTGAGATATTATGTTTTTCTATGGATATGTTTCAGTTATGTTACAGAAACATAACAACAAAAGTCACAAATGAAACTGACCAAATCATTGTTGACAAAATCTTCACTCATAGTCTTCGAGGGTTTGATTTGCTATATTTCAAACAACATTTTATAAATTCATATAAAGACAAATGTGTCCAGATAATCTGCTACATCTGTAACAATAATTAGTCAAACATTTTTTTTTTACCATGAATAACAAACTTATTTCAGTAACTCAAGTTGTAAATCTTCCCAGTTTATCACTAATTTCCTCATTAAATCATATAGTCTCAAATATTATGTACAAATATTTATGTACAATTTCTTTCTCCATGGGTCATGCACAGGTACATGGCTGTTGTGTCAGTGGATTAAAATCCTTAACAACAGTCTCCAGACAAAATAATAACAAAAATATTGACATATTGAATATATTTTGTATGGATACTTTACTTTTATGTTGAATAAAAATATCTCTCTCTCTCTCTCTCTCTCTCTCTCTCTCTCTTATGCCTCTGCCTGGTGGTATTTTCTTGTAATTTTTTTTCCGAGATTTTTTCCTTTAAAATATAAAACAATGTTCAGGGTTGGGAATAAGCCTAAATGTTTCATATTCCCTCCAGTCCAGTTCTTTTACCTCTAAGTGGAGCTCAAAGATGCCAGACAAAGACCTTAGGACAATTGAAAAGACTCAAAATGCTACTTTATTCTGAAAATTGAGGGAAAAGAGGAGATTTCATAGTCATTAAGCCCCATCAAAGTCAAGTCATCACAGCTTGTGTAATGTTGGGACATGTCCTCGGGCCACTTCCTATCTTGTGGGGAGAACTTGATGGAACATAGTGGCCTTAGCATACTTGGAAAATGAAGTATTGTAAAAAATGACCGCTTGTGTGTGTCTCACTATTCAGCAAATTGATTACTATTTAAAAAAATAGAATGTAAAACCTACCAATGATCATATTTAAAAATTTTACATGGTAAATCACTAGAGATAATTTTACATTTAAATAAGCTTCACTTTTGCTTGTTTTGGTGTTTCAAAATGCTACTTTATTCTGAAAATTGAGGGAAAAGAGGAGATTTCATAGTCATTAAGCCCCATCAAAGTCAAGTCATCACAGCTTGTGTAATGTTGGGACATGTCCTCGGGCCACTTCCTATCTTGTGGGGAGAACTTGATGGAACATAGTGGCCTTAGCATACTTGGAAAATGAAGTATTGTAAAAAATGACCGCTTGTGTGTGTCTCACTATTCAGCAAATTGATTACTATTTAAAAAAATAGAATGTAAAACCTACCAATGATCATATTTAAAAATTTTACATGGTAAATCACTAGAGATAATTTTACATTTAAATAAGCTTCACTTTTGCTTGTTTTGGTGTTTCATAGACTTAACTGATCTTAAAGCATTTAAGATATTAGAATATATATATATATATATATATATATATATATATATATATATATATATAGAGAGAGAGAGAGAGAGAGAGAGAGAGAGAGAGAGAAATGATTTATGATATGATGTAAAAATGAACTTATAAATTTTAATTATATTCACTTGCACATCACTTAAAACATGTATATTCAAGCTAAATAATTTGATCTCCCTTTGGTACAAATTTTATTTATACATTTTATATTTAAATTCTGTTTCTGTTTAATGGGAAGAATGGGAGGGATATTATTATGACCTAAATATTGTTATATTTTTTGTGCAGTAGCAATCTCTTTAGAAGTAAAAAAACTTCTTTCTTTTTACAAATAAAAAGGATGGACATGGATATTAGATTAGATATCTTTTAAATATTAAAATGATAAGATTACAAACTCTGAGATGTCCAATCATTAAGTAGACTGTACTTTAGTCTGAGATGGAAGAAACTACACATAAACTGAACAAAACTGGCCTCTCTTATTCTTAATTATAATATCCACTGTCTTATGAGGAAGTCTGGTTGCAATTAATAATACTGCAGACCACTGAGTCACTAGAAAATATAACCTTTCCTATTTTATTTCCTTTAAATTTGATTCTGTTTTTCTACATTGTGTAAAAATATACAAGGTACTTTTGAACTTTTTTTTTTGAAAATGGTGTCCCAATTGCACACACTCTGATACTGTGTATACTGTGGTTGGCTATATATATATTCATTTTGGACGTTTTGTGAGCCTTTTATTTTTGGGATTGCACCGGAACCTATATACCATCAAAGTACAGCAGTATTTATATTCATTATAAAATAAGAATAAATCCCACAATACCTCATTAATTTCTGTCACAGTCAATATCCAAGTTGATTACCGCAGGTTTTACAACAATTTAGATTATATACCATAAATGTATTAGGTTGCTGATTAATGGACTGTGTTTCCAAAGGTATTATAACCCATATGTGCAGATGCATCATCCCCTTTTGTTCATCGTGGTTGAGGGGGCGTCTTATTCCTGAGGGATTCATATTCGCAATTACTTGTTATTCTCAAGTATCACCAAATTAAAACCCACGTGAACAAAAAGGCAACCACAGTAATTAACCCAAATTACAGGTAAAAAGGTTCGTCTAAATTCAACTATATTAATAGAAATTGTTATTGTTTCTAATTATTATTAAGATGGATTGAAGTTCTTGTAACTTCAGGTGTAGTTACCTTTAAAGGGGCCTAATCACCTGCCTGACCTTTATAAATTAAAGGTAAACCCTTGGAGCTTTCATTAAAATAGGCCAAAAAAAGGTGGATAAAAGCACAACCAGGCTGCTTGTTTTGTTTATATCAACATGTTTATAATATGTTGGGGCCCGCAAAAATAATAAAAACAAATTCAACAAGGGCATCTTGCAGTATGTCAGATAAGCCAGATCAAGCTTTGCAAATGGTGTCTTTGCAACCAGTGACCTTTCTGCCTCCACATACATGCAACCTACCACTTGAAGTTACATGTTTTTCCTGTTTTTCATCATTGCTGTGTTTACAGACACTAAATTTGTTGATAAACAAGTTCATACATCCTTCACAAAGGCCCCTATAAGAACTTTTCATAACCAGAATTACCCTTAGATCATTAATATATACACAGAGGAAGCCAGAAATCACATCAGTTTTTTTTTTCAAAAGGGAGGTGAACAGGCCCCTTAATTTATAGATCATTCCAATTGATGTCCAATTGATGTGAGAATAACAGTATCTCAAGATAGTTTTGATACAATTTACTGAGTCTAATGCAGATCTTGTTTGGATCTAATTGTCACATTGCTCAATAATGGTTACAAAGTGAGAGTTGTATTAAACACAGATAAGAAAATAAATAATCATGGGTATTGACTGTACCTTCATACTGACCAGCTGCTGCACTGAATCATATCATGTGACTCAGTAGTGACCGACAGATGTAAGGTAGTCCAACTAAACCGAGAAAGGAAGAGACTTAAACAATAAAATTATACTGTATATACATTTTCTGTTTCCCTTCTCATAATTTAAGGAAAAATCAGCAATCAAGTCAGATGTTTTTTGAACAATTTTGATTGTATTCACTAGCCAAAGATATAGGTTTTACATTTAATTTGCAACTTTAGTATATCAAGTCATTTCTTATTAGGGTTGGGACGGTTACCGGTTTATGGTATTATCACGATATCTGACCGCTACGGTTATCATACCGTCAACTTTCCTATTATCGCGATATCATGATATCAATTTTTGTTCACGATTTTGGTTCACAAGCAAGCCCTTGAAGTTCAAAATAAATTTATTTCAAAGAATCGCATTTATTTTCATAAACCATGTGTATTGGAATACACGCGTGTGGGTGGAAGCGTGTGCTTACAGACTTCAGGATTAGTCAGAAATGTCCGGAAGTAGCAGGATGAATCAGAAAGGACAAAAGCTTGAGAATTCCAGGAGAAAATAACATAATGAAAGAGCAATAAATACACGCATTTATGCTTTTATTGCATGGAACGAAAATGTCAACATTAAAGTGTCACCACTGAATCGAACATTCCATACGGGTTGCATATTTTGCCATATAAAATTTAGATGATATATTTAGCCAAGATTCGTATGACACGCTCTCCGAAAATTCGCGGGGATTCTCAGGCTTTTATGTAGCTATAGGAAACTGATGGAAAGTTCTGACAAGCGTGATTCGACAATGGGGGCAGGACTTCCCGCGCCTCAAGCTTGCGCACCTGCAGGACCTTCATGCAACTTACATCACTTAATGAGTCATTCTGTGGTACTGGCACAATTAGTATAAATTATATTAATACTTAACCCTTTGTATAAAGTCAAGACTTTAAAGGTGGTTGTTATAAATATCCTTATTGATGGCTTATTAATGCAATTATATATAATTGAAAATATCGCGATATCACGGTATATCGCGATAAAATTTGAATAATTATCATGATATCAAAAACCCATATTGTCCCAACACTATTTCTTATAATTAATGTAAATGTAATCTTAGATAAAAAGTGAGATTAAATGGTAAATTAAAACTAATTAAGCAGTGTTGTCTTAATTTTCTTCATTTCTTGGTAATAAGATGTGTCCCAGTTTGGCAACACAACTTAATGTGAACTATTATTGTTAGCTCCTGGGAAGAATTTCCAAGTCACAAATTAGGTATAGTGGTTACAATTTTAAGGAGGCTAAAGTAGGTGGAAATGACTTGGCAGGAATAAAAAGCTTGCTTGTTTGTAAATGCAGGAGCCAGTAATGGCAGAATGTACCGACCACCCACTGCAAAGTCTGCTTTTGGTTGTGTTATGGCACAAAAAATGGCAGCTATTGAATTTTACACAAGTTTTGAGGGCAGCTGGCTCAGAGCACCAATTATTACTGGCTATTTACTTGTTTCATCACCATTGCAAACTGTAGGACAATTCTTTGAAAATAATACCTATTCCCAAAAACAGCATAATGCAGCCACAGACAGAACATTGTAGATTTCCTGAGCCATATACCAAACCAATCACTAAAATGACCTTGGTATATAAACAGGTTTATTTTTCTCATTACTGTGTAACAGCAGACATGTTATATTACAAAAGTCACATTACTTCTGGAACAGCTCTGTGGGATGATAGCGAAACATGGATGCATGCCAATGGTGCAGTTACAGTTTCAAACCAATCTGGATGACAGTTTATGTCAGTATATACAGCTGAAACTAGAACAATATAGGTCCTTATAGTACAAAATATGAGTAACAGAGAACAGCTCATCATGGTTTTAAATGTTTATTTCTTATATTTCTCCTAGAAGACTGTCAGACAGATTAAAATTGGCTTTTTTTTACCAGTATAAACATACCAAAGTATGGTCTGTATGATTAAATGAAGATGTTTTCTGTAATTTACTTTTGAAGTTAGTCCTTAAGTAAGTCCTTGCCTTCAAATTGGGTTGTACTTCATATTTCTTGTGTTCAAAATTTAGAGATTTTCTTTCTTCTATATAGTGGAGTATTCTGAGATTTGGGGGGATATTTAGAACAAATCTTTTTATAAATTATGTATCTTTCCAAATCTGCAACCTCAAAAATATCCTAATAAGTATCTGATATACATTTTCTGTTAATACTTCTTTTCCCCTCTTTTATGAAAAGAAACATTTGTCTCTATACTAACTGTTAAGGAAATGATTGGCTGCATGTATATAATTGTCTTTTCCATTGGTGCAAATACCATTGATACAATTTTTAGCTCAGCTGACTATAAGTCATCTGAGCAATAGTTGTGTTCCATTGTCCGTCGTCTGTCCGTCTGTCTGTCCGTCCGTCCGTAAGACTGGCACGTTTCGACACAGTTGGACCTACGAATCTGAAATTCGGCATACAGTTAGATGTCCCCAAAATCTCCTACCATGCCGAAAATTGGGTCAATAGGACTTCGTTCCTTCGAGATATTATGGAAAAACCTCAATTTTTTGTTAGAAATCTATTTTCACACTTCAGGAATGCCTAATATCAAAACCACTCATCTGGTATTCTTCATATTTACCATAAATATTCCTCTATATAGTTTCTATGTACATGCCAAATATTAAGTCAGTATTGTATAATTTAAAAAAGTTATGGGCCCAAACATAATGGACTTTGTAAAAAAATCAGGAAGATATTTGGTCACTTAAGACCAAAAGTGTTAAAGGTAGAGACTTTTTTCCAGTAATACAACTTTAATTAATCAAAATTTAATTGTATACCAAAAATTAGATCAAAATCTGTTAAAATTTTTTAAATATTGGCAAAAATATATAATTGATACCTTAAATTTTGCCCAACTTTGGCCACGGCACGTTTTTTTCCTGTAAGTACTGTGGATTTAATTTTCACAGCATGTATACATAAGGATTTAATCTGTTAAACTCTTAAATTTGAAAATAAAAGCTGCAACATTAGGCTAGTTATTGAATTTTTTTAGGCTCTTGTTGTATTCCCTTACATTATCAAGCAGTCCACTTTGATGACTGTAGGTCATTCAGTGCACATCTCTATGCTCCCCAGGCTGTTGGCATAATTTTAGATGTCCCCAAAATCTCCTACCATACCGAAAATTGGGTCATTAGGACTTCGTTCCTTTCGAGATATTAAGGAAAAAAAACCTCCGTTTTCCATAAAAAAAGCCATTGTTACACTTCAAGGCTGCCTAATATCAAAACCACTGATCTGTTTTTGATCGTATTTAGTATTCACATTCGTTCATACATTTTCTATGAACATACCAAAAATTAGGTCATTATTGGGTATTATTTTGAAGTTATGGGCCAAAACATAATGCAATTTTTAAAAAAATCAGGAAATATATTTACTCACCTAACATGAGAATTGCTGAACCTAGAGACTTTCTGTCAGGAATATAGCTTTATTTATTCAAGATTCAGTTGTTTACCCAAAATTAGATCTGAATTTTGCAAATTTTTCAAGTTATTAGCATAAATAAAAAATCAGTACCTTAAATTTTGTCCAACTTTGGCACTGTTGATTTAATTTTCACAGCATATATACATAAGGATTTAATCTTTTAAAATCTGAAATTTCAAAGAAATTGATATGAAAGAATAGCTTTTATTCATGTTTTCATACACCATGTCAAGTGTTGTTTACATCTAGCCCACCTAGTAGTACAGCCTTTACTTGCATTATGTAACCCACCCCAGGCAGCTTGCCTCAGGCTCAGCTTGGCCACTACCAGCAGGCTTCCCCTCTGCCCTGCACTCCCCCCCCCCCAGATGGTGCATAAACTAGATGAATGTTATTATTTTCTGTATTTGATTCATTCTTATTCTAGGCTATGCTACATTTTAGCTTTGTATTATACAACCAGGGTTACAATGATTAAATTGTACATTTAATTGTGTCCACAAAGTGGTGTATTGCTATGAAAGTGTGGATGTTCATCAGATAAGTAATTCCTTACTTCAGAAGAGTAAAAACTTCACCAGGTGTAAAATTGACTATTAATTCCAGTAATAAATTAAAACTGGGATAGTAATTAGCACAATGATATTGTTTGTCCCTCATTCAACCAACAGTGTTTATACTTTATTTGAAAAGATGTTTTATTTTATCAAATATACTGAATCTTTTATTTTATTTTGGTGAATAAAATTAAGCATGTACTGAAAACTCAAATGTGCAAAACTTTTTAATAGTGATTCAAGGAATATTCTTGTAGATGCCATGTTGTGGCATTATTTTCTTTTAAATTCAGTTTAAACATTTATGATTTAAAAATAATAAAATATATGTGTATGCACAATATGACCCAATATGAGCTACACTGGATATATGATGATTGCAACATTTGCAGCAATTCTAATATTTTAACTTATAGTTTCAGTTTTTTACTCTGTATATATAAAGATTGCAACAATTCTAATATTTTAACTTACATTTTCCATTTTTTTTATTAAAAATTTATAAAACCTGTAAATAAAAAAATGATTCAGATAAAAACTTCTTAATGGAAAAAGTGGATATGCTTAAAAAAAATAGGATCATATATAAACTTAAATGCATTATTCCCTTGAAAGTGAAATTAAGGTATTAGTCCATTCTGTCCACTTGCCTGTCCATCTGTAAATTTTCATATGCATCACAGTATCTCAAAACTTTTACTGCTTTTCTTCATGACAGTCTTGTCAGAGTATTAGTTTGCAATCATATATTTAGAACTTTACTATAACCAAGTAGGAGGGCCCCTTTCCTCTTAGCTTTTCATATTCTTATATAAATGAAAAACATTACAATAGAATATTTCTACATCCACCTTCGTGCTGCCCTCACTTTTCCCTTCTCCAAACCCCATCCCAAAATCAGCCTCAGTAAGCAAGAGCAAGATGAATCAGATATATTCATACTTTAATATTTTGTATACTATTCGTCCTATACCTAGGTACCTATGTACATGCCAGAAATTATGTCAATATTGTGTAATATGTAGACATAGTTGGCATCACAATAATGTACCTTGTCAAGACTAAAGAGATATTGTGTCATACAGTCACAAATTCATAAATCACTTCATCAGAATAGTTAATCATAACATCATATCTGTCAAATTGAAAGCTTGCAGACTACCATACACTTTAGATCCTTCAACAAATAGCCTTATCATCATTCTACTACTGCTTATTACTGCTGTCATTGCATTCATATTTGCTCAAATATATCAAAATTTTCAACCCCTCCTAAATAAATAAAAAATAAACCACTATATTTGACTCTATTAATCCATCAGTCAGGTATTTCATTTATCATTTACTCACATATTACATTAAATTCCTTTATAATAGCCCAATATGTCCATGATATTCATAAGCTTTATCGACTCAATATAGTATCACAGTGGAGAAACATTTATAGTCCAATCACGATCAGCTGAGCGCCGTGACCCATGGGTCCCTTGTTAATCCATTCATCATGAGTCTACACAAATATGAGTTCCAGTTGTAATTTTGGAAGCAGCTCTAAATGCAGAGCTTGCAGACTGCAGAAATTAATAGCATCATCCCTCGTATTTTAACAATTGATGCAAGTCTTATGTTCTATGACTAATGTTGCCCTTTAGAATCAATGGTCTACAGAATATCACCAAGTGTTGGTATATGTTTTCAAACAATGAATGAGCAGCTTTTAACTTACACATGGCCAAGGAACTTTCATTCAGCAACAATAAAAATTCAGTATTGCGCATGGACCATGTAGCTCCTCTGAAGTGAAGAATTAATTGACATCAGGGCTTTCAGGAAAGTTGGAGTAAGTGTCTTTGATGTTCAATATCTTCCTCATATGCTCAGTTCTAGAGCATCCTATTGTATGCACATATTTCTGGCTGTACAACCAAGAGGATCAAAGCCGACACTTGTAGCAGTTATTTATCATTACTGACAACCTAAAATAACCAGTCAGTTGTGTAAAAAATGTGCTTTCGATTGGCAAATGATCGTCTTGTCACTAAAAAAGCCTGGAGGTACAAATAGTTTCTGACCATATGTTAAACTTTGAAAGTGTGGCATCAGTGATGGAGAAGATGGACAGGTGGATGGCACGACTGACAGCCATGGACCATTCTAGTAGTATTCCATCAAGAATTGTGGCCTGAGGGTCCCTGACTCTCAACTTAAGTTTTGATCTCCTACTGAAGGTCCTGCTCTATGAATTCTGTACCTTTTGAAAAATATGGCAGGCATATTCCAATTCTGTCAAATTCTTATATATACAGCAAACTTTATTTTCCCAGGTATAAATACTTATCAGTTAATTTTCTGTGACATATTGATAAGTACTTCTTTCCTGAAAGCCTTGGGTTAAACTTATGTGTATCCTCACAAGTCCTTACTACAATGTTTAACCTCCCCATTACAGACCCTGGTAGGACATTAATTTTTAACTGTGTTAGAGATGTGCCCATAGTTGAGAGATCATGGTAGGCTTGACTTCTTATCGAGGGACTGTAAAAAAGAGGTGAATATTAGAACGCTAGATTATGGAAGGCCATGACTCTACTTATTGAGGGACTGTAATAGAGAGATGTCTATTTAATATTACTAGGAGACGGGTTTGGGTGTAGGAGGATTTATTAAGGCTATACATATACAATACAATAGCACCGATAATATGCCAGTTCATATGCAAAGGGTATACATTTCAATATCAGCTAGATTTATTTTTATACGCCACCTGGCAGTAACTCACAATAAGATAGCCTAGCCCGTGACATGCTAAATATCTAAATACAATACACAAAGCTTTGCCTGTAAAGAACCACCTCGAATATAACATTTAAGATAAACAGTCCACAAAAACAAACATGAATAAAAGGTACATGATAAAATCCAATCTGATTGCTAACTAAAACCTCAATATATATGTCTTTAAACTAATACAGGACACAAACTAGCGGTACAATATGTATACATCAATAAAAATTGCACCAGTCTGCTTGCTGTCGGATTCTCCGGATCAGAGAGGTTATGGTAGTCTTGACTTTACTGATTGAGGGATTTTAATACAGAGGTGCCTGTATAAGAAAGATTATGGGAGCCTTAACTCTTCTGATTGAGAGGATGGATATGAGAGATGCAAATGTCTAGGAGATTATGGAAGTCTGAGTGTATATAAGAGATGTTATGAAGGTCAAACTTATTGAGGGACTGTAATAGAGAGTTGTCTATATCAGAGAGGTTATGGAAGTCTGAATTTACTAATTGAGGGACTGAATAGAAAGTTGTCTGTATCAGAGAGGTTATGGAAGTCTGAATTTACTAATTGAGGGACTGAATAGAAAGTTGTCTGTATCAGAGAGGTTATGGAAATCTGAATTTACTTATTGAGGGACTGTAATAGAAAGTTGTCTGTATCAGAGAGGGTATGGAAGTCTGAATTTACTTATTGAGAGACTGTAATAGAAAGTTGTCTGTATCAGAGAGGTTATGGAAGTCTGAATTTACTTATTGAGAGACTGTAATAGCAAGTTGTCTGTATCAGAGAGGTTATGGAAGTCTGACTTTACTTGTTTAGAGAGCGTAATAGAGAGACATGTATATCAGAGTGGTTATAGAATTCTGACTTTACTTATTGAGGACGTGTAATAGAGAGATGTGTATATCAGAGTGGTTATAGAATTCTGACTTTACTTATTGAGGATGTGTAATAGAGAGATGTGTATATCAGAGAGGTTATAGAAGTCTGACTCTACTTATTGAGGATGTGTAACAGAGAGATGTCTTTATCAGAGAGGTCATGGAAGTCGGACTTTATTTATTGAGGGACTGTTATAGAGAGATGTCTTTATCAGAAAGGACTTTATCACCAAGTTTTTTCACAAATGTTTGTCACATGACTCATATTTTAAGTTGAGGTTTTAGTGGCACCACCTACATTAACCTGTTTTTTATTGGTCAAAAACTTATTATTGGTCAAGCATGTTATCATGGAAGTATATACCTGATGTTTATCCCATTGCACAGGTTTGCATTAGGCCTGTAGGAATTGTTTTTGATACCCAAAATTTTTAAAATTAATCACAAACTCCAGTTGTTACACAGTACGGAAATGGACTGAATAATTCTGGTCGTAAATGTTTACATGGTTGTTTAATATTGTATCCTTTCATGTGAAAGATCATGCTGGTTGCCAGTTGCAATATTTACTGGTGGTGTATTGTTGGTACAGTGGTCAGCTACAGGGTCATTTTGACTCAATGTTTGTAAAAGTATGTATGCATACCTGTCTGCCCTATATGTGAAAAGGGTCAGAAAGACCATAGCAGCTATAACCAGGACTTGTGAAGTCTGACTTACTGTCATTAGACTGAAAACAATTCACCCAACAAATCTGTGCATGTGCATATTGATGAGTTAATTTTTATTTAAGCCGTCTTGTAATTATACATTACACATCAAGGTTGCAAAGGTGAGTTTACATGAAAAAGTTATCTTTTGTTTCATGTTCTTCATGCAGTTTGCATCCGTTTCTGGAATGTGTTGGTTGCTTGATGAAACATTTAATATTAACAGATGATGTTTACAGAATGTGCTGAAAATTGTGTTGTTAATCTACATGTCTACTTTAAATATAAAACTATTACCTTTCATTCAACAAATAAATGTTTTTATTAAGGGTATATTAAGCATCTGTTTTACAAACAGAGAAGTTTACTGATAGTGTATAGTTATACAAATTATTATTGTGGTGGAATATGTCAATGTTAAAATTAAAGTTATTTTTTTTCAAGGCAGTGTCTTGGAAAATTTATCGACATTTCTGGGTGGTTCAGGCTATAACAGAGATGTATTTTTTTCTGCAGTGTTATCCTGAGGAATTTTTGCATGTTCCTTCTTTGTATCTTACTGGTTGTAAAATAATTTTTAAAATCTTTAATATCATGAAAATTTTTAAATTTCAGTTTTAGGGTTATTAGAAACATGATAAAAAGCAAAAATAGAAAAATTTTTGGCATGTAATTTAATGTTAGTCCACTAAGTGACTTACTGTAACTAGGTACTTAAAATAGCATGCCTTTTAATTTTTGTTAATTCTAACATGCTACAAAATCATGTAAAAATGAATGTGAAGTTAAAAAATATGTATACAAGTAGAGAGATCATTGTACCAGGTTTAAAATAATGTATATATACTTTAATTGGTATTATATTAATATTAAACCACTTTTGGATTGATTTAAGATACCTTAATGGTTTCATAGGATATGGTACACATTTGGAAAAGAGTAGCAAGATAAGACTCCTTTTTTCTTAATTTGCAGAATGTATTGGCACTTTTGAATTTTGACTACCGATGTCATGTCAGTTAAATGCTATATCATGTTTTTCTTAGTATGCAGGTTGAATGTTTAGATATAATAGAATTCTGCTATATCAAGTTGACAGTAAATTAAGATTTTAGGTCCATTTGACCTAGTTTTGCTTTGAATAGTCTTCCCAATTATTTAAATTATATCATTTACTACTTTATAGTTACTACGTTTAATCTCATGGTGAACATGTTAGTCATTTAATGTATTTTTTGTTGCAACTGCATGAAAAGTTCATCTAGTTTCAGAAAACTTTAAATATCTTAATGGATAGGCCATAAGAAAAAAAAAACATTTTCACATACTAGAGACAGCATCATGGTTGTTACAAATTATTATATTACCATAAAAAACACTTTTGCAACATGGTTCAGGGCAGGACCAGCCATACACTTGCCAAACAAACCCTGCAACCTCTTTTGTCATTTTTTTCTAGCTCTTGTACACTTCTAAGTTCTCAAAAGTCTTTTGAGGCCCATTTCTAGAAATTTCTAGAACTTGCACAATACAATTATCTCCAGGAAACACTGTCACCAGGGACCTTTGATGAAACAAGCCATGGGCTTTATGAATGGCTTAATGGAAGAGACCAGTCGGTGAATGGTTTAATGGCAGGGACAAGTCTAATACATCACTGAAACATCTAGCTATGATGCACTAGGGCCATCTAATTGTTTGTATGATATTTTAAGGAAGGCTGCACCGACCAGTACCTTTATGGCCATGTTAGTGTTAAAACCATGGCCACCAGAGATTGGCCATTTGTTTAGGTTTGCTGTGGCTCTAAGTGACCAAGCAGAAATGTCAAACACATCAGACTCGTTTGTCATGAATGCCTTTGGTTCAGCCATTGTACAACCAGACTTGGGATGTCTGCCTGCCATCTTGCCATCACATGGCCGAGACACCCTAAGCTGGCCAGACCAGAGCTATTTTTGTGAGCCATTCTTCCAGCTACTCCTATTAGCAGTCTGTCATGTAAGGAACAAGCTGCACCAGTTCTCTTTTTGCAGCCTCACCTATTTTGCCCTGGCAGAAACTGATCCAGTTTAGGCAAAGGAATCTTGTCACTCTGAAACGTAAAAAAGATTCTCAAGTTCTGATGTAACATAAGAACCCTGCATTCATGTCTACAGAGCCAGCTTAGTGTATTTATACACTTGTCAATACAAGATAGGAACCGATAAGGTTACCAATTGCTCTGTTTAAAAATGTGGTCATAAGTATCTCTGACAAGGATCAGAAAAATATAAAACAAATAACACTAAAATGTAAAACACTGGTCCAGCAAACAGATCATTATTCTTGATTATCTTTATCTCTTGAAAATGTTGTATACAAGATTTTAAGGTTCTGTGCAAAAGGTTTAAAGTAGATATAGTAGAGAAGAAACATTAGGACATTTTTGCTGGCTTTTAGGACATTCAAATAATGTTAACTGTTATAGCGAGGGTGGTTTTTTTTAGCTCAGCTGACTGTAAGTCATTTGAGCTATAGCGATCACCCTTTGTCCGTCGTCCGTCCGTCTGTCTGTCCGTCCGTTAACCTGGCACAAATCGTAACCGCTGGACCTAGAAACTTGTAACTTGACATTCTGAGAGGTCCATGAAAAATCTCCTTGGAAACCAGAAATTAGGTCTCTGTTACCCATATCCTTCGAGCTATGGGGCCCCAAAGTACCCCCCAGAATAGTAAAAATTTCATACAAAAACTTCAATATCTCATTAACCCCCCAGAATAGTAAAAATTTCATACAAAAACTTCAATATCTCATTAACTACATCACTGATGGTCATGATTTTTTGCATACATATTGATCATGAGATGTTTCATCACTTCCTGCAGACTGGTGGCGCCACCTGTATTTTTCGATTTTTTACGAATTTTTTTCTCTATTTTTGAGACCTTTAAAAATGTGAACATCTGTTAACAGGGCACAAATCGTAAAGACTGGACCTAGAATCTTTATTCTTGACTCACTGAGAGACCTATGAAAAGTCTCCATGGAAACCAGAAATTAGGTCTCTGTTACCCATATCCTTTGAGCTATGGGGCCCCAAAGTACCCTCCCAGAATAGTAAAAAATTTCATACAAAAACTTCAATATCTCATTAACTACTTCACTGATGGTCATGATTTTTTGCATACATATTGATCATGAGAAGTTTCATCACTTCCTGCAGACTGGTGGCACCACCTGAATTTTTCAATTTTTTACGAATTATTTCTCTATTTTTGAGACCTTTAAAAATGTGAACATCTGTTAACAGGGCACAAATCGTAAAGACTGGACCTAGAATCTTTTTTTTGGCACACTGAGAGATCTATGAAAAGTCTCTATGGAAACCAGAAATTAGGTCTCTGTCACCCATATCCTTCAAGCTATGGGGCCCCAAGGTAAACCCCCCCCCCCCCCCCCCAGAATAGTCCAAAATTTCATATAAAAACTTCAATATCTCATGAACTACATCACTGATGTTAATTATTTTTTTCATACATATTGATCATGAGATGTTTCATCAGTGTCTGCAGACTGGTGGCGCCACCTGTATTTTTCGATTTTTATGAATTTTTTCTCTATTTTCGGACCTTTAAAAATGTGAACATCTGTTAACAGGGCACAAATCGTAAAGACTGGACCTAGAATCTTTTTTCTTGGCACACTGAGAGACCCATAAAAAGTCTCCATGGAAACCTGAAATTAGGTCTCTGTTACCCATATCCTTTGAGCTATGGCACTCCAAAGTACAGCTCAGAATAATGGACATTTTGATACAAAAGCTGAAGTTTCTGAACAACTAATGCAGAGATCACCATGATTCTTTGCATGGATATTGATTATAGACTGTTTCATCAGTTTCTGCAGACTGGTGGCACCACCTTTATTTGTTCGGGTTTTTTAACGAAATTTTTTCTCAATTTTTGAGACCTTTAAGGATGCTGTCATCTGTTAACGTGGCACAAATTGTAAAAACTGGACCTAAAATCTTCATTCTTGTCATGCAAGGAGGCCCATGAAAAGTGTCAGTGGAAACCTGAAATTAGGAATATCCTTCAAGCTATAGGACTAGGAAGTATCCCTTAGAATAATGGAAAATTTGATACAAAAGCTGAAGTATCTGAACAACTAATGCAGAGATCACTATGATTCTTTGCATGGATATTGACCTTTAAGTGTTTTTATTAGTTTCTGCAGACTGGTGGAACCACCTGTATTTTTTTTTAAAGTTTATGCATTTTTTCTCTATTTTTGAGATATATAAATACAGTCACAATCTTGGCCTGTTGGTAAATCTGTTTGATGCTTCAGTTGAATGGGTATATTCTACCATTCAGATGATAAAATTTCCTTTGGCAAATCTCTTCCCAGTCAGCTGAGCATCATGACCCATGGGTCACTTGTTATTAAATTTTACTTCCTTTCTTTAAAAATATCAATATTTGTATCTGCCACTTATACTGGTTTGACATATCCCCCTGAAATTTTGCATGTGTATAGATCACACATAGCTCTGTATCATACACAAAATTGGTGGCACCACCTGCAAACATTTTGCACAGCTTCCTCCTGTTTGACTGCTGTGGGATAAAATCACTCATATAAAAGCAGTGGTTTTACTTATCTGCCTAAAATTTTGCATATGTATACAACTTGGATAGCTTTCTGGATTTTGTGGCAGGTGGCACCACCTACATACACATTTCGGCTGCAGACATCCATGCCTCACTTCACCTGTCCAACTCTGATTTTGTGGATACACCTAGTCGCTTGTCAACTACCTGTTTTCTAGTTTAATAATAATCTCATGCATTAATTTTAATATATCTCAATCATAATCAAATTGCTTGACTATAGACAGTAATCAGTATATCCCAAATAACAAAGACTTATTTTGAAATGAGATACATCCCTTGAGATTACTTTTAATTTGTAAGAAATCCTCTTTTGCATTTGCTTCAAGACTTTCTCATACTGCAGAACTTCTTGGCCCTACTGTATCATTATTGGAATTTAGAACCAAATGTTCATGGAAAAGAAATATTTCATAGATTTTAAATGTAACAAAATACATTAGAGTCAGGAAATTAAACATGGTTTATAAAATGTCCAGGTTTCCCTCTGTCATCAAAGGTCAAGTCGGTCAAGATAGAGTTCAAAGGTCAAGTAGGTCCAGGGTATAAGTTTACAGATTTGCTAAATATCACATTGTATTTCTTCTGTAAATTATTACTCTGGATGTTCCTTCATTCAATCTGGTCTTGGGGTGCAGACACTTTCATTTTTCATTTCTCTGAAGCATCAAATTCCATATTCCATGTCAGCTTAAGGCCTTAAAGGTCATGTACTAAAGTGCTATTTCTTCAAATTGATACTCAAAGCTCATGGCCTTCATTTGGCGTGAGTCACAAAGCACAGGAAGCTCTTTGCACACACCAGTTTGTCATTTGTTTTAAGACTTTCCCTTAAGGCAAAAGATCCCACGATGATGGGCCGAGTCCTTGTTTATCTGTATCCAGGAGTGACATTGAATTACTTGCTTCCAGCTCAACATGGTGTGATTGATGCAGCATCCGTGATAAAGGGCCAATATTGGAGGTATCTGTGAAGCTATAGAAAAAGTATATTCACCTCTACACTTTCGCCAATTGGATCATTAATAAAAAATAAATACTGTGGTGTGTCCTTTATCTGAACAGTTTCAGGAAAAGAATATGTCAAGCTATTTGTAAACATTCACTCAGAGGACCAATTAATAATTAATTTATCAAATATATATGACTTTCAGAATAAAAAAAAGGAAATGTTGGATATTCCAACACAGTTCTCCTTTTGTCTCCTCTCTGTGATCAGTCCTGTCAGTGTTAGAAACTAAGAGGAGACTCTAACAGAAGAAGAATGTATAATTTCTTTGAATGAAATTGACTTCATCCTATTAATTGATAAATATTTCATTGTACAGATCGATTGAAACTTGAAACATAACCTTGGTAGTTAAAAATCATTGTAATAGTCCAGTCCACAACATACGAGTCTTGAGTCCCAAGTCCAAGGCCAGGCTACTGGAGTCTGAGTCCCAAGTCCAAGGCCAGGCCACTGGAGTCTGAGTCCCAAGGCCAGGCCACTGGAGTCTGAGTCCCAAGTCCAAGGCCAGGCCACTGGAGTCTTGAGTCCCAAGTCCAAGGCCAGGCCACTGGAGTCTTGAGTCCCAGGTCCAAGGCCAGGCCATTTGAGTCTTGAGTCTCAAGGCCAGGTCACTCGAGCCTGAGTCCAAGTCTGACTCCTTGAGGCTTAAGTCAATAATTTAAAGTCCTCCTCCTTTTAGTCAAAGTCACTTGAAAGCCAAGTACAAGTCAAAGTCTGATGCACATCTCCTTTAAAAAAAAATTTAATTGCATATTTTAGATTATCATGTGAATTTTTTAATGCTTGCTTTTTACTTTAATTTCAAGGGAACTTTAGCTCCTGATGCCAAACCAAACTTTGGTAAATATAAAGTCTAATTCTGTATGTCAAAAATTGTTAGTAGTTAGCTGATGTATAAGTCTTTATAGTATGCCAAAGAACATTTTAAATTGAATCTGAGATTTGCTGGGCCTGATTTCTTGAGTCCTTAACTTCCAGTCAGAGGACAAGGCAGAGTCCAGGACATCCACGTCTGACTCTGAGTCTCCAAAAGTGGACTTGAGCCAGGACTCCAGTCAAAATGTGGACCCAAATGCCACATCATTGGTTGAAATGATAGTTTGAACAATACTAAAAAATTGTTCTTTCAAAATACTGCTTTTATTTTCACTTATCATTTTTTATTGAATGATATCATGATACACACTTAGTGCCATGTCTAGTCCAGTCATTGGTTGGGGTGGTGGCCATATTTTACAGATAAATTAAGATTTTGTTAGTTAAATTTGTTAATTTCTAGTGCTTTTTGTGTTACACCTAGTTCTATTTGTGATCCCAGAAGTCTTCTAGTACTTCTGGTTCGCAAAATAAAAATATATATAGCAGAAAAACTTTAACCTTTTATTGAATAGGGAGTTTTAACCAAAAAGGGTGACTGCATGTTCCTCACAATGGGTATCATTGTTGTTAATGGCTGCTGTTCTCTCAGCCTCTTCAAAGATATCTCAAATGTGTTTATTATCGAAAATTCATTCTTTATTTTCATTCATGGAAAATTTTTGTTATTCACGTGCCCTTTTTGATGAAAAATTGCTTATTTCTGTATCCTTTGTGCAAGTTGGTAAATTAATTTTGTATACGTTAAATTAAATTTATGCATAAAAATGTTCTTGCTCCGTATTTTTAGTGCCAGATATTGTCAAACAATTTGTTGTCTTGGTGTAGCCTAGCAGATGTTGAGAAAAATGATGCTCGCTGTAATTGTCATGTTGAACAGACGTATGTCAACCACTGTTACAACAGTCTGCCTGACAGTTGCGTTGGCATCAGGCTAACGGTTCGCTGCTCCAGTACTGTCTTGATGGTAATTGAAAAGCCAGCTGGCTGCCACTGGAGCTTATTGCTTCCTGAGTTGACTATCAGTCAATAGAAATCAATACAGGGGTGATTGCCTTTCCGTGTTATAGTTACACTGCTTAACTGTAAGATATGGAGACTAATCTCAGCTTATATATCTTATTAACTACATAACAGGTAGGCTGGTCATTTCTCCAGGATTCTCTCGAAGAATAGAATTTTGTATATCAGTTGTAACTATGACAGCCTCATTTGTTTATATCTTTACTGGGTTGCTAAGACTTGATTCTATCAAGTTGTCCATTTAACATTTATGTTTCTCACTCCACTTAACATAGATTAATGCTCATGAATATCACTATTTATACTTAAAATGTAAATTAGAAATCAGTTGCAGCTGAGTTAATTTCTTATTGTGAACCTTTGAAAAATAAGTAGGAAGTTTTGGTTTAGAAACAATTTTTTATCGCCATTTTTAATGATATGCAGTTATTTTGTTTAATAATAAACTTAATAATTTTGCCTTATTGTCTAATGGTTTTGCTCCAGAAGCAACGTTGAAAATTTCATCTCGGTAGAATAAGCTTGTTTTAAATAATTAAACAGAGAGTTTATTTCTGCATGAAAATAAGGTCAGGATATTAAAAATGAAACTTCTTAAAAGAGTGTCTTATTTCTATCAAAAATTATATGTTTATTTATATTTGCAAGGAAATTATGAACCATGTGGGATTTTTAGAAACTTTATCTCAAGTCTTGATGGCACAACCCATTTGAAAATGATTCCTGACCAGACTTGTAATTAATGAGAATAATTGATTGTCAATTGGGATTGAAGATACTACAGAAGAAATATCAAAAGGAGCAATAACTTAGTTATGATTTTATGATAGAGCTTGCATATTAAACATAGTCTTAACTGTTACAGGGATCCGTCACTTTATGGAGCTAATCATGTTTGCCCTGGAGTATTATATTGGCTCTCATGGGTTGGATAAATCTTGAATATTGGATGAACAGGAAGCTCTCAATGCTCCATTTTGTAGAATTATTTATATCAAAGCCAGACCAAAAGTTGATTTTATTAATCTAAATCTTAACTTCCTTTGAAATAGGTTATTCACTTTTACTGATATTTAATATTTAATTAAAGAATATTATAATAAGATTCTTCATTCTGTTTAGGTGTGTTAAAATTATAGAAAAAGGAGTATATGCCAGCATTGTAATGATACCATGGTACACTGGTATACATAATATCACAAGGTCAAACAGTAAAAGTATCATATAAGATATTTATGATGTTGGATTAACTGATGCAAACACAATGTCTGTCTTATCTAACATATAAGTTCATGAAAGCCTATCATCATATAATATGTCACCAGTCAGAAACAAGGAGCAGATATTAACAGAGAGGCTAATTGTTTGGAAATAAAAATTATTCTTATTTTGGAAGAAAATTCATCTGATTAGGATTAGTTTGGAAATCTGTCTCTTAATGAGCAGTTACAGAGGTTTGGAATTTAAACTATATAATTTACCATATTTATATTGTTTTTGTATTGTATCCCAAAGAGATGGAGTATTGAATATTAGATGCTTTAAATATTGTAATTCATTATTAGGTGCTTCATTGCATGTATTTCTTCATTTGTCTTTTATTGTATTTCAGTTATTTGTCTCATTAATTTTCATTGCATGGTTAAACTATTCATTACTTCATTAATTCATCTTCTGGCCAGACTTTAAATTTACTTTCCCAGGTGTTGTGTTTCTTCAGGGCTCAACATTTATGGTTCACTGCTTGCCTGGGGCAAGTGAAAGTTCTAGAAAATAGTGAGAGGGCAACTAAAAGTCACCTCCTACTTGCCGGACTGGGCAAGTGGGTCCTACATAAACCTTTATCCAATGACCTTAAAAAGGATGTTTGTGTTCTTAAATTTATGTAGAGCAAGTAAAAATTTATGTAGGGCAAGTAAAAGCTAGATGTTACTTGCCTGACTGGGCAAGTACTTTCAAAAGTTAATGTTACCCTGTTCTGTAACTGTATACAGCGGTATAAATAGACCTCAAGCCATAAGTTTTTTTTTTTTCAGAGTCACAGGCCTTACATTTTTATAAGAATTATAGTATGTTATCATAAAATGTTAATGAAATAGCCAAATGCCTGGGTGTTAGACAAGTTCACAGCAGACTGAAGGGTGTAGTTGATGAAAGCGGAATAAAATATTTAATATAACATGGCCCTGTCGTCCACCACACTCAACCTTGAAATAACTTCTCAATGAGAAGTGGCAACACTCACTGTATGAGCCAGCCGAGAACTCCAATTAGCCCAGAGAAATGTCACATGGGACCGCAGCGTACCAGTGGCTCTGGCTTCCATTTGGTTTGTCCCATCCTGCTCATCCAGTTGAACTCACTGTGACAGGGGACCAATCACCACTTATTGATTGTCAGTGCCGTCACCAATCTGTCAAATTCATTCACTGATAATGTGCGAAGGATCTAGTAGTACAGTGTCCCCTCAATTGCAGTTACTGTAAATGTGTCAAGAATACGACTTGAAGTCTGCCCATGCAAGCTGATATAGGAGTTATTGCAGCACTGTTTAACTCTTTGTCATCAAGTTATTAATTCACAGTGATGCAGAATCATCAAATGCAGAGCCATTGTACTGTATCTACTCCTAGATACTGTAAGTTAACAAATATTTTATATAATTATTTTTAAAAAATCTATCAAATAACATTTTCTCAAGGCTAAATCTTTCAAATTGTGTAGTGTATCCCACAAAAGCTCTCTAAATTGCAGATGCAATACAGTGGTTTCAAAGTTGTCATGAAACAAACATTTGGCAATATTTATAATATATGTGAAACAGTTTCAGTTCATTTTTACCTCAGCTGACTATAAGCTTAAATTCCTATGGGTCCCTTGGTAATATTTAAAAAAATATATATATTACATCTAATCTACATTTAACTCACTATCAGAATGTATAATCTTACGTATCATGTTTGGTCCATCGTAGTGTTTGATCTGTCATCATCTGTGTCATTTTTTAACCACTCAATATTTTTTCATGAAATTTGAAATTTGAATTGATTCTACCAGTATATCTGGGATGATTTGGAAAACTGGTGACCTTGACTCTAGTATTGCATATTAATTCTTATAGCAGTTATTAGGGGCCCGCTTGAAAAGCGTGTGCCCTATAGTAATCGACCTGTCTGTCTGTCTGTCTGTCCGTCCTTCCGTCTGTCCATCCGTCCACATATTCTTTTCCGGATGATAACTCCAGTTAGGATTGATGGATTGAGTTAAACCTGAAATATATATTAACAATCAATTATGGAAGATCCCTTTCGATTTTGGGGTCCGGAGGTCAAAAAAGTTATTCAGAGTTTGGTGTTAAATTTTAGGTCCCTCTTTCAGCAAGGCAGAAATCATAATTGAAACCATAATTGTTTGTTCAACCTTAACAGTAGGACAGGTCCTCATGTCAACAGCAACGAGGCATGATATATATGCATGGTCATAGTCAGCCATTTTTCTGTAAGTTATGCGGTAAAAACCATTAATGAACACCTAGTAAGGTTGTGCTCTCTTTGCAAATATGCATGCAAAAGGACATACATGGTTAACACAATAACTAGTAAAAAGTATTTCATATAAGGTTCCCAGCTGGGCTTGCACAATTCACAAGGTACAGGGTGCAACATTTAGTCAAGTTGTCATTTCCTTCAACTTACTCCAAACCAAAGGGCAAGTATATGTAGCATTCAGTCGAGTAACCTCACTACAAGGCATTTTTCTCTCAAATTTCAAACCACATTCCATTAAGACAGATTGTGCAGTATCAGAAGAAATACTAAGACTGCAACAACACAAGCAAGCCACCCTCATTACTGACAAGATCCTTCCCTTGTAGGAAACTGTCATCCGTTTGTGCTTTTTCAATGCCCAGTTACTCGATCCTGCACACATTACTGACTTTATTCATGATCCATATATCCAAATGTCTTCTGTTTTGGCGGTAACTGAAACATGGCAACTCACTGATAATTTCCCCATCCCTGGGTATAGAAACTCAATATCTTGTGCCAGAACATCACATTAAGGTGGAGGAGAAGTTCTCTGCTCATGTGGAAGATGTTCATTGCAGAAACTTCCTCTACAGACTCACTCCACAATTGATGCAGTAGCAGCAAATCTAATCATACAAAAACAACAAGACACAACTACGATTCAGTTGTTTCTCATGTATTGTCCACCAAGAAGTCCATTATATGAAATCAGTGATTGCATTTGAAACTTTATCAATTTGCACGGAGGATCACAAGTTATCATTGCAGGTGATTTCAACATTGACCTGACAAAAAACTTGTCAAAGAACACTGTCATAAACCAGTTGCAAACCTTAGGGTTCACCCAGGTTACAGCTGGCCCAACACACCACAGTGGCTCTCATTTAGACCATGTTTGGACAAATCTATCTCCACTTCCAACATCTCAAGGAATTTGGACCTTTTTTTAGTGACCATCAACAAATTTACATTGATATTGATATGTAGCCATTCTACACAACACAGCGCATCTGTAGACCCAAGCCCAAGAACAGCTGAAACTCAGTTCAAGAGAATAACCATTTTATCACTACTAACCAGCAGCTGACTCTCTCTAATACTACAAGGTTCATGTACAGACTCAAGCCTCACATATAATAAGGCCAATTCAACAAACAAATACTGGAAAATATTTGACACAGACCAGCCAAGACTTCAACCAAGAATAATTGGCACAGGTAATACACAAATACAAAACTAAAAATGCATGCAATTCCTTTATATCATTATTTTGATAGCTTTGAACATTTTCACTTTACCATAACTTTTCTTCCAGTTTATACATGTCAGCTGTTCTTTACAGGTTCTTTAATTTTCAAATATCACTCTATCAGCCCATGCTACCAAAGTACACCAAATTCACAGTACTTCAATTTATAATGACTGCATCTTTTGCAGGGCCCTTCCTGACCTGTCAGTTTTCTTTTTTTATTAAGTTCTTGGAGGAGTTAGAAAACTGGTTACTTTGACGTGGATCATGAAGTTAAAATCAGTGGAACAATGCTCATTGTTTCTCAGATTTCTTGTGAATGTGGTAATTTTTGAAGCACTACATATTCTTTTCTTAATTTGGATAGCCAAGTTGTTTCAACCAAGTTCTCAAATAGGATGGAAAACATGTAATTTTGACCTTCATATTTATAATTAAAATTTTTAACACTGTAATATTTATATTCTTTCAGTATATTTACTCAGTATATTTTCATGAAATTTGACACACAAATTATTTCTTAAATAATCTCATGATTTAGAAAATGGTGACCTAGAAAGTCAAATCAGCTGAAATAGAAATTTATTGTGAACACTCTAACATTTGAACCACTCTGTATTTTTTCTTAAAATTTGATAAATAAATTGTTTGCTCTGGAATCCCAGATGTTTTGGAAAATGGTGACTTAGAGCTTCAATTTCAAGGACAAATCGATCTTCAAGGACAGTTCTTCAAGGACAAATGATTCCTAGGATTTTGCAAACCCCACAACTTTTTAAGAAATATATTTTCCCTCAAATTTGGGGATGGGGGCCCATGATGAAGGGGACATATATCTGTTTTTGTGACTGCAAAAAAAACTTTTTCTAGCTTTATCATGAGACCTGTGACATACAGGTTTTAGTTGGTATGCCCCATAAGTGCATGGTATCATATGAAACAGAAAGAAGTGGTCCTTAACTGTAACATCAGGTGCCATTTATGAATTAATCTTATCAGCTTGTGTCTTTTAAAAGTCCTTTTTTTCATGTGCATGCACATGTTCTTCTAGTAGCGTTTTCTCTTTTCTATGCATTTGTTAGTTAATTAAAATATCTTAACAGGAAAATCATGGTATATGGGGGCAGGTCTCATACTTTAAAAGTAAATCTCTTCATTTTGACCTATTTTATGCATTCCCTGATTCTAACTCCTTATGTTCTATATTAAATTTTCTTTATAATGGCATATAAGGCTCTGTAATTTAAAAGGTAGAATGGATTAATTAGGTACCTGGCTTACATATTTATTAGAAATTCAGATTTCACAAATTGCCAAAGTATATGGTGTACTTTTACAAGCATGTAAATTGATGACAGATGGCTGATATTGCATTAGAATCAATTAGAAACTGACACTTTTTTAGGCATGTGGATGGGAAATGGAAACAGGTTTTTCCTTGAAATGTAAGAAATTCTGATTTTAAGGTTTGACAGTAGAGAGACAAGTAATCCTGGCTGACTCACAGTGCATAGGTTCATTCTGAGTAGATTTAACCTCAGGTGAAGGGTGCCCTGGTTTATATAAAACATGACATAAAAACCATTGCATGAAGTTGAACGGAACTTGTCTATAGGATATCAGCTGAACAGAGTACTAAGCGAATGCAAAGGGATGGATTAATTGAAATCTAGATATCACCAAGAAAATAGGATGGGTCCCACTGAATTGTGTTAATCCATTAGGTATTCCTGTTTTATCTGGGTAATTTCTTGCAGCTCCTGTGCTATGAGTTGTAGAGACCATTTGACTGATAAATCCTGTACTCATGCATGATTATCACTTAAACTGGTGTCTGATTCCACTCCAATATACTGGCTTGACTAGTATCAGGTTAATAACACCCAGCACTTCTGAGGAAAAATTCTAAATTCATCTTAAATTCAGAGATTTATTTATGGGCCAGAATGATAGGTTTAAAATGGCTTTTGAATTATTTCTAACCTTGTGTGAATAAAATTTACCTGTAATTTTCAAAGAATATTAACACCATTATATCTCATACAGTAATGGCTATAACCATGTATTGTGCATGGACCTAACTTTAGAATTACTGAATTCTATCCATATAGTAGCCAATAGCAGCCAGTTGCTTTTAATCTAAGTACCATGCTGAATGCTACCCTTATCTTGAAAACTAGTTGTTCTATTCTTTTATTTGCCCATTGATGATATCGGTCGTATTATGACTTGGGCAGGCTCTGTCCATTAATTAACCAGGGATTTTATGGATTGTCACAAAACTCACTTTAACTACTAACCAATAGATTATTTTACCCAAGTTGGAGGCTAGCCAACAGCCATGCATATTTAATGAGGTCAGAGGTCATCATGATTCCTAGTTGTGTCACCACAGTGACTAGGAATTTGATGGCTTTTGATAACATCCAGTTAGACTGGCCCAGTCAATGAAAAGGCTCTTAATTGTTGCCTCTGACAGAGAAACCAAACGTTCTCTCACTCTATCGCACGTATAGTGACGGTATTGCCACCTCTCAGTTACTTCTATAACTAATTACCACTCTCTGACCCTCTTTATTTCATCGACTGGTAAACTTCGGCCGTACCGGACAGTCAGCGCCACACATCACCGCCTCGCTGAACTAAGGTCTTTCCCAGTGACGTGGGGAGTAAATATAGTGGCTTTCCCAGAATCTTTTTTTTTTTTTCAAAACCAACATGGGTTATCCAGTAACCGCCTATTGTGGGCTTCTAGCTTACTATTTATATACCCATTTGATCAGTCTTAATATTTTAAGGTCCTCAGCAATTTTGAGTACGGCAAGACTTTCAACACTTTATATAACCCTCAGCCTCAGTAAGTCAGTGTGTCACCGTTTATCAGACCATCGCTTTTCAAGACAGGCCGGTTTGAAAACGTATCTCTGGCTTAGCCAATAAGCGTGAGATATTCAGGTCCACACTCGACGAATGCAGTCATGTACCGGCTGGCTGAAACGATCACGGCGATCAGCGTGTTGGCAACTTAACAGGGGCAAGACTTTCAAGTGTAACTTGAACCCTAACAAATACACAGTACAAAATAGATGCGACAGTGTCTACAATGCACTTTCATTTGGCCCATGGACCGTAATGTTCAACAGCAGAGATATATCATAGGACACAAAGGTCCTTGTGGGGACTTTCTGAAAACATGATTTCAGTGCGAATGTTACCAAGCGGGTTGAGCTGTCTATTGCCATTGGGACGCTGCTAGCGTCCACATAGCAACGATGCCATTCACAGGAGGCATGACGGCCTGATATACAAATGTGAGGGAATCGTCAAGAGGCTTGTGACGCCCTGATATGCAAATATCAGGGATTCACCATACGGACTTTACAGGGCTTTGGTGAAAGGAGCTGGTACTGAGTTAAGTCTATAGGTACATGTTATTTAAGCATTTTAGTAGTAAACGTAAATACACTAAAGCCCAGGCAGGGCTAACATCCAGTATGAGTGTTTAACCATTGAAGTAACTCCCCTGGATTCAGTTGCCTTTATATCTATTCATATTAATAAGATCAAAGGTTGCAAGAAAAACAAGGGACATATCATGCACTTTTGCAGTGCTCTTTTTTGCTATTGTACAATAAAGGGAGTCTGCATGTCATCTTGTAACTTGTGTCTTGACTATATTAATGGATGCATGACTGTGAGCTTGTCCGTGACATTCTGATTGAATGATGGATGTCTCAGCCATCAACTGACTTCCTGTAGAACCATTAAGGAATTAGAGACAATGGGGTCTAAAATGGCAAGTTCCTATGTTGCGGTAAGGAGGAGCAAAATATGCAGAATTACTGCCGCCTGATTTGACATGCCTTATATTCTTGGCATTAGACTAGTTGATTTGAAAACCTGTGGAAAGTAGCAAGTTTATTTGTAAGTCCATTTTTTCCCTCAAAGTTAGGAACTTAATCTGAAAGCAAAAATGTTCAATAAAACTATATGTATAAAAGGATGTACATCTTTCTATATTCATATTTTATCGACTTAAGTTATGTATCTGTGTGTAAGTATATGCTTGAAAAATAGCCCAAAATGTGCCTGTATATGCCTGCCTGTACGTGGAAACTGGCAGGAGTATACATACTGGTATACAGATGATCTACCATTTCTTCCCAAGAAAAGATGCTGGAGTAATGTCGTTCAACCAGGAATACCTCAAGCAGTTCATGCAGACCCATTAATGCATGAGCATTGCTCCTATGGTATATCCATTGATGAACACATGGAAAAACCATAGTTGGAAAATAGTATGAGCAATTTTTCCTTGTATGTACACTCAAATGGAAACACAGATATTAAACCAAAAAGCAGCCTCAACTTTGTATCTTCTGATATAAAGCAGTCTGATCCTGCACTCATGAAAAAAAGCAAATAAAAATAGGGACATGAGTGGTAGGAACTGCAAGGAAAAGATGACAAATTTTTGAACTCATGTCAAATATTCTCATTGTAAAAGATAAATTAAAGAGATATATATATTCTAGCTAAGAATGACATTAATGATTCATTGTGTGAGCTAGAAATATCTGAGATGGTACACATACCTATATGAACAGAGAAACCATACTCATTTATCATATATCTGGTTTACTAGAAAAAAAAATCAAATTCCAGGAAATGTGCATGGTGTGCTGATTTGAAGGTTATAGAAAAATACTGAGCATACAAGTTACAACTGTTGATATCATCTTAAACTTATGTTCTGCAAATAAAAACAAATGTCACATAGAGCAGTACAGTTTTCTAACAGTCAAAAGAAGCTTAACAAAAATTTCTCAGTAACTTCTTATGACTGTTAGCCATAAAAAATGCTTTACTAGTTTTCCTTTAACATGCCATCATTTTCAGGCAATCCAGTGAAACTTTGCAAGTATAATATATCCCGATAAATGGCAAGGCAGAAGTAACTTTCCAAGTTTATTTTGCCATGTTATCATATAGTGATTGGCAAATGTCTTCCCTCATGTAAATTTTGTTTACTGTCATATCACACACATACATTTCAGCTTTTGGAACTGGCGTTTTATTATCATAAAATGTTAGAATGTATTAAAGTTTTTTCTTGGTCATGAAAGGTATTTTCTGTTTCCTTGATGGTAGCTAACGTTTTTATTATGTATTGGTTTTCAGTCACTTATTGACTGCCAACTGAAACAGAAGTTGTTCATTGGAGTAAACATATCAGATTATTTCAGATGACAGGATACAGCAGATTTGTTATGCTTTAAAAAAAAGTTGAACCTTTGTAATGAAAGCATAACAGATCTGCTGTATTCTGTCATCTGAAATAATCTGATATGTTTATTCCTACGAACATCTTCTGCTTCAGTTCGCAGTCAATACTTCATGTAAAATGCTTAAACTTTAAAAAAAAAAGTTGAACCTCTGTAATGAAAGTTGAAGCATTTTACATGAAGGATTTTCAGATTTTGCATGAATTGTTTTGTCATTTATGACATTTAGGATTACATCACATTAAGTCAGGAGTTCTTTGGTCAAACTTGTTGGTGCTGAAGACAAATATTTTGTCTTGTTAAAGAGTATTACTAAGTCTTGTCAGTAATGCATGCTTAACATTTCTACTCAAGACAGCGTAGCTTTGTAGAGATAAATCTGCTGTGATTGGTGGATTCATGGAGCTTGTGTTACTGCAGGATGAATTTGAATTGATTAGTGCCAGGTATATATATATATATAGATATTTATATCAGATTCTGCCCATATTACTCTAGTACGAAGACAATTTCACTGGCTGCCACTGGACTGTAGGATAGAGTAACAGGTACAGTTGTACTGCATGCAGCTGCTGTTCCATTTAGCCGGCAAGTACCACATGTGTCATCTTCTTGTTTCATCTGGGTAGTTTTGGATGATGTTAAAGTTGTGGATATACTGGTATCCTAACAAAAAGCAATATTTTTATTTCACAGCAATAATCATGATGCATATGGAAAAACTAAATTGCAGTAATTTTCTTTTAATGGAGCTACATTATAGTTCATCATATACATTATTAATTTTTTTTCAGTAATTTATATGGACAGTGTCATGTTAAAAAATACACTTAGACATGCTAAAACTAAACAAGCTAGACATTGAAAGGCATATGTAAGGGAAGAGCTATCACTTTATATCATTATGATGACTGAAGTGTGCATAGTATAATTAATTCATATGAAGAACTGGGGTTTTGTTCCATTTATATTATATTACTAAAAAAAATCCATGTTTAGTGGATCAAACAGAAAGGACAGTTTTAGTAGTATATAATTGATTGCACACGCATAAATTGTTGATGTCCAAATCCTCTGTGGCCATCCCTTGGAAAATGCCTGTTTTTTGTCGGGAAATATTAGAAACAAAGCTGCTGTCAGAGTATGCTCAAAGGGTGTCATTTCCATATTTTAACATAAATCCTTAGGAATTTCACATAATTTGGTTAGTTTCATAAAGGATCTAACAGAAAGTGGGTCCAGCAGGTTACCTTGGCCCATGGGGAAACCCATCCTGGACAAATCTGGTCAAAGATACACAGACCTACCTCTTACAGTGAAAGAATATGCCTAATATGCTAGTAATACTAAATGGAATATGCACTGATACACATTGCATATAAGTATTTCTTAAATTAATATTTAGATATTGTGATATATGTGTATTTATATATTGAAGTAAGACTGAGGTGGTTTCATATAGGTTTCATAAAGTTAAACAACATGCTAAAGTGTAAAAATAGCTGTCATGTACGTAACTTACAACAAAGGCCCTACTGGCTATTACTCTGGACATGTTAGAGACACAGCGGTGTACAATCTCCGTGGAACAAAATAGTTTGTTTGATAATGCGAATATCAGATATCATCTGATTTCATTGATATATTATTTTATGATATATATTATGAGGCATGCCATCCAATGTACTGTTGCACAAGTTAGTAAAAAATTGGTGATCGTTGATTTCCCAAATTGTTTAGTCACATTTGTTAATGGTTGTTGATGCAGCTTTAAAAGAACTTGATTTGAATCTGTAGTTGCTCTTTAGGTTAGTGTAAGGTAGTAACCTATTGTAGCTATATTTTTGCAGTTTTCTTTTTGATTCTTTTGTACATGCAGTCTTATCACCAAAGTCGATCATGAATTCTTGGATCAAGTGACAAAAAAAAATGGCTGCAATAAAATCACAAGCAATGTGATACAGCAACCAAAATGAGGCATTATGGGACTGCAACCTCGTTTGATCAAGCGTTCAGGTCTGCACTGCCATGTAACTGTTATATACTGTAGCTATAAGATAACAAACCATCAGCTATATGAGACCACAAAGCAAGGAGCCTTTGAAGATTTTTGCTCAGTACATGTAACGACACAAGGGAAATGGCAAGCCTTGGCAAAGCAGTGTCACTTTGATGTCAGGTTGGAAGGCTCCAGTCTTTATTTATGTTACTTTAGAGAGGATGCGCTGTTAACTTTATCAGGCTTTAAATTATGATGTAGGTGTTACAACACAAGCTAAACTTGTTCATGTTCCAGAACACCATAGTATAAAAACTAAAGAAATCAGTGCCATTCATTTGCAATAAAACAGCAACATTCACGTCTTTGAGTTCTTCTAACTGGAATAGAATCTGCTGTTATGACAAAAATGTAAAGTACAGGATCTTGTTTCTTGGTATTTAATTTATATAATGGAGTTACATTGTACCCAGGTGATCTGAATGTCATGTAGTGATATAAAAACTGGACCTGCCATCAGAGAAGATGTCTTTGGTGCATCCTTGAAACAGCAGTCTGTATTTTCTTCAGCATTATAAAACCAGTGGGAACATAAATTGATACCACCAATGTCACATCAGGAATAGTTACAGACAAATGTAAATTAATGCATAAAAAATTTATAAATCATGTGAAACAACACAAGTATAGATAAGATAAGATAAAATATAGTTTATTGCTATATATATATATGTATTAAAATCATCACATACATTAGTATTTGGCTTGACTGGCTTGCTTAAACAAACACATTAAACAAGAAATAATAAAAAAAAATTTGTTTGTAGAAAAAAAAGACGTATGACTAAGAATGTTTGACTAGATTATTGTGCTGCAAGTGATATATTTAATTCCTGAATGGCTGACGCGTAAGTGCTAGTTTGAGTTCTTTTGGAATTGCCTGATACGACCTATAGCGAACCCCCGATTTCAATTTTTTAAACAAATAGTGCGCCAGATGATTATAGTCTTCTAAAATGTCATTTGCTTTCTTCAACAATCGTGTTTGAAATAGGCACTGGAGCATTTAAATTTAGTTTATGAATTGTATCTATATGTAACAGGCACACATTTGTGAGGTTTTGCAGGACATTGGCATCCTCTTCTCAATGAAAAGAATATGTTAATATAATAGATTGGTAGATCAGTTCCAAATGATGCAATGGAGGAATGATGAATAGGGCTACAGACATAACATGAAATGAAAACTAAGGTAACTGTTTAAGTGATCAGGTGGTGTATTTATTTGAGAAAAGAGTCAATAGTTTTTCAAAAGCACAACTGCATCAATGAAGTTTAAGCTCACTGGTCTTATAACAGAGAACTACATTAAAAGATGCTGATTGGTGCACTTTCAAAGTGAGGCTAGCTGACTGTTGCAGATTTATGTCATGTAAATTACAACAAGATCTAGAAGAACCATAAGGTTATAAAATATAAATGCTAATTTTTGTCATAAGATTTTTCATCTCATATTAGGCCTTAAGCTCCAATCAGATTTAGTGATCATTAGCTCAGCTGACTTTAAGTCATCTGAGCTATAGTCATGGTCCATTGTCCATCCGTCTGTCTGTCTGTCTGAAGATGTGGCACGTTTTGAAACTGTAAGACCTAGGAATCCAAAATTCGCCATAATGTTAGATGTCCCCAAGATCTCCTACAAGCCGAAAACTGGGTCTTGGCGACTTTTTTCCTAAGAGAAATAAAGGAAAAACCTCTATTTATTATTAAAAACCTATTTTCACACTTCAGGACTGCCTAATATCAAAACTACTTATCTGTTTTTCCTCATATTTACCATAAATATTCCTCTATATAGTTCCTATGTACAAGCCAGAAATTAGGTCTGTATTATATAATTTAAAAAAGTTATGGGCCCAAACATATTGCACTTTGTAAAAATCAGGAAAAATATTTGTTCACTTAACACAAAAAATGTAAAAGCTAGGGACTTTTTTTCAGTAATATAACTTTAATTAATCAAAATTTAATTGTATACCCAAAATAAGATAAAAAACTTAAATTTTTTAAAATATTAGCAGAAATATAAAATTGGTACCTTAAATTTTGTCCATGGCACATTTTTTTCTTGTCAGTATATTTAATTTATTTTTCACAGCAGGGATACATGTGGATTTAATCTGTTGAATTCTGAAATTTGAAAGTAAAAGCTTAAAAATTGTTCTAATTATTGAAGTTTTTCAGATGCTCTAATGTATTTGCTTTTTGTATATCCAAGACCCCACTCATGCTCACTGTAACAGCCTTGCCTAGGTAACCTTATTAGTGATGCAGCACTGGCAGAACACCCCTGCTGTAATGAACATACACTTATTCTCATGGGCCTTACCCTAACACCCCCTCCCCCCCCCCCCCCCCATTTCCCCACCACCACCATCACCAAATATATTGCAATACATGGTTTGTTATTTTCAACTGTATTTCTTTAAATGTGAGCTGTTTTTTATCCAATGTGCACAACTTTTCTTGAAATATTAATTCAAGAAGTAATCCAAGAGATGCCATGTTGTTCTGATGTAGCATTTTAAAGAAATTATTTCCTTTTAAATAATTAAACAAAATATAATTTAACCCACCAGTAGGCATAATTTGATAATAAATGAAACAAATCATGGATAAATAAAGGTGCAGTTTAAAATTGTGAATTCTTGAGTGTTATTTTCATAAAGCAATAAATTATTTTCATATTTTTATTGCTTTGCAAATTTAAAAAAAAATATATTTTATAAAAAAAAATATATCTGTGTGCATAATGTGATAATACCTGACTAAATTAAGTATAAATGTTGATGCAATTTAGATTTATGAATCAATTTAAATATTCAGATATATGTGATATACTGTAAATATATAGTAAAATTTATAAACTTAAAAAAATGACTTAACAAAAGAAAAAATAGGATCTAATGCAAGTATTTGCCCATTATTTTCCTGTCTCAGTAGAATGATAATTAAAGTTATCAAAGTTATTTGCTATGTTTTCCATATCTCTGCCTGTTTTTAAATATTTAAAAATAATTTCATTTGAATTAAATTTTATCCTTTACATATATGCAGAGGTGCTGTAACTCCCATCAGTCCCTGTAAGCACCACTGAATTTAATTCAGTATTCTGTATTAATATCCAAAGGTGTTGTAACTCTCCCCCCCCCCCCCCCCCCCCAGTCATTAAGCCCTAGTTCCTGAGCACTGAGGATAGTATTTTTATTGCAACTTAAAAAAAAATCTGTGGTGATGCAATTATAACTGTCACAATCAGCTGAGCGCTGTGACCCATGGGTCCCTTGTTTTTAAAAATGAGAGAAAAATGGCAAAATTTCAGTGGGTGTCCATTGGTGGAACAGATTAGAGTAAAATGAATAAAGGAAGTGTGTAAAAAAAGGTACTATGTTCAGGATTTTTTTTTTAAATGAAGCAAAAAATGTAGAATTTTAACAAATAAATTTCATGTCCTTGAAACTATCAAGACTGCTGCAAACCTCCATAGTTTGTACTAGGTTTTAGTAAATAAGGCAGAGTGGTGTGGTTGATTGGAGTGTTGGTGAAAAGTGATTGGTTTCATTGATGGTTTTGAGTCACTACAGCAACATCAAAGGTGCATTATGGGGAGAATTAGGCTTTCTTTGATTTCTTCACATGAGAGTATTGAGTTAAGGCAGACTAGTCTGCTGTGTGTATTCACAAGATTAAGGCAGTGCCTTCTTAACTCTTCACAAAGGAGGTACTATTCTACGATCCAAAGATAAATATAGTACACAGCTAATGTTTTAAGTGACCCATTTTTGTATGTCTGATAGGTATTCAACAACAGCATTTTGTTTGACTGGGGGTAAAAAGGGATAAATGTAACACTGAGCTAATGTTATTAAATTGGATCAGAGAAATTAATGTATCAGTTTAGATTTTCTCAGTTGAAATCTTATTTTAAATTACCCCAGCCATTTCACAGTTCATTTCTCAAAGGCAAAAGAAAAATAAATTAATTAAAATAAATTTTTCCTGGCATCTGCTAGTAATTGTAACTGAGGTTTTCTGGCTGTGCCCACCATGAATTAAAATATTTTATCATCAGATGCATGTTATTATAATAATATACCCACTACACTACAGTGCTGTAATAAACATAATAAAATTATGTAATTAATTTTTTGTAAATATAATGGCTTTACCTTTATCTTGGTCCTAAGAAACCATTATATCCTGAATTATATCGTGATCACTTAATTATTAAATATATCTATTTGTCATGGAAATTAAAGCAGAGGAAATTAAAATTAAGCAAATTAAACAGAAGAAAGGGATCCCTGTTTAATGTATGTATTAACCTAACAACCATATGAAAGACAGTAGAGTCATATAGAGTTTAAGTGGACATTGAAGGGACATAATTAGGGGCAATATTATGCCAATTCTTTCACACTATCAGTTCAGTTTTGCTTTATATAAAGGTTCCCAGCAAAACCAGCCCAGCACACAATCTCAGTACCTCGCATACAGCTGTTAAACACCTTGTTAAGACTCTGGTGTTGGTAAACACTGTCCAAGTATGTCTGTTTACCTTTACAAGGTCGTGTGACCGGAGTCCCGATTGTGAGCCACAATATGGAAAGTTTCAGCCAGCAGGAACATGTATTACATTTTTTTGGGCCAAGTCAGTTAGAGCATCTCCTAATTGACACGGGTTTGGCCCAAGCCATATATGTGCTGTTTATGTTAATTGATAGGTATATCAGTGAAAATTTAAAAATTGTAATTTTTTATTATAAAATATATAACTGGATAGCTTTTTATTTCAGGATCATAAAAGTATTTAAATGAAGTAAATATGATAACCTGGTCCAAAGTTATTTGATTTTATTTTCTCTGAGGATAGTGCTAATTGGGACCCATGATTCCAGGAAAAGCTGTGACCACTGACCAGTGCTGGTGCCAGGCTTGGCTGCCTGCCAATCAAGAAGGGGGCGTGTCCCTAGCTGTCACTGGGCAATGGTTGCTTAGGACTCACAGACACAACTGCATCTCACTCATAATAACTTTCATATTCTACACTTCTATGATGAATATTTTGGATAAAGATTTATAATATTTCATCTTAAATTTATTTACAAAATATAAAATGACAACATAAAAAAGACAACTGTTACACTTAATACACTAAAATGAAGTCTCCTTCATATTGAAAGTTATATAGTATTATACACAATGGATAAAAAAAATATCAATATTGTCAAGCCACATTTAATCATATTTAAAGTAAAATACAAAAATAATTCATTAAAATTTAAAAAAAAATTAGATGACAATTGTAAAACTGCAGATTTCACTTTGAAAAAAACTGTTGGCAGAAACTTGCAGGTTTGGTAAACAGTCATAGCTGAATTTAAAGTGTAATCAGTGAACTGTTCACTTTTTCAGAATTTACACTAAGGCAAATTAGTATGCAAATGTTCAAATATACAATATCATAATATCACAATGCTTTTTGAATGATTGCCGGAGAAACTCGAGGAACTCCTCCCTTGTTTTTGCATCCATCTGTAATAAATTAATACTACATATTATAATTTTTTATATAAATATATATTTATACATATATAATATATAAATATATGTTCCTTATATTTAAAACTTTATTTTATAAACTTTTTATTTTTATATTTCATGTATAAACTGATTTATTTTTATTATATTAATTATATTTAAATTCATCAAATAAATTGTTTATAATTTAATTTTCACAATAACAGTTAAAAAAAAAATTGTATTTGTCCATATATATTTTTCTACGGTCCTCAAAACAAAAAGAATAACATAGTTTATTGGTAAATTGAGGGAATACCCCTTACTTGAAGTCTTACTTGACAAAAAACGGTGAAAAAAACTACACAATGAGGCAGGTTTGGAGGGCACAAAAACAAGAAATGAATAACAAATATGATTAAAATTTTGTTAATTGACATAATTTCAAGTTTTTAAGCAAAACTTTGCACGCTCGTTATTCTCAGCTGCCATGTTGTTTTGACGCTGAAAGACCTGGATAGATTGATGTTGATGTTCATTGGTTGGTTCGATCACGTGTTGGGGAATTCCGGCAATTTGCATAGGATTTATGAATGATCAAAAATACGACCGAGTCTGCCTAGTCGGACATGGCTGGTCACAGGTTTCTTGTGCAGCATGGGTCCAGCAAGCGCGCAGCGCTCCTAGCGGCCTCTGATATACCTATAATTGACACCTATGATCACGCTTGGTGCACTGTTTTTAACACTTGTTTACAGGGGTAAGCAAATGGTTTCATGGCAAAATTTTGGCAGGTACAAATTTATTTTAAACGGAAGAAGCTATTTTTTGTGTTAATTGTATCTGGCAAAATGAAGTTTTGCGGATACTATGTTTTTGACCGGGTTCCGCCGCCGTGTTCGTTTCCGGAGAACTCCTCTGAGACAACTGGATGGATTTTTCCGAAACTGACACAAATTATCGGGTCACATGTGAACTGGTGCCTAACCAAGTGACCTTGACCTCTGACCTTTCCTCTCTGCCCAGGGTCCATTTGTGCGTCTGTTTCCACACATAAACCCACATATCTCGGGAACCGTTTGACCGATCAGGAAAAATTTTTTACACAAATGTAGCCCTGGGATAGCTTTATAACATACACAAAAAAAGTGGTGCCACCTGCAACCATGTTTGCACAGTGTCCATCTGTTCATCTGCCTTAGGTTAAAATCACTCATATCTCTGCAGTGGTTTGACTAATTCACCTAAAATTCGGCATGCGTATACATCCTAGATAGCTTTCTGGATTTTATGACAGGTGGCGCCACCTACCTTCACATTCACGCTGCAGACATCCAAACTCATATCTCAGGAACCATTCGACCAATCAGGAAAAAAAATTTACAAGAATGTAGCCTTTGGATAGCTTTATAACATACACAAAAATGGTGGTGCCATCTGCATCCTTTTTCGCACTGCATCCATCTGTTTGTCTGCCTTGGGTTAAAATCACTCATATCTCTGCATTGGTTTGACCAAATTACCTGAAATTCAGCATGCGTATACATCTAGCATAGCTTTCTTGATTTTATGACAGGTGGCGCCACCTACATTCACGTTCACTATCCAAATGTAGCCCTTGGATATATTTATAACATACACAAAAATGGTGGCGCCACCTGCAGCCATTTTTGCACAGCATCAATCTGTTTGTCTGCTGTGGGATAAATCACTCATATCTCTGCAGTGGTTTGACTTTTCCACATGAAATTTTGCATGTGTTCTTGGATAGTTTCTCGTTTAAATAACAGGTGATGCCACCTACAATCATGTTTATGTGGCAGAGATCCATTCTTATATGTAACACGTGTATTTTCTCCTTGCCACTCAATCCATGCCTCACTTCACCCGTCCTTCTCTGATTTTGGCGGATACACGTAGTTGCTTGTTGACTTCCCGTATTCTAGTTCAACATGCTTTATAAGTGATTTGGCTCCTTCAATACTAGCTGGTTCAGGGGGCTACTCTCATCTTTCTTTTCTGTACTGTTACATTTCTTCTAGAATATATTGTTACGGAACCTAATATAAACATCACGTATGCGTGATGAACACAAATTTTGTAATGGAGATAAAAAAGTCAGATTCTGTAACACTAGGCAGCGTGAAATGTCTAGGGGAATGAATAAAGAAGTCAGTGGTTTTTTGTTAACAAATAACTATAATTTATTCTTAAAACAACACTAACAATACAATACAATAAATCAATACAATTATACAGTAAAACAGCGTTACCGCAACAAGTCAATATAATCACACAGAAAGATAATGGTACAATACCTGGATACCAATACCGTCACCACGATAAGTCCTCTAAATGTAAACTCTCGGAGAATGACAGTCCTGTGGAAAGTTATTTCAACAACCAAGGAGGCAAACTGAAGTCCAAAAGCACAAAACCCAGGAGAAAGTCTCTGAAAATGTATAATTGCCACATTCGTCGGATAAGGTCTCAGAATCTGACACATGCTTCTGCGTCCGCTGGTATCTGCTCTGCTGTCTGCCCTCTGGTTCTAAAAAACAGCCCCTTTATATACCTTCACACCCCAAGCCGGGAACTTTCCACTTCTCGAACAGTCCATAAGGACCCTACTCAACAGTAAACACGCATTTCAGGAATTCTCTAGAAAGACATCGCTGTGTATCTACACATACCAGGGCCATCATGTGACCCATGACCAGGCGTGAAAACCCAAGGCTCACATGACAACGAGAGTTCAACCAGTACGGATTAAACATAAAATGTAACAACAACATGGGTTACGCCCGTGTCACATAATAAAAAGAGCACCTGTAACAATATAATGGATACATAGAATAATATTAGACCTAATATTGTAATATATTTAACAAAAAATGATAATATATCTAATAGAAAATTATTAGATATAATAGAAAAGTGTCTAATTTTATAGAAAATTTTCTCTCATTTAAGCAGACATTTATGAACCAAACAAAGAAGCAGATGTTCAGGCAGTTTTTACCGTTTAGCATTTCTGTGTTCATTATTTGACAATTTTCAGTCTTCAATTCTGATGGAATTATTTCTGACTGAGTACAGTTAAATCACTTGGTCAAATATCACAAATGTTACAGCACACAGAGGGAATATGTGAATTCCAGTAGGTAAATAAAGGAAACCTCAGTTGTATGTCAGTATATATAATCGTATGTTTCATATATATATATCATGTGATCCACATAAAATTACCTGTTCAGTTGTTAATATCAAAACATGAAGTATTCATCCAAATGAAGTATCCTTGTTTGGGAATGATTCCATTATCATGCACTGCAAATATTTCCTGTTCACCAGCTTCTGTGGTTTGGGGGTAGAGTGCAGGACCTAAAACCAAGAGGTCACGAGTTCAAATTTCTGTCGAGGAGCAGTAAAATTTTTCACCGTTGGCCTCCACATAGGGTGAGCAGTGTGCTGGCTGAATGGGAAGGCTGTGCCCTACAGTGGTGAATCACTCAAAAACAGATGCATCTCTGGGAGGTTGTTCATCACACCCAAGCCCTGCAGGTGTGATAGACAAAGTCTCTGGGGGACACCAGGATACAAAATGATATGATAGGTATTGAGTGCTACCACTCTGTTATGTAGTCCCTGTCTGTTAACTAAAGAAAATCCCTTGAACCTTTTATAGAAATGGGCCAGAAAATGCTGATCTGACCACACACAGGCTGTTTGTTTTGTTTATATCCATGTGTTTATTTGCATGGGGGGCCTGCAATTGAAATACAAGACATTCAACCAATACATCAGGGCAGCTGAACCACAATTTTGCAAAAGGTATTTTGCAACAAGTGATCTTTCAGTTTCTGTACTTATACAACCAACCATCTTAGGTTACATGGTTCTTCTGTTTGTCAACATTGACACATGCATCGTGTTTAACAACAGATTGCAGATAAACAAGATCAAACGTCTACCAGGTACAGAGGCATTAAATAAACTGGAATGACCTACAGGGCATTAATATACATGCAGAGAAAGGCTGAAGTCACTTATATATTACAGAAAAGGCGGGTGAATTACCTGTAGTCTGTTCCAGCACCCCTGTCCACTGTTTTTTGTGATTATTTTTTTGCGAATCTAAGAAACGCCAAAACTTTTTGTCCTTAGGGCAGAAAAAGGAAAATGCATAATTAACTATAATGGATAATTATGGAAATAATAGCCTATGTCTTTTGTCATTTTCCTGTAAACAATTTAAAACCATTTTATAAGTAACTAGTCTATTCTGAATGGACGTCTTGCCACTGATCTGTAAAATGGGCATATCAGGGAATGGTGATGACGCCATAATAGAAGTGATGTACTAAGAGGTACCCATATTAAGAGGACCAATGATCAAGTGACTTGCCGACCCCTGTTTATAGGGAGACCTGTATTTTCTATGTGCATGCACTTCACTGTTATGTCACATTACTTATCCATATCCAAATCCAAGGAGGAGAAACAATCATAACAATGGCCACTTATTAGGGACGCCATGAACCATGGATTTATATAAGACCTTTCAACCAGGCCATTAAGTAAAACAGTGACAAGGGTAATTTTCAAAAATTTTGTATTTGTCTCTTTATGCCATTGGTGCAAATTGTGTTTGGCAAGTTTATTTGTAGAGATAATTGGGAAATATCAGGTGGACAGGGGTAGTGGAACGGACCATAGCTGAATCTTGATTGGACATTTGTCAGACCAAACACAGAAATTCACACAGAAATTCTGACTTGTTAGTTAAATTTCAGTTGATCATTTTCATCTGATGTGAACTTGTGCAAGCCCTAGATTCCTTGTTCTGATAAACTAACAAACAAACTGACATGAGAGAAAATGTATATTGCTAGGCTGAGTTAGGTTAAAGATTAAGTCATAACACTGTCATCATCCCAGCTGACCTTATTATACCATATATCATATTACATAATTTAATAACTAATTGTTTGCTATCATTTATTTATTACCTAAATGTCAAGTCAAGCTTATATCCCTCAATTGTGGAATGTCAGTCAGTGCTTTCAAATAATTAGGCCATTTGACATAATATCAAGGAAAAGATAATGTACTGGTATTCAAACAAAAGCTGGACAAGGTTCAATTTCCTATAATTTTTACCAGGATTTTATCTGTATACACAATGCTTTTGATAGTCAGTCAGAAGATAAGGTTTATTAAACATGGATGTAAAACACTGGAACAGTCAATTATTGTAATTACCAATAGGATGTGATAAGTTAGTCAGCTGCCTTGTGTAAACAAAAGACTGTACAATGTACAAGTGCATGCGTAGGATATACACAGAGCGGTGTGTGGGTGTATATCATGTATAGATTCCTGGGCTGTAAATAAACACATACAGTCCTTAAGTGTGAAAGTAACATAGAGAGGCATGTGAGAATACAAAGCATATGCCACAGGGTACGTATGTCCTCTGCTGATATATATTTGCCAGGTATGATCAGGTATTTTTACGCCTTACCTCTCATCGCCTCTGTCTGAGATGCACAGAAGACATTAATCAGTGAGCACGGATATATCAAAACAGCTGTGAAACATTTGAGCTCTTTAATGTGTCAAATAATTGCCATGGGTTGTATTTTTCTTATTTTGAAAAAGATTGATTGACTGTCGTTCAGAATTTGGGTAACTGATTAATTGATTTGCATGTAAAGATTATATAAAGTTCTACTTGCTTAACTTGAATTTCTTAGGTTCCATGATTCAACTACACTCCACATGCAGTGATTTTACAGTGCAGTTGTTCTGTATCTCCTTCTTAACTGTTGCTTTGTTGCTAGGTTTCACCACTAGGACGTACAATGTACAAACAGTTGTAATAATGCCATTTACCATATTTATGTACTATTTTCTGTCATGCTGACTGAGCTATGGTCTTTGAACATTTATCTTTTTTTTCCATCTGATAATTAATTACGATGATAAAGATTCTATATATGGAAAGTTCCAACTTAATTGACATCTATGTAATAATAAAACAACCTTGAAAATCAGAAATTAGGTACTGGTATAATGATCAATATTCTGTCAGCTATGGGGCAATTTGTGTGTCTGAATCATGGAAATTAAGTTTGATTAAATATATTCTAAGTGTTCTCAGTTGTGAAATTTTATCCAGTTCTGTAAAAATTAAGACAGAAGAGGTGATATATTATTTGCTGTATGGATTGCCTGGTTGTTTGCTTGCTATGTAGTTTTGGATATCTTGGCGTGGCTTGTTGCATAAGAAACATCTAAATTTTTGGTGCAAGAAATAGTTTTCCCAGCTAAAGAAAGTAAAGGTTCTAATACATTGACTATTCACTGTCAACTGCGCCCAGAAAAGGCCTCCGCTTTCTTTTATTTCTGGAAACTTGCTCTTCACCATAAAAGAACCTTAGATATTTCCACTTTTCTGAAACAACATATATAAGCTACAAGTACTCCAGTATTTCTTTTGTGTTATGAGCATTTTATAAATTCTCCTTTATTGAACTTAATGTCTCTTGCACTTATACATAATGTTATCAGTAGTTTCTTAATATAAATTAATTTAGGTTATGTGGTTTGATTTAATTGTCAGTATTATAAAATAATATAAAAAATTACAGTGGCTTTCACATGGTAATGATGGTTTTTGAAAATTGTCTTGTGTTACTGTCAGTTTCCTTTTTCTTTAATTATATTGTCTGCACATCTTTGGCCATTCTTTTGGATTTACCATCTTTATTATATGGTATTCCTCCATTAATGTATCAGTCAGTACGTGAAACAGTACTGAAAGGGTTATTACTGATCAATCAATCAATACAATTATATTCATGGCATTGATAAGATTCAATATTGATGGCCTTGGTATGTATTGATACAAAATATGAATACAATTAATCTTCATATATTGGTGCTAGCTTGAGCAGACTAAACCAGTTTTTAGGTTAATCTTATAGTAAAAATATATTGTATAAAATGTATGTTTCAGATATCACTGCAACAGATATTGTGAGCATATATGATGTGGTTCTTCAATATATGGTTGGCCTAACCAAGGTCATACAGGACTTCTTGAATAACTACTGTTTCCTGTTGATTGTTTAATTTGAATAAAATCTATAGACTCTCATCATATGCCAGTTATTGTATCCCCAGACAAAGTCGGGATACTATGGTTTCATGACGGTCACACCGCTGCAGCCGCCGCCGCAGAAAAACCTTGTGAGCGGGATAACTCAAAAAATATTTCACTGATCTTTTTCAAACTTTACATTTGTATAGATATAGGTAAGGGGAAAAAGCCTATTTAAAATGGGGTCATGTCCTATGCTATGAGGATGACCTTGACCTTGAATAGGTCCATTTTTGCTGAAAATAACACAAATTCTTAAATATCTCAAGTAAGCTTGCATGGACTGGTCCAAAAATCAAGGTGACCGAAGATCTTGAATAGCCTTTTGATATACCGGAAACTGGTGGCACCACCTATTATCCTTTTCTTGTTATGCCTTTTAATACCCCCATATTGCCACTTAACAGTACTGTAAGCATTATAAGTCAAAAACTAATGGACAGATTTCTTTCATATTATGCATATGTAGAAAGATGGGTTATGGGATGAGGTCTATTTACATTTAGGTCATGACCTTTACCATGAGAATGTCCTTGACCTTTAATGTGTCCATATTTGGTGAAAATCACACACCTCTTATGATATCTCCAGTGTTGATAGCCATATGTATTTCAAACGTGACTTATGTATGGCCAACCACTAAAGTAAGAACCCTATAGGTTCTAGGGTCATTAGGTCAAAGGTCAAGGTCACTGGACTCGCATCTTAAAAGATACTGTAGATACATTTTAAGCCATGCATTTTAAGCCAACTTTCATCCCAGGTCTTCCATCTTGAATATATAGCTCACTTGCCAATAGTGGATGATCCATATCAATTTTGGGGTCACAAGGTCAAAGGTGAAGGTCACAGGAGCCATTTGTCCAAAAATTAGTTTCTGGATAATCCTGCTTTTATTGATATATAGATTTCAAACTTGACTTGTATATGTCCCATTGGAAAAGCAAGACCCGAATTGATTTTGGAGTCATGAGGTCAAAGGTCAAGGTCACAGGACACATCTTCAAAAAGGTATTGGATGCATTTTCAGCCGAACATTTCATCTCAGACTTTTCATCTTGCACATATAGTTCATCTGCAAATAGAAGAAGACCCCTATCAATTTTGAGGTCACAAGGTCAAAGGTGAAGGTCACAGGAGCCATCTGTCCAAAAATTAGTTTCTGAATAATTCCTGCTTTTATTGATGTATGGATTTCAAATTTGACTTGTATATGACCTATTGGAAAAACAAGACCCGAATTGATTTTGGGGTCATGAGGTCAAAGGTCAAGGTCACAGGACACATCTTTTAAAAGATGTGGGTGCATTTTCAGCCAAACATTTCATCTCAGATCTTTCATCTTGCACATATAGTTCACCTGCCAAGAGAGGAAGAACCCTATCAATTTTGAGGTCACAAGGTCAAAGGTGAAGGTCACAGGAGCCATCTGTCCAAAAATTAGTTTCTGGATAATAATTCCTGCTTTTATTGATGTATAGATTTCAAACTTGACTTGTATATGTCCCATTGGAAAAGCAAGACCCTAATTGATTTTGGAGTCATGAGGTCAAAGGTCAAGGTCACAGGACACATCTTTAAAAAGATAAAGGTCACAGGACCAACATCTTCAAAAAGATTGTGGAAAAACAAGACCCGAATTGATTTTGGGGTCATGAGGTCAAAGGTCAAGGTCACAGGACACATCTTTAAAAAGATAAAGGTCACAGGACTAACATCTTCAAAAAGATTGTGGATTGATAGATGGAAGAAACAATAATTGCTTGCCAAGTGTCAGTATATGCTGCTAAAAATAGGGGCCTATTCTTAAAGGGGGGGCCTACTTTGTTTGGTGATACTCTGGCACCTGCGGTGCCAGGAAATGTCTAGTTGATATTGGCATTTCCTTTCTGAGATAACCATAATTTGTTATTATCAACTGAATACAGAACTTGGGCAGATATTCAGTGTTATATTTCTCTTGTTTCAGTATAGAGGGGAAGTTTTTGGGAGGTGACATGATGTTAAATCACAAGTTCATAACCTCCTACTTTTGTCATTTGCATTCTTATTCAACAGCTGAAGCCAGGACAGAAAAAACACTACCAGCTCAGCATGATGTAATCCCTTTGCTTTTTTAATTTGATTAAAAGTTGATCCCAAAGGCATGGTCACGTCTTGTCTAGAGGTTAATGAGTAGAAGATACCCTAAGATATTATAAAAAGGCTGATTTTTTTCTGATTCAGACGAGATGTTCCGAGTTTAATGTGACTTTTATGTCACACCAATTGGCGGGGTTAGTTAACAGAACGTCTGCAGCTGTACTTGTGTTTAGTTCAGAGGTCCTTAGGAATGGTGTTTCAGTTACCTTCATAATTCTTGGAAAGGTTTTGTTAATTTACAAAATATTTGTTCAAAACTACAGTAACTACAGATCTAGCTTTTCTGTTGTATATAGATGCATATATTCAAGTTTTGCTGGTTCTTATGCTCTGATGTTGGAAGTATCTGAATAAAAAAGGTTTTAAATGAATTTTTATGCATTGAAATCATCTATATATAGATTATCAGTGTTATTTAGATAGTAGATTGAAATTAGTCTCTTTGGGCAAGTCAGACTTTGTGTTTTTTCTGCAGTACCTGGATTTGAACATGATACTTTAATTTTAGAGATCCAGTTTCAAAACTAATTGACTATACATTCCATCCCCATGCCAACATATGAAGTTTGTCCTTAACTTCTAGAACATTTCATACAATAACGGCGCACCCACAGGAGGAGAGACCACTGGTGAAACATACTGCATTTGTTTCATATGATGATCCTGCATGGTTCAGCAAATTAAGCACATTTTCTTGAGTCAGTCTTCCAATCTGTCGTTTCTTGAGTGTGAAAAATAGTACCTCAAAAAGCTTATGGAGGATTTAAGTGGAAATTTTTAGAGAGAGTCTGTACACAGAAGAAGTCAATTTTTGAGTAAATCTTGATTATGCAGTCTGTAACTCTAATAAAATATGAAGTGTTCTTTCTTGTTGGTTTTATATGGTTCGTTAAATTGAACATCTGAAATGCTGGTGAGAAACTTGAATTGAAGGTAAAAGCTGGGATTTGCAGTCTTACTTCACCAGAGTTGTAATTAATCTTAATTTACTTTGCCTTCCAGGTCTTCCAGGCCTGTTTGTTCTTGTAGCTTTTTCTCGGTTCCCTGGGAACAACATGCATATGCATACAACCCAAACAGTCATAATAGGTGCCAAAAGGTTATTCTTTCTACATTCTGTCTACATTTGCCTGTTTACCCATTCATTTCTGGGATTTAGGGAGCATACTTACAGGGACTTTGCAAACTCAGAATGCGGCTTTTAATAGACATGCAGCTTTAAAAAGGGGGGTTTACGGTAGTAAGACTTTAACTTGATTCTTAGCACAGAAGGCGGTCAGAATTGGATGCTTACCCACAACTTTGTGGTCACTAGTCCAACACCCTTACCTTTACACCTATATATTCAAATCACACTCAGAAACCTGTTGTTGACACTGTAAGCATTTGGAATACCATATGTATATTGGATTGTTTTTCAGCTTAAGTAAAATGTTCTGTACACTGGAAGGATATTTGTTTCTTGATAAAATATGCCATCTGCTTTTCCTTTACTTGATTAGTTGTCTTTAGTTTGGAGATACTGTGGTTGGCTTCATATAAGTGAGGCTGGAATTTCGCGATTTCTTCATTTTGAATGTTTTGCGTGGGTTTCATTTTCATGATCGCATCAGAATTTATAAAATTGTACTACAACAGTATTTTACCTTTACTATGAACTAAGAATAAATCGCACAATATCTCACTCCTTTCTGTTATCATCCATTTCCGTTATATTTGATATTTTGACAATTATTATTGCATATATGCATGAACCGCTTCTGATTGCATCCACATATTATGTTGTTGATTGACAAACCATCTTTCCAGAGGTATAACTAATCCATTTTTGCAGATGCATCATACCCTCTTGTTTACCCATGTTAACAGGGTATCTTTTTCCCGAGGGATTCATATTTGCTATTATTTCTAATTCGTGAATATCGTGAAATTAAAACCCTCGCGAACGATAAAGCAGCAACAGTATATAGCTATGCTAAGCCTTATAAATATTTCTCCATGTGTTTGGCATTTAAAGTATTTAATTTTATTTCAGTCAGCATTAGGCCAATTCAGAGCAGGTGAAACCTCTAGCCTTTCCATTGGCTTATAATCAATCATGTGATCAAGATACAACATGTGTGGCTCCACTGAAATGGTGAAATATAACACCTATTAAGATATTGATTTTGCTAATTACATTACTGCCAGATGTGGTTGTTTAAACAATTTACAGATTCTCTTGTTATACAAATATCAATGATTTATTAATAAATGATTACTGCTGAATTGACTTTCTAAGATATCTAGCTAATGTTAATTTTATCCTAGCAGTCTGTATAATCATGCAGATTTCACAGAATCTGAACATATTACTATGCAAGACAGTGATAAAATATTTTCTTTTTAGGTCTGCATGTTGAAACACTTATATATTCAGTATCATAAAAATCAACCAGATTGTGTCTGCATGATCAGTTTTCCAGTATCTTAACAGAACCAATCTGGCTAGAGTGACCTGTCTGCCAAAAGATTATTTTTTATCTCCTAAGTAATTGATTTTGTCAGGAAATTGGCTACCCCTTGAAGAGTCTATTGGGTTGCTTATATATTAAGTGACATTATAAAGGTTTTGGTGCATATTCACCCTGTCTGAGCCAAGCATGTATGTCAAATAAATGTGTCTGGTTACTTCAGGATCTGTGATATTTATCAGTTTAGAGCTAATTTAACCTGGTGTTTAGTGTTATTTTTATACCTGCTTTGATTTATTAGTGAAATAAATTCAGTCCAAGCTTTTTAAGCAATAAAGAGAATTAAAAAAAAAGCATGAAGTAACTTTGGACAAACCTGCTTGTAGGCACATTCATTATACATTTAATGTTTTTCTGTACCATTATTATGACCTTAGTTACTCAGTAAATGTTATTTATTTCTTTTACCTGGTGAAATGGTATTCAATTTTATTAAAAATCTATTACCCTAGCTCTGTTATTCAGTACTTTGAATCATTCAATAGAAGACACATCCTCAATAAGAGACTTACCTAAAGTTGGACTGTAACCTGGCATCTTCCCAGGACCTTCTGGCAAAGGCCTCAATAAAAGACACACCTAAAATTTTGATTGTATAGGCAACTCTTCAAATCTGAAAATATGTCCAGATCTCCAGTTGATGAAACTTAAAAATGGCTCACATATATTGGGATCAAATGAAGTGCAGTCAACTCTTTTCAAGTTTATTTCCTGTCAGAAAACTGAAATAAGTTAAATTAATTTTATATCTTGTATTGAGTTTAGAATGACCTGTCATTTCACAATATTCACATGACTGTGATCAAGCAGACTAGTATAAAGATGATATTGTAAAAGAAGCAACAGCATATAATTATCTTCTTATATTCAGTTAATTTGCTTTTGAATAATATTTTTATATAGAAACTATAAAAAACAAAGAAGACAAGTGGTAAGGTGTATACAAATTGAAACATCAGTAAAAGTGGCATGACCTTGGGCAGTTTATAACAGTCTTACACAGACCGTATTCATTGTTATATATGTTTAACTTGAATAGGGATTCCTTCATGAATATTGGAAAAATTGACCAATAGTCTCACCTGGCCCAGGCAGTCTGATTTAATGTGACACCAAATCATGCAGATATTAAAAGTCAGTTGTTTGAAAATGACAACAAAATCAGAAGGTACACAACTTTACTGAATTAACCTGAATTTTTTCTAAATCAGTTAGCTTATTTATTTTTTTTATATTATTTCTTTCCCATAAGAAACTCTTTTCCTGAGCAGAGTTGAATAGAGGTCACATTTTCACTTGAGTCAGTCTGCAAGTCTGTCAGTTCTTCTGTTTGTAAAATGGTACCTGAAAACCTTACAAAGGATTTCAGTTGAATTTTTTAGAGTTTTTTTTTTTTACATAGAAGAAGTAAATTTTTGAGTAAGTCTTGATGATCTGTAACTCTTAATATAATATAAAGTGTTCTTACTATTTAGCACACTTTTCCTTTGAAAGGAGGCAGCTTGAGTATTGGACTATATTCATACAGCAGAAGAGATCAAAGCTTCGGGTCTTATATATCCTCCAAGAATTCTGAAAAAATAATATTTATTGTCAACACTTTTCAATTTAATCATCAGTGGACAGTATTTAAGACATTGTTTTATATACTTGCTTGTGTATGATGCCAGATTTGTTTCCCATTGGTTACAATTAACCACTTGTGGCAACACGCATTGTACTCATGCGTGTTAGGATCAATAGATCCCCATTGCCATTTAATCCTTAATTTGCAAATGAGGATAGAAGCAGAAAAGGAGTATAGATCTGTGTAGGTAAGCTACAGAATGAGCAGTACAAACAGGAAGATACTTTATTGCTGGGCCAGAACAGGCATTTAAATTTTCATTTACATATTCTAGATGGCCTGCTGCTATGCCAACAGGAAAAAAACTAATAGAAATAAACCTTTCTCAAGAGTCAGTGGATAATTAAGAATTATAGGACATTTTAGTGCACATATTACCAGCTTACTCTAATTGCTTATGCTTTAGAAATCAGTAAGTGAAAAGCTGTTTATTCTAGAATAAATATTTTGGTTGGTAATTAAAAAAGAATTAAAAAATTTGGTCAGTGTCCCATGAAAATTATTTTATTTTATGGTTTATTATTAATCTCACTAAATGTAGTCTATTTCATTTTTTTTCCAGAAAAAGCCTGATGTGGCAACAGGATTTCAAAGTGAGTTTACACATGGCCTTTGTAGTTTTTTTTCCTGTTAAGTGATACATGTATATGTCATTTCAGATTTCATGGACTAGTTATGAAGGGATTTTACCATAGCTGACACAGGTGACGATGGCTGCTGCCAATCCTGAGTCATTTAGTATCCAGTATGGTGATGAATCAGAGGAAGGGGATGGGGAAGATTCTCCTTCTTCAACACGACACCTGGCTATACGCAAGCAAACATCATACAGGTAGGGCCTTCGTATTCTCATGTAACAGCTCAGTTTCTGTACATCCTGGAGTCCTTAGAAGTTCATATTTTTAATGTTTTGGTGTCCTTTGTAACATAGTGACTGGGAAAATCACAAAATTTCAGCAAAATGCTGCAGAATTCATGGAAAAAAATCATTTGATCACTTTAAGCTCAGCTGACTGAGAGTCAAATGAGCCATAGTGATGGTCCTTTGTCCCTTGGCCTGGCCATCTTTGGGAAAACTGCCTTGGTCAGCTGAGCTATGCTTCATAAAATACTGTAAAAACTTTGATCATATCATAATAAGCAGATCAAATAGTATTTTTAACAGAATTTACAAAAAAATGCTCTCGTATTGCATGTTTAATCATTATTTGTGCTCAAGCAACATCACATGTATTTAGAATTGAGACAGAGGAAACACTGCATGCAGGAATGACTTATAAATGGTATTGGCAAATGGCTGCAGCTTTAGGATTTAAATTTTCAAGTGCTACAAATAAAACATATGTAACCTCTTCTGTAGGATTTTAGGATTTTATAAATATTGTCATCAGCAAACTAAGACATGACCCATGAGTCTCTTGTTTTGTGATTTACCTGTCACAACAAGCAAGTGTGAGTGTATATATAGAATCTTTATCAGCTAAGATGTACTACAAATCATTACAGTCAGCTGAGCCATCATGTCATAAAAGGTTATGGATAAATTACAATTCACATATGATTTGTTGTTTACTTGAATCAAATCAAGGGAGATTTATAAAAGGGGAACTGTATGGCTCAAGTATAGATATGATTGAAGCCACTGCAGTGGCTGTCACATGGTTTATACGGTGGCTGGGTGTCTTCACAGAAGATGCAGAGCATGGAATTAAAATCTGTGGTTGAGCATTACAAAGGAACCTGGCTGCATTATCACAAAGAAATTGGTGTAATCAGGATAATAACTCAAGTCAGTGGCTCTGAGACTTTTCTTTATGTGACATATAAAATAGAGATATATTTACCCACAAAGATCTGGCTCATTCATTATTTAGGGATAATTTTCAGCTCAGGCCTGTAGATCTGCTGTATATGGCTATACCTTGGACACCAACATGTAAACATCAAAGACAACGGGAGCATGTATCATGTCCAGTAATTGTATACATATATGTTGTTTATGGTACAGGGAATGGAAATTAATTTGATTCTTTATTTCAGGATTTCATATCAGTCATGCACCAGAAGTACTTTTTCATGAAAGTATATCCCTTTTTTTTAATAACATCGACCAATGTTGCCTTGGTGCACTCTGCCATTACTTTAGGCTCAATCTAAATCTTTTGTAATTTTGTCTTTGACACCTGCTAAATAATTTGGAAAATTGTAAAAATTATAACAAAAAAGTGGTATGGCCTCACTCTTAAAGTGAATAATAGAACTCAGATGGAATAATATTCATTCAAATTAATCTTGCATCACTTGAGTGTTTGATGATGATTGATCTCATGTCTTTCACTTGGCACTGTGTATATATAAATATCACTGTCCATTTTTTTCCATCTTACTTCACAAATCATATAACTTCAATGTTTTTTTTCCATTTTCTTGTTATGGATGTGACATGCAGTCCTTCATTGTATACAGCAACTCCCACAATCATAAATGTTTCTTGTGACAGAGAAAGGGTATCATAAGAAACCTAACTGAAATAAATGGTTAAAATCACTATGACATCAGGTACATGATATCCTTGAGAGCTTTTACTGCCTTTAACAGTTTAGACTGACAGATGAACATTATTGACTGTACCTAAGTTTTGTAGATCATGGTATTGATCTGACTACACACCTGCATGTTAACATGTTTTTTTTAAAGTGAAAAGTACTTTGGGATAAGCATACAGATGATAAGGTAACAGAGATTCACAACTGAGACAGACATTAATATGTACTTTATAAATTAATTATGTTATATATCCTCTCAGATGTGTCTCAGTATGTTTTCATTAATTTAATACTAGAATGAGGTTTGGTGACTTTTTTGTACCATTGGATTAAAAAGGATTGGTAGAGACAGTGAGTGACAGGTTGTGCAGAAGAATGCATTAAGGGAAAGTAATAAAACCAGAAGAGACCAAACTATTTAAAATTCTGTTTGATAGAACAGAAGGATAGTGAATGAAAGCTCAAATATTAGAGATAAAGGGCTGCTTGTTTTGAAGTTTTGCATGCAAAGTAGAGCAAGTAATTAAAATTGAAAGAAAGTATAAAATCAGAAATTAAATTGTGTACACAATTAATGTAGGGTTTCAGGGAAGACAGTTCAGGGAGGAAACATACTGCTTTGGGTATCAGATTATCTTCTTTATGAATGATAAGAAAAAAATAAAAAGGAAACCTCTTTGCCTGATATACAGGAGGAAAAATTAAAGAACAAGTAGTCAAAGAATATTTATTGTTTATAAAGTAAAAGTTTGTGAAACAACATTTTTGTTCTCAGGTAAAAGTTTTGTACAGGCTGAGAAAGGTCAAAGTTTTGTACAGGCTGAGAAAGGTCAAAGTTTTGTACAGGTTGAGAAAGGTAAAAGTGTTTGGACATAAAGATATGGAAATAGCTTAAAGTTGGAGCCATGTTAAAATGGGCATATATAAAAGGTTGGATCATGAAGTAATGGAGAAAGGTCAAAGACTGGAACATGAAGTTATGGAAACAAGTAAAAGTTTACGACACAAAACTTTTGTGTTGAGTTAATGGTTTTGTACAGGTATGCTTTTCGAAAAGGTGATTAGCTAGAAGAGAAAAAACAACAGAAGAATTAAAATTGAAGAAAAGCTTTTATTGCAATGGAAATAGATAAAGCCATGTGGTCTTTGTGGGAAAAAGTTACAAGCTACGAGAGGAAGTGACAGGGAAAAGGGTGAAGAGTAGAAGAAGATGAATGGAGTAGAGAAAAAAAATTGAGAGGCCAGCTGAAAACCCTGGATAGGAGATCCAACAGCAAATCAGCATGGTGTTTTACAATCAGTCTTGAAGCACTATCAAGTTCTATAGGATAAAAAGTCCCATGGAGGGCCTGGATGACATAGACAAGTGACTTTATGGAGCTCTAGGTGGTGTCCTGAGCAGATGAAGCTTGACTTTTAACAGGTATAAAGAAGGTGACATTAATTTGGGCACTCGGTGTGTGCCGGCTCCTGATGCCATTATGCGTTCCTGCCTCAGTGTAATGACACAAATTGTTTTCCATCCTGAGACATCCAGGCCAAATCTACTGAGAATAGTTTGTGACTGACGCCTTGATAAATAGCCATTAAAAGCGAGGACCTTGCAGAAAGCATGCAGATGGCGACTCACTGTTGCCCCATTGCATTAGTGTTCCTATTCAATTTTCTGATCACAATGCCAGATTGGTAGCAGCATCCAATTTGTGAGCTGGTTTGCACTGTTCGTTAACCTGTGTGTGCCCAGTGCATGCTGGGAGTGGTGATAAGTAACTCGGGGCACTTTTCCTGGGCTTGTTATTTCTGTTGCCGCTGATGATAGCGCCGCATGCTAATAATAACAGCTTGCCTTCACAAATCTTGTTCTCTGCTTATGATGGTGTGTTTGACTGATTTTAACTCAGGATGGAGGTCTGTAGATCAGAAGTTCAGCTGAATTGACAAGTCTAGCCGGGTTGGATGCAGAGTTCTTTATGAGTCAGCATGTCCAGAAATAATCGTTTGCTGGATAGAATTTGCCCTACATTCTCCTTATTTAAAAGAATCTTCAGAAGAAAAACCTCACCTACATGTTGTACTTACATTTAACTTATATTAAGTTTTTAAAGAACTTTGATTTTTGCTTCTGAATGTAACCTTTGTGCACTTAAATTATTAATAATCCCACATTGCACAGAAGGTAAGCCTGTATGAGGTAACATGATTTTATGGAACAAAATATCAGTTTGAAGTATTAGATGTAAGAGTTGAAAAGAGCAACTACCTCACACACATAATCAGGATAAAAAACTGACTTTATCCAGTGTAAACATCAGCCACATGAGGTTCAATGAACCTGTCTGTCATTTCTTGTCCTGACATTGATTTTTGCTCATGACAAAGTCATCAGGGTTGACAGAACAAGCCTGGTTCACTGCTTTATTGATTACAGATGTTTCTGTGTGACTGTATTAAAACCATGTAGTGCAGAATGTGAACTCCTTTAATCTGCAGTCCTTTTTATTTTGTAGTTTTGATTAACTTAGTAGCAAAGATTGATATCACTAATTCTTTGGAGCAGTCACTGATGTAAATGTAAAAGGCAAGTGCCTATAAATGGCAAAAGGTCTTTGTGTTGACTCTTTTGTAATAGAGATAACATTATTTCGAGCCGGGGAACTTTGATTTCTTTGAGCCTGGTTAATAAGTAATTGTGTTTCATTTCTTATCCTTTCCTGCCAGCCTTCACAAGTTCAGGAATTACTGGGCACATTATTCACAGTCAGTTATACATGCAGTACATATTACCTATACTTGAATCATGTACACAGTTAGGGATTCATGGATCACTGATTAATCTCATCTTCTTTGTCAAACTCAGCTCATGATTCCCTGCTTGGATATTGCTTAATTTAGAGCTGTTGTATATATCATCCTTCATCTGATGGTCAGAGATCAGATGTCACAGACACCACACTGTACTGGATTCCTGTTTCAAAAGAACACAGGGCCTTAAGCAATTTCCCTGATTTTCTTATTGTCATTATCTGTGAACTCGTTAACTTTATCTTTGGAAATATAAACCATTTATCCTACTCAGCCCATATTTTCTACCATATTAACTTCCATTTACCCTACTCAGACCACATTTTCTACCATATTACCTTCCATTTACTTTTTCAGACTATATTGTCTTCCATTAAATTTACCCTACTCAGACCACATTTTGTTCCATTTACCCTACTCAGACCACATTTTCTTCCATTTACCCTACACAGACCATATTTTCTACCATATTATCTTCCATTTGCCTATTTGACTATATTTTCTTCTGTTAAGTTTACCCTTCTCAGACCACATTTTCTTCCATATACCCTACTCAAACTATATTTTTTTTCCATTTACCTTACTCAGACCACATTTTCTTTTATTTACCGTATTCAGACCATATTTTCTTCATTTACTCTACTGAAACCATATTTCTTCCATTCGCCCTACTCGGACAATATTTTCTTCCATTTACCCTACTCATTTTTTCTTTTTAAGTATCTGTGTACCTCATTCTGAACAAAAAATCTGCATTCTAAGAGATGCAAGCCTGTGTCAGTTGGGCCTCCCTATTATCCGATGCTCCAAAAACCATGTTTGCATTCACTAATTTGGTCTATATTCCAAGTTCACCCATGCATAAGTAACTGCACATTTGTGAATATTCCTCAATCCAGATCATGTGCTGGATCCACACTAAAAATCTAATTGTTTCTTTTGTGGCCCATTCCAAAAATGCCTTGAAAATTTGATGAGATTCCTTCAATGATTGTGTGAATTACATTCTGAACAAACACACATAAACACACACACAAATGGGAATGAACACATACCCCCTGGTGGAGGCAACAAATTGCGAAGTGGTTTTGGTGGGATCAGTTATTGTCTTCAAGTTGTAGATAATTTCAAATTCATAATTAAACCAGAGATATGTTTTATACTTTTGCTATGTGAGTGATAATTGAACTTATATGCCACAAACTTGGAAGTATGATCCTCAGTGTATATATTCCGTGCATGTTGCATTTGGTGCTTCAGGGTAATTGCTTAGTATTGTATGTGGTTTATGAGGAAATAGTTCACAATTTTTTACCAACCAATCAATGAGTTAATCAATCAGTCAGCTTGGGTAATATTTTTTAAGGAAAAACGCTACATTCCTGCAATGCTATATGGGGGTAATAAGCTGCCTTGGTGGAGGTCTGCGGTCTCTGAGTGTTTTCTAGTAAGATAGTGCCACCAAAACAGGTCTTTGGTCTGCCCTTCAGACAGTGGTAGTTTTACCTAAATTGCAAACAGCAGAATCACAGGACGAATTTGTCCTGAAGACAGTTTTCTCAATGTCTGGAAAGTGCTGTGTGCTAATACATCAGAATGAAAATATACCAGATGAACTTCTGCATCTCTTAGGATTCACACACTGACAATTAAAATGGTTGTGTCAAAATGGGAGCAAGTTTCTCAGGCTGTGGTTAAATGTCTGAGTGCATTTAATTACTGTCATGAACACGGTTTTATATATGTATAGCTCATTAGTCCTTCTACCTTTCTACCAGCACTAAAAGCCAGACTTAACATTATTCTCCACAGGGAGGATAAATGCATCAGATATTAGTTACCAGTGCAAATAAGTGACATTGCCAGTCCACCTAGGACACCAGATTGAAAGAAAAATAATTTTCCTGTATATATGTAGCTGTTACATTGGGTAATGAAATGCAAAATTTGTCTATTCATACTTTGTTAATGTACATGAACGTGCATAATGCTTTGTTTAGCTTGAGCTTTAGTGATGAATATAAAAAAGAATGAATTTGGATTCAGAATTGAGTAATAATTCTTCAAAAAAGGTATAAAAATGTATGATTTTTTAGATCAATCAAAGAACATCCTCTATTTATTAAAAAAAAAAAAATAAAAAAAAACCCATGTTTTAGCTCAGGTGCCTTTTATCCATGCTGAGTTATTGTGTTGTTTCTTTGGTCTTCTCCTGTCCTGCTGTCTGGCCATTTGTCCAAATTGACCAACAAGCTCTTTAAAAATGTCATGAAAGTTTGAGTTAAAAGGCATATAAAAGCTCTAATTTCTGAATAATTAAGGTATGGATTAGCTTGAAATTATTAATGCATCTTCATCTGAAAAAGTGTTGGAGTCCACACCATCCGAATCCAAACTCGTGCAAATGCGAGTCCAGGCCAGTTGAGTCCATATAGGAGTCTTTGAGGTTCAAATCCAAGTCCACCTTCTTCAAGTGCAAGTCACTTGGAAACTGAGCCCAAATCCCAGTCAATTATAAATCTTGATAGTTAATGAAATTTAAAATATAAATTTGAGGTTATCATGGCCTTCTTATGGTATAACCTTCTTATGGTGTAACCTTCTTATTGTATAACCTTCTTATGGTATAACCCATGTTTACTTTTAATGTTAAGTTATATTTAGCTCCTGGTGCAGTCAGAAAGAATGGTATGCAGTAAGTAGCCTTTTTGTTTTTGTTATATTCAGTTAGCAATTCCAACTGGTATACAAGTCTCTAAAGCATGTGACAGGAATTGAGATTGAGTCAGTCTGATTTCTTGAGCCCTTACATCCAAGTCTTAGTACAAGTCCAAGTTTTAAAAATTTAGTATTTAATCATCCTTTTGAAAGCTCAAGCTATGCATGAGTCTGACTACTGATATTCATGTGACAGTTTTAACTCTCACTCACATTCTTTACTTAAATGTTTGTCAGACCCATCATTTTAGTCTTGATTCAAAGTTTGATTAAAACCAGGGAAGGAAGTTTTAAAATATGTGACCAAGAAATGTGAGATTTTACTATAAAATGTCAATTTTCAATAAAATATTAATATAGTTTCTCAATGCCTTATGCAATAATTGTGAAACAGATTAAACAGCTGTGTCTGTTATAGGAAGCTTTAATCAATGATTTTATCATCTAGCCATATAAACATTAATAAAAAGAAATAAGTTATAAAGTTACATGTTGCCATCATATTGAAATACAAGCTGTCCTTTTAGTTAATTCATATATTCTTCTAATCCTGCCAAGTTTGAACTGGATTGGGCCAGAAAGTACTTTAAAAAATGACTATCAGTTCCATTTTCAGTTTACTACACAGTGATGTTGGCTTTTGATATAGCCTTACCCATTTACTCCAATTGTAGATAAAACAAGCTTATCCGTCACAGAAGCATTTTTAAGAACTTTATTTTAGCAGAAATTACCTTCAGTTCATCAATGTGTATATGCAGAGTCAGACACAATTCACATCAATTCTACAGGTAAGGCAGGTGAACAGATAGCTGTAAGGAACACTGAATCAGCCCGTGGCTGTGTGAGCTTATTACTGCAGAAAGCAAGACTTTGCCCTTGTTGTTGAGTCAGATAAGACTGAGACCATCTGATGGATTCTTTGATGGACATACTGACAGGCCGGCTGGGAGGGAAGCAGCTTACAGCTGACCAGAGGGGAGGGCTCTTGCTGGCAGAGTGCTTTGTGGCACCTCATCACGATGAAGACCTGTTTAAGTCTCCTCATCTCTAAGATTAGTCTCCCGGACAGAACATTAAGGTCTTGGCATTATTTCCTGCGGGACTTTGCTGTCTCGCACGTGTCCCTCTCATGCATACGTTGGTGTTTGTTTTTTTGTGGATGGACGGATGTGCCAGTTTATATGATTATTTATTAAAAATTAAGGTGTTTTGATTTAGTTGTCATTATTCATCAGATTTGTAGCATCTGCTCTGCTTGTTAGGTTACGTAAAATTAAAATTCAAACTGAATGTTTCATGCATCAACTGTTTCACAGCTTTGTTACATTAATTCAGGTGCTGTTTTTGCTGTCTCATGAACTGTGATTAAATGATTAGTCAGTTTTGTGCTACATCCTAAATTTCTTCGTCTGTTAAATTATCACCAGAAACAAACACTCACTCAGAGGAAGTACTCACTCAGAGAAAATAATCAGAGGAAATACTCAGAGGAATTACTCACTCAGAAGAAGTACTCACTCAGAGGAAGTACACGCTAGGAGGAATGCCTTGCTAGGAGAAAGTACTCACTCAAAGGAAGACATTGTACAAAATATCTATCTATATGTATATTAAATCAATTCAGTAACACAAGCCATTATTATATAGTTTTAAGTGAAATCCAATTGGTAAATTGTGAATTCTCACTTCACAAACATGGTAAATATTCTGTAAATTAATCTGATTTATAGCAAGATTATTATTTTGGCCCATAATTTTACTTTTCTCTTCATTAAGTGGTTAAATCTTTTCGGCTCAGAGATTGGCATCTCTAGCCCTCATTTAGTTAGATTGTCTGATATCAAACATACCACATATTTATTTTAACTTCTAAACATTTCAGTCGACCTGAAGCAGACACATGTTGTAACTGATGAAAATTTTAAACGGTTCATTCACAATTTTGTGAGATTTTATATGTGATGTAAATAAAAGAGGGGAAGAACTTTTCCAAGATCTAAAGTAACACAGAACAGTAAGAGGTTTCTCTTCACCATAATTAGATATCTGCATTCTATGGAATGGAAGGCTCCTCCATTTGTATGTGTGTGTGTGTTTTTTTTTTTTGGGGGGGGGGGGGGTTAGATTCCCTATTATGGGATGCTCCCAAACCAGTGTTTGCATTCACTTATTCCAAGGTTATTTAGTGCATTAGTGACTGTACATTTGTGAATATTCCTTGATGACATTCCTGAATCTGGATCATGTGCAGATCCACACCAAAAATTCAAATCAGTTCTTCACTGGCACATTCCTTAAATGCCCTTGATTTTGCATGAGATTCTATATCCATGATTGCGTGACTTGTCTTGAAAAAAGCACAGAAACACACACACACACAGCCAGGGATGAACACATACCTTCCAAACGAAAGCACTCATGTCACCCAACTGTATTAATACATGTATGTACATGTGTGTGTGCCATTCAGCATTTAAAAAGGCCAGTAAATATCTACATGGCTTTTCAAATTGCTCAGTATCTGCTGCCATCTAGTGATCAGTTGTTTAACTAAAATCACTTCAATCCAACAGTGTGGCTGCTGATTTATCAGGTTCTAAGTTCCTGAAAGAAAATACCTACATTTATGTGATAAGATGATATTGATGGGGCAGTGGGATTAGGTTTCTGACTAGGTATAGGTAGCATTCATACATATGTTACAGTGACTGTTGATACTGATGGTCTTTTGTTTTCTTAGCTGGTTGGTATTACAGGTTGTTTTCAGACAGTCAGTAGTTCATAAGATTTGTCAGATATTGTAGTTGTACCAACCCAGTAATCCTACTATAATTTGAGGATTTTGATGTGTTCTGAAAAAAGTGTTATTCATCTCTAAGCTTTGCCAATACAGGCCCCCTTGCCACCAAAAGCTCTCTTCATATGGATAGATTCTTGCCTGGATGCTCAGATGTCACATTCTTGTGCCCTTATTGAACCCTGATAGGTTTATTTCCCCCAGTTTTTCAAAACTGCTATTTGGCATACTTGCAAAACCTGTGTGTCACATGTAGAAATATTGATATACAGCTAATTTCATGTTGTACGTTGTTCACATAAGATATGTACACTTCCTGCATCGGCGCTAGATGGCCACATTAACGCCCAGTACAGTTTGAAACTGATTTGATTAATCTGCATTGCCCAAAATGTTTTAAAACTGTTTTTTTCGTGGAAGGGATATATTACATAAATGCTTACCCGAGAAGTGTAATTAAAACCCTGGGTCACCATTGATCAAAGCATGAAGTGTTTCTGTTAAAAATAGCTATGATGTCAACTTGTCTGACAGGATATGTAAATAGTTACATAGCTTTGGGTATATGGAGTATTCCTGTCCAATAAAAATATGAGATAACATACTTGATACAACAAATTAGTACCAAAAAGTTAAAAAAATAATATGATATTGTCTTAAAATCGTATAAAATGCTGTAGACAAAAAGAACAAGCAGCTTGATCAAAATACATGAATATGACATTGCACAGGTATAGTGGTCTTATTGTATCTGCCAAAACAGAGTTTTGCGGATACCTAGTTTTCAGCTGCACAGCTGTGTCCGGAGAACTCCTCTGTAACGGCTGGGCAGAATTTTACAAAACCCGGGATTATGTTCTGGTCACATGTGAACTGCTGTGCCCCGATTTTGTTTTTACCTCTGACCTTTCCTCTGCGCTCTGCGTCCGTTTGTGCGTCTGTTTCCACACATAAACCAGCATATCTCGGGAACCGTTTGACCGATCAGTAAAATTTTTTTGCACAAACGTAGCCCTTGGAGAGCTTTATAACATACACAAAAAATGGTGGCGCCACCTGCAACCATGTTCGCACAGTGTCCATCTGTTCGTCTGCCTTTGGTTAAAATCACTCATATCTCTGCAGTGACTAGACTAATTCACCTGAAATTCGGCATGCATAAACATGCTGGATAGCTTTTCTGATTTTATGACAGGTGGCGCCACCTACATTCACATTTACGCTGCAGACATCCGAGCTCATATCTCGGGAACCGTTTGAGCCGATCAGGAAAATTTTTTTGCACAAATGTAGCCCTTGGAGAGCTTTATAACATACACAAAAATGGTGGCACAACCTGCAACCATGTTTGCACAGTGTCCATCTGTTCGTCTGCCTTGGGATAAAATCACTCATATCTCTATAGTGACTTGACTAATTCACCTGAAATTCGGCATGCATATACATCCTGGATAGCTTTTCTGATTTTATGACAGGTGGCGCCACCTACATTCACGTTTACGCTGCAGACATCCAAGCTCATATCTCAGGAACCGTTTGACCGATTCGGCCAAAATTTTGCATGTGTATAGATCTCACATAGCTCTTCATCATACGCAAAACTGGTGGGGCCACCTGTAGCCATTTTTGCACAGCTCCTGTCTGTCTGCCATGGGATAAAATCACTCATATCTCGGCAGTGGTCTGACATATCTGCCTAAAAATTTTGCAGGTTTATACATCCCAAACAGCTCTCTTGATTTTATGACAGGTGGCGCCACCTGCATTCTAGTTTATGCAGCAGACATCCAAGCTCATATCTTGGGAAACGTTTGACCGATTGGGCCAAAGTTTTGCATGTGTATAGTTCTCACATAGCTCTTTATCATACGCAAAACTGGTGGCGTCACCTGCAACCATTTTTGCTCAGCGTCCATCTGTTTGTCTGCCACGGGCTAAAATCACTCATATACATGTAGTGGTTTGACTTATCTGCCTTAAATTTTGCATATGTATACAACTTGGACGGCTTTCTTTTTTTTATGGTAGGGGGGGCAACCTACATACACAATTTGGCTGCAGACATCCATGCTAATATGCAACACTCTATTTCCCCTTGCCACTCAATCCATGCCTCACTTCACCCGTTCCACTCTGATTTAGGCGGATACACGTAGTCGCTTGTCGACTACCCGTATTCTAGTTAAAGACTGATGTTTACTGAGTCTCAGGTTTGACGGTTTTGGTAATCAATACAAGCTGGTTTATCAGTGGTTGTCTGGTACAGCTTATCCAGTATGTTAATGTGCAGGTGTTTTCCATTTGGTTTAATGTGATCTAAAGGCCATGCAATAGCAATTTAATATGGCTCGGTGAGCAAACCTTTAGGACAAGCCTAATTTGCTGACAGGTGTGTGTTTGAGGTGACTGTATGTCCTTCCTCATATCCATGCAATATGACAAACATCCTTGTAGAGAATGCCATTTATGAAATAAAGGGCCTTTATTTTTAGTCCCCCGCCGTGAGAAGGGAAGACTTCTAAAATGGTCCATGTCTGTATGTCTGTCCTTCTGTCCCACACCATTCTTTTACCATATACTATTTATGTATGTATAAGACGACCCCCCAATGTTGAGCCTCAAATTTTGGTTAAAATTATTTTTCAGCATCTTAAGTTGGAGCTGCCAGCTACTGAGGATCACTTTGTCAGCATATTGATCACTTTAACACTGATGATTGAAATGGGATTTTATAATTTTTGATTCTTTAAATGGTCAGTGGTATATTTTTTTTATGATGCTACAAGTGAAAACAGGAAAGTAATTTAGAAAGGTATGGAGCAGACCAAAACGGAATTAATTAAACATATCAAAGAATATGTGTTATACAACAGTTCACATTAATATCATAAGAGACATCAGAGGGTCAATTTTAGGGCCCAGATATGGGTAATAACTTACTATCCAGGAGAAGGCACCCACTAAGAATTAACATGTCAAGAGAATGTGCATAACTCGACATTGAGACCTTCCTCTTTAAAAAAGGTAAATTAATTTTTTTTAAAATGTCAGTCTTCTGCATAATTTGAGGGAGATCACCCCAAACACCACTGCGTATCAGCATCCACATCCACAAGTGGCTTAAGGTAGACAAGTGACCGCGCAAGAAACCAAGGCTTCCATGATGCTCTACTTAACCAGGCTTCCTCATTTATTATTTCGTGTTAATCTTAAAAAATGGAAAATTACATTTTCCTGGCCTGTCCACAACCATGTCACAGTCACCAAATTTTCCCACAAAATATATCACGTTTGCGTAAACGATGTCGGTCAGGTTCGAATTTATTCCGCTGTAACAGTGAGGAAGAAAAAACGTAATTAGGTAATGACCCAGTAGGACTTTTGTGAACTACGTTATTTTATGACATTTAATTGTGTGCAAGTTCAATGCTACCTTGTTGAAACCAGGGTTTCCATTCGGTTACTTTTTAACAGATCATTTCCCAAGAGGATATACGCACCAAATGCGGGGTTTTGTTTTAAAATTGTGAGGAAATTGATCATATTTATATACTGCAGGAACTCGGTCCCTTTCTTGAACTTTGTTGACCTGTTATAATACATTAATTTCTTGACGTAGTCCAATAATTCAAGCTTGACAAACATTGAATTTCACATCACCTGAGGAAAGGCTACTTCATATTTATAATTATAACGCCCTACTGGTTGTCTTGTAATAGAAGTGCCATGTGCGAGTCTCCATGTATGTCAGTGTGCAAGCCAGCTGACAGCGTCCCCATTCACTGGACTCATGAACATTTTACGCGGTAAATACAGCACCATATGAAAAATCATCCTTGTATTAATATGCATATTGCGTGCTACTGGATGGCAGTAGCAAGTTCCCAGCATCCCTTGCGCAAGCGCTGTACTCTTGAATCTTGAGTACATGGGTAAGCCCCGCAAGCTGATAGTGGCATCGACAATTATATCACTGCGTACCTGTTTAAAGTGAATTGCCAAGATATTTCTGGCAAAATATACTTTAAAACTTATATATTGTCAGGATTTTGAATTCCATTTTGGACTGTCAGTTCCGCAATTCCGTCCGCGATCGCGGGAAATCACTGGCTCTACTGTCAGAAGTGCTTTCATATATGATTCCGTTAAAATTCCTGTGTCAATGCAGCTAGGGCAAACCTCTTCTTATCAATTATTTAACTATGTGGGCATGTAAATCTGATATACAAACAATAAATTTAAACAAAAACAAAGCACTGTAATGTTCTTTAGTTAGTGTTACTACCACCATCCCGACATGATCACCGATATTCACGCCGTCCGGTTTGACTGACGTAATAATGCTGATTGCAGTAGATTAACCTTGGCAGCCCTGAGGATGCTGAAAAACTTTTACCCATGTATAAGACGGTAAGATAAAATTTGTCGTCCTGTACACGAACAAATACGGTAATATCTCTAAGATCCTTGGTGGTTTCTTCACCAAATTTTGCAGTCGTACTCAGCACATGGTTGACTGACATGTTAATATAATTTGCAGGTGGTGCCACCTCTGTTAAGCCACACTGCACTCAAAAATGGTCTTTTTCACTATTCTTCAGATATAACACATTAACCTTTAAATCATATGCAATTTTTAAGGATTCCTTGGAGCTAGGGGAATTCAGTGATTACTATATTGGCAGATACATAAAGCCCCCTGGTCCTGAGAACCATATGATGGTTTTTCAGATATCCAATTGCAGTCTAGGAAACCATTAGAAATTGTGATACAGCCATTTTGTTCAAGTTATAAATGAGATGTAAATTTGACCCTGATAAATTGGAACTGTAGAGCATAGCTTGAGTAACCTGAATGAAATCTGTACTGAATATGAAAATATAATACAATATTTGGTGTATTTCAGTATTTTTAAGGAGAAATATTCACAAAGGACATATGAAAATGTTAAAAAGCTAGCATATAACTATTTTGATAAGCTAGCTGCCTCTAATTTAACTGCAGGTGTAGAATACATGATGTTGTTACATGTATGCTCTTAAATAATATTATATATTATACCAGGTTTCTTCAGTTGAGAAAGGATATCATGTCAGAAAGAAATATGAAAGACTAGCAGCTGTGAAGTTATCACAACAGCAGGATATCAGACGTGCCTGCCTTGGGCATGTTATGTATAACCCAGAAGGTTCTTAGGGGATTTGTGGTGGAATGATAACAATCCTGTTATTTCTGTTTGTACATTCATCAACAAGCTCAGACAGGTTTCAGGTTGGTCAGGTACTTGTCTTAGTGTTGCTACAACTTCATTGAAGACACAAAATTTCAGTGATATGACCCAATAACAAGGGTGGATACAGGGTTTGGGAAGGGCTAGGGTAGTTTGACCATTGGAGATTTTAATGAGAAAACCTTAAAAGGTACCTTGGTCTGGAAAAGCCAAGGGGCAGGGGGGCCTAGGCCATAAAAAAGTTTGTGTTTGATAAAAAAAAAAAGGAGGGGAGATCTTGAGACATGCATCCATCCCCCTCCCCCTCTTGATCCACCAAAAGGGTGCTGTTAACAAAGCAAGTGTTACTGAATGAAAAACTGTATATGATATGCAGATATTATATCTCAGCTGTTTTATTTTTTTGTGACTCAGGACTCTGGTTGTCACCACTTGGTGGGGTTTTACATAAAAATTCACCAGGCTTAAACACTTGTTCCTCTTACAAGTTCCTATTTTAATTGAAAGAACCAATTAAACCAGTTTATAAAATTGAATGACTGGTGACTGTTAAGTGGGGTTGGAAAAATTAAGTTTTCACTAGCTGGAATATCTCACATGAATCTGTACAATTTAGCCTGAAATAATTAAATATGATAGATTTTCAAACTCACCTCGGTAGATTTATATCTGTTTGTTAAAACGATTGGGGATAGCATTAATACTATATAGTATGGCCTTCTGTTGGTTTGTCAGGTGTCCTTCAGGGCCATTTTTAATTCATACCTGAAACAGGATATTATGGTAGTATTTATATTAGTCACCATGGAAACATTTCAAATAATTTGAAGGATCACTTTATAATGACATATAAACCTTAGGACAGATAAATTGATATGCTATTAATGCCAGTCAGAGTATCTTCAACATTCATGTGTAGTGGACTTGGGGGAAAATTGAAAACCTGGTTGGGATTAGGCTGTGAGCTCTTTTAGCCCATGGACATGTATTATAGACATATAGCCGTGGACTGATTGAATAATTCAGCGGTCTGAAAGAGCTGCCGCTTGCTCTACCTATGATCTTCATAGTACATCAATAACGCAGACCGCTTCACGGGTGGCACTGCTGCTGCAGCTTTCGATCGTATGGACAGTTCATGGGGCTGCATCTAAGAAACTTAACTTGAACATGGGCTGTTTATTCATCACATACTGCCGCAGTCATCTGTATTACTTAAGGCAAAACCAGCTTGCTTTTTAATGTTTAAACATTCCTGCTAACTAGGTGAGGATATTTTTATTGCTGAATCGGTCCTTTAACAGCTTGTGTACTGTAAGCCAACTGAACCGTGTGACTGTTCTATTGTGCACTGACTGAAGCTGTATTTTCTCAATTAAACAGTTATATCCTGAATGAGTGGCTCAGGCTTTAGCTTTTTCGAATCATCATCAGTTATAGTTGCACATTAAATATGATTATCTTTCAGTTGGTAATTTAAACAAAATATGTTCAGTTAATCATCGCTTGACTGTATATGTCAGTTGCTGATAAACTTAATATTTATGGATATATTGTCATATATAAAGTGTCCCAATGTCAATAAATTGTAGATTTTAGCTGTAGAGTGATGTACAAAGATTATCATGTACCTCTAAAGTATATAAAGGCTAATTTGTTTAAATATGATCTGATCAATAATGTAAGTGTAAATTATATCTGATGTTGTTGTCATGGTGATCTGGTGTATTAAATCTCAATATTACACAAGTCCATACACGGTAATTCTAGCTGCCTATTTTAAAAAATAAGTCATGACAAGCTGATTAACAGCTATTTCTGGAAGGATGAATGTTAGGGTATTGTCTATATATATAATAGTTTTACTCCTAACCATAAGCTAGAAGTGCATGTTGGTCTCTAAATGATCTTCTGCCAGCTTACAAATTGGAACTGTGTAACTGCTTCCTGAAAATGTTATAGACGTTTAATGGATTATTAGGTATTCACTTACAAGTATGTATTGCATGGGGATATTTTGTATGTGTAAGGATTACAACACGTGCACACTAAACAAATAGTGCAAAGGTGTAATTGGGCAAGGTTAATCAGATGAGAAACCTTTTACTCCCTAAGCTGGCATATTAAGACTTTTCAAGTGTGTTGTAAGGAAGTCACCAACTGCATGGTGGTAGTGTTTACATATGTGTATACTTTAGATTAAACAAGTGTGGTACCTTGTGTACATGAATAAGGCAGCCCATATAGTATCAAGAAGCAAGACATTGTGATGTGTTGATCATACTGCGGAAATTATAAAATATAAACTATTGAGAGCAGCCAAGGTTATCCCAAATACCTATCTAGACAGGCTGTCTTTGTGCTGTAACAGAGACTGCACTGTAGACTCTGCCATAAGGATAAGTGCTGGCAGTGGATCTGCTGCCCTGTGACAGTTTTTGTTGTATGGTTATATTCATACTGAGACTGAGAAGTTTCAGCTGGAAACTGGATGGGATGGTTACGTCCTAAATCATGTTAAGGATATTTACCCATCTTGCCAACTTGGATCTTAACACTTATTGGATGCTGAGGATTATATAACTTCTTGTTTACAAAGACATTGAACAAATGGGTTCTGGAGCCAGTATAAGGTAAGTTGGAGATCAATAACTGTCCATATTTTTATTAATAATACATTATATTTCTCTCACTCTATTTGATCAGGGTATCCAGGCATAATTTGATGTATTTATAGTATCCAGATGTAACATCAAATTGTACAATATATATAATCAAAATATTACTTCACAATCTGAAGTAAAATTTTAAAAAATCAAATTATGTTATAGACAATATAAATTAAAATATAAAAATGGTATAAAATAAAACTAAATAGTTATATGAACATTATAAAATTAAATAAAAATAAATACATATAGTATATGAATTGTAAAATTATAAATAATAAAATGTTATTGAGTAGATTTAATATAAGTATGATAAAGGTTTAATTAACTGATTAGACTCTCATCTTCAACTGTTATCAACAACATTATCAGAATAATAATGTTGAATGGACTGATTATGCACATTATGGAACATATGGTATTTTTATTCAATATATTTGACAGGTATATAGTATACTTGACATGCATATAGTGTTGAGACTCTTGTTAGTAGTGGGTGTATACTACTGGTTCCTTCCTTCATAGCCAATACTAGTGAAAACATGCCTCTTAAATTTTGTTTAAGTTCATAAAATATGCTTGTATACTGTGAACATAAACCATAAATTGATTTTAAAGATACTAACAGTTAAAGAAAAATAATGATTAAATCTAATTAAGTCAGTTCTACAGAGAACCTGTGCTATTTATTTTGCTGGACTGAAATAACTATTGATTTTAAATAAAAGATTGATATTTGATGAAAAAAGGGATCTGTGTCAGTTAGTCAGTAAGTAATTCTGCAAATGTTATATTATTTTTATAATATATATCCTTCAATTTTCTTCCTTCACAAGAAGTATGCTGTCGTAGGTTGACCACTTTCTTTCCTCTATTTAAATATCTGATATCACAAGATCACTCCTTCCTCCCTTCTTACAGTCTGACATCATGCTTGTGGGTATATTGCATAATTCAAAATATACTTTTCAATTAAGGAAGTCATTATATGTTAACTTCTTCGCCCAAGGTACACAATCCTATCCTAACGACACTGAATCCTGTCTGTTAGGGTATGAAGGTACCCCTTCCTGTGCTAACACACTTTCATCTCTACCAATTAATATCCTTTTTGGTTTGTTAGTTTACTTAGTCATACTTTTAAAGAATCATTCTTGACTTGTAGTGAGAATTAAACATACCTATCAAAGGTTTCTTATTTTATTTAACTCCGCTAGAAAACCATGTATCTGACATATTTGTCATGACTTTGAAACTTGTATGCTAAAAACTGAACAGGATTATCCGCATTTACCATAAACTTTGCCATTTTAAACGGCTATTTTGTCATTTTCAAACTGGTTTAATATATGCTTGGGAAAACAACAACAAGCTGTGTAGGAACATTTCAGACCTCGCGGTTGGTTTTCAACTTCAATTAGGTCAGGTAGATATGATGTCCCAATTGACCTTTCATGTTTTGTGAGTGCAAAACACTAGGTTATATTTGTTTCATGAGTTCAAAACACTCGTGGGGGTGGGGTCATTAAACTAAATTATCAAAATATATATTATCCTTACATTTCTGTAAATGTTTGTAGGGGCAAAGGGGCAAGTTTTTGTTGTTGAGTTGTGTCCACAATTTGGTTTTTTCTATAGACTTAAGTAAAATGGAACAGGAAGATAAAATTGGTACTATATAAAGTCAGGTGGCTTAACAGAATTATTGTTACACGCTGGATAAAAGCATCAAATTTGGTATGAAGGATCTTTAGGTCAATCCTGGTCATTCTGGAGGGGGTGCCCAACCAAACTAATTTTCTGATTCTCTCAGCAGGCCAAGTCCATAATAACACAATTTTATGGAAAATATCACATGTTTACAACAATAAAACTGAATGAGGTTAAATCACCTGATCCTAAAACTCAATTTTAATTAATAAATAAACATGACAAACACAATTTTGAAATATCTTTAACAGTTATTGCAAAAAATGTGACAAAAATCATGATAAAGTATGAATTTAAGCTCGCCTGAGGCCCAAAGGTCCAAAACCTGTGAGAGAAATTTTTCCAGGCAGTACAAAAGGGTTTCTGGGCCCCCTCCCCTATCCTCGTTATTATAACCATTCAGGTGAATAGATTTAATCAACTCTATTATCCTATTCACATATCTCTATAAGTCCCTAAGGAACACTTTTATCATAGGTGGCTGCCTGGCATTCATGTTGGAGTCAACATCCCATTTATTACCTAACACCTGTTGTGGTGTATTGGACTGCCATCTGGTGTGAGTGTTGAATACTACTTTTATAATACCGTTTATGTTACCAGACAAGATTACAGGATGTGATGTAGTCTTGGTCTGGCCGCGCCATGTGTTAAGCTGTAGATTAAAGTTTATGAACTTCAGTTGGACTTTCTTGTACATTACTCATACATAATAAGTGGCGACGAGCGAATATGAGCGTGCAACCGCCGCCTGCATATCTTTCTCTCCCCGGTGAACCTACTTACCCATGGACTACGTGGCGGAAACTGTTTGAAAATTACCTGATTGCATCTGGCGCAAGTGAATACACGGACGCACGCAAAAAAGCGGTACTGTTGCATTGCATGGGCGCCGAAGGACAAATTATCTTTTATTCTTTGTCTCCTGTTGATGACACTTACAATTCTGCTATAACTTCGTTAGATCAACATTTCTGTCCAGCTATCAACATCAGCGCAGAACGTTACCGCTTCCGTTCACGAGGTCAGCTCCCAGGTGAGTCATTGGATCAATTTATCAATGCCCTTAGAAACTTAATCACCAGATGTGATTACGGCAACTCAGCAGATGAGATGATAAGGCTCAACTCATCGAAAAAACAAATGATCCTCGTATCAGAGAACGATTGTTACTTGAAACAGACTTGACCCTTTCACATGCTATTACAATAGGAAAGCAAATTGAAACTGCCCTCAGAGAATCACAGTGCTTAGCCGGTGCTGCCACCTGTGTGGGTACTACAAACACTAATTTCTCCTCCAGTTCTACGTCGGGCTCAGTCAATAAAGTGTTTCACAAACGTTTTCCAGCTACTTCTAGTTCTACTCACAGAAAGCCTCCATTCAATTCTAGGCCATCCAGACCACAGCGTCCGCCAGCAACTGACTCTTTCTGCTATTGTTGTGGTAATGCTAGTCAAAGGGCTAATTACCCACAATGCCCTGCTCGAGATAAGAGATGTCGCACTTGCAAGAAAATCGGACATTTCAGTAAAGTTTGCAAATCTGCTCCACAACAAGTGAACAGTGTTGATAATTCCAAGACTACTGATGAAAACACTAGTACTGCTACAAATACTGCTGGAGATTTGGTTGTGTTATCTGTTACTGATGATGTTACTTTCAACCCCTGCTCAAAGAAACTAATGTGCGAGGTAACACTGCAAGATGTTCCACTTAAGTTCCTTGTGGATACAGGTTCACCTGTGTCAATACTTAGTGCTAGTGTGTATCATGACAAATTCCCTGAACATGTTCTGAACCATGCATCAATGACTCTGCGTACATAAGATAAATCTCCAATATTGGTGGATGGAACCATTGACATTCCTGTCATTTTCAAGAACCGCACTACTATGGGACCATTTTTTGTTGTCAATGGTGGAGATTCATTACTTGGTCTTGATTTGATTGCCGCACATCAGATGACTATTGCTCCGGCTCCTGAATCGCTACCCAGTTCTCAACAATCTGCTACAGTCAATCGTATTTCCACGATCGAAGAACTTAAACAGGATTTTCCGTCAGTCTTCAATGGCCTTGGCCATGCCTCCAAGTTTCAGCATCGTTCAGTCCTTCGTGAAAATGCTATTCCGGTGTCGCATAAACCTAGGCCCGTACCATTTGCATTGGAAAGTGAACTTAAAGCTGAAATCGACCAGCTCTTAAATAATGGTGTAATTGAAGCAGTGGACTATGCTGAATGGGTTAGTCCCATTACTACTACGCGACAAAAGAATGGTAAATTACGAATGTGTGTAGACTTGCGTTCAGTCAACAAAAACATTTACCCAGTGAAATACCCCTTGCCAAATATTGAAACGCTTTTCGCTTCAATCAGACCACCAGCTTTTATCACTAAATTAGACATGAACTCTGCTTACCATCAGCTCCCATTGCACCCAGACACTAAACATCTGGTGACATTTACAACTCCATTTGGGTTATACCTTTTCTGCAGAGGTGCATTTGGACTTGCAGATCGACCTACCTGGTGGATTTCAGAAAATGATGGACATTGTACTCAGTGGCTGCTCAGGAAACTGTATCGGACATGAGAATAGAGCAGTAATTCCATACAGTCTCCGAGATTATGTTATGAAACTTGCCCATGAAGGTCACGTTGGCATTGTCAAAACAAAACAAAAGCTCCGTTCTTGTGCTTATTGGCCAGGACAAGACACTGACATTGAAACTTTTGTTTACAATTGTGCTGCATGTGCAAACAGTGATAAGTCCGCTAAACCATCTACTGCTCCATTATCTCCATGAAAACCACCAAACGGACCATGGTTAGACTTGTCATTGGATATTCAAGGACCTTTTGAATCTGCTCCGAGAGGTATGAGATTTCTGGTTACTTTGACCAACTATTACTCCTAATGGCCAGAACCTTGTGCTACTGATTCTATCACCACCAATGTTATTATTGACTTTCTTGTTTCCAGATTTGCTATTTGGGGCATCCCAGAATCCATCACAACTGACAATGGTGTTCAATTTACAAGCCATGCTTTTATTTCTTTTCTTGATAACAATTGTATAAAGCACATACGTACTCCTCTGTACCATCCGATGGCTATTGGTGCTTAGTCTTACAGTTGAGAGATTGAATGGAACGATTAAGAATTTGTTACAAACCAATATCAGAGATGGTAAACAGTGGTCGGATGCTTTACGTGATGTTCTGTATACTATTCGTTCCACGCCGCATGCCAGTACAAACTGCTGCCCACATTTCTTGATCACAGGGAGGGAGATGCGTACCAAGTTAACAGTGATGACACCTGACTCAGCGGCTGTATCAACTCCAGTATCAGGTCATATGCAACAGAAACAGGACGAAATGAAACTTCGTTATGACCAGAACAACCGTGTTAAGCCAACAAGTTTTAGTGTAGGTGATACAGTAAGAATACATATAGGTGATATAAAACTTTGTGGTGGAAAGCTTGGATCACAATACTCAGAACCAACAGTAATTATTGCCATAGACAGAAACATTGCTACAGTTTCAGATGGCAAATGTTGGCATGTAAACAGACTTGTGAAATACCATTGTCCTAAAGATCAGTCTTTTCAAAACAAACTTAGTTCCAGTAATACTTATATTTGGACTTACAATACTGTACAGCCACAACCTGTAACTGAAGAACAAGTACCAGTTGGGCAACCACAACGTGTTGTAAGACCTCCATCATACTTAAGAGACTATGTGTACTTAATGTGTTTAATCTGTTCCACACTTAAGGTTTTTACTTTAGTTCAAACTGAAGGGAATATGTGGTGTATTGGACTGCCATCTGGTGTGAGTGTTGAATACTACTTTTATAATACCGTTTATGTTACCGGACGAGATTACAGGATGTGACGTAGTCTCTGTCTGGCTGCGCCATGTGTTAAGCTGTAGATTAAAGTTTATGAACTTCAGTTGGACTTTCTTGTACATTACTCATACATAATACCTGTGTTACGATACATTGATTTTCGTCATCTGTAAAGCAACTGCCATTTTCTGCTTAGCAATATATACTAGCAGGCAACTGGCTTTCAGAATTACACATGCTCTTTTGTTTGTTCCACTTTGGGAAAGAATTCCAGAAAAGTAGTGTACGTAACTCACTAATTCAGCTTCTTGACTTTTAAGATGTTCTTTGTCGATCTTACTAATTGAATGAAGAACCACAAGGGCTGGGATGGCAAAGCACACTCATGGAAGTGTTATTAATACATAAAAGGTTTAACTCATAGCCAAATAAATACCATGACTTCCTGTCCATCAGGAAATTATGAGGTAAACAATGACCAAAGGAGCTAAAAGGGTTTTATATCCGTGACTTTTGTTGACAGTCTGTTGTCATATCATTAAGAAATAACTATATTTTCCTATCATCTCAATCTGCAATGTCCACTAGCATCTGTTGCCTCTTCGTGTAAGCATGTAATATATGACTGCCGTCTTGAGATATGTTGCCATGTTTAAACCTTTTAAAGGTCACTTCATCCTTTGATATAAAGCTGTATAAATGCCCTTATGTTTTGGAGTTAAATTATTGGAGAATTTAAGAAATATTATACCATTTTGATATGCAATAAAATTGTTTAACTGTTAAGATGATAAAGATTGAAACCATATAAAAAATATTGGGTATACTAGAATATATATTTATCTCTTTGAAATTTAATCTGAAGTATTTACGAAGAGTCATGGTGAATAAAGTTTATTGAATTGTCCACACCTTTGATGATAAATGGTGAAGGCACCAATATATTTCAATCAACATATATGGTAAATGTTTTCATAAAAATGTGCCATGAAACATTATTTATTAACACTTATTGTAAATAATTTCTCTCTTTTGGGGAAATCATTGGCTTGATGCTACAATCAAATTCATGGACTTATATAATATGATAATGGGCAGTTCTTGAATATAAGTGAGGGTATTATATATGTTAGGAATTATAACATTTCCAAGAAATTAAAAAATTGCAGTAAAATTATTGATGGTAGCAATTAGGATCAAGTTTCAATAAGTCAGAGCTTCCAGTGGCATTTAGTCATCTGTTGTTATATTTTTTTATTAGCTGAGAGTAGATTACTTAAGATCTATTCTAATAAATACTGACATCACTGATACTTTTATAGAACTAACTCATTAATTATTTCTGGTGAAATTATTTTAATGAATTCAACTACAAAGATTTTGAAATTTCTTATAAAGTACTGAAAAAAATGCCCAACTACATTTACTAAAATAGTTTATAATTATGCAGTGAGGTGAGTAAAATGAATTATGCTTAAATGGTATTATGATCTTGCGACCATCATATCACTGTAAGTCTGAAACATAATATTTTTAAATAATCAGCAGGTTAAGGAAATTATCATTAAATGCCTGACAAAATCACCAAATTTTGTATGGATTATCTCTGGTCAGTCTTGATTGGTGCTCTTTTAAACTCCTGTTCTGGTTCTTTTAGCAGGCCAAAGTTCAAAATAGCAGGAATTAAGGAAAAAAAGCACACTTTATCTTAATATACATATACATATACTTTAAGTATAACAAATATTTATTATAATTTCTAACCGGAGGTGCGAATTTGGCTTGTGTTGAGTACAAATATTAAGGACTTATGAAGATCAGCTGGGTGTTTTATTCTTTCAAATGAATAAATCTCTATAAAAATAAATGTCAGTAATATTTTTGGTTTGCAAATTTACATTTGACCAAGCTTTTTATGGTATTTTGTATATCACTGGTCAATTTTGTTATTCTGACATATACATTCAACCTTTCATTTATTTACAGAAATCTCATTTGCATTAAATCATTTAATAAAGATATTTTTTTTTACATAATACAGGAAGAAGTATGGCCTAGCTGTGAAATTGATGAAACCTGAGGTTTGCTACATATAATAAAAATATCATGTATTTATGGATTTATTTTTATCTTCCCAAAATAATAAAAAAAGAACAGGTGTGAACTTAAAAAGATATAGTATGCAGAAATGAGAAAGGGATAAGAAATACAGGCTAATATTTAACAGAACATGATCTCTATATGAAAAAAAACCCAAATATTCTATTAGCATAGTGTATTTATTAAACCACTTAAGCAATAGCCACTGTATAAACTCAACAGACAGTTTGCTACAATCTTTGCAAGACAGATTTATTGTATTAATTATACTAAGAAGACTTAGAGACAGGATATATTGAATATCTTCAATTTAGTCTTGGAAATTTATATACCAGGTATATATATTTAAAAATTTGTTATCATAATTAAGGCAGCTGCTTATTTTCAGGCTCTAATAGAATATGGCAGTATAACTGTGGACTTATCACGTTTATATTTTACCAAGGCCTTTAAGCCTGTAACATAATGTTAACTGAAATGTTGAATGTATTAGTCATTTGGTGTTATGTGGGCTTCTTTCGCAATTGATAAAAAAATAAACATATTATACTGGAAAGTAGTCACATTCGGCTTTAATTAGGTATGTCATTTAAAATATCCAGATAAAGCAGATTTCAAATAATTTTTCCTTCCCCCTTCATATTTTTATACTACATTTCTTTATTTCAATGAGCAAGGACCAAATAGTTTTTAGGCGCTAAAACAAACAAGTTTATACTTCACATGGGCACCCCCTCTAAAATCAATCACCTGGATGTACACTATCCACCTACAAAGTTTGATGCTTTTATTCAGTTTGTAACGGTATGGCCCAGATATGACTCTGAGCCACTTGACTTATATACATAATAAAAAAATCCATGCACAATACTGCAGTGCCAGTGATATGGTAATTGAATTGCCATAGGTTATAAAACGTATGAAATTCTTGACTGGCCCTCATGTGGAAAGCTTACTTTTCTGGTGGCTGCTAGATTTTAATTCCTAGAATGGTTGACAGATGGCAGGAGCGGAGTAGTGAGGATGGTGTGTTTATTGTCTGACAGGTGGGTGCACCTGTTGTGGTTTCCCCAGAGAGGAACCACAATAATTAGGAATTTACATTACACTAATTTTAACAGTAACACTGGTTTATTAGCTTTAAGCTGACTGTAAGCATCTGAGCTACAGCGATGATCCTTTGTCTGTAATCTTTTACAGCCAGAGTTCTGTTTATAAGGCATGTTTTTAAACCTACATATCCAGTTAAATGTTGCTAAATTCTAATACCAAACCCAAAACTTCATTCCTTGAAGAAGTCAAGGCAAAACATTCCATTAAAAACCTGTTGTCATACTTCAAGACTGTCTAATATAAAAACTACTGTAGTTATTTTGTTCATATTTGGTATAACTATTCCTCTGTATATTTCCGATGTTCATGTAAGAAATTAGATCAGTTTTGCATAATTGTTAGAAGATATGGACCATAACTTAGCTAACAGTTTTCAATGTATGTATTTTGTTTCATTCTGGTTAATTAGGCTCATGCCCCATTCTTTCAGTGCAACTGATACACTTGAGAATTTATCTGCAAGTTTGAAAATCAAATTTTTCCAAATTTCAAAAGGCTCCCAAATGTGGAATCCTGACTGAGAGGTTCATTGTGATTATGAATATTTTTATTCACCTGTCCATGACAGAAATAATTATGTTATACCCACGGTCCATTAACTTTAGTGTCACCGCTATAACTTATCGGGGCTTTGATGGATTTTAACAAAACTCACTATAACAATAGATTATCTCACCCAGGTAAGATTATAGGCAAATCCATGCATATTTAATGAGGTCAGAGGTCACTAGGGTACCTTTTGGTGTTGCCACAATATTTTACAAGGAATATAATGGATTTGATGAAGCTTAATAGAAATGTTAATCAATAAAATATCTCACCTTTGTTTGATTTTCAGCAAAATTCACACATTTAATGAGGTCCGAGGTCACCACACTTTGGATGCACCATGGTGACTTGCCAAAAATCCAATGGATTTTCATGAAACTCATTATACATATTTACCAAAAATTTCTCACCTCAGTTAAATTCTCAGGAAAACATATTCATATTAAATGAGGTCAGAGGTCACCAGGCTGCTTTGTTCAGGCTAATTTGTGGTATTGACATGATAACGTACAAGGAAAATAATGGATTTTAATAAAATTCTATGGAAATATGAATCCATATATATGATATATCACTTTAGTTTGCTGGATTGCATATTATTATTAAATAAAGTCAGAGGTCACCACACTTTTGTGGCATCACCCTGACTCACCGGTACCAAAAATCAGTTTTTTATACAGCTCATGATAAGTATTAACCGGTAGAGTTTCTCACCTGAATTAGATTCTCAGCAAATTCACACATATTTTATGAAGTCATACTGGACACAAAATATGCAACAGATATATTTATGATGCACCATTTTCAGTGCTCCTGTTTATATACTTTCAATAATAAGAGATGATTTTGAAGGATTAAGTACTCTTATTTATTTAATACAGATGTCAGTGATGAACAGGAATTTATCTTACCGGTAAGTTTGCCATTTCTCATGCTTGAGGAGTCATCACAACAGGCACAAGCATGTCATGCAAGGACTTATCACTTCTAGTAATGTAGCCAATCACAGGAGTAGATATATTCACTTCTGAATCATCATTTTAAAAAATACTTGTTTGTGTTTTTAACTATTTAGTTATTTTTAAAAATAATATCAAGTCGTCACTTTGCCAAACTGAACGGCAATATATTATGGATGTTAATCTCCTTTCATTTTTGCTTTATGTGTAAGAAATGCATCTCACTGATTTTATTCACCAAACCTTTATATTTGGCAATGTATAGTGATATCCATTGCCTCAGGTTATGCATTCACTTGTAGATCCATCTGTTGATGTGTATGCATGTAAACGCTTTTTATATGTATAGGAAGACATTAGTACCAGTAATACTTTAACACCAGAGGATAGCAGGACCCTGTATTATTTAATGTGCATGTATTACCTACTTGAATAAATACCCATTTTTATTAAATTGATGTGCTCTCAAGATGCATAATTTATCATGTTTGGCACATGTACAGAAGAATTACAGGGCTGGTATGCCTGAGCTGTGGTATAATATGACCTCATGCATATACAACAACCTTATGCATGTGTATCTGTTACAATGACTCACTGACCCAGTACTGTAGCAGCAGTCTGTGCTACACGCCGCCGCATATAAATCTTGTTGGCGCGATAACTCAAAAAATATTTCACCGATCTTTACCAAACTTGGTATATGTATAGATATAGGTGAGAGGACAACGCCTATTTTAAAATGAGGTCGTGACCTTTAGTAGGAGAGTGTCCTTGACCTTGAATAGGTCCAATTTTGGGGAAAATCACACAAATTCTTAAATATCTCAAGAAATCTTGCATGGATTTATCCCAAAATCAAGTTGATGGAAGATCATGGATAGGGTTTTCATAATCCAGAAACTGGTGGCACCACCTATTATTCTTTGCTTGTTTTCGTGCCATTTAATACCCCCCAAATTGCCACTTGAGAGTGCTGGGAGCATTATAAGTCAAAAACTAACGGACAGATTTCTTTTATATTATGCATATACATAGATATGGGTTATGGGATGATGTTTATTAAAATTTGGGTCATGACCTTTTCTATGAGAGTGGCCTTGACCTTGAATATTGCCATATATGGTGAAAATCACACAAAATCATTAATATCTCAATAAGGGATGCATGGATTGGTCCAAAAATCAACTAAATTGAAGATCTTGGATAGTATTGTCAGGTACCAGAAACAGGTTGGGCCACCTGTTATTCTCATACTTGATTTTGTGCCGTTTAATACCCCAATCATTGCCACTTAACAGTACTGTGAGCATTATAAGTCAAGAAGTAATGGACAGATTTCTTTCATATTATGCATATTCATAGATATGGGTTATGGGATGATGTTAATTTAAATTGGGGTCATGACCTTTCTTATGAGAGTGACCTTGACCTTGAATATTGCCATATATGGTGAAAATCACACAAAATCATTAATATCTCAATAAGGGATGAATGGATTGGTCCAAAAATCAACTTGACCGAAGATCTTGGATAGTTTTGTCATGTTCCAGAAACTGGAAGCGCCATCTGTTATTCTTTTACTTGTTTTTGTGCCGTTTAATACCCAAATCATATCCACTTTACAGTACTGTGAGCATTATAAGTCAAAAACTATTGGACAGATTTCTTTCATATTATGCATATACATAGATATGGGTTACGGGATGATGTATATATAAATTGGGGTCATGACCTTTTCTTTTAGAGTGGCCTTGACCTTGAATATTGCCATATATGGTGAAAATTACACAAAATCATTAATATCTCAATAAGCGTTGCATGGTTTGGTCCAAAAATCAACTTGATCGAAGATCTTGGATAGTATTGTCATGTACCAGAAACAGGTGGCACCACCTGTTATTCTTTTACTTGTTTTTGTGCCATTTAATACCCAAATCATATCCACTTGACAGTACTGTGAGCATTATAAGTCAAGAAGTAATAGACAGATTTCTTTCATATTATGCATATACATAGACATGGGTTATGGGATGATGTAAATATAAATTGGGGTCATGACCTTTCCTATGAGAGTGGCCTTGACCTTGAATATTGCCATATATGGTGAAAATCACACAAAATCATTAATATCTCAATAAGGGATGCATGGATTGGTCCAAAAATCAAATTGATGGAAGATCTTGGATAGTATTGTCATGTACCGGAAACTGATAGCGACACCTGTTATTCTTTTACTTGTTTTTGTGCCGTTTAATACCCCCATCATTGCCTCTGTGAGCATTATAAGTCAAAAACTAATTGACAGATTTCTTTTATATTATGTATGATATACATAGACATGGGTTAGGGGATGATGTATATTGAAATTGGGGTCATGACCTTTTCTATGAGAGGGACCTTTTCTATGAGTGTGGTCTGATATTAATAGTTGCTGAAGATGGGGGGCCTATTCTCAAGGGGGGGGGGATTAATTGTCTGGGGATACTATGGCACCTGCGGTGCCAAGAAATATCTAGTTTATTCATTGGAACATAACATAAGAATCTGTATGTTTTTTTTTGTTTAATTTTTCTGCCCACTAGATACATTCATTGAAACATGTTTAGTATATACTTTTGAATAGTTCATGAAAACTGCACAAGATTGCATTATTGTCAACTGAACTTAAATTAGTTCGTTTAGTTGTCACCAGATGGTGTTACCTGTCCTTGCACGTAAAATAAATGAAACTTTAAATATATTACAAATAAGTAAAATTAAAAATAAATAGACACTGTTACATGGCTCAGCTAACCAGTAGTCTGCCCTGGATACCACCATGCATCTTTTCCTGTTTGTTTTGTGATGGTACTCTGGGTTTTGTCTTTTGATTTTTGCCCACTAGATACAGTCATTGGAAACACTTGAATAGTTCATGAAAACTGCACAAGATGGCATTATTGTCAACTGAACTTACATTAGTTCATATAGCTGTCACCAGATGGTGTTACCTGTCCTTGCATGTAAAATAAATGAAACTTTAAATATGTTACAAATATGTAAAATTCAAAATAAATAGACACTGTTACATGGCTTAGCTAACCAGTAGTCTGCCCTGGATACCACCATGCGTCTTTTCCTGTTTGTTTTGTGATGGTACTCTGGGTTTTGTCTTCTCATATCCAGTATTCAAGTGTATTTTCTGTTCTTTAATTTTTGGTTCTTCTATTTAAGCTGACCTGTTGTTGCTTTTTTTTTTTTAAATCAAAAGTTACATTGTAGCATGACATTTTCCAGAATATTATTGTAAAATGGAAGGAGTATATGCAGCTGTTCAACAGACTGTAAATCAAGGGGTTCTGAAAGATAAGAAATTTGGCGATTATAGTCCTATACAACATTAAATGTAAGTCTGAATTTAGAAGAAATATAGATTTTATACAGTAAAAAAAGGCCAGTGTTATTTATTGCCTACTGAGTTATGAAATTGAGCTCCTGTATAAAATTCATGACCATAATTTGGAATTAGGTCAGGTAGTCCCAAGCCCATAAATATTGGCTAAGTAAAGGATATTTTCCCTACATTAATGATTGAAAAATTCCCAGAAGCCTAAAAAAAGTTAATATCTTAGCCTAGAATGTTGGGGGGGGGGGGGATGCATGGGTTACAAATAATATTTTATAAATATCAATTTTGAGAGCACCCGAGGCATTTATTATGTTGAATACAGTAAAACTTTTTGAGTATATTAAGATTTAGGCATGCCCTGATTTTATTTTGGAAGCCCCGCTAAAAATTTGTTGAACAGATTTTAGGGCTGCTTCTGTTGTGCCCCCCCCCCCTTTCAAATAAGTCCCTCGAGTAACATGGCCCATGGATCCCTTGGTACTATGTATGAAAGTGATCTGTTGATTAACCATGTATCTATACAGACAAATGAGAACTGAAAGGATAGTTGTGAATCGTACAGATTAAATGAGAAATGACAGCAAATGTAGTCATATTCATTAAAATAGATTGAAAGCATAAACAAGGGAGTTTTTGCCACTACAGATCAAATGTGGGCTTTAAGCGGTGAGTAGTCCATCATATAAATTAATGAGGACTGACAGGAGAGTGGTCATTCATACACAGATGATTACCACTTAAACACAGGAGCAGAGATATAATACAAATGAATAAGAATGGGCAGGGTAGTGGTCATTCAGACAGAGGAGACCACATAGTAAATAAGGGAGTGGTCATTCATACCTGTAGATAAGATGAGAACTTAGAGGAAAAGTGGATATATGGTAATCCATGCATGGAACATGCAAGAGAAGCATTAATGTTTTCATATAAATTTGATGAGGACTGGATAGAAGTGGTCATGTATACAGCAGATTCAGTACAGATAGGAATGGGGCTTGCAGGGAATATCATTAGGCAGTCCCTCCATCTTCGGCTAAATATTTCAAAGGAAGCAGTGACCTTACAACACTCTGGGTCAGCAAGTGCATTCTTTGTGGCCTGACACTCTAAAAGGCTTGGTAAGCCCTGCAGGTTGATGAAAGTAAGCCATTGCACTTTGGAAAGGTCACATGGTACATGAATCAATGATGATTCTGGGACAACGCTGGGTCTCTGGAACTCGGACATAATCCAAGGGCATCCACTTCAATCTGACAGCAGAGTCGGGATGCAATTAATAAATTGTCCACTGATTGGATGAGGTCTTGCACTTGCGAAGAAGCCACACAGGATTATGGGATAATCCTTGGCACATTCCATTTAAGCCACAAGTTCCAGGACAAATGATTATAAGACAGATACCTTATTTGAAATCAGTCATATTTTATTTAAATAATACTTGGTTTATCAACACTCTCTTAATATGTATTATTAAACATTCAAATATTAATATCCTGTGGATTCATATTGTGGACATTTTGTGTGGTTTATTTTATTCTGATTTTCTTCTCATTTCAGTATCATTTCTCTTTTTAATCTCTAAATAATCACTGTCTTCCATCTTCATTTTGCTATTTCTTTGTTTCTCAAGAGTAATGGTTGAATTTTGATTTCATTTATTTTTTCTGTACACCCATCTCTTATTTTATTCTCTTGTCCTTCTGTTTCCTTTTTCCCTGTGTCTTATTTTCCCTTTTAATGTGCCACATATTTTTCAATCTTTGTTAATTATTTTTTATTATTTTTCCTTTTAATTTCCGACATATTTTCCTTCTTTGTTAATTTTTTGTTTCTTTAAGTCTTCTGTTCATTGAATGTTTTTCTCATTCATCTTCTGTTTCTTTTCCTTTATACTTTTATATTTTTCACTTTCTCTCTGTTTCTCTGTTTCTTCCCCATCAGTCTTCTATATTTTCACATTCTGTTTCTTCTTCTATTTCTCTGTTTCTTCTGCATCACACTCCTGTATTCTTCATTTTTTTCTTCTGTTTCTAGGTTTTTCCTTTATCAGACTTCTATACCCTCCCTTTTTTGTTTCTTCTTTTGCTTCACTGTTTCTTCTCCATAACACTTCTATATTCTTTATTTTTTGTTTCTTCTTTTGTTCCTCTGTTTCTTCTGTATCACACTTCTATATTCTTCATTTTCTGTTTTTCCTTTAATTCATCTGTTTCCTCTGCATCACACTTCTGTATTCTTTATTTTCTGTTTCTTCTCCTGTTTATTTGTTTCTCTTCATCACGTATCTCTGTTAATTTTCTTTTCCATCTCCTGTTACTCTATTTCTTTTCCATCACACTTCTATATTCTTCATTTTTCTATTCTTTCTTTTGTTTGTCTAATTCTTTTCCATCACACTTCTATATTCTTCATTTTTAGCTCAGCTGACTATAAGTCATCTGAGCTATAGTCGTGGTCCATTGTCCGTCATCCGTCTGTCTGTCTCCCATCTGTCCCTCTGTCCATCTGTCCGGATGTCCATCCGTAAGACTGGCACGTTTCGACACCATTGGACCTACGAATCTAAAATTTGCCATACAGTTAGATGTCCCAAAAATCTCCTACCATGCCGAAAATTGGGTCTATAGGACTTCGTCTCTTCGAGATATTAAGGAAAAACCTCAATTTTTTATTAGAAATCTATTTTCACACTTCAGGACTGCCTAATATCAAAACCATTCATCTGGATTTCTTCATATTTACCATAAATATTCCTCCATATAGTTCCTATGTACATGCCAGAAATTAAGTCAGTATTATTTAATTTTAAAAAGTTATGGGCCCAAACATAATGGACTTTGTAAAAAAATCAGGAAAGATATTTGGTCACTTAAGACCAAAAGTGTCAAAGGTAGGGACTTTTTTTCAGTAATACAACTTTAATTGATCAAAATTTAATTGTATACCAAAAATTAGATCAAAATCTGTTAAATTTTTTTAAATATTGGCAAAAATATAAAAATTGGTACCTTAAATTTTGCCAAGTTTGACCATGGCACGTTTTTTTCCTGTAAGTACTGTGGATTTAATTTTCACAGCATGTTTTTGTTAGCATTTTGTCTGTTAACACCAAAAATTTGAAACCAGTTGATCAAAAACTGTAGGTTTTGTTCAAGTTTTCAAGCACCATGTCACATCAAGTTAACATCAAGCTAGTGTTATGCAGTTTGCGAGAGCTCAGCTCCCCAGCTTCAGCACTAAGTTCCTTAAATTTAGCATACAGTTAGATGTCTCCAAAATCCCCTACCATGCCAAGAATTTTATCACTAGGACTTAATTCCTTCGAAATATTAATGAAAAACTTCATTTTTCCATTAAAAACCCATTGTTACACTGTAAGACTGCCTAATATCAAAACCACTGATCTGACTTTGATCATATATAATATACATATTTTTCTATACATTCGCTATGCACATGCCAGAAATGATGTCAGTATTGCGTAATTGTTTTAAGTTATGGGCCCAAACATAATGCACTTTTTAAAAAATCAAGAAATATATTTACTCCCTTAACAAGAGGATTGCTGAAGCTAGAGATTTTTTGTCATGGATGTAACATTATTTAAACAAGATTCAATTGAATACCAAAAATTAGTTCTGAATTTTTCAAATTTTATAAGTTATTAGTATAAATATAAAATTAGTACCTTAAATTTTGCCCAACTTTGACCATGGCACGTTTGTTTCCTGAGTAGAGCACTGTTGATATAATTTTCATATCATGCACACATAAGGATTTCATCTTTGTAGTTTAAGCTGAGAGAAATTGGCCAAATATTGTAGCTTTTATTAATGTTTATATGAGACCATGTCAGACCCAGGCTTAATCCAGCCCCTCTTCAGTCACCTGTATGTTGACCTTGTTGACCTTTCATCAGATTATGCATGCTTGAGCGAAGCATACACTGGGGCAGCCAGGCAGCTAATGCCCAGCCACAGTTGACCCAGGTGTCCAACCCAACTCATCTAGTAGTTATTTTGAAAAACAACATAACAATAAACAATAAATTAATAATTTTGTATTGATTTGTTAGTTAATGAGTAACAGAAAATTAACTTGCAGTTACTGATGATGTAAGAATCTTGTATGGATGGATAGAATGTCAATGTCTATGTTATTCCAAATAACACCATGCAGTCACCTATGGTATTTTTCAGTGAAATTTTAATGAGGTATTTTTTAGTGAAATTTTAATGATAAAAAAATAAATCATATTATTCATTACTAATCATTAGGGGTCATATGAAGGAAATTAATGATAGACAAAGATGCAGTTGATAATATTAATCTAGATTCCTACTGTGTCTAGTGTGTATAGATTGATGTGAAAGTAGTCCAAAGTGAATATATTACATTTTTTTTTAATATAAATAAAAGCCATAAAACCAGGTACTTATGATCATTATTTAAATTTGTGAATTTTGTATATTCTGGATTCTCAACATCTTTGTTTGGCTAAAACTTAATAAATACTAGACATGGTGCAAATGCTTTGCAAATGTATTTATACGAATATGAATATGTACTGCATAAAAAAATTTTATTGCATAAGAATGGGAATTCAGGTAAAAATAAAAGTATTTGAATACCAGTGCAGATACTTTCAAAATGTATTCATGAATGCATTCATGAATATATTCTATAATATTATTTCAATAATCATTTCAGTTATATTTTATTTTAAAAAATCATATGATTTTCTTATTATTTTTTTAAATAAAAATTATATTGGCACAATATTTGTTATTAAATTTTAATAAATAGTTAAACTCTTTTATAATATGTGCTGCTTATAAGTTATATGGCCAAGTCAAAATCTGTGTGACAATAGCACTCCATTTGTTAATAAAATAAATGAAATCAATCCTCTTCCCTGTCTCGAAAGGTACTATCAAAATCATACATAAACTAAACAACAACAACTCATAATACAGCTTATATTTTTACCACATAAAACCAGCATGTGCCTCATTTCTAAATCATATTTTTTAATCATATATAACAGCTGAGCGCTGTGACCCATAGGTCCCTTGTTCTATTCCTTCTTTTGTTTGATTATTTCTTCTCCATTACACTACTATATTCTTTATTTGCAAGTTCTTCATTTTTTCATCTATTTCTTCCCTATCATACTTCTGTATTCCTCACTTTTTGTTTCTTCTTTTGACCTTATTTCTGACATTTATTTTCCCTTTATTCCCCTATCCCCTATTTCATTTCCCTTTCCATATTCTTTCTCCCAAGAATTTACCAAAACAATGAAAATTAATTATACTTTAAAAAGTTAAATGGTTTAGTTTATTGAATGAATAAAACTATCAATAACTATTGAAAATGTAAACAATTTTGATCAAAGTAAGAAAAAACCCATCAATCAGGAGAAATATTTGTTGCTTTCTGTGTTGAGCTGACAGAAATCGTATGTTTGGATGATGAATGGGCCATGGATAGAGATTAAAGGTGTGTCAGATTTGATTTTAAAGAGGTCTGGGTGTCACATGCGTGGGTGTAAACACCAGCCGAGTTATACAAATATGGCTGAGCAGACGTCACTGTCCAGTTCTGTACTGTAAATAGATCAGGAACAATTTATCAGGTGTCCACAATAAGCCATTTATAGAAATAAATTCTTCATTTTCACATGCCACACATCACCAAGGAGCATTTATAATACATGCCTCTCTGACCAGACAGCCCAGGTGAGAGCCCTTAATTTGCTTGGTCTGTGGAAGTCGTTAGCCAGGTATCTAGGTGACCAGACTTAGCCCCCCCACTGAGACCAGTTCAATGCAGGAATCCTGCAACCATTGGCAACAAGTGACATCCTGATATCCTGACAGTTGAGAGACAAATTAATGTATGTAATCTGGTTCACTGATGTTTGGTTTCACGACAGGGAGTTTCAGCTCATCTTAGCTTGGAATAAGTATTGATTTCATGGGGTACGACGTTTCTGAATGTCTTTGGCAAGTTGAGGAGGGGGGGGGGGGGGGCGGGGGTTTGTGTCCTCAATCACTTCGAAGTTCATCATTCAAGCAAACTTCCTGTCAGTTTGTTACCAAGGGAGCTCTGTGGAATCAGTGGTACTGCCCCCTAGGGGCTGAGGCTGAAATTAGTGGCGGTCCGAGTGATGCATATTACATGCCACTACCCCAGCGCAACTGATGAACAGCCTTTGACTTGTGAAGCATGTACCCCTATGATGTGTTGCCTGAGATTGCTTTGAGAATTGGGGTTGCTCACATATCATGTTCTTGTGACTATAACCTGTCATTATTCTCAATGAAGCAAGTCTTTTCAAGTTATCTATTATTTATCTATCAAAGATTTATAGCTTTATTTAGAAAGGTGAAGACTTCTCTGTGTAGAAAAAGACATGACAGTTCCTTTTTTAGTGACCAGGCCAAACATCCATTGCATTGCTTTCTTTTCAAAGAGCTGCATCCATATTATTACAAATGTTGAATAAAAAGAGCCTTAGAATCTTTCACAGGGAACAAGCCAGAGAGGACAGTTGGTGCTTACTGTCAACAGCTCCCTTTGTGTATATCAGCCTTGCATGTCTGCTGTGTGTGACTGGCTTGCTGTAGCTCGTTTGTTGACAGCAAATGGAGAGTGACCTCTATTGGTAAAATGGAAAAATTCATTCTCTTTATGAATTAACACTGAATGATCCATGAATGTGGTTTCTATAAGTATGATCAAAGTAAAGTTATATGTTAAAAAAACAGGTGAGACCTGAATTTAAGGTCGAAACATTATTAATGGATGTATTCAGAAGTTTGTCCAGAGGTTTAACCTCCCATCATTTCCAAACGTCATAAGGGTAAAAGTACCCCCTTCCTGGAGGTGTTGACATTTTTACAGGTCATTGGCGTAATTAGTTCCAACCTTTTAAAAATCTTGGTTCCGCTTATAATAAAATATAACATTGTGCACTATGTGGAGATCCAGAGAGTCCAGATAATAAATGTCCATATAACCATAACACTATATTCTGAATATACTAATGCACATGCCATATAATTTATATTATAACAGTAGTGGACATGGGGGGATAATGCCGCTGACTTGCAGACCATGATCTGATGTTGGTTACTAAGTTCCTATTCAGGCTACTAATTTTGCTAGCTTTTTGCCCTGTCTTATCATATTTCTGTACTAATTTAGAATCGCTCGCACAGAAATAAACCACATCATGCTCTTTACTGCATTTATTCAGCTGCCTAATCACACTTGTCATCTTTGCTTTGATTGGTTGATTAGCTCTTATTGGTATGATAAACAAATGTGGGTTCTAACTGAACAGCCAAAAACAGAGGGGAATTTAAGATTGTGTTTTTTATATCATTATTAAGTATAATAATTTATATCATAATAAGGTGTGTGAGTCAGAATTATGGGTTACAAGTAAAAATCAGTCTGAATGTAAGAGGTTAGGTTATATACATCTGTTGGCTGCTGAGATCCATCTCGTCTATGTCTCTAACCATGTGCTAAATAAGTATATACTTGCATGTGTATGTGCAGGGTATTTAATAGTGACTTCAAGAGCCTGTGATCATACAGGCACAGGAGCTGCAGTTTGAATCCCTGTTCAAACTACATTGTGTCACCAATTAATTACGCATTAGGATCTGGATGAGTATACTAAAAACTATAAATGAACTTGGCAGCTAAATTTTGTCTTTAATTAAATATTGATTGCTATTTGACTGATGATACTTAAATGTCCTTTTGTTTAAACCATGCTGAATTCTTCTTCCTTAATTTTAAAACTTGATTGATAAATGATAATAAAAGCACACTCAGATCAAGTACCATAAACTTACCAATTCATAACGTGTTACTCACTGTAACATGATTCTTAAACATTAAAAACGAAAAACAGCTCAGAGTAGGACATTTAAAGAAAAGCAAAATCCTTCAAAGAAAGAAAGAAGATCAGAAGAAAATTAAAAGACATTAATAGAAAAACATAGGCTAGAATGACCTTATGGGTGGTAGTTACATCATATAACCTGACATCAAGAGAGGGAGAGCAACAACCTAAAATTTATAACCTACCAGCTTCTGTGGCTCGGATGTGAGCACAGAAGACCATGATTCCTGAGTTTGAATCTCAGCCAAGGTGTTGATATTTTACATGGTTGGGCTGTGCCCAGTGGTCATGTTTTACTCAAAAACAAGTGTGCCTTTTTTTGGGTTCCTTGGTGGTATAACCCAGCAATGGGGTTGACTAGACACACAGGGCCTGCAGTTGCAGTATATAGTCACCAGGCCTGGTTAACATGGGGATATAAAATGAGAGTAAGCGTGTGATACTGCCCTGTCACTAAATCTGAAACCAGAGTGGAATTCTGCAGATGTACATATACTGAGGTAAGCTAGAAAAACGAATGCAGTACTCCAACCAACATCAAAGGAGAAAGGGGAAGTATATAACTTATGATGCATTTAACATTTCCAGTATTAAACGTGCCCATATAGGATTATTTGCTGATAATTGCCTCACCTTGATCAGTCTGTGTTCAGAACTCATTTATTTTAAGATAAAGTTATATGGAGTTATGTTAGAACAAATTGTTATAATATCTATAATATATTGGTTTAATTATGTTCAAACTGATAGAATGATAAAATGTATAGAATCACATTATGAGAGAATCCCCTAGAGATTGTATAAGTAAGCATTCCCAGAAACATATGGCACAAAGTACATGCAGACAAGTATGATATGAGGATGAGGAAAGAAGTTCCTGCATCTGATGCTAATATCATGATATCACCATTGATCATGATAAAATCATAAGCACTCTCATGCTACAAAAAACTTACATTGTCAGTAATTGCTGACAATATTTGATTTAGATGAAGGCTGTTTGTTTTAAGTATCTAAGGTTAAACCAGAGATACTATATACAAACTTGAAACAGCAACATTGACAAATGCCATCTTTGACAGATGAGCGTGTGTCTGTGTGGAGCCCTTTACCAGTTCACAGCATGTTAAGTGACATTCAGAAAGAGCTTGGAAAAATAGATGGGCTAATTCTGCAAAACATATATCATCTGTAATGGTTGGTAGAGGAAATTGGCAGGATGAATAAGGGAATGGTCAAAATGTCGGAATCAACACCCACAGAAGTTAAAGAATGAGGGGCTTTGTGGTATTTATCATTGACTATGTAATAGTCACCATAATTCTTGTACATCTCACACCCGGAACAAACGAGGCTACTTTAAACTGCTTTGTGCTTGAGGTCTCTCATTTTTTCTGCCCTAAAGGGCCTAATTGATGTTGTAGCACTTGTTTGGCTGTCATTGAAAGTGATTGTTGTTCATACGTACTATAGATTTGCAGATTATTTGTACCTGTTTAATGCCTCATGTTTGATATCATAAATATTTATCTGCTGATTTTTAGGAGTATTTGCGAAAAATAAGTGAAAAAAAAAATAAGTAAAAACTATTTTTTTCTGAAGTGTATACACATATATTGATTTGCAGCTATCTATACCAGACTTTTTATGCATCTTGATACCTCTGATGATGCCTGTTATGAAGTGCAATAATATATTACAATTAACTCTTGACCTTACTGTGGGATGGTAGGAATGAAGTTTCCTTAGGAAGGTTGTAACCCATAGATGTTGACAGTATTTTGGTGATGACATGGGAAGCTGAAGAGATAACTCTATGTGGACACATCATAAAGATGGAAACTGTGGATAAATAAATAAATATATATATATATATATATATATATATATATATATATATATATATATATATATCACCATATTTTATGAAATGTCAAATGGATCAAAGGTAGCTGAGAAAATAGCAGTAGAAAAAATTATGTCGGAGTAAAAAATTTTCTGACAGGAATACCTGCATGAGGAAAGATGACGGAGACAGTATTGATACGTATTCCAAAAGAAGGATGGCAGAAAAAAAATCAAAGGAAACTGAGAAAATGATATTCCAAAGTAGATGTTTGCACTTTACTGAGTGAATTGACAAAGCTTAATTCACCCCCCCCCCCTTCTTATGAGTGATGAGCTGCTGAGTGTACAACTAAGGAAATTTGGTCAAGGTAAAAATAAATAGCAGCCAGGTACACCTATGAGTATTATTGTGTCCATGCAACCCTATTTGAGACCTAGCACAAACATGGACAGAAGAAAATAAATAATTATAAATCAATTTTTGCACTCGGTGGGATGTACCTAAGGAAGCCCACTCCCCCCAAAAATTGCTCCAAATATTGATCTAGTAATAAACTTATCAATCCCATAGGGAAAAAATCAAAGGAAACTGAGAAAATGATATTCCAAAGTAGATGTTTGCACTTTACTGAGTGAATTGACAAAGCTTAATTCACCCCCCCCCCCCCCCTTCTTATGAGTGATGAGCTGCTGAGTGTACAACTAAGGAAATTTGGTCAAGGTAAAAATAAATAGCAGCCAGGTACACCTATGAGTATTATTGTGTCCATGCAACCCTATTTGAGACCTAGCACAAACATGGACAGAAGAAAATAAATAATTATAAATCAATTTTTGCACTCGGTGGGATGTACCTAAGGAAGCCCACTCCCCCCAAAAATTGCTCCAAATATTGATCTAGTAATAAACTTATCAATCCCATAGGGAAGAGGCTTATAATTATGAAATAAAATGGACAGTTTTACTGGGAAGACTTAAAAAAATAGCATAAGGCTTAGGCAGGCATTAAGGAAGATGCTGCTGGAAATCCTCATCTCTCTAATTTGCTAACCTGTTATGTTTGAAATTCTGTTGCCAGCTAAGTAGATGATACAATGTTATTAAGTTCACTAGCATGTCATCCATCATTTAAGGGTCTACATCCATCATCAGATGTCACACAAATGAACAATGATTGTGACAAAGATTATTACCAAAGTGCTGTTATAGAGGCTGTATTATAGATGCTGTATTATAGAGGTTGTACGTATAATAAGTGCTGTATTAAAGATGCTGTATTGTAGGTGTTTGATAAAGATGTTCGATTATAGGTGCTTTATTATAGATGCTATATTATAGATGCTGTATTGAAGGTGCTGTATTATAGAGGTTGTATTTTAGGTGCTGTATTATAGAGGTTGTATTTTGGATGCTGTATTATATAGAGGCTGTATTATAGGTGCTGTATTATAAAGAGGATATGTATTATAGATGCTGCTGTATTTTAGGTGCTGTATTATTGATGCTGTATTATTTAGATGCTGTATTATAGGTGCTGTATTACAGAGGCTGTATCTTATGTGCTGTGTTATATAGAGGCTATTTTATAGGTGCTGTATTATTAAGGCTGTATTATATGTACTGTATTAATTATAGATGCTGTCCCAGGTTTATATAGTTTCGGATTTGCAATTTCTCCATATTTTCATTCAGACACATCATTTAACCTGTAGGTTTGACTGTATTATATCTAACCCTGATAAAGAAAAAAAAGTAGAAAATCAAGAAAAAAAATTTCATTCATGGTTTTGCACAGCAGTTGATACAAGAAAGCCTCTCCTAAGAAAGCTAAGTCTGTTCATAGATATAGGTGTAGAAACAAACTCAACAACTCTATAAAGGGTGGGGAGGTTTCATACATATCTGCAGGAGCCAGCAGAGATACAAGCAGCCTCTCCCCATGGTCACACTGGTGGTGAACATTAGGGTTAAAAATATCTGCCATGGTTGTTTTTTGGGGAGGCAGAAATAATTCTGACATAATTAATCCACAGGGAAAATACAGTGTTAGGTCAAGGATTTGTCAATCGGTGCTAGCTGGTGAGCATGCACAAACAGCATTTTTAACAAACTTACGTCACAATGACTTTGAAATTTTTATTGTCAAGCCTTAGCCTCTTAGATACACACAATCCACAAAGCTTATCATTTACCTAGTCTGAACCAACATATATACCTGTGAAATTACAAATTACAATTACAAATAAAAACCTTGCACGTAACTAAGATACCACGCTCGCTGAAAACGTCCGGTGCGAGCGTGGCCTCTGACCTCTAAAAATTTCCAGTCACATGACTACAGTTTTAACAAACTTACGTCACAATGACTTTGAAATTTTTATTGTCAAGCCTTAATGAGGAGAATGAATAACACCTGCACCCGTGGAATAACTAAAGGTCACATACAATGTGGTAATACAAAAGTATAAATATAAGGTACACTAGATTATCACCGTAGCAATTATAAGCAAACAGAAACATTATAAAGGACCAGAAGGAAACAAGCCCATAAATAAGCTACGTAAAGCGGTAATAAAATTAGACTCCACCCAGAAGTCCATCCGTGTATGACGCTGGTGCACGAGGATAAACATAATGTGCCTGGAAAACTGCCTGCGTTTTCCAGCGACCAATTTGCATGGCAGCCTCCTGTGAAACGTTCTGGGCTACAGCAGCCGTAGCGGCGGAAGGCCTGAAGTTTTTGGCTTTAAACACCTTGGTGTCTAAACCGGCGAGCGCTATGGCTTGCCCTAAAGTTTTACTTATGATACAACTCGACACCGCCTGATAAGGCTGTCTGAGCGTGAGAAATAGTGGACTGTCCGGAATAGCCCCTCTGATGGAGGCTGTACGATTGATATATTCTCGCACGCATTGCACCGGGTCTGTCTGAGGGTCATCTGTTGGAGGAATCACCACCTCAAAACCAGACCGCGAAGTGTCATTCTTTATACCAAAAAACCGAACCACAAGAGAACCGTCGTCTTCAAAAACCATGTTGTTAGTTGAAAGCACATGAGCCCTGCAAGTCATTGTAGATGGATCAAACCTCTGTCCCCGCGGGGCCAGATCAGAGGGTCTGGCCATGAACACTATCGCCAACAGAGTAACAGCTTTCAGGCGTAATCTATCCGTACTAAGGTCTTTGTTATCCGGCCATGCTTTAAACAGTCTTGAGAACGGCTCTAGTGGCATCACCTTAGTGCGCGCTGCCGGTGCAAGTGTACCTGATTTGACCAAGGCACAATACATTTTTTGAACAATCGGATTATCGGTCGGCGAAGACATACTCGAAGCATCAAAGTAACATTTGATGGCGGCCATTGCCAATTTTAGTTGAGATTCAGGGCGCGCAGACCCATCTGTAATATCGCAAAGTAGATTGACCACATTACCTGGTGTGGCCAAACTCGGATCACCGCCTTGACAATACAGACTAAGTCTGCTAACAAACCGATTATATGTAGACAGTGTAGAGGTAGCCCATGCTAACGGCAGCTGTTTAGCTGCTCTGTCTGATAGTCCAAACTGTAACGCCTTGGCTTCCCAGAGACTGGCCAGGCAAACAGTCGCCATCTCCTGTTTCTTAGTGGTTCTGCGGTGGAGCTTGGGGCCCTGATGGCAAAGCGATTGTTTGGGATTCGGAGCGGCGGCGCGATGCACATGTTCCTCAGTTCTCTGCACCAACTTTGAGCTGGCCAAAAAGGCGCAATCACTGTAGCGTCGGCCTGTTGCGTTTTGATGATTCTTACAACCCTGGACAGAAGACTGAACGGAGCGTTGACAAAATTGTTGTAGTCGTGCCAATCGTTTTGCGCCAGCGCATCTACAGCCATAGTATGTGGGTCTTTGTAAAGGCTGTTGTAGTTTGGCAGCAGTGCTGTAGCAAACGAAGCAAATCTGTCTACATGGTGAGGGCCGAACATTTTGTCGATCACAATAAATATCTGCGGATGAAGGCTCCATTCGTGTTTGTTCGACAAGCGGGACAGACCATCGGCTACTGAATTGTCCCTTCCCGCTATATATTTGGTCTCTACTGTTATATTCCTGTCTGCACACTCGGCCCATATGGCTTTGGCTTGTTGGTTGAGCTTGTGTTGCGGACCACCAAGATTGTTCATGTATGCCACGGTAGTGATGTTGTCCGAGAGCAGTTGAATATGTTTGTTGGCTAGTTCTTGGGATAATGACAGAATGGCCATCATTATACTGCCATTAGCTCGCGATAGTTTGAATGTTCCTGTGACATTCGGTGATTCCAATAGCCTGCTGCTTGGCTGTCTTGAAAATGAGCGCCCCATCCAGAGCTGGAAGCGTCGGTAACTAACTGACCCTGGATCTGTTTGTGTACTATGGCCCTTCCGTTCCATGACGACATTGCGTTGAACCACCATTGTAAATCTTTCATAGTCCCTGTGTCTATCACCAGTTTGTCCTGCCATGTTGAACGCGACTTGAGTAATCGATATAAGTTCCTTAATAACAACTTTCCAGGAAGAACAACACGACACATGGAGATACACTGGCCTGCGACACGAGCTAGCGCCCTGGCAGTGGCTGTTCCTGAGCGCAAGATACGACTTATATCGTGTTTCAAAATATGTATCCTTCGTTTTGGGACATATATCCACACATGACCATCACCCTTATTTGTGTCAATCACAAAACCAATAAACTCCTTTAAAGTACTCGGATCTAACGATGACTTGGCCCAATTGACACGAAATCCAAGTGAAGAAATGACATTTAAAAAACACTCAGTGTCGGAATGCACATGTGCTGGATCACACATTAACAAAAAATCATCAACAAAAGCTACAACTCGGAGACCTTTCTCCCGAAGTGTTTTTACAACACAACGAATTATCTTATGAAAATAATATGGACTACCATTCTAGCCGAAAGGAAGACATCTCCACTGATAATACTTTCCACGCCACTTAAAACCTAAAAATTTGTGGTATTTCTTGGCAATTGGTACATGTTGAAAACCTGATTTAATGTCTAAAGTAATCAGCAAATCATTTGGGCGTATCTGGTTAATAACCTCTCTGATATCTTCATTGCAGAATGTCGGTGGTACGCTGTAGGCATTAAGAAATCTGAGATCAGTTATAAGCCTATATTTACCTTGTCTTTTTGGAACAGTGCCTATAGGCGACACATTATGTGGAATAGCCCCGACCTTTTGTATAACACCTTCCTTAACGAGATCTTGTACCTCACTGTCCACGAATTTACTTTCCACAAGATTAAACTTTTTATTACTTAATATTTGAGGAGGTGGAATCGAGTTGTCAAAACACAGGGGCACACCCTCTCTAATCCAATTAACAACCGTTGGAGAAGCTATTCTTTCCCATTCTGCAATGTGGTTAACTAACTGTTCTGATAAACCCATACCAAAGTAGGCCGACAATATTAATAATCATGACGAACTTGTCCGCACTGGTGAAAACACTGTTAAAGAGGGAAAAATATACCTACTAATGGTAAAAGTTCGATGTACATGCAAATTATTGACATATAATATCTTTCATGTTATGCGTAATACCATAAACAACATCAAGTCATAAAATGCACACCGAATGAAAACTGTTCCCAATTATGAGTCACTAGTATACACATTTAAGACTCCTCAGGGGAGGGGGCTGGGCGCGTATGAGGGATATTCCGATTAGTAAGTTAATGAAATCTATCTGGAATGTAGCCCCTTCCACGTGACTGTCCTCTTCGTCCTGTTTGACCTCTGCTGCGTCCCCGCTGTATTTGTCCGCGCAGACTACAAAACTCGACAGCAGTCTTTAAATGTTCCAAATGTTGACTATTCAGCGCATATGTGTTATATTGCAGGCTCCTGAAAAATTTTGCGACACCTTCATCAAAATTACTTTGAACCTGCAGGGCTGCTGATTCCGCTTGAATATATCTTAAATGGGCAAGCAAAATTGTATGCAGTTGAATCAGCGATTCCTTGCCAAGCGAACTATACTGGTAGCATGTACCGCTACCCACTTCAGTGCAGTCTCAATATATCTTCCAGATCTACTGAGCGTATTAAAAACTTGTTGGTCGTCTCTTCGTATACCAATGCGGGAATCATGCAACTTGTGATCAGACGGGAGTTTAACACCTTGTAACGAGTCTTTAATAGCATTATATTCTTCCTGCAATGATTCCCAGGGGGCTGTGGAATGAGAGTTTTCACCTCCAGGACCCCCGTCCGGCTCTAGGCCTGGTGTGGCAAAGCCTGAATTTGATACATTTCTGCCTGGCTCGACACAGGCGTCTGAACCACCCGTGATCTGTACACGTGACGCAGCGCTTTCGACTGACTTGAGTTTCTCACTTACTTTTAAATCCAGTCTTTATGGTTTTCTTTGACGAGAGCATGCTCTGAATTGATTCTCTGTTCAATCGTTATCACTTTAGTGTCCAAATTATCAAGTTTCTGAATCAGAAAGTCAAGTTTACCTTCAATATCTCCCATAATATCTTTCCTGCTGTGAGCAGCGATCTCGCCCGTGGATTGCACGTAACTAAGATACCACGCTCGCTGAAAACGTCCGGTGCGAGCGTGGCCTCTGACCTCTAAAAATTTCCAGTCACATGACTACAGTTACAGATAACACTTTGATAGCAGTAAATGGCCATACAAAAAGTTTATCAAAATTATATAAGACTCACAGAGTTAAAAGATTGACCTAGGGTTATAGCAGATCTAGAACTGGTCTTGAAATCTAGAATTCATGGGAGGACAGTTAGATATGGCGGTAAAAGATTTGCTCATGGATGATCAAAGTACGTACTATTGCTCAAAAGAGTTCAGCTTTGAGAAAGCATATTTAGAACTAAAAGACAAAAAGTCCCTAGGGTTACATTAGGGGAACTAGAACTGGGGCAGATTTCTCACTTTTGACATATCTGTATTTCCTTATAACTCAGAAGAAAATTTACTTTGCAGGTCCCTACCGAAGCTATGGTTTTCTATTCTTTTCTATTAAACACTAGGCTCTTTTCTATTAAACTTCTATTCTTTTCTATTAAACACCCCCCAACAGACTTTTCTTTTTCAGGGAAGAGGCTTTCTTGTATCAGCTGGAGTGCAAAACCATGAATAAAAATGTTATCTTTATTTTCTACTTTTTTTTTTTCTTTTCTAGGGCAAGATACAAATTAAAGCAGATATGATTTCTCATTACTGATCTAAAACCTGTATTGTTCAAAAAGAACACTTTCAAAGAATTGCCAGACTGTATATATCTAAAGCAATGGGCTATTTTTATTGTATGTTCTTTCAACATCATTAAAAACTTATCATCCATGCACTTGAGTGCAGTAAAAACATATTATCCATGCACTTAAGGGGCATTCATGAAACATGTACCTAGAAACTCAGATATATATCTGCTGATGTTTCTCTGCAAACTGTCTCAAAGAATTTAACTCCAGCATATAACAATGATGGATGCATGTACAAAGACACTTCAGACCTAGTCATTTTATGTTTGGACTCTTGCTAAAGTGTCAGTGTTGTCAAGATTAGTTAACTTTAGCCCAGAAGTCTGTAGACGCAAAGAATAAAATCATAAATTTTGTTTCATTTGGAATACAATATGATCTACAGAACAAAATGTTGAGACAGACTTAATGAAAATAGATTGATGTTTATTTTTATGCCACAAACTAACTGACAGCTGCTCTTATTTAATCTACACAGCTTTAATCATACTTCACAAAGTTGTAAAAGGATTAAGTTCAAAGCTTTCAGTCTGTACTGTTTTGTGAACAGAAAGTAGAAATGTATATTTAATTGTCTTCTTCTCTTTGAAGTAACATTACACAATGACATTTATCAATTTATTGAGATGTATTATGTGTTAAATTGCAGTTATACATGAAAATTATATAAGGATGGTCTTATGGCATTAAAATAAAAAAATATGTAGCTGAACTAATATGGCCATTGTTTATTATGAAGGAAAACAATTTAGTATTCTGGCAAAGTTAAATGTTTTGCAGGGTTTGGCTCAGCTGATTGAAAGTAATATGAGCTATAGCAATCACTCTTTGTCTGTCATCTGTCTGTCTAGCTGTTGTGTAGAATCTTCTTATGTAATGTCCAGGGAAGTCTTTGGCAAAATAAGATCACTGTGACATATATTCTTTGGCCTGTGTGAAACAACACGATAAGAGTACTCTATAAGTCAGATGGACACATTACAGTCATAGTTTGACATAGAAACTTCTTAGCATCATTGGCCGAGTTCCAAGTTAATATTTTTACTGTTACCTTGTATTCTTAGGACTTTATATGATTGAGAAAAAAAACATGATTTTGAGCACTCTGGAAGTCATTCTAGCCATTGTTCAAGGTTCCTTATCAAATAGTTTTTACCAGATCATGATATCAATAATTAATATATGATTGCTCCACCTGTATACATGTCAAATTTAACTGAGAATCATGAACCATGGGTCACTTGTCTGATCTGCAAACTGCAGGGTTCAACAGAATATATAATGATGTATTTAATACACAAATAAAACAAGAAAAAATGATATTAAAGATTTCTACTTTTGAATTATTTTACATATATTATGGAAGGCCATTTCATTGCATGTAGAATTACCTCATATATTTCACTTTCAGTAATCAATTTGAAGAATATGACCCAAATATCATCCCTTAATTTGTGCCACCTTCATTAACTTACATTTATGGGGGAAATGCTGAAAAAACTTTGAAAATCTTCTTCTCTTAAATCATTCAGCCAAATGGTTCAATTTACAGAAATGATCTCAGATATAAGCTCTCTAATGTTAGTTCAAATGGTTTGGGTTTGATGAATTTTGATAGAGTAACAGGAGTTTGAACTTAAGTAGTCATTTGGCCAATTAAGCATACTGACATAACAATCTCAGACAGCGGCGTACCTAGCCTCATTGCCGCCCGGGATGGTCTTAGAAATTGCCGCCCCTCTCACAAAACATCATACAAAACTGGATAACATATTGAAACATATCGTGTCAAATGTCCTTGTTACAGGCTTGTATTTGACAACAACGCAATTATATGGATGAATTCATTGGCTGGGAATTCTTCCGCCACATATTAAAGATCAGACATATCTTTGCTAATGTAAATCAAAAGATCGTTCGAAGCTCAAACGAGTATATTTCATTATAAACTGAACAGAAAGGAATAAAACGAATAAATTGAAATTATAAACAGATACACTGCAGGATACACATATAATGTGGGAAATTGATCTTTCATCATTCATGTAAACACGATTCATGATTACTTTATACTCAACTTTGGAAAAACTTTATTTGGTGAGTGTTGTTCCTTTCTCAACGCATACAAATACCTTATCACATCTATAATTCCACCTTTTGTCATCGCATATGACAGCAGGTACACCTAATAGAGCTATTGAGATATGCATGCTACTGCTGCATGCAAGGCACTTTAGTCTTTACTAAAAAAGCGTAATTCATGAGTTAAGCCTATATATGTAGGCAGGGTATGTTTAATATTTTCACATAAAAAAACCGTGTTTGGACAAACTGACTTTGTTTAATCAAAATATCCTAAAAGTTAAAAGCATACTTTAATTCAAGGCTACATCAAAATTATTTTTGAATTATAGTGATTATGCACTTTGCGAGGTTTTATTTATGAATTTATGACTATTTGTTATTCAAAAAAGTATCTAAATAAATTTCAAATTATGATATAATTTAAATATATATTATAATTTAATTTTAAATGATTTGTCACAATATACAACAACTGTCTGTAGGTAGTGGATCATTAAACTGTTAATAACAGAATTAACAGTCCAGGTAAATTTATCTTTAATTTAAGTTTTGAACTCTAAAAGTCAAAACTGATACTACATTTGTATTTTGAAAATATGGCTAAGCAGCCAGGGGGGTTCATCCCGCTGGACAGTTATGATAGAATTATATCTTAAAGTTAAAATAATTCCTACATAGGTCTGGGTGTTTATTGTTTTTATCCACGTTACATAAAAGATCATGCAGGTCATATTGGTTAATCAAAAGACAGGCATTTAGGTAGTACTCATTATATACACGATAGTGTAAACGTGTGTATTTTAACGAGACTCATGTTAGAGTATGAAGAATCATGGAAAAAGGGCATTTCAGGTTGTTTCAGGCTGTTTAAATATTTCAAGAATGGAAATTCTTAATACTTTCCAAGGAAAGAGCAACACAGTTTGTCAAAATATTTTTCGCACGATGTATACGACAGACACCCCACCCCCACCACCAGGGGCCATTGGTCTTCTGGCGGGGTTTTTCCCTGGTGATTATCAGGTGCTGCTAGGGATTTCTGTAAACAACGGCCGTCCTTAAATGCAGGCTTTTTGCATGAATGGTCAGTTTATCGATGGCGTTCTGACATTGCAAGACCACAGATCTAACAAAGATAGAGATCGTCTGCAAATAATTTGGTTGGTTTCACTGCCAAGTATTTAATCCCTGAAAATCCTGAAGAGGGACAAAAAGGCCATATTTTAACTTTTTGAGGAACTCCTTATGCCACTGATTATACTTAGTCCCAGAAATGCTGCCCCCATAAATGTACAATTCGTTCGCTAATCATTCTGTGGGTTCCACTGTCCAGTTTATAATCCCTGGAATACTTGAACATAGGCCAAAAAGGCCAGATTTTAATTTTTTAGGAATTCCTTGTGCCACTCATTATACTAATTCACTGAAATGCCACCCCAAAAATGTACAAATCATTCGCTAATCATTTGGTAGGTTCCATTGTCCAGTTTATAATCCCTGGAATACTAAAACATGGGACAAAAAGGCCAAATTTTTATTTTTTTGGGAATTCCTTGTGCTACTCGTTTTACTAATGCCGCCCCCAAAAATGTACAAATCGGTTCGCCACTTATTATACTAATTCACCAAAATGCCCCCCCCCAATCTACAAATCGTTCACTTATCATTTCATTTGGTAGGTTTTATTGTCAAGTTTATAATCCCTGGAATACCTGAGGAACTCCTGCCACTGATTATACTAATTAACTAAAACGCCCCCCCCCCCCACCCCTAATTTGTAAATTTTTCGCTAATCATTTTGTAGGTTCCACTGCCCAGTTGATAATCTCTAAAATACTTGAAATGTGACAAAAAAGGCCAAATTTTTATTTTTATAGGAATTCCTTTTGCCACTCATTATACTAATTCTCTGAAATGCCGCCCCCAAAAATGTGCGGCCCGGGGCGGACCACCCCTGCCGCCCCCCTTAGGTACGCCACTGATCTCAGAAACGACAGGAGCTAGTATCACCAAGTTTTGTGCAAATGATGGTCACATGACTCATATTTGAAGTTTCAGTTTTTTAGGTGCCACCCAGACCAACCTGCTTATTATGGGTTAAAAACCTCAGGTAAAGTACATTTTATATGCCAAAAAGCTTATTTTCTTCTTTAACATTGCTGGTTTAGATCAGTTATCTGTAAACATGTTTCCTGGACTATTGTCACCCCAGAAAAAAACTTAAGTGTTTGATGTAGCAAGGAGGCTGAGAGATGTTTTTGATGATGGATGCTGCGTGATACCTACAGGACATTAATAGCAGGTCTAGTACAGCACCACCAGCCATGGTAGTGACAGGGGCAAGCTCCTTCTGTCAGAGGCTGTGAACTCTGCCATATGTTTCAGCATATCTGTCATTATTTTTCATCATAAACCTGCTCATCGTGAACTGGGGGGCAGCCAAAATAGAAGCAGTCGATTTAGAATCAAACACTGTCACTGCTAAGCATGTTTTATTTTGACAGTATTAGGTAAACCACTTTGTGGTATTTTGATTTTATAATACTCTAGATGGCTCAGTTTCTATTTTTTGCTCAAAATATGTCACTTCATGTCATGTGCTTACTCGGATAAAGCAGTAATCCATTATGGTGTGACAAACCATATGGAAGTAATTTTAAGAAACATGGAAACTAGAGGTCTAGAGTTAATCACTGCTCAAGAATTATTCAAAAATAATATCCAGTATAAACATGGATTAAGTCTGCTGTAATTCATGGATTATACCTATAAGCTTTGTGAATTATAAAACAAGTTCAAATGGCTCAATAACAAGTCATAAGTCTCAAATAGAATATACTTTAGTGGTTTTGGAATTGAAATTTGAAGCATGTGGTTCCATCAGGCTTGAGACCCAGAAACCCTTGATCACCTCACAGCCTGTGTGCTCTGACTCTTGACCGTAGCATGCAAATTTGCCTCAATGGCAAACAACTCCTTCACATACTTGAAATCTGCATTCTAAAGAATGGAAGCCTCCACCTTGTGGGAGGGGTCCCTATTGAAGGATGCTCCCAAAACTATGTTTGCATTAACTTATTCATCCAGTATTCACATGTTCATTTTTGCATTAGTGACTCTACTTTTGTGAATATTACTTAATGGTTTTCCGGAATCCAGATCATATGTGCCAGATCCAACCCAAACCTAATTAATTCCCAAAATGCCCTGAAATGTTCACAAGATTGCTGTGAACAAACATTCATGCAACAACAAATGGTAGGTAAGACTGTACATGTCATCATGCATTTTCTAGTCTACATGTGTCAAGCTTGGGGGAGAAATAAAGTTGGAACCCTCACAGTATTCACTGGCATCATGATTGTCAAACTACCATGTCCCCTAACAACACATCTTGTGTCTTCTTTGCCTTCTCCATGACTTAAAGAAACAGCATTGGTTTTTAGGAATACCCTTCCAAAAATGCAATTTGGCAAATATCAGCTAGATGAATGTTATTATAACCATTAACTTAACAGTGGAACATGCCATACTGATAATTATTCACCCAAAGGTCATAGTCAAGTCAATTTCCATCAATATGCAAATTTTAGCCTGTACTAAGAATTATGTTCTTGAACTAAATGAAAATCAAACTCCAGATTTTATGATAATTATTTCATGCATTGTCTAATGTGCTATATGGGTGAGGTTGTATTTTTAAAGACATGCAGTTGATTAATCATTGTTTTAAACTACACATACAACATTCTCTATTTCTCTTTCTCTAGCTGTTGATATTTTTGGCTGCATGTGATCCAGAGTAAAGGCCAGATTAAGATGTATGAGTATGACATAGTTTATAACATATTTTTACAATGATTGAAAACAGTAAAGTGGGTAATCCATCACCTTTTTCCATGCAAGTGATAAAAATGCATTTTGTATCGCTATAAACATCCTCATAGAACATTAAAGTGGAGTGGTAGAGATGGTCTTTATTTATGGTGAAAACTTTGTACATTATATTTATTGTAAATTGTTTTACTCTTCTGGGAGAGTAGTCCATATGTTATGTATGCATTTGACTCAGTTGGGTATTGCAGAAAATGTAAAAGAAATCTGGATAAGATGCAGTGTTTTATTTCTGCTGTCAGGAGATACATAAGTCATGATTTAGTACTATTTGTCCCTGCAAAGTATGCATTCTCTTGAGACCATAATGCTTTTGAGGGCTTTAGTTTTAGCAGGATGGTATGAGACAGAGAATAAAGGGTGGGAAATAATCAATTTTGTGTAAATAATAATATTGCCAGGCAAGTAGACCCTGCAGGCAATTTGAACATATCCATGATCAGAGCTTCATAAATGATGGAGACTCTGTCTCCTGTTTTTCTGAGATGTGTCCCACAGTGCATTCAATGCCAGCACGTTCCTTATAAATACTGCAGGAGAACCACAGAAAATTCAGACATAATAAATTACTGCTGCAGCTTTCCTTAACTGTACTAACAATACTCAGTGTGGCACTAAGATGCAGGTCCTGAAAGCTTGCTCAAAAGCAACCCAGGCACTCTAATACATCTTTTATTTGTGACTTCAGCACACATCAATACCTGGTTTGCATATGTGGAAACTCATACTTCATATTGGTCCCAAGAGACAAAGTGTTTTGGCAAAATTCCAAACGAATAAAAACTAGGACATGTAGAACGAAAAAAAAAAACCAAATCCTGCTCCATTTTTCAGCCCAGCATAAAAAATGCATTGACCTGTAGTTTTATGTTTATGGGTAATTACATTGATAGGTACATGGGCAATTTATGAACCATTTAATATATACAATGTGTAGATCTATCACTGATTTTATTCTTATATTGAGTTCTCCATGAGCAGCAAATATTCCTGCTTTTCTTCTATATTCATTTGTTTTCTTCCCAGTCATTTGATTGATTTTCTAATTTTTATCACTATTTAGGTGTGCTTTGTAGAGTTTGAGTTATTTTCTAGGTATATACCTTAAGTTTAGGTTCTTTGAGACTATATATATCATATTTTTAACCAAACCCAAACTAATGACCTAACTATGCCATTTGACGTCAGGTTGTATAAAGGTTGTATACCATTACATGGGGACTGGACAGTCAAGAGGTAAAATACTCCACTCTGGATCTGCAAACAAATGGACAGACAGTTAAAACAATCAAACAGACAAACAAACATGGCTGAAAACAACCACAGCCAAGAAGAAGCTGGCAGAGATAAAAAAGATACCCTTCTCTCTGTATGATACAAATTTTCTTGAAGTAGATTAGAATGACAAGAACAGATGTTGTCACAAGTCTGAGACAGAATTTACCAGGGGAGGGAGAACATTTTAGGATTCTACTCAAGACATTTGTGTGAACAGATGTCAGACAATTGGGGAGGTTTATATAAATACAAGTCTCATTCTTGTAATTGCATTCTTTCATCACATGCACCTTCCAGAAGCTGCCATCTGACTTCACCAAAGGAGACCCATCTTGGCCCGCCACTCAAAAGGTCTGTGTAAGACACTCAGTCTGAAATAACCTGTCTAACTGGTTAATAATGTCAAAAGAATGTCTAACAGTTGTCTGCCAGTCATGGACCTTACAATAAGTATATGTTCTTTTATCAGATCAATTTATGGCATTCATGTTCAGAAGGAATTTTGTCACATTGTGTGCCTGATATATGTGATATATACCCTTTTCATGAAACATGTTCAGATATTTAACACATAAAATCTAAAGTTACAGAGATCCAGTGACCATATTATAAAGTGTTTCAATTTTAAATGACAATATCAAAGATTTCTAATATTATATTAATATAATAAACTATATATAGCATTATAATATGTCATTTGAATAAATGCATTTAAATAACTATTTGTTCTTTAAATTTGATACACAAATTGTTTCCACCAAGTTGTGCGTCAGGTGACAAATTGTACGTGTTAACTTGGCCCTGGTGCATTTGATCTTGTTTTAAAAGTGTCAATATATGCTCCAAGGAAGGCTCTCAGAGGGAGTATAATCACAACACAGGGGGTACTATATCTGATGCCAGATATTTCTAGTTTCATTCCTCTTACAAGTTAAAAGAAGTATTCGGGTAAGCTCTGAATTCAGGTGACATGAAAGCCATGCAAAATCAGGATATTGATATTTTAAACTGTTCTTTGAAAAGGCTTTAAAATATGCTCATGAATATTACTAAGTGAACAAAACATGTTAATGTAAATTGAAAGGCAGTTCATTCACTAATAACTGCATTCATAATTGATGCTAACATTCTTCAAACATGGCTGAATGTAAAATACTGACAGATAAAAATCTATTGTAGTATGTTACTTCATTACTGGAGTCAAACAATTTTGTTTTCATCTATAGTTACACATAAATGCAATCACACAGATTTATGTATTGATTAACAGAAACCATACCAACATTGATTCTATACAGGATATACCAAGTTGATTTGGCAGGCATTGGTTGCACTTAGGCCCCCATATATGTAAAGTGTTCTGATGGGAAACTGAGTCTCATTGATTTTCCAGGCTTGTAATGTCTTGCATATGAAATATGTATGATCAGCAAAACCTGGTGGTTGTAAGGAGAGTGTTTTTCCATAGATAGGCTCCGTGCATTGTAAAATGGTACAAATCTGTTGCAGGCTATCAAGTTCATGCAACAGGTATCTCATGGAATAAATTTGGCAGGGAGACCTGAAAATCAATCCCCATCTGTCCAAGCACTAAACGTGCCTGACCTGACCGACTGTGTTTTTGCAGTGGAGAAGTAAAGGCATCAAGCTGAAAGAATTTATGAAATATATAATATGTGGCTGTCGTTTTATGCTCAAACAGCAATGCACTTACTATCCTTTCTGACTGACAGCCAACTGGTGTAAAACATGGAAGCCAGCTCATATAAAAGAGGCCTTTTACCAGTGAATGAATCTGACCATTCATAAAAATGTATGAATCACAGATCCTCTCTGTATTACTATAACATTTTTTATGCCCCCACAAAGTGGCTGGGGCATATAGTTTTACCCATGTCCGTCATTCAGTCATTTTGTCTTTCTGAAATCAAACAGATGTATACACACTTTTTTTCGCAATGCCTGCAGATATTGGCCTGATTTTTTGTGGCTGACCAGTTACAGATGGAGTTCACGTTTAGTCCCAGTTGACCTACTTTTAACCATTTGACAGCTCTTGAAGACAGAAAATTTCATGTTAAAATAGAAATTTTCATAACAAATGAACATGTACAAACTTTTTTAGCAATGCCTGCAGATATTGGCCTGATTTTTGGTTTATGGGCAGATAATGACCAGTTACAGATAAAGTTCGCGTTTCGTCCCTGTTGACCCACTTTTGACTGTTTGACAGCTCCTGAACATAGAAAATTTCATAAAAAATAGAAATTTTCATGATAAATGCATATGTACGATTGTCTTTTCGCAATGCCTGCAGATATTGGCCTGGTTTTTGGTGTGTTGGCAGAAAGTGACCATTTACAGATAGAGTTAGCGTTTTGTCCCAGTTTACCTACTTTTGACCGTTTGATGGCTCCTGAACATAGAAAATTTCATGAAAAATAGAAAATAATTTAATATTAGCACTTTGCTTCTTTGCTTTTGTTTGAGACAAAGGTATAGTATTTCTTTTTATTTCTATAATACTTATGGCTTTTCCTCTGACTGGTATTTACAACAAAGCTTAGATAACAAACATGTTGATTATACATGTAATCACATGTGCACTTTCCACAGTAGTGGTATTAATATGTTTTGCTATTCTTTTTTATTTCAATTTAGTTTGTTAAATTATTTTAATAATTGTTTTTATGTGTAAGATAATATTGATAACTTGCACTAAAATGCACTCAAAATAACTTGCATTCTTTTTTAGCTCAGCTGACTGTAAGTCATGGTGACCTATATTCTGCCACCTGTGGGCCAAAAACATGATTTTGAGCACCCAGACAGTCAGGCGGAGCACTAATTGTATCCATTAGGCCTAGAAACCTCTGATATAACATTCTGGGAGGTCCTGGGCAAATGTCCTTGGAAACATGTGGTCACTGTAATCTGTATTCTGCGACCTATAGGAAAAAAATGTCATATAAGCACCATGAATATCAGATGGGCACAAATCGTATCTGTGAGGCCTAGCATCCAGGGAGGTTCTGGGTAATTCTCCTTGTCTAACTGAAATTAAGTCATGGTGACAGATATTTTGTGACCTGCAGGCCGAAAACATTTAGTTAGAAATTAAGGGTATAGTTAGCTAGTCACCATTGGTAGCAGTTGGACTTAGAATTAGCATTTAGAGAGTTCTTGGTCATGCAGATCTTGGAGATATTTAACCCTGAATTGAAAATTGCTGACTCTTTTTTCTAAGGCTAATGGACAAAACACGTGATTTTGAACACTCTGGAAGTCTTTTATCCATTGTTCAAGGTTCCTTTGCAAATATTTTTCCACCAGATGTAACATTAATAATTAATACATGCAACACCTTTATGTCAAATACAGTCATATAAAATATATGCACAGAACTTGAAAAATAATCCAAAATCATAACCTATATAGTTTAATCAGACTTTAGTTCAAATGTTTTAGAATCAGTCACAATTTCTCCTTTTTTGCCATTTGTTGAAGCACAGTCAGAGCTAAAACTAACAATTAAATTCAACATTTTATTTATACAATTAATGACCATTTTTGTTCAGTGATTTTAAAATAAAATTACAACAGTTCCTTCCACCAACATGACATGAGCAAAAGTGTAGGGTATATTGCCCTTAGGGCTTAGTCAGATTTCCAAATAAGGTCAAATTATATATTGCTATAATATCCTAGCTAGGCCAACATACATTAAATGCCATTCCATGCATGGGCCGCATACTATAGATTCTCTTATAAATTTAAACATTGTGGAATAATTCAACATCAAATGTATGATTTGTATTCACTTATTAATTATTTATAATTTGTTATAACGTACACATATTCATTTAATGATGTCATTTGTCCGATTTGCAATAAAACAAAATGCAGGATTTAAACATAGCAGGAGAATACCTGGTACTGATAAAATATCAAATTCAGGAAACCTTCCAGAACTAGTCCTGATATTTTTTATAACAGTTATTTTGAGTTATCAGCACTGCTTGCATGGTTCCAAGTAATATATATGTTCATAAAGCTACCAGATAAGAATACCACATGTGCATATTTAAGTCTCTTGGGAGCAGAAGACATGGGGACTACTCCTGTTGTCCTGAACAGTTTGCAGCTTGTACCAGTAACTAAAAGCTGGTTAAACAATATCATGAATTTTGCATGGGTTGGCCAAATAAACTTCTGTGCTAGGCGGCCATGAAGCCAGTAGACTGACAATATAAATTTGACACAGACCCATGTAGTCGGCCCTTCATTTGTCTTCAGTCAGAGCTCCTTGAATACTTCATAAGTGGACTAAGCGGGTGGCCAACTTGGTCTGTGATTAAGTTTTAATAATGAACATGGACCCATGCTGCTGACAGTATTTTCCTTATGTATTATTTTACAGACGGAAGGGCTATAACACCTGGTACCAGCATTGCCATCAGATTTGGAGGAACTATACTTGCATGATGTATGATTTCAACAATTCTCTTTTCAAAAATATTGAGCAAATTCTAAAGTTAATTGTTGATCCAGCAGAACACTTCTAAAAATTGTTTCATCATCCTATTACTTTTCATCTGAATGGTAGTATAATTTTCACTTTTCACTTTTGCTTTTAGTAAATGAAAAAGTATACAGCCTTTAACTTTGAGAAATAAAAATTTGTTGAAACCAGGGACAAGAAGGAATTCAGAAGGTTAAAATGTTTACCCCTTTTTGTATGCTTAATTGTTTGTTTTTTTGTTTGTTTATAGAATGTCTCAAACAATTTTGAATAAATTTTAGAGATATTTTTTATAATTGTCGGAAATAGTAAAAGCTAGAGCACATCAGTTAATAGTTGTTCAATAAGAATTATAAAGTTAAGTAAAAGCATTGATCATGATAGTAGTTGATCATGAGAAATCTACTTATCATGAGAAATGAGAGTATGTCAAGCCTTATACAGAAATTCTTTAAATTATGCTGAATAGGGGTGTGCAATATTATCAGTATATTGGTATATATGTGGAGCGTGGTGGCGTAATGGATAGGGCGCTGGACTTGTGACCTCAGGGTCTTGGGTTCGCGTCCCGTTCTGACCGCCGTCTGCGCTAAGACTCTTAGGCAAAGTCTTTACCACAAGGGTGCGCTCTCTCGACCCAGGAGTGAATGGGTACTGGTCATGGGAGGAAGGCAAATGTAGAACGAATAACCCTCTTGCGCCTGATATGGCAGCTTGGGTTGTATGCTCCCATTGAGCCGAGAAAAGCTACAAGAATGAACAGGCCCGAAAGACCAGGAAGGCAAAGTCGGATGAGACTGACATCGTCGGTGATATCAGACTATAAAAACCCTATCCTTTACCTTTATATATCATGATAAGGTGATTTGCATATTGCTTATAGTGATACCCTTACCATATATTAATATTTTCCGATATTTGTCGAGCATGACTGAAATTGATCTGCTGCAGTAAAATTAAGGTTTCTGTTTCGAGTTTCTGTTTTCAGACATCGCTCGCACATCCAGTAATTCAGGGTCTTGTATTAATTCTCTAAAATTTTGCTAAATTACTTGCACATGTAAGGCTAATTACAAAAACTTTTAAAAAATTTCAGTGTTTCTTTGAATTCTGATATCAATATGTTAATAGTACTTTAATGATTGATTTTGCCATATTTCCTAAGTGAAATTAACTGATCAGAATTTATACTTTCATTTTGTCAACATATTTGAAATGACAATGAATTAATAACAATATACTCGATGAATTATTTTTACCAGAGGGCACACATATTTTTGTATATTGATACAATTAAAAACATTGCGATATGTATTCTAATACCATACAATTTAGTGCAATATGTTACAATACGAAAAGTGTGGGCAATACCCAGGCAGCCTAATACTGAAGACCTGTCTAAGAGCCAGTGCACTAGTGCACTGAAGGTATGTCAAAATGAATCATAACTCTGAACTAATGATGTTTACATCTGATATCTCAGTGCCTGCTCTATGTACTGTGTTGTCTGACAAGGATAGAACCTTCTACCCTGGGAAATTATTAACAAATAGTGGTGTTTGCTTCCTTTAAGTTAGTGTCTGGCCTGGCCAGCTTCCTCTGTGACTGCTATCTGGGTCCAAAAACACCATTTCCTGTTGTTCAGTATCAGGACTCTTCAGCAATACAGTTTGCAATTCACCAAAAATAAATTCTGGGATAAATTAACAGGGTAACCCTTTAGTTACCCCTCCTTTCCAAAAGCCAAGTAAAAGAATTAAATTCACCTTTTACACTGCAAAAGGCATATAGTTAATGGAGAATTTATTTTAAATAAATATATTTAAAAATAATTTTATTCATTATTCTTGGTTGTATTTATTAGCTCAGCTGACTAAGTCATCTGAGCTTGAGCAATTACTCTTAGTCCGTCCGGTCGTCCGGCCGTATGGCCGTCCAGCCATCAGGTCATCTGTCCATTAACAGGGCACAAATCATAACCGCTGGACCTGGAATCTTCTTTCTTGACATTCAGGGGGTCCATAAAAATTCTCCTTGAAAACCTGGCATTAGGTCTCTGTTACACATATTCTTCAAGCTATGGGGCTCCGAAGTACCCCCAGAATAATGGAAAATTTGATACAAAAGCTCAAATTTCTAAACATATAATGCATTGATCATCATGATTTTTTGCATAGATATTGATCATTGAGTGTTTCCTCAGTTTCTGCAGACTGGTGGCGCCACCTGTATTTTTTCGAATTTTTTAAACAATTTTTTTCTCTATTTTTGAGACCTTTAAATATGTGGTCATCTGTTAACAGGGCACAAATTGTAACCGCTGGACCTGGAATCTTCTAACTTGACATCCAGAGAGGTCCATGAAAAATGTCCTTGGAAACCTGGAATAAGGTCTCTGTTACCCATTGAGTTATGGGGCTCCGAAGTACCAACCCAGAATAATGGAAAATATGATACAAAAGCTCTAAACATCTAATGCATTGATCACCATGATTTTTTGCATGGATATTGATCATGGATTGTTTCATCTGTTCCTGGACACTGGTGGTGCCACTTTGTGTTTTTTTTTAATTTGTTAACTCATTTTTTTCTCTCTTTTTGAGACTTTTTATGATGTGGTCATCCATTAACAGTGCAAAAATCATAACCATTGCTCCTAGAAGCTTCATACTTGACATCCAGGGAGCTCCATGAAAAGCCTTCTTGGAAACCTGAAATTAGGTCTCTGTTACCCATATTCCCAAGCTATGGGGCGTATAAGTACCCCCCCCCCCCCCCCCAGAATATTGGAAAATTTGATACCAAAGCAGGGCACAAATCTTTACCATTGGACCTAGAATTTTCTATTTTGACACACAGAGAGGTCCCAGGGAGGTCCAGAAAAGTCTCTAGGAAACCTAAATTAAGTCTCTGTTACCCATATTCTATTGGGCTATGGGGCTTATTAGCACTCCAAGAATAATTGAAAATTAAATAAAAGCCTAAAAATTATAAATGCCTAATGATTATTAGGAAAATAGTTATATGATAGGTGTGAATATGTTTATAATTTAATCTAAAATGTAGGAAATTAAATGGGTTTCATTGTTATAAATAAGTGCATCTCCTTATTGCAAGGATTTAGAAATTAAAGGAATACAAATTTCTTTTTGCAAAGCAGTACTGTTACAAGTTGTTGTTTATTGAACTAAAAATATTTAAATAAATACAAGTAACTAGAGCAGACATCCACAACAAGTAACTAGAGCAGGCACCCACAGTCACAGTAATATTTTCCTTACTACTGGCAATTAAATATAGGCTATATGTTCTTTGTGAATTTAAACAGTATTTTTTTAAATATCTGTTTATTCCCACAGCTTCATAGTGGTAATCCATTATACAAATCCCAGCTGAGTGAAAAAAATGGTAGCCAGATGCCATAAATACCAGAGAGTATAGACTCCTGGGGCAATTTCACAGACAAAAACCATTATTGAATGAAGTGTTTCATTTATTCATCAGTTTGGGGACAATTTCATTGAGTTTTTTCTGCCCTAATCAGATCAGTCTTGCAGTTGTCCAGGAATTAGCAAATGAAAGTAAACATCATGTGCAATAGCTTATTTTTTAGACATGGAAGTTTGCCTGGAGCACATGTTTTCTTTCTGAATGAAATGTTCATGATCAGTTAAAATGGCAGCTAATGTTATTTGTAAATTACCTTAATCTGCTTTATTGAATTGCCCACATACATACTTCAACTGTGATAACATTGATTTTGGCATGGCACCATCAGTGGTTATGGTGCTGACTGTAAGATATAGGGATCTCCCTTTGTTTGTTGTCCATCTGGTTGTTGGTTAACAGGCCACAAATTGTAAGGGTTGGACCTAGAAGCTTCTATCATAATATCCATATGGGTCCTCAAAAGTCTCCTTGAAAACCTGAAATTAGGCCATATTGTGACCTATACTCTGAGTTATGGGGCCTGCAGTTTCATCTCCTGCCGTGAAAACCTTTTGTGTTGATTATTTCCCTTCTTCCCCCCACCCCCCCTCCCCCTGCCCTCTTACCACTGTTAGCTTACTGTTTTCAAGCTCTTTATTCTTGTCAGTCATTGTCTTTTGGAAAACATGTGAACACAACAACTTTCAAAGTACTGCATTTTTTCCCCTAAATTTGAAACACAGATAATTTCTTCCAAAGTCTCAGAGGAGTCTGAAAAAAGGTGACCATGACCTGAATCTTCAATGACAGATTGTTTCCATCAAGATCTCAGACAAGTTAAAATATTTTTTTAATATAGGGTTCAGTTCAAAGGGGCTTCTTTTAAAGTCTCATGATACTACGGCATCTCCTATGCCAGAAATTTCTAATTATTATTTTTATTAAAATTATTATTATTATTATTAGCAAACCTGTAAGCTTATGGGATGGTGTGGCATTGTCCAGTGTCTGGCGTCTGTACGTTAACTCATTCTATCTTAAAAATGGCAGGAGTTAGCATCACCAAATTCTATGCAAAAAATTAGTCATCTAAAAAACTCTATCAGAATATGCTTATTTTTTGGCTAACTGCATTTTCATAGATTTTACAGTTAAAAGCTAAAAAAAACCTTTAAAAATCTTCTTCAGCAAAATTGTTCAGCCGAATTGTCCACTATTTCACAGAAATGATTCCTGGAACAAATTCTCTTAAGCTTGTTCCAATGTTTCAAGTTCAGTGATTTTAGGCCGAGTTACAGGAAGTTGAACTTAGTCATCTGTCCAAAAAAGCATACTAAAATAACAATCTCAGACACGGCTGGACATCGGCCTTTTTTGTACGGGGATTGTCAGTGCCTGTATCATACTGAAGGCTACAAAAAACATCTTCTCTAAAACCATATGGCCAAATTGTTTAATATCGCACAGAAATGATCTTAGGGTAGTGCTTTCTGAAGTTTGTTCAAATGTCTCTGTTTAGTGACTTTTAGCCAAGTTATGGTAAGCTGAATTTAGTCATATGCCATACCAGCCAAATTGTCCAGTATTTCACAGAAATGATCCCTGGAACAATCTCTCTCAAGTTTGTTCGAATGGTTCCAGTTCGGAGATATTTGGCCGAGTTACAGGAGGTTGAACTTAGTCATCTGTCCAAAAAAGCACACTAAAATTAAAATCTCAGAAACGGCTAGAGCTATAATGACCAAATTTTATACCAATGTTTGTCACATATGTCATATATGATTTTGAGGTATTGGTGGCGCCACCTACATTGATGTGTTTTTTACAAGCAAAAACGTAATTTTAAACTCTTCTAGCTTATACACTGATTTATGATGAAACTGTTCAGCTGATTGGTTTAAACTTTACAAGAATTATTCTATGGTATGGTTCTGCCAGTTTTATTAGAATAGATTGGGTAAATACAGTTTTAAAAAAACATTGTAGCCAATTGAAAAAGGCTTTCTGTATTTGAAACAGATTTGACTTCATACTGAGTTTCAGCAGCCAAGTCAAGAGGTCACTCAGTACAAACAGGTGGGGTCCAGACATCACCAAGGCAACTGACCTGGCTCTGGGGGGTGTCTAGACAATGTGTCTAGACGTCTAGACACAGCGTCTAGACGTCTAGACACAATGTTTAGATGCAGAATTCCCAGATTATTGGAACTATATCTTTCAACTGTTTCAAAAAACTTTGTTTGCATTTTAAGCGAATTGGTTTATCATCAGGTCACATGTGAACTGCTGCATCCTCATTTTTGGTTGACCTCTGACCTTTCCTTGCTGCCCAGCATCCATTTGTGCGTCTGTTTCCAAACATAAACCCACATATCTCGGGAACCGTTTGACCGATCAGGCTAAAAATTTTGCAGAAATGTAACCCTTTGATAGCTTTATAACATACACATAAAATGGTGGTGCCACCTGCAACCAATTTTGCACAGCGTCCATCTGTTCATCTGCCTTCTTATAATATTACTCATATGTCAGCAGTGGTTTGACTTATCCGCCTGAAATTTTGCAGGTTTATACATCCTTGACAGCTTTCCCGATTTTATGACAGGTGGTGCCATCTACATTCACATTTACTCTGCAGACATCCAAGTTCATATCTCGGGAACCGTTTGACTGATTGGGCCAAAATTTTGCATGTGTATAGATCTTGCATAGCTCTTCATCAAAGCCAAAACTGGTGGCGCCACCTGCAACCACTTATGCACAGCGTCCATCTGTTGATCTGACTTTGGATAAAATCACTCATATTTCAGCAGTGGTTTGACTTATCCACCTGAAATTTTGCAGGTTTATACATCCTGGACAGCTTCCTCGATTTATGACAGGTGGCGCCACCTACATTCGCATTTACTCTGCAGACATCCAAGCTCATATCTCAGGAACCGTTTGACTGATTGGGCCAAAATTTTGCATGTGTATAGATCTCACATAGCTCTTCATATTAGGCAAAACTGGTGGCGCCAACTGCAACCATTAATGCACAGCGTCCATCTGTTCATCTGCCTTTGGATAAAATCACTCATATCTCAGCAGTGGTTTGACTTATCCACCTGAAATTTTGCAGGTTTATACATCCTGCACAGCTTTCTCGATTTTATGACAGGTGGCGCCACCTACATTCACATTTACTCTGCAGACATCCAAGCTGATATCTCGGGAACCGTTTGACCGATTAGGCCAAAATTTTGCATGTGTATAGATCTCACATAGCTCTTCATCGTAGGCAAAACTGGTGGCGCCACATGCAACCATTTATGCACAGCGTCCATCTGTTGATCTGCCTTGGGATAAAATAACTCATATCTCAGCAGTGGTTTGACTTATCCACCTATAATTATACATCTTGGACAGCTTTCTCGATTTTATGACAGGTGGCGCCACCTACATTCACGTTTACTCTGCAGACATCCAAGCTCATATCTCAGGAACCGTTTGACTGATTGGGCCAAAATTTTGCTTGTGTATAGATCTCACATAGCTCTTGATCATAGGCAAAACTGGTGGCGCCACCTGCAACCACTTATGCACAGAATCCATCTGTTGATCTGCCTTGGGATAAAATCACTCATATCTCAGCAGTGGTTTGACTTATCCACCTGAAATTTTGCAGCTTTATACATCCTGGACAATTTTCTTAATTTTATGACAGGTGGCACCACCTACATTCACGTTTAAGCTGCAGACATCCATGCTAATATGCAACACACCACGTTCTATTCCCCTTGCAACTTAATCCATGCCTCACTTCACCCGTCCCACTCTGATTTCTGCGGATACACATAGTGGCTTGTTGACTACCCATATTCTGGTTTTAAAATGTCCTAGTCCGAAACTTGCAGTTCAGAAACGTCCATTTCGCTGAAATCATTATGACTAAGGTAGATATGCAGGACTTAAGTGGATCAATATTAAATTTTAAAAATAAACCTCCATTCATACTCCCAATCTTTGCACAGGTTCGCATTAGGCCTGTAGGCCTAGTTTCTCATGAGGGGATATCAGCCAGAAAATGGGCATATGTATACATGTCTGATACCTTCGTAGTATACAAGACATGTAGGCCTACTTGAAAAGTAATGGCCCAGCATTGAAGCATTCTACCTGGTGTATAAACCATTGCACAGGTTCGCATTAGGCCTTTAGGCCTTGTTATTATTATTATTATTATATTAGACCTTTGATAACCTTTTTTGAAGCAGGATCTGTGTAAATTCTGTTCCATACAGGTTAAGGTAAGGTTGAAAATGTGTCCATGATGACAGTCTGTGTAGTTTCTGTAGGTTTAGATAAAAGTGCAGTTACGTTCATTTGGCAAAACCTTTGGTTAGTAATCATGGCATAGAGCTACTGGCTGAAAGTAAAGGAAATTGGATCATGGATCTGAACTCTCATTCTTAGACAAAGATAACCAAATTCATTGATTCCCATGATCTCTATCCCCTTTAAGGAAAACAGGGGATTCTGCACTCCTGCACTTTGCATCCCTCTTTGCAGACAGAAAAGCAAAAAAAAAAAAAAAAACATAAAAAGTTCACCAATTACAGGGCCAGACTGTGAGGGCTTGGCTTCAGTTGGTTGAATTCAGAGTCAGTCTGCCTGCCTCATATCCTTGATATTGTAAGTTTTTAGCTCAGCTGACTATAAGTCATCTGAGCTATAGTCGTGGTCCATTGTCCGTCGTCCGTCCGTCTGTCCGTCCGTCCGTCCGTCCGTCCGTCCGTAGATGTGGCACGTTTTGAAACCCCAAGACCTAGGAATCCAAAATTCAGCATAATGTTAGATGTCCCCAAGATCTCCTACCAAGCCTAAAACTGGGTCTTTGCGACTTCGTTCATTTGAGAAATTAAGGAAAAACCTCAATTTTTTATTAAAAACCTATTTTCACACTTCAGGACTGCCTAATATCAAAACCACTCATCTGTTTTCCCTCATATTTACCATAAATATTCTTCTATATAGTTCCTATGTACATGCCAGAAATTATGTCTGTATTATATAATTTAAAAAAGTTATGGGCCCAAACATAATGCATTTTGTAAAAAATCAGGAAAGATATTTGATCACTTAACACAAAACTTGTTAAAGCTATGGACTTTTTTTCCAGTAATATAACTTAAATTTATCAAAATTAAATTGTATACCAAAAATTAGATCAAAATCTTTTAAATTTTTTAAAATATTAACAAAAATAAAAAATTGGTACCTTAAATTTTGCCCAACTTTGACCATGGCACGTTTTTTTACTGTAAGAACTGTGGATTTAATTTTCTCAGCATGTTTTTGTTAGCATTTTGTCTGTTAACACCAAAAATTTGAAACCAGTTGATCAAAAACTGTAGATTTTATTCAAGTTTTCAAGCACCATGTAACATATTGTTTACATCAAGCTAGTGTTATGCAGTTTGCAAGAGCTCAGCTCCCCAGCTTCAGCTCTCAGTTCCTAAAATTTGGCATACAATTAGATGTCTCCAAAATTCCCTACCATGCCAAGAACTTGGTCACTAGGACTTAATACCTTCGAGATATTAATGAAAAACTTCATTTTTCCATTAAAAACCTATTGTTACACTTCAAGACTGCCTAATATCAAAACCACTGATGTGACTTTAATCATATATAATATACATATTTTTCTATACATTCTCTATGCATATGCCAGAAATGATGTTAGTATTGCGTAATTGTTTTAAGTTATGGGCCCAAACATAATGCACTATGTAAAAAATCAAGAAATATATTTACTCCCTTAACAAGGGGATTGCTGAAGCTAGAGTTTTTTTGCCAGGGATGTAACATTATTTAATCAAGATTCAATTGAATACCCCAAATTAGTCCTGAATTTTTCAACTTTTATATGTTATTAGTATAAATATAAAATTAGTACCTTAAATTTTGCCCAACTTTGACCATGGCACATTTGTTTCCTGTGAGCACGGTTGATATAATTTTCATATCATGCACACAAGGATTTCAGCTTTTTAGTTTAGAAAGCTGAAAGAAATTGGCCAAAAATTGTAGCTTTTATTAATGTTTTTATGAGACCATGTCAGACCTTAATTCTCTCCAGCCCCTCTTGAGTCACCTGTATGTTGACCTTGTTGAACTTTCAGCAAATTATGCATGCTTGAGGCGAGCCATACACTGTTGCAGGTAGGCAGCTTATGGCCAGCCACAGTTGATCCAGGTGTCCAACCCAACTCATCTAGTAGTTTTAACCAACAACATAACAATTAACAATAAATTAATAAATTTTTATTGTTTTTTAATAACAAATTAAAGAAAAATAAAAAAGAAATTGTTAGTTTATAATAACAGGAAATCAACTTGCAGTTACTGATGATATAAGAATCTTGTATCGATGGATAGAATGTCACGTACTCAAAATAACACCATGCAGTCACCTATGGTATTTTTCAGTTCAATTTTAATGATAAAAAAGTAAATCATATTATTCATTACTAATCATTAGGGATCATATGAAGGAAATTAATGATAGACAAAGATGCAGTTGATATTATTAATCTAGATTCCTACTGTGTCTAGTGTGTACATTGATGTGAAATTAGTCCAAAAATGAATATATTACATTTTTTTTTTAATATAAATAAAAGCCATAAAACCAGGTACTTTTGATCATAATTTAAATGTGTGAATTTTGTATATTCTGGATTCTCAACATAATTGTTTGGTGAAAACTGAATAAATGCCAGTAATGGTGGGAAAACTTTGCAATTGTATTTAAATACGAATATGAATATGTACTCCATTATAAAATGTCTTGCATAAAGAATTAGAATTCAGGTAAAAATGAAAGTATATGAATACCAGTGCAAATACTTTCAAAATGTATTCATGAATGCATTCATGAATAAATTCTTTAATATTATTTTAATAATCATTTCAGTTATATTTCATTTTAAAAAATCATAAGATTCTCTTATTATTTTTAATAAAAATTATATTTGGGACAATATTTGTAATTTTTTTTAATAAATAGTTAAACTCTTATATCATATGTTCTGCTTACAAGTTATATGGCCAAGTCAAAATCTGTGTGACAATAGTACTCCATTTGTTAATAAAATAAATGAAATCAATCCTCTTCCCTGTCTCCAAAGATAATATCATAATCATACATAAGCTAAACACCAACAACTCATAATAAAGCTTATATTTATTACCACACCAAACCAGCATATGCCTCATTGCTAAATCATATTTTTTAATCATATATAACAGCTGAGCGCCGTGACCCATAGGTCCCTTGTTTTAATCCTGACCTAATCACATTGACACTTGCGTCAATGTTGCTTTCGGAATTGAAGAAGTTTTCAGGACATGGGGCTGGCTGTTTCATATATGCCATCAGCAGGGGCGGATAGAGATCAGCGTGTGTGTTGATTCACAGATACTTACCTATGAAGATCAGGGTCTGCCCCTTGGAACATAAAACCATATATAAAAACAATATGGAAGCTATACAGAGCTGTACATCTGCTACAATTAAACCTTGAAAGAATTATTTCAAATGCTTGTCTTAATTACTGTCTGATCACATATATCTTAATTTTTTGAGGACAGCATAACAAATTCTTATATTCTGTTATTTGGGTAAAATAAGTCACATTTAGTGAATATACTAGACTAGATAGACTTGCAACCACTTAATTCAAACACTTATTGCTAAACAAGAGGACTTATTTTTTCATATGTTAAGTCAGAATACTGGATATGTATAGTTTGATAAATCTACAGATTAACTCTGTAACCCAAACATGTAACAGCTCACCAAGATGACATTTATATTTATTGTTACCACAAGTATTCATACATTTACTAAATGCAGAAAGCATATTTACACTGATTAATGCTGTGATTAATGCAGTGATTATGTAAAACATTTCCTACTTGTTTTGAGTATGAATGTCCAGATAAGTAGAAATGATAAGGATTCAAGTAGTAAATAACTAAATCCATCAGGGAAGCTAAAACTGACAGAGAAACCAATGTATGACCTTTAGGGATATAAAGATACAATAAATACAGACAAGAGGAAATATTTTATTGCCTAAAACACATTAGTCATATTTTTGAGTTGGTGTTTCATGTGCTAAAGAGTGGATTAAAAAAAGAAGTACAATATTATTCATTTACCAAGTTTATGCATGCAACTACCACCATATATGATGGCAGACTTTAAATACTCTCTCTAGTTCATTTATATCCATGGTAATTTAATATTCAACTTAAATTCCCCTAAAGTGTCTGATCTAAAGCAGTGCTCTTAAGTCATTACAAACATTTATCTCAAATTGTATATTTATGGATGAGAATATACAATTCTGTGGGACCTTTTGTTAATATAGAGGCTTGTTTCTCTTGCATCATTTAGAAACGCCCAAAATTGAAAATGGTTATAATTGAGTTGTTACAGACTGGCAGATTATTTTTTTTGTTTGCACTGTACAAATGTTGTATTAGTAATTTAGGGACCTGTTTGAGTTACAGAACAGTTATTAAAATCAATGTTTGTAACTTTAAAATAAATTTATCTGTACATGAACCATGAACTTTTCATTTATTTTCAGGGATTTAATTTGCATATTTAGACCATTAACCATGAAACATAATAAACAATAATGTTAATTATATTATTTATAACAGCAAGGTTATGTGCTTTTATATTTCAACCACAAACCTATGTTTTTGTAGCAAAAACAAACTTTTGTGTCAGAAACAAAATTTTGTGTGGCACACATGCAAGATGGCTTTCACAGAATTGATAATGTGTATTATTCTGATTAAAGATTAAATACCTAATCATGGGTGAGGGTATACTAATAAAATTCACAACAAATATTTATTGGTGATTAACTCTGCTAATTACATAGTAAATAACTATTAACTTCAACTTGTCTGTTCTTTTACATTAACTACCGGTATATAGTTAACCACCCTATATATCTCAATTTTAAAATGATTCTAACTATATATGGATATTGTGATGTGTGTAGCTTGCATGTATTTTTTTACTCCAATGTCACAGTCACTGCCATTCCTCTTTATTAAGTCTTTCTTATTTGATTTATCTGTAAATTACATAATACTAAATCATGCCTCGCGCTGAAACTATTATTGCTTACTTCCATTGGATTAGTGTCTCATTACATAAATCTGGTTTGTGTCTGGCTAGTAATATGCTGTTCTCAAAAAAACATGTACTACAGTACGTGTTCTTGTATAGATTTTTCTAGGATACTTATACACATTTTACTTGTACAGATGCATGCTAATTATGAAAGAGCCTTAATCATATCTATTTATGTCTCAGATTAGATAAGAACATACAGAGAAGGTCAGTTCAGGCTCAGAGTTAGTTGGACCCTTATGGGTCTTATGATATCATACGATGGCTGCTGGCTGTGCCTCTGAGTTAAACATTTAGAACTGTGTATTAAATTGTACGTTTTCATGGGAAACAACAGGGGCGCCAATTATACGTGATGTCCTAGTCAAACTTCCTTCATTTCTTGGCATGACGACATTCCGCATGATTGAAGCAGGCTAGCTTGATGGTTCATAATATACATGCAGATGTTCAATAGTAATATAAAGCTAGTATATATAGTTTCTTTACAGTAATTTAGGACTCGAGCCCTATCTTGGACTTGAGTCCAAACTTGAGTCCACTTTTTTTAGGGACTTGGACTCGGGACATTGACCCGAGGGTAATGGGCTCAGACTTGTACTTGGACGCAGAGGTAAGGACTCGAGACATCAGGCCCAGTCCATCACAAGTACAGTAGAAATCATTAACTGTGAAGACTTGTATACTTGTGTGAAGTACTAACAGAATATTACAAAAAAAAGACTTTCTACTGAGTTTTAGCCTTGCATCAGGAGCTAAATGTTATTAAATATTCAAGTAAAAGCATAGTGTATAAAAAACCCAACAAAAACATACATAATAATGTCAAATTTCTATTTAACATTTCTTTTAATAAAGAGATTTGTACTTGGACTTCGATTTCAAATGACTCAGACACCAAGAGGGTGGACTAATGGACTCGAATCTCAAGGACTCAGACTTGGACTCAGACTCAAGTGGCCTGGACTCATACTTTCACCTGACTTTGATGATATTGACTCGACTACATATATAACTTTTTATTTAACTTCAGTTTGATTGTGGTTACCCCTTCCTTCATCACTAAAGATTTTTGGATTACAAAGAAGTAATGCACACCCATATTACATCACTCCGTCACCGGCCCATTGTGTTAACAGTGTCCAACTATGTCATGCATTTCACAGCATCACAGGTAATATGAACATATTTTCATAATATAATTTCTGAAGCTAACAAAACAGTGATTATACTTATTAAATTCAGATATTATCAGTCAGTGAAAAACATTACTTTAGTAACATCAGACCTTCTCTAGAATATGCCAACATTGTTTGGTCAAATTATTTATTGATTTTGCAAATAAAACAGAAAAATTACAACTTGAGGCAGCATGTATATTCTCAGGAGGGGTCAAAGGCACAAGCCACGATTTACTTCATGAGGAAATCAAATTTGTAACGCATAAACAAAGGAGTGAATCAAATCAATTATGATCCGAGTTGTGTGAAAAATGATAGATCAAGAAGTATCCCAAAATCTGTCTGCTTCTAGCAGCTCCAAAACTTTAACCTCATTTCACTCACACAGTGTTTCCTTAGACAATTACACCAATCTTTGCCAGAACACAATTATTATATTATGAATCCTTTCTTTGAAAAACATTCAGACTATGAATTATCACCCAGCAGACTATAGTGGAAGATACTTGGAAATATTAAAGCACGGAAATATTACAATACTGGTACAAGGATGACACAAATAATTCATGCACACATCAAAATGAGATGCAGTTTAAATCTAAACTATTAATTATGTTCTGCTGTGACCTAACAGAGACCAAGTCTTTTCACTGTGGATATCCAGTCGAGAGTGAAAGTCACTTCTTTCTGCTAATATGTCCTTTTTATACTCTCTCTTCAAAGTCAAATAAGCTAGGAAGGAAATTTTTTTTTAATGCTATAACTTTTGAACTACTTGATATATTTCCATTAAGTTCAACTTGTGAATTGTCTTTACCAATATCTCAGACAAGGTAAAAAAAAAAAAAACCAGTGACCTTGACCTTCATTGTCAAGGTCAAATTAGGTTAAAATAAACTTTTTTATGAACCCCATAACTTTTGAAGTACAGTCAAGCCCGCTTATTGTCTTATTGGTGATGCATGCATAAATTATGATAATAACAGGATATGACATTATGTGGGCTCCAACCTCGATGTCCTTTTGAGTCATAGAATGAGGCATTATGTCTCAAATGATATTAAATAAATCGTCAATAAAAAGGAAACAGAAACATTTGTGAATATTTTTATTGCACAACGGCATATCAAATTACGTTTATGTGCACCTGACAATTTATTTCCTGTAAGTTTTGTGGCACATGCCGCAATAACTGACAAAAATCCGACTTGCCAACAGAAAGAGACGCAGCGTCTGGGTCATAAGGTCAAATGTCTGGAAATATGTGGCACAGTTATATCGTTATGCGTAGGCAAACTATTTTACTAGATAATTCTTTCCCCTACTATTGTGCCTTATTTTCCAGATATCTCATTAATGACTCAAACTTCCATGATCGTATTTATGAAAGGACTGTTCGGGGAGCGGGTATCGTCATGCCATTGCCAACTTTCTGAAGTTTTGCCATGATTGAGGTTTTGGACCGGGTATCTCCTCCCGTGCTCACAAAACGTCCAGCTTTTAGTAGACCCTTAAAGGGGATTTCCAGTCGCAAGCAACATTTAGAGCTCGTGTTTCATATGGTCTTGGTGAAACGTCACTGAGGTATAAACTGCGGCCTTTCATAGGCTAGGAGTTCATTATGGATGATATGTGATCGCAAACATCGCCCTTGTTAACGTACGAAGAAATGCAATGATCTTGATCACCATGGTATCTTAAGATGTTAATTAGCTAAGTGATTGGGAGTGACCCACAGGCATCACTGCACTTGCCTGCCACACACAGGTGGGAAATGTGATCGTTTGATACGCCTGACCGGTTAGAGGCTCTTGGCCTTGTTGATCTCCTTGTCGGCGTTTGATGTGATATTAACTGCGAACTGGTATCACTGCCAAGTGTTCCAAGCATGACAATAAACGGGATTATGACAATAATCCATGATATTAAACGGTCAGATTTACCATTGTTTATATAGGAAATGGCTTTGGATTTCAGATTTTTGTGACAATAAACTGGATTTTCTATTAACCGAAATGACACAAAGTGGGCTCGACTGTATCACATATTTTATCCTCAAATTTGAAACACTAATTATTTTAATCATTAGTTCCTTGAGAAGATTGAAAACTGGTGACCTTCAACTTGAAATGGATCTTCAAGGTCAAATCAGCCAGAATAAAATCTCAGATCAGTTCATAACTTGGTTACCTTGATCATTATCGTACAAGGTCAGATCTTTAGAAATCCAGGATTTAAGTTAACACCAAACTTTTGAAGGGGTCCATTTTTTCCCTCAAATATTGGAAAGTGAGGCCCGTAGTGAGGGGAGACATAGTTGTCTTTGTGTCACAAAAACCAGGTCCTCTAGTTTCATAATGCGATACGCCCAAGTCATGACAGTTTATTTCTTATTTATACAATATGATGCCTATAATGATTAGTAGTACTTTATATTTGAGGAATAATTTCACCACCCTTTAACACCAAATGGACATTGTGGCATTGTCTGTATGTGGTTATTGGCTCAGGGTATGCACAAGGTATGCGTGGTTCAGTGGTTGAATTCATAATGACTATCTTTATTAGAGTTCGTGACAGAGCGGTATGTAATACATAGATAGAATCAAAATATAATGAAAACAATGTTTATGTTATAACCACACAGTAATCCATACAGAAATGTAAATAGAAATTGATGAAGAATTTAGAAATACAAATTTGTTGAAATGAAGCAGTGTTGGTTATCACAGAGCCCATATATGTCAAGTTTAAAATAAAATTCAGCATACAAATAAAAAAAAATTTTGGATCCACTTTGAAATTTGTACCCTTTTCATGTGGCATGTCGTAGATGTTTTGAAACTAGCTTGAGGAATTGTATGTTTCCCTCATGTGGGGATACAGTATGTGTTAGGTATGTTGGTGGCAGAGATTGTGTGATTTCTTGTGAATGCAATAATTTTTTACATACTCCATATTTTTTCAAGAAAGTTGATATTGAAATCGTTCTAACAAAGGTTTTAGTTGATTTTGAAACCTTGTGACCTTGGTCTAGATCTTCAAGGTCAGATCAGCAAAAAATATAATAACTGTTTCTCGAATTTCTTGTGTCACATGACTGATTTTGAAGTGCTTTTATATTCTTTCCTTATACCTGTTGTTCAAGCCAAGTTCTCAATGAGTTGGAAAACTGGTGACCTTGAACTAGATGTGCAAGGTCAAATCAGCTGAAATAATAAAAATTTGTGAACTCCATAACTTTTGAATTACTATATATTTCTTCTTCAAATTTGATACATGCAGGAATTGTTTCCATCAAGTTGTGGGACAAGTTAAAAAAATTGTGACCTTGACCCTGGTGTTCTTGGTCTTGTAAAGTGTCAATATACTTAGTCTACGGATAGTATATGCCAGTAATTTCTAGGATAAAATATAATCAAAATACAATTTATTATAACTTTTTTATCATTCATTTCTACCTTTTCTTTGAATGCTATAATTATATGAGTTAATTTAAAAAAATTAATTTATACTTAAATATAGTAAATACACTAATTTTATATGTGTATTATGGACATATTATGAAGATTAATTGATTTGGATTGGGAGTGTGTTATTCAGAGGGAAATTGATAGAAAGAGAGAATTTGATTAAAATCTGTATGAAATATTCATAGACTTCATTAGCTGGTCATTATCCATTTAATTACATTTAGAGGTATCATTATTCTCTAGAGAGAATTGTGCTTGGTCTTTGGCCACTTTGCTGGAACCAGGTCCACTTGAGAATAACTGCCCAGAAGTGCATGGCCAAGCATTGACCAATATAGCATGTGGTCAGCAGATGAACTGACCCGGGCAGTGAGCTGTTGAGAGGAATATAAATGGCTATCATGGCCCCCAAATGTTTGTCTTCCGGCCAAAAATAGTTCAGAGCAGCCACCAGAACAAACCTGTAGGATGGGTGAGGTTGTATATTGTTTGTGCACACTGACCAACAGGGATAGACTGCAGGGTGTTGTGACCAGCTCATTTAGGAATTTTAGGATCATTTATTGAAGGATTGGTTATGAATTAAGAACAGGCAGGGTATAATTGTGGACAAGAAGTTCTTTCTCAGCTTGCAGAAAAGCCTACTTCAGTTTGTTTAAGGCCTTGTATTTGCACTACCATTAGGGTCAAGTTTAACTGGTACTGCAGTAGCTATGTGTGCAGTATAAATCTTGTGTGCCAGGAAAAAACGGTGCATTTGCTAAACCGACATTGAACTCGTAGCAAGCAGCAGAACTGAATGAACCATTAATAACAGGACTTGAGGACATAACTGGATATAATACGTGGTTTGGTGGGGCAGAGCTAGGGGTTATTTATAATTCATGTTTTTGCACATGTAGCTTACATTGTAACCTCTCTTCCCCATTCAGGAGTGTGTGACACTTACTGATACCATATTCAGGCAGAGTAGTAGCCTGATAAATGATACATAAATGACATCTGTGGTGATATTGACAGTTTGCTGACTGTTGTTGGTGGCACGGCTTGTTATTAGATTCATTGTATTTTCCAGTACGCAGATACACTGATGGTGTATGGGTTATGATTCTGGGGCTGTGCATTGATTCAGTGTGTACGGAGGCTTACAGACACGAACTGGCACCTGAGTTTGTCAACATATTGATCAGCAGATAAACATGGCCATGTCAAAAGAAACCATAGGTTATTGCCATTTCCTTGACAAATACAGCATTTGTTGGCTTATAAATAAATAGGCTACTTAAATAAGGCTATGGGGAGTGTTGACAACAGGTTAGCAGAGCATTTTACTGTTACAGCCTACTGAGTCCTTCTACACAGAATCGTGTAGTAGAAAACACTGCTCCTGAAAGCTGACAGCCATGTCTGGTGAAATGATTATTTTATTCTGTGGCTGATGAGCGAGATTAGACAGTGACCCAGTGATGGAGCTGCCGGCCTGACTGTCACCAGGCCGGGGTGGTTACCTGTGCTGAGGCGGCCACGTCCTGATCATGTGCATCTGCCAGCCCCACTGATGAAGAGTATCGATACACCTGCACCGCAGCCTGAACTCTTGAGAACATACAGGCACTGACTGGCTAATCCTATTAGAGATGAACAGAGTCTCACTGAGAGATCAACAGACGTGATGCCTACAGCTCATCCAGATGGTAGCCAAGCTCTGTGGTTATAGGAACTGTTTAGTTTACACCTCCCACAGTGCTGACTTTGACATGAAGCAGAATACAAGGGCATCCATGCCAGATGGGGTGTCAGGACAACATCCCACACACCTGCGCACAAGTCAGCAAGTCTATGTTGAACCCAATAGCTTACCTTGTTTCCTGAGAGATCGGTTGATGACATTTGGCTCATACAAGACATCAGTGAGTGTGCGTTATTAATGCTTTTGTCAGGTAACGGGAGTTAAATTTGCTGGATGCACACCTAAGCAGAGACAGACTGGTGTGGAGACAAGTTGGCACATATATAATATACACACACATATAATATATATATATATATATACCCAGCATACAAATTTGTGAAAAGATAAACAAGATGAACATTTTCAAGAAGATGCGGTCACGCTCCCCATCATTTGAGGTGCCTCGCTTTTGCTTGCCACAGAGTAAAAGATCAAGTTCCGTGGATTCTGTAGGATTAAAGGTGCCTAAAATACAGCGAAGCAGGGCTGCCAGCTTTGATGTTAGCCCAGATGATAATCTGGATGAAACCTCAGGTGATGGGGGAGGCAGTAAAACATTAGAGGTCCCCTCACCAGGGCAGCGGTCAAAATCATTTGACAGCTCGTTCCAGTGCAGTGGGTCATCAGAAGAAAATGTGTCAGATCGTGAAGCGACCTCATCAGGTTTGACGTTTCCAAGGTTGCCAAGATATCGCCGGAGATCCCTTGACATACCAAAATTGTGCATTCACTGTGTTCATATTGAAACATTAGCTGAACGAGAAACTTTGAACTCATCAAATTTTGACAGTGCATTAAATTTGAGTGGAAATGCACCGCCACACTTGTCATCAGATGATTTATCAAATTCGGATTTGTCAGATAATACTGATTTATATGAATCTGATCAGGACCAGGAATTATCCAGTTCTGATGCTGATCGAGATGCAAATAATGTGGGTGGATCAGTTAACCCAAGTATTGTCCTAACACCAACTCCAAGTAACGCTGGAAGCCCAGTGAAAACAGACAATGAGGATGGTGTTTTTGAAAACATGGAAAACTTGGCAGTGCCTGTTATTAAACAACGTTCATCTTCGATGGATGTGTCCTACCTGCAGATTTCACATTTTGGTTCGGACGAACGACGAGCCTCAGTGGACACAACCATGTTGGATGTTCCACAACAAAGCCGATCTTCATCAGTTGATGTTAGCTTACCAACAGCGGAAAATAAACATTACACTGCCCACCCAGGAAAATCATGGACTAAAAAGTAGGTACCAAGTTAATAATAAAGGTGTATAAATAAACTTATAATTTAGACAAATAAATTGATTTTCAAGTAAATATCCTCTTTTTTATTAGTGTATCATCACTTATATCTGAAAAAAAATTTTAATACACATAAAATTTCACTTTTTCTATAGAACACCTGTATTGTTCAGACATTACTGGCTTTGGCTACAAATAAAATACATTTAAAATTGGTCAGAATTTGCAATATGCAGAGTCACTAAAAATAGATACAAAAATGAACAACTGAGAAATAAAAAAATGAATTTTTATTCTGAGGTTAAATAGTTAAATGTGGATTAGCTGCTTCTTTTCCCTTTGAACATTGAATTGTATGAAAGTTCAGATTGCATCCCTGCATTTAAATGATATGATATCAAAACTAAGTATACTTAAGGGTAGCTTAATGCATGCATGGCTTAATTTGACATTGATAATATAGAGTAATATACAAGCTGCCAGACAGTCTCACACTGTTATCTTTGTTAAAACATTCTTGTTAATATTAAATACTATCATTGAAATGACACCTGAATGGTGTTGATATATATATGCTTTTTCTAGGTTGCTATTTTAAAGTTTAAGACAGACTAATGTAGAATTTCAATTTGCGACATTTATATTTGACATGTGACTTACATACCCCAGAATGTAAGTCAATATAGTGTCTAAATATATATATAAAATGATAACTTGTGTTTGACTTGCTGTTCAATCACTTAATTATTCCATGGAAGCAGTTCTGCTCACACGTGTTAATATATATTAAAAAGGAACTAATTCAGATATACAGAAAAGGTATAGTACATCTCTATTAATAGCATATTTCCATTGCCTTGAGGTGGTAAAAAAAGAGTAAGGTATATATTTCTGTGGGATATTTAGATAACATTTTAGCATTCTGGAGTGCTCTATAGGAACCATACCATAAATGGTGGTGAGGTCTGATAGCTATGTGATTAATATTCAGTTGTTGATAGTCTAGAGGTTAAAATAATGTTTACTCTGCTTATATGTATGCTTGCTACTTGTTTGGTAAAATTTGCCTGAACAGTTCATTATGGTATATATTATCCACATGGGGGCCATACCATAAACACGGTTAAAGTGGAGTGCCACCTTTCAGACATTGGTAGGATATGTCCATGGGGATTTGTCTGATAAGAAGAGCTAGTAATTACTATGGTTGCTTTTTTGTTTGGTTGGGTTTCAAATTTGAGATATTTGCGGAACAGGAATAATCGCTAATATAAATCCTCCTGGAATAAGAGGTTCCATCCTTTAAGGCAAGTATAAAGGTAATAAAATTATGAAAAAATTGGAATCAGACCTATGAGGGCATGGTATTGCATTGTGCATCCAGCTCCAAATTTTAAACATGTGACACCTGCTCTCCCTGGTGTGATTACACCATAACACTCACTCTTGTTAATCTGATTCTTGGCCCTGTGCCAGAACTAGTGTAAACAGATAACTGCATATTTTAATTCTTTCAAAATTTTTCAGAATTGCTTCCAGAACTTGCTTTATATGTTAATCTCAGCACACCAAGATATGTGCAGATGTGCTTTCAATTTAATTATGTTCCCTTATTAGAACCTTGGAAGTAAAGTCTCCCAAAACGTTTTGTAATCCAGAGAATTCCCAGTGTGCCTCTGAATGTCCATTTTGTTCCTCGTTATTATGTTCTATGGTTTTGTGTGGGACATAATCCAGACACACAGTAATATTACCAGGCCCATGAGAGCATCAGGCCTGGTCATGTGACTTTTGGGAGTGGAATTGGATTAAATCTATGTGAAAATTTGTGGAGGAGGAAGTTTCTAGTGTCATAGGCACAGCACAAAACCAATCTAGATCTGTATCTCGATCTATGTCTGCTGTGTCCATGTAATATACCCATATCATATATCTTCATATGTTTCTAGAATACAGATGAACTGATGTCTGATTTGTTTTAGCTTTCATATATAATGTCAGGACCATGTATAAGTAGAATAAATAAAAAAATAAAAAGTTATATCTTATATAAAATAAGTAATATAGTGATGTAAATAACTTTGTATATATATAAAGATAATAATGTATAATATAAGTTTATCTAATAACAATATCAGGTGAAACTTAAATTCATATATTGATATGCATTAAGATTGCAGATAAGATTAATAGTGAATCTTAAAAAATAGAACTTGTTTCTTATGTGTTTTTTTTGGGGGGAGGGGGGGGGGAAATATTCAAAGATTGCAGTATAGTCAGAATTGTGCAGTGGGAGACTAGCTATTGAATTGTTTGAGCTGGTTCCTTGGATCAGCTGTAGAATTGTTTGAAAGCTATATAAGAGACACAGAGGGAATGGTGGCTGTCCCTGATAAGGCTCATCATAACACTCCCTGGATTGAGTTGATAACACCATCACCAGTTAGGTGTGGGGTTAAGATTAAAGCTGTCCCCTTGGGAATGGAGAGGGGACTCTTTATCATGAGGGTTCAGCAACAATGTCTTCTGACAGGGATGACATGGCAAAGTTACGAAGCCCCGTTCACCAGCTTGACCTCGCCTTACTGCGCCAAGTGGTGGGCTTTCAGAAATCTCCATGGAGAGAACTTGGTCTTGTGTACATCGGTTGGCTGTGAATATAAGCCATCAGTAAAAGTGAGCCTAGGGTAGGAATTAGCCTCTCCCAGGCCAGCCAGCAATAGATAAGGGTTATTTTTAGCCTTTTCTGGTCACACTTGAAAACAAAAATGCATGGGGTCTTTTTTTAGTGAATATAAATATGTATATATATATATATATATATATATATATATATATATATATATATATATATATATTTATAGAGAGAGAGAGAGAGAGAGAAAGAGATCAGGATCTCGGGCTTTAAATATATATATATATATATATATATATATATATGTATATATATATATATATATATATATATATATATATATATATATATATATATATAATTATATAAAGTTTAGTATATGATAGAGTTAAATTCTCACCCAAATTACCTTCTCATCAAAATTCATGCATATGTAATGAGGTCAGAGGTCTCCAGATACATGAAGGGTGTATTATGCACATTTGAGGTGCTCTTGTTTGAGTACAGGACATAAGGGTCAATTGATATTCTGGCTCCAAGCCAACCAGAGTAGGCCAGATCCATTGACTACTTGACCTGGTCATCATGGTTTTATGACCTTTCTCATGAATATTAATCATATCAGCACCCAGTGACCTACCAGATAATTGTTTCCTTATGTACAAATATTCCCTTAGATGTTCCATAGACCAATATAGCATTAAAGAATGTTAATATTTTAAATGTATATGGCCTTGCAGGGATGAGTTACTTTACATGTGTACTCTAAGTGTTACAAGCTGCAACATTAGTCTGTACAGGTGCGCATATAAAATGCTTTAATGTGAGATAATAAGTTAAGCATTTAGACACTATGTAAGACCTTTGAGCTGGAATAAAACATCAAATTTTGTAAATAAAAACTGATGCTAGAGCCATCTTCCTGTTCTCCAATAATTAACCTAATATAATGCAATAATATATGAGATATACACCAGTATGTCTTCAGCCAATGGAGGCAGTGGTCCTGCATGAGTGCATTGGTTTCACTTATTCATTGATACAAATTTTGAATTGCTATTGTAATGTTTTAGCCACTGCCAAATGGTGTGGCCCACTAATATACAGTTTATTGGAATAGTCATGGAGTTTGGATCATACTAGCAGTTGAAAGCTACACTGCTAATTAGGTTGTAACATTAAAAAAAACATACCATATATGTCTGAATCGTGGCTTTGTGCAGTGGGATTCTTAGAATATCCTGGTATTGTGTAAGATATATCAGCTGTTACGTAACAGCAGCACAAAAGTCCCAGAATATTTGGTTTGTATTTTTTTCTCTTATGGTTTGCTTTTCAAAATCAGCATTAACTAGGATATTAATATATTTAAATAATATGTAAAATTTGATATTTTCTGCATATATGCAGGCCCCAGGTTTATATTTCTTCCTTACTTACAAAGATAAAAGCTAGCTGGGTACATTTGAACAAGATTATTGTTATTTACGGTAACTACTGCTTTTGCTTTTCAGGGCCATATAGTATTTAAAAGTTAAATGATTTTGCAGTTTAAGACATCTATCTTTTTGATTAAACATAAACTTCAATCATATTTGAGCTCAGCACAGTGAAACATTAGGTATTCTTGTTGGCGTTCCACTCAAATGTATAAGAATATACAAGGAATTATCTAATTCCTTATTCAGGCGTACATTATGTGTTTCATTAAATGAACACAAGGTGGTGCTGATATGCAATATGGTTTAACTGTAACCTTCCACCTTATGTTACATGTTTTTCCCATTTGTCAGCATTGCTGTGTTTACAAACATATTGTTGATAAACAAGTTCATCGTCATTGTAAGAACTTTTCACAACCAAAATTACCCTTAAATCATTAATATATACACAGAGGAAGACAGAAACCACATAAGTTCTTTTTCAAAAGGTAGGCAAATGGGCACCTTTAAATTTAATTACATAAGCTCTCACGTAATTGGCAGACTTCATGGGGTAGGGTTAATGGGGTAAAAAATTTCATTAAAGTCCCAACATGTTTCACTTCTTTGATACAATGAGATTAAGGTTGTTACTTAGTAGGCAAAATTTGGGTCAAGGTCGTTTGTCAGAAAGCTGCAGTAATCCTCAAGAGGGGACAGTGCAGGTACAGTTAGGGTCCACTGCTTTCAGGCTTTATTGCATCAGAGGGTAAAGGAAAAGGGTTTTAATAAGTAGAGAGCAGCACACCAGAGGGGGGAAGAAGGTTCAAAGATTTTGTTTTATGGTCTTCACCGTGATGACTATCAGCCAGGAAGGCCTTGATGGCTTCGCAAAGATACTATCGACCCGTCATTAATTTTTTTTTCACTTTCACTTTCATCCCGTGAGCTAAGCGTCAGTGCGTGGGATGGTTGGCAAAGGATTATTAATTAGGAATGTAAATTTCTCACTTTGATCCACTGCCAGTGTTAAATCAGCAGAGCTAATGGTAGAGAAGGCAGCCTTGTCGTTTATTTACTGATCTAGGCAGGCAGTTAAATACAGAATGAACTCACCTGGAATACAGATGAGTAATTTTGTCAGATTGATTGTTCTCGAGTCGTCTTTCATTTCATACAGTGCACTTTCCATACCAACCCTGTTCACTGGTAAGGCCTGACTTGGTCAACAGGAGAATCCGCTTTCAACCAATTTCACACAATAAGTTAATAAATGATTAAATCACAACTATAACAGTATACAATCAGCTTGATTAGATATTAAATGTCCAATTTATTAAATAATGGATTAAGTTTAGAATTGGCCCTCTGATGTTATAATCAAGATATTGTGAAAATGTATATTTCATTGTACAGTGTATTATATCTTTTGCCAAACATGCCGTGCAGTTTATATGACTGTGATGTTTTATCTGAACTGACAACCAGTGTAATTATAAATGCATGGCTTTTGTGCAAAATAACTTCAAACATGTACTTTCCTGTTGATTCAATATAACACATTAAGTTTCAATATCCATCATCATGTTCATTATGGATAGTTCCAATCTCCCTTAAATCAAATTAATCAGGCACTGTCAGCTCAAAGGACATCTCCTTTTCCACCTATCATTGATTCTTTTCAACCATTGCAGGCCTTGGATCTAGTGAAGTTGTCATGATTATGATTATGATGATGATCATGTGACATTATTATTATTCCTGATATTGATATGTATTGTGGGATCAAATGGTTCCCACCATTATTCTAACAGATTCATGTCCATTAAAGAGTGTCATGAAGAGTTTTTGATAATAAAGTATAGTCTTGAAGACCACACTCCACATTTTGTATTTTATCTTATAAAGTTAAGGGTGTCACCGTGTGGGAATAAAAACAAAGATATAATTAGGGACCCACATAGGGGAACATTGTTCAAGTGATAAACATGGTCAGTTAACACCAGAAACAGCTTGTGTGTCAGTATGTTTGAAAAAGGAATGGCTGACCTAGAGTATTGCTTGGATAGTAGGTACTCATTAGATCAGTTAGGACCTCACTACCTGACAAAAGGCACATACTAATTTTCCAAGTCTCAGTATAGGGATCCACACAAAAAATTACAGTAAGACTGGTTCAAGAATTAAATTACCAAACAGATTGACCAGAGCAGAAAAGCTTCAGTTTATATGTGGCAGAGAAAATGCAACATTGCCATATTATAGGAATAATTTGTTTGGAAGGAAATGTGGATAAAAAAGATATGTATGCTAGTAGAAAAAAAGAGAATATGCGATCAAATGTGTATAAATTATTGTTTTAACGCAAACATGGCGAGACCAGTACACTAATCAGGTCAGACAGAGGGAGGATTATGCAGTGAGAGATAACAAAGCTTGTGGTTTGACGAGACTGTTGCCTGACTGGTAACATTCACCTTAGCTCATTTTTTTTTAGCTCAGCTGACTATAAGTCAACTGAGCTGTAGCAATGGTAATTTGTCCCTGTCGATCTGTTTGTAAGAGAGGCAGGCATATATTTTGAAACTGTTGGATCTACAAATCTGAAATTTGACATACTGATAAAGATGTCCCTAATTCTCCCATCAAACCTGAATCTGGTTCACTTGTATGTACACATTGGATTAGAATTTTCTATGTTTAATTCAAATTATTTCCAGACTGATGATATAATTTAGTATTTATGTATTACAAAATACAAAAGCTAGGTTAAGTTGATATAAATGTTAATAAATGATAATGTATCCACAAAATGATGTATTGCAGTAGAAGTGTGAACGTTCATGAACTGAGGAATTCCAAATAGCAGGGGATCCATAAACTAATACAGATGAGATGAACACTTTTGGTGTTTTTTTCAACATGGGTGTAATAAAATTAATATTAATTAAAGTAATTTAATAAACTTTTTTAAGTCTTTTATCATCAACTTGTTGATATTATCGTAACCCCAGACAAAGTCAGTGTATATATACCATGATTTTAGTATGGTCCCTCTGCCCCAAAGATTCTTGTAAGTGAGATTACTCAAAAGTATTTTTTTTTATCTTTATCAGACTTTATATTGACAGGTGTGCATATATATATATATATCTAGAGAGAGATAAATAAATAGATAGATATAGGTGAGATGACGAAGCCATATCCTTTTGTCAGAGATTGTTTCTCCTTGAAACAAATCTCTCCTGTTTGTGCACTGTTAGAGGGCCAGGACTACTTGTCTCAACTGTCAGAATTAAAAATTAAAAGTTGTTACATTTCAGGGAAACACCTTCTGTTCTCATCCCACATGAGCATGCCTACAAAATATTACTTATTTTCTATTGTCCTAACTACAAAAACACCCATGTTTATGTAGTTTGGTTTGAAACAATTCTTAACCAACACACTGGAACAGACTACATTGTCCCTTTCACCACATTTCTACCTACACTGCAGATGATTTTAGAGAAGCCACATGCATTGTGGGTCGAGGTCAGATTTTGACTCCCAACGATCCTGAGGGTTGTACTCTTGTGAATCCTAGACTGTGCAGTATGAGGACGTTCGAAGCCTTTTCAGTGTTCTGTCATATTCCACAATGCCTCTATAATGTATGATATTGACATTTTCTCCAGGGCTAACTGTGACATTTTCCCAGAGGTTTCACAAAACATGAAACCCAAAACATATTTTCTTTTTACTCTTAAAATATCTATTAAGCTCATACTAAGAGAAATATAAAAATTGCCATAAATAATCCCAAGAAAATTGGTTAGCTGCAGCTTAATTTAGGATGTTTTTCTTTGTCTGGTATCTAACATAGCATTGCTCTATTCTAAAAGTATTGGCAGAGCCATTGGGGAAATTGCATTTGCAAGAACTAATGCATGAACCCCATTAATAGAGTTGAGTTGGATCTGATGGCAGCGGATTAATATAGTATATATACAATGTAACATGCTGTATGGTATTATTGTTATTAGTGTGTATGGTTATTCTGTTTGCGTATTAGTATCATACCTCATTCTGCGCTGGACTGATATCTGTGTATGTCAATATTGCAAATAATAAAGAAGCTAAGGAAAACATTGTGGTGAAATTACATGATATTCTCCTGTTTGACCTCTGAAAAGTTACATCAGCATCCATGCATCTTCTTTAAATTTATTATGTTTTGAATACCTATGAAAACTGGCAGTGCAGGAAAAATAAATATGACATATCCAAAAACAAAAACAGAAACAATTCAGGCTAAAGTTTTGTTGTCCAAGACATTTTCTTAATTACTGCTTTGCAATGACTGTATAATAAAAAGACCACCTTAATTATTAGACAATGAAGCATAAAGCTAGCTTAAAAATTCATTATTTATTCATAATTTATTTTTAACCAGAGCTAGTGGTTATTCTCAGTCTGATTAATTAGTTTGTTCTTTCCTGTGCTGCTTTAATTAAGATTTATAACATAGATAATGTGTTAAGCTGATAGAGCTTAACTTTTTTCATCTTAAGCTGTGATGTGATTTATACTGGTGATACGCAGTGTAATATAAATTAGTATTAAGTCCTCCTATCCTTAATTAATAATTTAAACCACTGTTAATATTTAAGAAGAATTATACTTTAAAATTCATGAAATTCATGTAACATCATCTGTATTCCATATATGTATCACTATTCATTGACATGTTATGGGAACAAAGATAAATCCAGTTGTCTTCTGTGTTAAACATGACCATATAACCTTCTGATAAGAAAACAAGTTTGCATGCATGGAAACCCAGTAAAGTGAAGGTTTTATCGGGCGTCTGCTGTGGATGTACACAGTAGAAAGGAGCCCCTGAATGCGTGGGTGTCACTCTCCATGGCAGTTATTGATGTGACCTGGCAGACGAGGCAAATTTATCACCGCCATAGGCCAGGGATCTGACTTCACTGCTTGAATGTACTTTATGTTGATTATTTAAACTGCTTGCTTTATAGATATCCTTATCAGCATGGAATGTGACGGGTAAAGACCTGGGCTATTCCTTTACACCTCACCATGCTGGCTCCCCCTGCTAAATTCACTGGAAAAGAACAACTAACATATTTCAGCTCATTTCTCCACTTGTTCTCACCATTTGAGTCCTCAATGATAGTTTTAATCAAAAGAAAGATATGTACTATAGGAATATAAATAAATGCACATAAATCTTAGTCAGATATTGTTCCTGCTTGTGCTTTGCTGATATGCTTGGCTTATAAAATTATATATATATTTATTTATGGATCTCTCCAGGGATCTGTCATTTTAAATATTGGCTTTCCGTCTTATTTTTCATTTCTCCAGATATTACTCCATGCATTCTTCCTAAGAATCTTTCTATCTTATACAAATAACCATGGATAAATTTGTAAAGTTTTGCCTGACCTGCTCCTCATATTACTATCAATCTCTTTTAGAAACCTATCTTAAATAGGCCATGATTTTTCTGACTAGTTCAGGCTAGCCATGTATATGGCTATCACATATAGACTGTGGGGCCTGTACGGTGAGTAAAATTACCATTTTTGGCTATATTCCCACTGTGCCCACAAGTTACCTGTATGATTTTCACAGGAACGTGTTCAATTTTTACTCGCTGTACAGGCGCTGTGGAGCTGAGCTGGCTGCGCTCAATTCTCCCGGCGTTTTCAACTAATTGTAAGCCCATAGAAAGGCCATAGACAGCCCAGATGGTCGCCTTACGGGCACCATCCAGTATCAAAGAGGCACCCATGCAATTTCCAGGTAATTTTTCAAAAATTTTCATACGGGCACCATTCATTGGTGGAATCAGATGAGGTCCTTATATCACTCACAATATATATTTATTGGCCTGAGAAATGTTTATATGATCCTTTGTATGTAAGTCTAACATATAAAATCAAGTTCCTTTTGCATATAGTCTTATATATTTATAACGTATACTTTCAATGTCCCTATTCATGATATTCATGCAAACTTCAGGCACTGTACGTGTGATAGCACTTACAATATATGTTCCTTTTGACAAGAATGTGCTTTTCACTTCAGCATGAGTTTTCATGTTTTTTTACTTATATAATAATCACAGACACCAAAATACCTTAGTAACTCAATATAATATCATTACCATAAATATAATAACTGTGACCAAAAAATTATCAGTTTTCAGCATTATCAGTATTCAGTATGCAAGTGTTATCTACCAGTATATATTATATCCATCTCGACTGTAGACAATAATTTACTTGGCATTTTGAAGACAGCTGTGTGAAGAGTAAGAATACCCATGTAGTTTTCAGCCTGTATTAAATGGTTGATATTTGTGTGTAGTTTAAATTATAATCATTTCTTTTTGTTGAATAATGAATTACCATCTTAATTTCTTGTGCAATTACAATTTTTAAAGCATCCAAATTGGATTTTATTAAGACAAAAAAAGTTACTTGTCAGCTCTGCATATTCATCAGATGCATTTTGTTCATTAGCTGAAAGGATATTCAGCTGTTATTTCCAAGTTTTACAGGAAAAATCGTTATAACTGCACATGGACCAGAATATTGGTGTAGAATTCCACTTGTACATTATATCAATGTCAAGACAAAATGAGACAAAAGATAATTTGTATTAGAAAATGGCTCATTAAATTTGAAAACGGGCCAACTGGTTGTCCGGGTAAATTACACTATTACTAAAAGCTACAGGGTCATGTGCTACATCTGTCTAGAAAACCCGCAGCCACCTTTAATCATTAGTTATTTTTTACTCAGAATTCATTTAAGATGATTCATTTTACTGTTGCTGTGTTATCCCTTAGCTATATGTGAAAAACAATAAAGACAGAGTTATAGGAGTAATATCAGCAAGGTAGTGGTGATAATTTGGTAGATTTAAGAATTAAATTGTTCACCATGTATAGTACTTAAGCTTTTAATTTACATGGTAAGTATATTGCTAGTTGTCATGAGAAGTCTGATTATTCATAGATTTGCCAGGGTAGTTGATTGATCAGTCATTAATTATATTGAGTACTTAATATATTTAATAAAATATTAACACTTTTTTACATGAGAGACTGAAAATATATGTGATGATGAAAAATTAAGTAATATTGTCTCTGTGAAGCAATTCGGAAAAGAGGCCTCAGATTTTAATAATCCAGCTTACATATTATTAGCAGGTCATAGAAAGTCATTGATGTTTTTGTTGGCACGAGATGTTTGGATATAGTCAGTCTGCAGGGACAAGATACTCGTGTATGTGGAAAATTTATGGTACTTTGTCTGGTAGTTTATTGAGATTGATGCAAGGGACCATCACGCTCAATTACCTTTTGTTTAGAAAGTCATTTAGTGGGCAGAGCAGGGAAGTTTGGGATTAGATCAGTCTTTCAAATATCCTCCAGGAATGATACACAGAAGAACAAGTAGCCAGCATGGAAAATGGCCACCAGTAAGGATTCTGACCAGCATGATTGGTAGACAAAGCCAGCAATTAGGGTTTATTGAAACTTGGCCCTGTCTTTGCTTTAGGTATTAACGGGTGTCTGACCCCATCTAGATGAGGAGTTCAAGCTCATGTATTGAATATGGGTATTGATCTGGTTAAAGGCTGTCTCCATGACTGTTACAGTCACCCAGCTGCTGGACATTTATTATGGTATCCCAGTCAGTCCATTTAAATTGCTTGGAAATTTACCATGTTTTAAACATACATGTTTACATGTTTTCTTTGCCTATATAGAAGAATATTTTTTTAATTGATTATTGACCATAAAAAAGTTTTATAAAGAGTTTGTAGAGATATATGTTAATGAAAGACTTTCTGTTCTGTATTAGTTAATTCATGCAGTTTTGCCTGTACCAGAATGAACACTGATATTTATTAATGGTACTGAGCAAGCTGATGTTATGTAAAATTTGTTATAATAAATGGAAGTTAAGTTCAAGATTTAATCTTTTAAATATTTAAATTTCAACTGTCAGCATATTGTACTGGACAAGGAAGATAAGTTATAGAAAAAATTCAGTCCTCAAATGTTTAAGCCATAGACACTTTTTGCTTGGTAAGTACTCTTTGATATCCACTAAGATTTGGTCAGTTTAACCATATTGATCACCTGACATTGGGATAATACGTCAAACCAGAAAGAAAATTTAAATTTTTTTTACCACAAAGCCCTTAGAGTCTGGCTCCATTTCAGCTTTGAATGGATAATTGAATGCCTCTGAGCATGGTGTAGCAGTTTGAAATGTGTTTTCTAGTTGACTGTGTATCTTTTCAAGTTCATTGAAAAAACTATCAGACAAACCAAATTTAGAGGAAACACAATAATGTTCATGCTAATGTTGGAAAAAGTAGTTTTAGAAAATTGAAATAGGCCTACACCTGCAGGTCTGAAAGTCTCTTTATCTCTTGGCAGGTGAATGGTAAGTCTTGCAGACTGATGTCCATCTGACTACCCTCCAAGCAGTTGTTGAAAGCCACTAATCTCCAATCAGTGCAAGCAGAGCTTGTATTAGAATCTTGTGTAACCCCCAGGCATTGCTAGTGCAAGAAACTATTCTCCAGACATAGTATATATGTGAAAATAATCTCCATACATGCAGGGCTAAAGATGGCAAATGATATATGAATTCCTTAATCAGTTGTATACCTTGAATCATGCAGTGTTGTTCTCAAATTCTATTACTGAGGCAATATTTTGTACAGTGTGGCCTAGCTATTCAATTCAAGGAAATATGCAAGACATTCATATGAAGTAAGGATGACACGTTGTGGAGAAAACATACATGATTAATTAGCCTCAGGGTTCCAAGATACAACAAATTCCATGGTTCTGCAGGGTTATTAAAATTGATGATCTAATTAACGGCACTGTGGGTGCTGACCAAAGGTTATGCTTGTTCGTTGACCATAGTGGCTTCAGTGACTTGTTGTCAACATAAATAAAAACATCACGCCTGGTTATTTTCCTGCATGATTGCTCATTGAGCTGATTTATTTGGTGGCTGGGGAATATTTTTTTCTCTGGGGTGTACCACCGAGGCATTTTGAATGGGGCGATTATTTGTCTGAAATAAGCTTTTGACATTCAGTCGAAGATAAGAAAAAATTAATCCTGTAATTGTGGATTTAAATTTTATCATCTTTTCTTCATATAGACATGTCAATTCATATAGACATGTAATAGCTTGTCTCAAATTAAGAGCCTTGTTATTATTTTACAAAGTCTACTGTAGAAGTGTCACAGTAGAACTGTAGAGTATCATTAAACCTGGGGAAATTGTATGCCGTGTATTAAGGGGTGTTCTTGAAATCTAATCTTATTTTTATTGTTCCTGATAAACAAATTAATTATGTCTCCCCTCCAGGGGCCATTGTCCTTCGTAGTCCTCAGTCGTCTGGAGGATAATCTTGTGAACGTGATAACTTTGGAAAGGCTGCATATTGCGGAACAAATTGTTTGTTCCAAAATCTCAGAAGCACTGAAGATTTATCTGAAGATTTTATCACAGAGAGGTGCACTTTAAATTTATGCATGCTTCACCTCTCTGCTGCAGATTCTTAAAGGAGACAAAATTGAGCCATTGGTTTATATAGGGTCTAATGGTTTAATATTAACTTGACCCTCTTACGCTCAGATTTCTTTATTCTCACCAAGTGGTAGGTGTGTACATGTAATAAAGATAATTGAACTTAACTGATAGATAAACCATATAGAAATCTGTGTTAATGCTGAATGTCTTGATTATTGTGTTAATACAAAAAGGGCAATGCATGATTAGTATTGGCTGATTTGATGACTTGAACATGACAGGCCCTCCATTACTGACAAAATGACAGTGGTAATATCTGCTCTCCTACTTGCCTCATCTAAATGTGCAGCATTTATTGTGATTTGCGCCTATTCATGACAAAGGAAAAAGACTTGATCTGATTAGCCACTCAGTAACAAATGTTAACCAAAGCTAGCCTGTGTTATGTTCTCCTAGTTTCAGCCAATTTTGTCTTTAAAAGATCATTTCAGCCAGTGCTTTGTAAATGTGATATCTAATGTAACGGACAGAAATATATAAATGCCAAATTTCAGATTATTTAGAATAATTCTTTTTGGGCAAAGAATATGTACTTCAAATGCATGATTAATCTCAAATTCACTTTCCAGCAAAGCAGTGCACACTACTAGTCAATTTTTGAATAGATAAGGCACACACTGTTTTATTTCACAGTGTTCAGATTTTCACAGTTTAAACTTTAAATCTTAAGTGACTCCACATCTAAGTATAGCATGGTTGCCAATATTTTTGCAAGAGCTAACAAAAAACATTTTCAACATTTTGCAAAGATCACTGCCTTTCCCTCCAAAATCAGTTTAGCCAATAATATGTAGAGCAGGGGAAGACAGGCACTGCTACATCAGGAAATTTCAGTGTGAAAGCAATAGATAAAATGGACATATGTCAGAGAAAACACAGACAGAGGAAAATCAAGCTGTATGACAATAGTAGGGCATTACCTGTGATAAAATGTCAGCAGCATGATAGAAATATGAACATAAAAGCAACAAAGGTTTGCTGCATGAAAGCAGTGTGTGCAATATTGAAGAACCCACTGACAGAGGGCGATCAGTAGGAAAACAGTATTAAAGGGGCCCAATCACCTATCTGAACTTTATAAACTAAAGGGAACCCCCTGGAGCTTTTTTGTCACCGCACACAGGCTGCTTGTTTTGTTTATATCACAGTGTGGTCAAATACTGGTATGTAGGGGACTGCCAAATAATCAAAACAAATTCAACAAGGGCATCTGGCAGCAAGTCAGATATGCCAGGACTTTGCAAATGGCGTTTTGCAACCGACCTTTCTAACTCTATATATATGCAACCTACCACCTTAGGTTACATTGTTTTTCCTGTTTGTCAACATTGCTGTGTTTACAAACATGTTGTTGATAAACAAATTCATACATCCTTCACAAAGGCCTTATAAGAACTTTTCACAACCAAAATTACCTTTAGATCATTAATATATTAACAGAGGAAACCAGAAATCACATCAATTCTTTTTCTAAAGAAAGGTGAATCTTCACCTTTAAGTAATTAAGGATAAAGAGCATGGAAGCAGTATGAACATAAAATTTACTAAGGGAACACAGAATGGAAGCAGTGTACACTGAAAAGCTGCTGCTAGGAAGTAGCATAGGAGCAGTATGCATGGTCAGTGTATCAGCTTGTGACAAAGTAGTCGGACTGCAGTATTGTGACAGCATGATTGCAGTTTATACTGCTGCATGCAGTATAAACTATTTTTTTGGTAAGGGGTGTATCACTCTCAGACTAGTGCATATTTGGGAGGATCCTCAGGTGTTTTATATATGACCTAGCAAAGGGGATGATTAAACATCCAGAACCTGCAGGTGTGATAGACACTGGACCTGGGTGACACCAGGATGTAATATAATAAAATGAAAGGAAGCAATTAAGTGCTACCACCCTGTCACATAGTCCCAACTCCAAATGGAACACTGCAGATGTAAATACTTAGCTAAATTATAAAGAATTAGATAAGTCAACATTAAAAGATGGGCTTGGGGGTGGTTACCTACACCCCCCCCCCCCAAAAAAAAAAAGAAAATAAAAATGACTTGTAGTTTAAAGTTCTAATTTACTGATCTTTGCATAATTGTGTATAACTTTTAGTTAAAACACTTCAGTATAAGATATGTTGGCAGGTGGAGTGTGCAAGAATATTACCTTGCCCACTCACAGCCCTGGGGGCAATTAATGACTGATCCACAGCACTCTTCTAATTATCCTGAATCTTAATTAGGGGAAAAAAAAGAGTTCCACGTACAGTCATACAAAATAAGGGCCAACTTTTGGATATGTTCTCCACTTATTAATGATTAACATGCTTATAAAATATCTTCCATGTTCTCTTTATGTGGAATTCATAACTTCAAATTTCTCCCATGCACACCTAAAATTGCTGTTCATTGGGTATAATCAGCAGTTTATATTGATGGTGCATGCTGTCACAGCTCAGATCGCCAATCCAGCACCAGATGGTCACAGTGTGGGATCATCTCGAGTGGGAAAATTACTGTCTTTATGTGATTCAAGAAAAAGAGAAAATGTGGAGTAAACATCTATTTGATGGCATTACCATTTATATCAGATTTATATCAGTTTGTCTGACATTGATGACAGTACATCAGACCTTAAGAATGAGGAATCTAGGGCCCAGTCACACTTTCCTACAATCTCCTACAATCACCTACATCTTCATGGTCATGACTAGTAGTTGCCGATCATCACCTGCGACTTGTCGCATGGGATTAGCTTTGCTGTCACACATAGGTCCATATTACGAGTGGTCGCAATCAGTCGATGAGAGTTTTAAGGTCCAGTCTGACTGCATTTTATATGACCATACAAATGCTAGTAAGATTAATTACTACTGACTGATTGTTATATATGAGACGATGTGTCGTACAGTAACTACGGTGGGATATTGTATGATAACTACTGAGTATAAGTTACATACGAGAAGTCCGCCTGTCTGCGCGAGTGATCGTACGACCACAGGACAACTTACAAGTACTTAAGAGTAGGTCCGATTGCAGTAGAGTATGTCATAATAGAATAATTGCAAATAAACTGTGGAACTGAGCTAATTGTGGACCCTGAAAATATATCTTATATATATATATATATATATATATATATATATATATATATATATATATATATATATATATATATATATCAGAACCAGCGTGTTCAAGGGTGCACCCCTTTTTCAGGTGGTGTAACAGACCACAAAATTGTTACAGTTCTTTCACCTACACTGGTTATCTTTCTTATATATCAGAAATTTAATATTATTTTAACATCATACATTTTCCATTTTGCTCAAACTAGATCTTGGTTTGTAAAAAATCTTCCTATACATATTAAAATGTAAACTGCATGAATAAACATGATTATTGTATTCCCAGACAAAGTGGGGGATACTATGGTTTCATGACGGCTAACAGCCACGCCACATAAATCTTGTTTACATGATAATTACAAAAATGTTTCACAGATCTTTACCAATTTAAACTTCATATGTGCATAGATATCGGTGAGAGGACAAAGCCATTAAAATGAGGTCATGACCTTTACCAGGATAGTGACCATGACCTGTGATAGGTCCATTTCTAGGGAATATCACACAAATTCTTAAATATCTCAAGAAATCTTGTATGGATTGATAAAAAAAGATTAAGCTGACTGAAGTTCATGGATAGCTCTGTGGTGCCACCTGTTATCCTTTTCTTGACAGTACTGTGAGTACTGTGAGATTTTTACTCGACATGTGCAAATTAAGAGAGGACGAACCTGTTTAAAATTGTGTTATAAACTTACCAAAGAGAGTGGCTTCACCTTGAATATTCCCATCTTTGCTGAAAAATATTGTTTCTCAAGTCGATAGATGTATCCATCTCAAAATCAAAATGAAAGATGTCAGATGAAAAGTTGTTGAAAGAGACTAGTGACCTTGACCTTGGTTTTGAAGGAAACACCTGAAGAATTCTTGGTGGCTTGCCAAGTGTCAGTATATGATTCTAAAGATACTGGCCTATATTTGAAGGGGGGAATAATTGTCTGGGGATACTATATGGCATCAGCGATGCTGAGAAATGTCTAGCTTTCCTTGGTGATGTACTGCTTGATACAGATTATATTGTGAATATCCAAGGACACAATATACATAAAACAATTGGGTATTTAGAAGTAGCTAGTTTCCAGCTATTTCAGGTGTAGAAAACCCTAAAATATGGAGCATTATTATGGAACAATGAAAAAAAGTTGGGTTTCTTCCCCAAAATTGTCACTATTTCAGTGGGGGCTATAACCCTTCCAAAAGTGTACCTTAACAAAGAGAACTTTGAGTAGGTGAATTATCCTTTGGCTGTGACACCAGCAACACCCTGTTATATTGAGAAAGCAGACAAAGTTAAAAGTGTGTGGTTTCTTGATGGACTTCAGTGATGACTGTCTGAACACCTGTGGCCCAGCATCAGAGGAAGTGTGATCTGTAAGACTGGCAGATTTTTCAGGCAAAACTGACAGTCAGCTAAGGTTTTGCATTAAATAATTCATCCCCCTAGATTGTAGCACATTCTCTGGTGAAATAACATTGATTTGGGTTGGGTTCTATAATATGCACAGCATGTGTTCATGTAACAAGAAGTCATCAATGCTCTGTCTTTAACCTAGCTGCCTTTCTTCAGCCAAACTCCAGACTCCTCAAGGCCATAAAGGTGATAAAACCTTAGATAGTTTGCTGTTGAGAATTGACACATTAGCCGAGGTGACAGTCCTATGAAATGCACATTCTTATATTCATCATTAGGGATAGCTCACTATGGCTTATGAATACAACTTGCAATCTTTGAGCAAATGTTTGGTTTCATTTTTAGTTTATATATCTTCATTGTTTTTCCGCATTTTGATGTTTCATGTTTTTAACTTAGTACCTTAAAGTTGAAATTTAATTACAAAAATATTATGTGTGAAACACCATTGCAATTGTACTGGGCATATACATTTTGCAATATACCTTTTACAATTTATCTGGTGGATTTTAGTCATGTGAGAAAGAAAGGAATGGGAAAATATATACTGTTAAGGTCAAGAACAAAAACTGATACTTGCATATATTTGTACTATCAACTTTATGGATATAGTATAAAGTTCTAGTAATCTTAAGTTCCTAGTGTATAGTTGACTTAAATTATATTCACAGTTTGAAGGTATTTCATATCAAAGAAACTTTTTTCATATAATGACTACCATAAAAGTACAGCCTTTGGCTGAGTGTCACTTTTGTACATTTACAGCCTATTCATTGATCTAAAAACCTGTCATATTCCATTGCATCATCTTCTTTTGAAATCAATTCCAAACATTCATACCCAACATGCAGAAAAAGGGTATTTATTGTAACCTGAGTGGACAGAAGTAGTCTGTATTTAACAAGAAGCTCTTATGGTGGACCAGAGACAACACTTACACAGCATCTTGTCAGAGCTTGTATTGGACCTTCTGCTGAAATGTATGCTGTACCCAGCATTTGGCAGACTGTCCTAACAGCTAATGGAACCTTTGGAATTCAGTTTCATTGATCATCATTGTTATTTGATATTTCTTAAAGCTATATTGTACAGAGGTTATAATAAGGTACCCCTGGTGCAGATCAGGTAATCCAGTGCATATAGAGGAAATGGCAGAATTATACATAGTCTTTTGGAATATCAGATCTAGTTTTTATCATGGTTCTTCCTATTACCAGCATACAGTACAGAAAGTAAAAACATATCAGTAGCCCGCAGATTTAATCTTGTGGACTGGTTTTCAAATGTTGTTTTTATAATTATTTGATTATTTCATGGAAGGGAGCTTTCAGTGTTGTTTGTATTTAAACCGAATGATTGTGCTTATTCTTTAATAATAGACTATATGGAATGATTGTTGAAACAGTCCTACATTTGTACAGTTCTGTATACATATTAATGCATGGATATAAACATTTTTGCACAGATGGCCTTATTTTACTTTTGTTTTGCTCTGAGGTAATGTTAACTAAATATCAGTAAGATTAAGAGCTCCAGATATTTACAAATGTTTATAAGGCCCTGCCTTTTCCAAATAAATATATATCTTTAAAAGTTCTTTTCATAAATTTGCATAAAAATATTGATACATTTTTAATTCCAAAAGCACTGGTCTTGGCAACTACACATGCAAACATGCACAAGCACACATATTTAAAGGAACATATTAGATATGTAGCATTCATACAAGCTAATCCATTACTTTGACTTAGAGCTGTATTTTCATGAAAGTAAGTTTCTTTGTGTTTTTACCCAAACTATGACACAGAAGACTTATTTGTTAATAAAATTGTACCTAATGGATCTTAGCTGAGGTTTGGAGCAAGATGAAAGCTCCACAGAAAATTATCTAATGGATTTCTTATGTTTCAGCTGACTTTTAACAGAATAAACCCTTCAAGTAATTTCTTTGGAAACATAAAATAAACCCTTCAGCTTTTGAAAAACCTGAGAGAACAAACTCATAGAGTACTGGATAATTAATTCAAGTGCAGTCATAAAAACAGAGTTTATGATACCTTTAAATATGTTTTTAATCCTTTGTTTTTGTTTGAAAATTTTTGAAAATGTAGCTAGACCATATGTTGAGATTACTCTCCCTTCAGAAAACTTTCTTTTTTCATAATCAAATAGGTGTATTTGCATGTGTTTATATTAACGCTGCTTATTTATATAACTCTGCTTTATACAATTAGGTGGGGTATGATATAGCATAGCTCTTTGGTAATGCATTGATTTTACTCACACTATAATATATATATATATCACATTTACATGTGAAAATTGTGACAAGCTGGCTATAAGATCTGCAGTTATCAATAATATAATAACCAAAGTAACCTCAGAAATGGAACGTTTAACACACTGGAAATTTCTAAAGACAAACATAAGTATATTAATTCACATGTTACTGTTTACAGTTTATTTTTCTTTACCTCATATTTTAACATAGGAAAATTTTGTTCAGTGATATAACTTGTGTATATGTTGTTATATAAGTACATGTTAAGGATGTTTATGTCATGCAACCTTGTATGCACCAGTGATGTCTAGCTTTTATTGTCATGGTGAAGGTGGTAAAAGTAACAAATTATTTGTCATAATAGAGAAACAGCAAGAACTGAATATATTTATTCTATGGTTAAAGTTTAAGGTAAATCCTTTACAGATCTATCTAATATTAACCTCATCTACTATAAATAAAATTTAACCAAATTTATCTTCTGTATATATATATATATATATATATGTCATGGTTTCATCACACACCAGGAACTTGGTAGATGAATATGGTAATTAAACAGAGAGTGAGAATTCATATAATCATGTATTTTTATTTTGGTAATGTTGAATGTATCTTGGTTATATCAAAGCAGAAGCAAAGTGTTTACAGTGACAGGTTCACCATCAAGCAGTTTGAAATTTGAAACTTTGGTCTACAAGGAGTGAATATTTGATTTCAATAAAAGGGTTTAAATTATTTTTAAATAAAGGAGCTTTTATACTGAAGTTATTACAAAACATTGCAGGTTGGTCAGCTGCAAATAATCTTAGCATATTACAAGTTTGTCTAGAATGAATTAACAGTGAAACAAATATGGTACCTATCCTTTATTAACTTTATTCATGCATAATGCTAGTCTGGATTGCTAGAGATGAGCCTTCACAGCTGAGAAACAGATTAGAAGACCTACAATCTACAACAGCTAGTGTGACTATCATGCAATATTGCACCAACAAGCTGATCGAAGTGAGCATTGATTGTGGGGTACAAAATTTCTGCAAAGTCAGTAACAGAAAGTATGTCGGAGAAAAAGGGTGGCAGGAGGGATTATATAGGGAGGTTGAATCAAACATTTTAGCTGATAAGCAGGCCATGACTTCTTCATGGTGTACCATTGCAGATATTACAGGTCACATGACTGTGAACCAAACCAAGGCTGCCTAACAGGTCAGAGAAATGACCGATCACCTAATTATTGCCACTCCCTAATTGCCAATCCTGTATTGACCAATCTTCTAAGAACTGACCTATTCAACTAAATATTGCCTGTGTCCGTCCATGCATAAATCTCCATGGTGCTTATTTTACTCCCAGATGTATTTACAGAAAGAAGCCTACTGAAGTTATTACAAACATTTTATCATGCAGACAACTATTCCAAGCATTGCTCCTACCCCCTTTCCTGATGTCATTCGTATTTTTGGAAAGATTCCTAGCGTGGCTAGTGGGAGGAAATATGTATCCCCAGTGTCTTTATTGAGGTATCCTATGCTCTGATTTAAGTCCCCTTGGGATAACAACACAATGAGTTGAAACCTAAAAAGTTTTAAATTGGCATTTTCTGTCAAAATGCGGGTGTCCACAGTACTTCTATAATAGCCAGGTGTTAGATGTATCACCCAAGTGTGTGTCCTTTTACCCAGTCCAGTCTCGAGGTGTTCTGTATCTTCACACAACTTTATACAGGTAATCATCCCCTCACAGATGGTAGGTGTTGTTAAAAAAACACAAACATATACTAAAGCACCTTTAGGCCATGAGGCATTGTCCAACATGACATAAATACAAATGTTTTGGCATCCTCTTTGTGACTTAGAGTGCCTTTCCCCAAATACAAAGCATGCCAATCTGACAGGTCCTTAGCTTAGACTCTCTGATATCATTAGGGCAAAACATCGCTACTGTGTTTATATGAATGACACTGGTAATGAGGATATAATGACTTATCAAACATCCTCAAATTACAAGTGCAGTTAATATTTCTTATGATTTTGTTTAGTTGAATATAATTAAAGATTAAGATGGAAAGGAGCATATTGGAATTTATTTCATACACTCTATGAAGAAATAGAGTGATCAATTTATTTTATTTTATCGCATATGAGACAGCAGTTTTTTTATTCCTTTTTTTCTGATTTTTTTTGTCTAGATTAAATTTTATTCTTTTTATGCAGAGTTATTTTCTTTCTGAGGAATCTCATTTGTCTTATTCACATAACTATAATTTCCTTGTCTCCTCAGTGGTATTATATGCAGATAACTACAATGCTTGGAAAGGGTGCCTATGCTGGGTGGTAGTGTCTTACAATGGCAAAAAATCAGTCAAATATACAAATTTTATAGTCTTACTGATGTTGCTGTGCAGTGCACATGTTCACATTCAAAGTATTTTAATACAATTTTGTTGCTGTTTCTTTATGTGTACATATATCTGTAAGTATTCATGTGTATCTGTAAGTATTACTAAAGGATTACAACGTTTGTAAACCTGTGTGGAAAGTCTGTTAGCCAGCTTATGATACAGTCAGTGGAAGAACCAATAACAACTAAATGTCATTGTAGAGTCCTAAGGTGAAAACTTTATAAAGTAGGTATTGTGATTTATGGGATCTTCAACCTTTATTTTGACAATTAGTGTGACTATCATGCAATATTGCACCAACAAGCTGATCGAAGTGAGCATTGATTGTAGGGTACGAAATTTCTGCAAAGTCACTAACAGAAAGTATGTCACAGAAAAAAGGTGGCAGGAGGGATTATATAGGGAGCTTAAATCAAACATTTTAGCTGATAAGCAGGCCATGACTTCTTCATGGTGTACCATTGCAGATATTACAGGTCACATGACTGTGAACCAAACCAAGGCTGCCTAACAGGTCAGAGAAATGACCGATCACCTAATTATTGCCACTCCCTAATTGCCAATCCTGTATTGACCAATCTTCCAAGAACTGACCTATTCAACTAAATATTGCCTGTCTCTGTCCATGCATAAATCTCCATGGTGCTTATTTTACTCCCAGATGTATTTACATAAAGAAGCCTACTGAAGTTATTACAAACATTTTATCATGCAGATAACTATTCCAAGCATTGCTCCTACCCCCTTCCCGACGTCATTCGTATTCTTGGAAAGATTCCTAGCGTGGCTAGTGGGAGGAAATATGTATCCCCAGTGTCTTTATTGAGGTATCCTATGCTCTGATTTAAGTCCCCTTGGGATAACAACACAATGAGTTGAAACCTAAAAAGTTTTAAATTGGCATTTTCTGTCAAAATGCGGGTGTCCACAGTACTTCTATAATAGCCAGGTGTTAGATGTATCACCCAAGTGTGTGTCCTTTTACCCAGTCCAGTCTCAAGGTGTTCTGTATCTTCACACATCTATATACAGGTAATCATCCCCTCACAGATGGTAGGTGTTGTTAAAAAATACACAAACATATACCAAAGCACCTTTAGGCCATGAGGCATTGTCCAACATGACATAAATACAAATGTATTGGCATCCTCTTTGTGACTTAGAGTGCCTTTCCCCCAATTACAAAGCATGCCAATCTTACAGGTCCTAATATTTTTAGCTTAGACTCTCTGATATCATTAGGGCAAAACATTGCTACTGTGTTTATATGAATGACACTGGTAATGAGGATATAATGACTTATCAAACAACCTCAGATTACAAGTGCAGTTAATATTTCATATGATTTTGTTTAGTTGAATATAATTAAAGATTAAGATGGAAAGGAGCGTATTGGAATTTATTTCATACACTATGAAGAAATAGAGCAATCAATTATTTTATATTATCGCAAATGAGACAGCAGTTTTTTTATTCCTTTTTTCTGACTTTTTTAGTCTAGATTAAATTTTATTCTTTTTATGCAGAGTTATTTTCTTTCTGAGGAATCTCAGTTGTCTTATACACATAACTATAATTCCTTCTCACCTCAGTGGTATTATACAGATAACTACAATGCTTGGAAAGGGTGCCTATGCTGGGTGGTAGTGTCTTACAATGGCAAAAAATCAGTCAAATATCCAAATTTTATAGTCTTACTGATGTTGCTGTGCAGTGAACATGTTCACATTCTAAGAATTTTCATACAATTTTGTTGCTGTTTCTTTATGTGTACATATATCTGTAAGTATTCATGTGTATCTGTAAGTATTACTGAAGGATTACAACGTTTGTAAACTTGTGTGGAAAGTCTGTTAGCCAGCTTATGATACAGTCAGTGGAAGAACCAATAACAACTAAATGTCATTGTGGAGTCCTAAGGTGAAAACTTTATAAAGTAGGTATTGTGATTTATGGGATCTTTAACCTTTATTTTGACAATTAGTGTGACTATCATGCAATATTGCACCAACAAGCTGATCGAAGTGAGCATTGATTGTAGGGTACAAAATTTCTGCAAAGTCACTAACAGAAAGTATGTCACAGAAAAAGGGTGGCAGGAGGGATTATATAGGAAGGTTAAATCAAACATTTTAGCTGATAAGCAGGCCATGACTTCTTCATGGTGTACCATTGCAGATATTACAGGTCACATGACAGTGAACCAAACCAAGGCTGCCTAACAGGTCAGAGAAATGACCGATCACCTAATTATTGCCACTCCCTAATTGCCAATCCTGTATTGACCAATCTTCCAAGAACTGACCTATTTAACTAAATATTGCCTGTCTCTGTACATGCATAAATCTCCATGGTGCTTATTTTACTCCCAGATGTATTTACATAAAGAAGCCTACTGAAGTTATTACAAACATTTTATCATGCAGATAACTATTCCAAGCATTGCTCCTACCCCCTTCCCGACGTCATTCGTATTATTGGAAAGATTCCTAGCGTGGCTAGTGGGAGGAAATATGTATCCCCAGTGTCTTTATTGAGGTATCCTATGCTCTGATTTAAGTCCCCTTGGGATAACAACACAATGAGTTGAAACCTAAAAAGTTTTAAATTGGCATTTTCTGTCAAAATGCGGGTGTCCACAGTACTTCTATAATAGCCAGGTGTTAGATGTATCACCCAAGTGTGTGTCCTTTTACCCAGTCCAGTCTCAAGGTGTTCTGTATCTTCACACATCTATATACAGGTATTCATCCCCTCACAGATGGTAGGTGTTGTTAAAAAATACACAAACATATACCAAAGCACCTTTAGGCCATGAGGCATTGTCCAACATGACATAAATACAAATGTTTTGGCATCCTCTTTGTGACTTAGTGTGCCTTTCCCTAATTACAACGCATGCCAATCTTACAGGTCCTTAGCTTAGACTCTCTGATATCATTAGGGCAAAACATCGCTACTGTGTTTATATGAATGACACTGGTAATGAGGATATAATGACTTATCAAAAGTCCTCAAATTACAAGTTCAGTTAATATTTCTAATGATTTTGTTTAGTTGAATATAATTAAAGATTTAGATGGAAAGGAGCATATTGGATTTTATTTCCTACACTATATGAAGAAATAGAGTGATCAATTTAGATTAAATTATCGTGTATGAGACAGCAGTTCTCTAGATTACTTTTTTTCTGACTTTTTTAGTCTAGATTAAATTTTATTTGCAGAGTTATTTTCTTTCTGAGGAATCTCATTTGTCTTATTCACATAACTATAATTTCCTTGTCACCTCAGTGGTATTATACATATAACTACAATGCTTGGAAAGGGTGCCTATGCTGAGTGGTAGTGTCTTACAATGGCAAAAAATCAGTCAAATATCCAAATTTTATAGTCTTACTGATGTTGCTGTGCAGTGCACATGTTCACATTCAAAGAATTTTCATACAATTTTGTTGCTGTTTCTTTATGTGTACATATATCTGTAAGTATTTATGTGAATCTGTAAGTATTACTAAAGGATCACAACATTTGTAAACCTGTGTGGAAAGTCTGTTAGCCAGCTTATGATACAGTCAGTGGAAGAACCAATAACAACTAAATGTCATTGTGCGTCCAAAGGTGAAAACTTTATAAAGTAGGTATTGTGATTTATGGGATCTTTAACCTTTATTTTGACAATTATGGATGAGCTTTTGGTCATGGTGCATTGAGCGATATAGACAAACATGCAGAGTCAGGAATCAGGATAATAAAGCTGGTAAGAAACAGGAGCAAGGAGCAATCCCATGTCTTCCAGGGTTACCTAGAGAACATCAGTGTGACATCTCAGTAATTTCTCCTGTGGTTTATGTCTTACTTTAAGCAGGAAAACAGGCACAAGAAACAAGTCCTTTTCTGCTTAGTTTTCACAATATTTCAGTGTCATATCTGCTCTAACTCACCTCTGAGTGCCAAGAGTGGTTTCCTTATAGTCATCTTATATATAACCCCCCCCCCCCCCCCCTCCCCATGAAAATGAGGTTCTCTTTTCTTACACAGGGAATTCAAGAAAAACCTTGAAACTGCAAATTTAATTATGTCTCATTTTTCTGAACAGGCTATGCACTGTATGATGAGCTTTGATTGATTTTAGTATTGAAATTTAATATGTCAAATCAATTATCCTTGAATTTTGAAAATCAGAGAATTTTATTTTCAAAGTAATGCTGGGAGCCCTATGGCAGACACAAGGTTTAGATGATATTTCACAGGCATATGCAGCTGTGTTTGTGATCTGATTGATAACATATGGAATAAAACAGGGACATTTGAAACAGTTAACAGTTAAGTTATATGTAGAAATAGGTAAAAAATGATCTTCCTAAAATTTTGAAATTCATCAAGGAAACATACAGGAAAAATCAGGGGATGCACCATCACAGTGGCTGAGGAGCAACAACACTCAGTAGATACACCATCACAGTGGCTGAGGAGCAACAACTCTCAGTAGATACACCATCACAGTGGCTGAGGAGCAACAACTCTCAGTAGATACACCATCACAGTGGCTGAGGAGCAACAACTCTCAGTAGATACACCATCACAGTGGCTGAGGAGCAACAACTCTCAGTAGATACACCATTACAGTGGCTGAGGAGCAACAACTCTCAGTAGATACACCATCACAGTGGCTGAGGAGCAACAACACTCAGTAGATACACCATCACAGTGGCTGAGGAGCAACAACTCTCAGTAGATACACCATCACAGTGGCTGAGGAGCAACAACACTCAGTAGATACACCATCACAGTGGCTGAGGAGCAACAACTCTCAGTAGATACACCATCACAGTGGCTGAGGAGCAACAACACTCAGTAGATACACCATCACAGTGGCTGAGGAGCAACAACACTCAGTAGATACACCATCACAGTGGCTGAGGAGCAACAACTCTCAGTAGATACACCATCACAGTGGCTGAGGAGCAACAACACTCAGTAGATACACCATCACAGTGGCTGAGGAGCAACAACACTCAGTAGATACACCATTACAGTGGCTGAGGAGCAACAACTCTCAGTAGATACACCATCACAGTGGCTGAGGAGCAACAACTCTCAGTAGATACACCATTACAGTGGCTGAGGAGCAACAACTCTCAGTAGATACACCATCACAGTGGCTGAGGAGCAACAACACTCAGTAGATACACCATCACAGTGGCTGAGGAGCAACAACACTCAGTAGATACACCATCACAGTGGCTGAGGAGCAACAACTCTCAGTAGATACACCATCACAGTGGCTGAGGAGCAACAACACTCAGTAGATACACCATCACAGTGGCTGAGGAGCAACAACACTCAGTAGATACACCATCACAGTGGCTGAGGAGCAACAACACTCAGTAGATACACCATTACAGTGGCTGAGGAGCAACAACTCTCAGTAGATACACCATCACAGTGGCTGAGGAGCAACAACACTCAGTAGATACACCATTACAGTGGCTGAGGAGCAACAACACTCAGTAGATACACCATTACAGTGGCTGAGGAGCAACAACTCTCAGTAGATACACCATCACAGTGGCTGAGGAGCAACAACTCTCAGTAGATACACCATCACAGTGGCTGAGGAGCAACAACACTCAGTAGATACACCATTACAGTGGCTGAGGAGCAACAACTCTCAGTAGATACACCATCACAGTGGCTGAGGAGCAACAACACTCAGTAGATACACCATCACAGTGGCTGAGGAGCAACAACACTCAGTAGATACACCATCACAGTGGCTGAGGAGCAACAACACTCAGTAGATACACCATTACAGTGGCTGAGGAGCAACAACTCTCAGTAGATACACCATCACAGTGGCTGAGGAGCAACAACACTCAGTAGATACACCATCACAGTGGCTGAGGAGCAACAACACTCAGTAGATACACCATTACAGTGGCTGAGGAGCAACAACTCTCAGTAGATACACCATCACAGTGGCTGAGGAGCAACAACACTCAGTAGATACACCATTACAGTGGCTGAGGAGCAACAACTCTCAGTAGATACACCATTAAAATGGCAGAGGAGCAACTTTAGGTAATTTTCCCCAAACCTGCTCCAGGTCAGATCAGAAGTTAAACAGAGAAAATGGTCAAACCAGCAAGGAATGAACAATGTCATGTTCTCCAGCTTCATAGAAAATTTGGCTGACGTCCAGTCCAGGTGTTTCTTGACAGTAGATTGAAACACCATGCAGTTATTGTATCCACCAAAACAGAATTTTGCGGATACTATGTTTTCAGCCCCCCGCCGCGGCGTAGGTGTCCTGAGAACTCCTCCGTAACCTCTGGGTGGAATTTTACGAAACCCAGGATTATGTTCGGGCCACATGTGAACTGCTGCGCTCCGATTTTGTTTTGACCTCTGACCTTTCCTCTGCGCTCTGCATCCATCTGTGCGTCTGTTTTGACACTGAACCCACATATCTCGGGAACCATTTGATCGATCAGGAAAAATTTTTTGCACAAATGTAGCCCTTGGATAGCTTTATAACATACTTAAAAAAATGGTGGCGCCACCTGCAACCATTTTTGCACAGCATCCATCTGTTCATCTGCCGTTGGATAAAATCACTCGTATCTCGGCAGTAGTTTGACATATCTGCCTAAAATTTTGCAGATTTATACATCCTGGACAGCTTTCTGGATTTTGTGGCAGGTGGCGCCACCTACTTTTATGTTTACCCTGCAGACATCCAGGCTTATATATCAGGGACTGTTTGACCAATTGGGCCAAAATTTTGCATGTGTATGGATCTCACATAGCTCTTTATCATAGGCAAAACTGGTGGTGCCACCTGCAACCATTTTTGCACAGCGTGTCTGTTTGTCTGCAGTGGGATAAAATCACTCATATCTCGGCAGTGGTTTGACTTTTTGCATATGTATACAACTTTGACAGTTTTCTGGATTTTGTGGTACGTGACTCAACCTACATACACATTTCGGCTGCAGACATCCATGCTAATATGCAACACACCTCACTCTATTTCCCCTTGCCACTCAATCCATGCCTTGCTTCACCCGTCCCACTCTGAATTCGGCAGATGCACGTCGACTACCCGTATTCTAGTTTAAACTTATGTCAGGGCCAGGACAAGTTTGTGGTAAAAAAATGTCATTGAGCAACTTTAGCCATGGAGACTGCCATGGTAGATGGTATACTAGATAAGCAACCTGGCCACTTATCTGGAAAAGGGATAAGACGTGATTCTGACGGTCATTACAGTCCAGCAGATTTAATGTAAATTGAAAGCAGGAAATAACTATTCCTTTAGATGTCTCAAGCTTCTGCCAAGCAACAGCCTGACTAATGAGTTCATGAGAGCAGAGGGTGTAGTGGAGAGGGTAATGCTCCTGAACATTCTAAACATGGATTATCACTCTGCGATGGAATTTAAGTGATGTTGAGCATGGAAGATTCTATGACCTGGTCAGTCACCCCTGTTTGTAATTCAGACACATATTGATGTGGGTATTATTTGTTGATTCGAAAGTGTAGGCATTTGGTTATCATTTTGATTTTTTTATTGAATAAATAACAGGTTTAATAATACAAAGCAGTTTTAATGAAATATCATTTGTGGACTTTGAACATTTAAATCGTTTTAAATTTTAATTAAATGATTGGTACTTATATTCTACAAAGAGAATGTTCATGGATAAAAAGATAAAATTGAGTATCCTGATTATGAAATGAAAAATGCTTGTGCCTAATCCAGAATGAAACATATATAAAGTATGTTAATCTTAACCTGCATGACTTCTTACTTTATGAAGATATAACCATAATTGTCAATAACGACTTGGCAGTGACAAGTTTTCAATGTTACTGTACTTACCAAACACAACTCAACTGTGTGAGCGTAATTAATTAAAGATCAGAAAAAGAAGAAATAACACTGTTTAATTTTTTAGCTGTAACCTAAATTTTACAAATTATATATATTATGCAAGAAAACTGGTTTAACAACTTAGAAAAAGCATCATATGTATATTGATCAGAAATACATGTTACATGAAAATATATAAAGAAACCTCAGCCATGTTAAAGTTTTTGAACTGTATTGGTAGGAAGTAGCTGCATGGGATTGAATATGGGATCTTCTGCTTACTACTCCTGTTTCACAACCTAACTTTTAGGCTTTGTGCCACACCCCTAGTTTAACATTAAATATGTATTTTGTAGAAATGCCAAAGTAGAAGTGGTATTATGTAGAAGGCTCCAGACAACAGCACAGAACCTTTTGCGTTCTAGTTCCGGGACCATTCTGTAAATATTTTATCAGGCAAAAATAAAAGGCTGCAGGTATTTACCTTACATTATATCAGACCTTTATGGCACATTGTTGGACATGGCTCATTGCCATATGGCAGTCCATTTCCCATTGGTGTTCAAACATCTAGAAGACTGCAATCAGATGAGGCGATCATACTCTGACAGGCAACCTTGGTTATAAATAACCTATGTATATTTCCCTCTGTTAATGATGATATGATCTCCCTGTGTGGTGGTGGAAATACTGATTATAAAATGGTCCTACTAACATATTTACTTGTTAATGATAGTCAGTGTTGGTTAATTGTACATGCTCGATTTTCAAACTGTCACACACACATACATATGAATATACACAACACTGTTTTACAAGTGTTTCAGAACTTATTATGGAAATTTATTCCCGTTATTCAAAAGCAGATAAATGATTTTCATATAAGAGAAACTGATTGAATGAAAAACACAAGTCTTATATTTTATTATCCGTTAGCCAACCTCTTAAAGATTTAATGAGATTGCAACATGCAATAAAAATGTTGGCAGGAATATGTTACAAATTAGTTAAATGAAAACTTCCTTGGTTCATTCCATTGGTAATTCGACCATCAAAGTTAGCAGTGAAATATAATCCCAGGTGTACAGAGTTGAGTAAAAAATCTTACCAGGATAACAGCCTTTGGTAATTTGATGATAAAATGCTGACAAAAAGTTTGCCAAATACACTTTACAGAGCAATTTTTAGTCCTTTGAAGCCTAAGAAGGTTCCAAGCTTGGAGTAACTTGAGCTAGATCTTATCTAGGTGTATTTCTTTTTTTTTTCCTGTTAGATTTCATACTGCATGGTCATGTATTTTTATGGTGAACATAATAAAATGAAAAACTACCATAATAAAACCTAAATTAAAGTGGCCCAATCACCTATCTGACCTTTTCAAACTAGATGTAATCCCTTGGAGCTTTTATAAAAATAGGCCAGAAAACATGGATATCACCACACAAAAGCTGCTTCTTTTGTTTATATCAACATGTTTATAATATGTGGGGGCCCGCCAAAATAGCCAAAACATATTCAACAAGGGCATCTGGCAGCAAGTCAGATAAGCCAGAGCAACAAAAGATCGTAATTTCTATCTCCCAACATATGCAACCTACCACCTTAGGTTACATGTTTTTCCTGCTTGTCAACATTTGCTGTGTTTACAAACATGCTGTTGATAAACAAGTTCATACATCTTTCACAAAGGCATTATAAGAACTTTTCACAGCCAAAATTTTCTTAGATCATTAATACATACATAAATTCTTTTTTGAAAGGTAGGTGAATGGGCACCTTTTACTTTTTTTTACACGGCAGGTAATTGACACTTTTTTCAGGTAATGTGTATAACATCCATATCTCCCTAGCTTTTTGGATAGTTTAACATTTTGGTGTTTATTAGGGCCCCGCTTGACAAGCGGTGCCCTATGGTGATCACCAAGTCAGTCCGTCCTTCCGTCCTTCCATACTTCCGTGAGTGACACTTTCTTTTGCAGGCAATAACTCAACAACAACATACTGCAGCTTTCCCAAATTCACAGAGATGATTGGTACCTCAAAGGGGTCCAGACCTATTGAATAACAGGCCTGTCTGAATTCCAATATGGCCTCCACAGCCTGATTGCTGATTTTATTTTGTACGGGATAACTCAACAACAACCTACTGCAGCTTTCCCGAATTCACAGAGATGACTGGTACCTATGAGCTAGGGCTCCAAACCTATTGAATTACAGACCTGTCGGAATTCCAATATGGCCGCCACATCCCAATTGCTGATTTTCTTTCGTGCGTGATAACTAAACAACAACATACTTCAGCTTTTCCAAATTTACAGGGATCATTGGTCCCTATGAGGGCTCCAGACCTATTGAATTACAGACTTGCTCACAATCAAATAGGGCTAACAGACTACATTTGGTGATTTTCTATTGCACACATTATTTCAGACATATCCTCTTTAATCCAGTATGATTTATTCCCTCATGCATATTGATAAAAAACCTGTTTCTGTTGGTGATATTTTTTTTAATTTAACTTAATTTTTCACCCATGTGTAAACTAGTCCAGCACTAGCAGAAGGCAGGGCCCTCTGAGGACCATTGTCCGACCACATCTAGTATAATTTAAAATTACATTTAAATTTATTAGGAGTGTTCATGAGGTTAAAAGAATTTTTTTTCACTTCAGTTGAAACTGCTGCAATACTAATTCACAAGCATTAATATCAAGGTGAATGTGACTGTGGTATTGCATTGTGCATCCAGCCAAAATATTTAACATGTGACACTGGCTCTCTTTGGTTTGATACCTCGGGACACAAGCTCTTGTTGATTCTTGGCCCTATGCCAGAACTGTTGTTATCAGATGCACATTGCGATATCCCACTTTCTCATTGGTCTGATTACAATTCTTTGCTCTGTGCCCAACCCTGGTGTTTGAACCAAGAGAACCTAAGCAGCGTTAACACGAAAGGATGTCTGGGACAACCTCAGTGTTTAACTGCTGCGTGATAAATGTAGCTTCAAACTGTATCTCTCATTGGTTACATATATTATGATCCTGCAAGACACTAACAGCTACTAGTATTCTGTAGTCATTTTGTAGTAGCTTAGTTCTATTGGATTTTATTCTTTGGTACATTTCTTTATTGTTTTATTAGTCACTGGTACCCCTACCCTGACATATGTAATCACAAGAAATACAAAGCAGGTTTAGTTAAACCCAATTCTCTCCCAATTCTGTCAGGGAACAGAGAAGATATTTTTTCAATTAAAATAAATAAATTTGTATTTACCCTATCAGTGCTTCTCTCAATCTATAATAGATGAATAATAATCTTACAAAATACTTGCACTTAAAAAAATCTGATAGAGATCGAGTGCATGGTGTATTAAATCATTTGAAGTTTTATTTCTTCCTCCTCAAATGGGTTTATTTAGTTTGAAAGTTTATTGGGTGTTAAACTTGAAAATGTGTTAGAGCCTGATGGAAAATAATCTAAAACCACACTTTCTCATTTCAGTGTTCTCATAAACAGACCGAGGTACATATTTGTTAATTTTTTCTTCTAATTTGTAATGGCTTTTAAGATGCCATTAAGATAACTTTAATGCCAATCTGTTGATGGATTGTATTTGGCAAGCCTGTAAAAGTTAGCACATTTTTGTAATATTTATTACCCATCTTCCATTACCATTGATTCGTCACTTTGTTGATCATTTTAAAGTGATCCTGCTGGGTTATTCGTAAACCTCCAATATCAGCAGAACTGTCGCCAATCCAGGACACAACAGCCACAGTGTGGGATGCTTTAAGATTATGAACAACAGGCACTGATTAGATAAGAGAGATAAGAGATCACTTTGATCTAATAAGAGTATCTGTATAACTCATGAAAAATAATCTTACTTTCTATAGCCATTCAAGTAGTAATTTAATCTAAGAAATAATGCTGCTAATATAATATGGACAACAAAGAAGAAAAAGTTCTGAATGTGTGCCCAGAATATGATTACTTGTGGAAGATGGAAGTTTCCAACACCATGTGAGGTTATGACAGTGCTGGGTACTCCCTTTCAAGTTTCCTTTTCTGAATGGACCTTTGAACTGTTGCAAATATCTCACTTGTGACATTCAGGAGGCTAGAAAGATTGTGTGGAAATTTGATTGTGCTGTAAAACTGTATAGACTTGCACTGGTTATGTGTAACAACTCAGATGTTTCAATTCTTCTCTATACATTATGCAGCTGTATTTTCCTTTGAAAAGTGAATTCTTAAATAATGCCAGGTCAGACTAATGGTGTGATACTTCCATTTAATTTTCACATGTAGCATTGATGTATGATAATAGTTAAGGATTTAAATAATGAATACAAATTTCAGCATTATCAGCTATTACTTGTCAAAAGGAAGATTGATAACAATTACTTTTAATGAAAATATGATATTTATTCATTGTTTTTTTTTTCAGCTAATGGTCTAACTGATAATCTTAACACGATGGAAATTAGGATTAAAGGTTAATAGAAGTAATTAATCAGGATTTAGCGTGAAACAGAAAAGTTTCTTGAAGGGTTATCAGCCGTGAAATAACCATCCCTGTCATGTCCAACAGAACTATTGATCATGCTTGGTCAGTGAGCTGAAACAGACTTTTTGCATCTGTGAATTTCAGAATGTGTCAGCATCAGGGTCTATATGCATGTTAACATAAGAATGTTATCATGATTTAGATAAGTTATTGAATAAGATCAGTAAATGAGAGGATTATTATTAAATCATATTGTTATCAGGGAAAGCAGAAAAAATGAATCACTAATTTATGATAAACATCTGAAGTAAAATATAAAAAGTTTCAGTGATAACAAACCAGTTTTGTATATTGATACACTATAAATTGGAAAATATACTACTAGATTAGCAATAAAGCAGAGTGGATTATCAAATACTTTAGGGTGACCAGCTTCATATGCTCCCGAGGCAGCAGAAATCTTGCGCTTCTAAAGAAGCAACTGATTTTCACGCTGCCAGCTTTGACCGTTTATGATATATTTAGACACCAGATGGCGGTTCGTTGTCCACTGAAAAAACATGCATATGCTGTGACAAGCAGCCAACCAGGTGCCAATAAACAAACACTCAACAGGCCCATAGCTGTGCTTCAAGCGCCGCATGATAAGAGTTAACGGTCAAATTTTAATTGCTCCCTCTGTATTCTCGCATCATCGACCGATTCGATTATGACATTATGACTGTGTCAGCGTAGCCATGTATCTGTTGTCTGCAGAACTGAAACCAGCCAGCGAGGTGTGCACGCAGCCTTTGTTGTTACGTTTGGTTTGAATTACAACTCACCGGCCGTGCATCCTATGTGCCCAAGGCCCTAAGCAAACCACGTCTGGGGCAGTTCTCTTTGAGCTTGTTGCCTGTTCAGATGGTTACTGGTGCGATGAGCTGTCACTCAAAACGAAATGAACATGATTGGCTCCGTGTATTCCTCGCTTGGCCGTATCTTAATTCCAGCACAAGGTCTCTTCTGATTGGACAAATATACAGTGCTCCCCTCTAGTGTAGCAATTCAGGGTACGAGGTCATAACAAACAGCGCTTACAATATATATGGAGTAGGCCTATAGTTAAAGCGCTGTGTAAAGAGCGTACCAGCTTCAAGGATTTCTTGACAAACTATTGAATGACAAATAATGTTACTTTGCAGTATAAATTGTATGCTTATTGGAAAATTGTGTTTGTTGGGTATCAGAGGTACAGTTAATTCACAATTGATCAATGTATGTTTTATTATAAGATTATGTTTAAGAAACAATATTGGAATATGACAACCCAGAAGTATTTCCAAAGCAGACACTCAAATTGTTTTGACATGTATTTCTAGGTTAAGATCGACCCAGTAGAATGTGTGATTTAAGGTTCATTTCCACAGGGAAACATATGGCAGTAGAGTCTCCCTGCTGAAGCTGTCAGCCAGTCACTTGACCTGAATCATTCATTAGACCAGCCAGTTCTCAGGTTAATTACTAAGAATAGGCAGTACTGTCCTGGTACTGGCCCAGCACAGAAGTTCAGCAGGCGAGACCTGACTGGTTGGTGTCAGCAGTGGGATCAAGGCATTATATGGGAGCCGTCCACATGTATACAATTTAATGAACATAGGTTATAATAATTACTGTGGTTACCTTTTTATTCATGCGAGTTTCAAATTCACAATATTGTGAAAGGGAAATTATTGCGAAAATGAAACCTTCATGAATAAGAAGTTGCATCCACACAGATGAACATTCATTTATGATGCAGTCTCCTTGGTATCTCTGGTACCTTATGGTAATACATGTTGTTTGGCAAGTCAAATTTTGGCATGGTTATAGGAGTATATGTATATAAGTATAAATAGTCTGGGTGAAGTCCATAAAAAACCACTTGCTTTGCCTTAAAGATGAACTGTAGCATTTTCTATAATTTGCACACTGGGTTCAGCATGATTCACCATGTACCCTTGTAACCAAAATCCAAAAGTTGCTGTTTGGGAGTGTGTGTGTGTTGAGGGGGGTTTAAGCTTATACTTTAAGACAAAGGACATAGCAGGATTTTACTTCCCTTCACATTAAAACCATTACAACCCTATTCCTTTGAGAGGAAGCTAACCATTTCAACAAAATCCTTTTCATGTAGCTTAGACATAGAGAGCCTGTGCTCCACATTTTTGTGAACTGTTCGCATGCACAGAAGCATTAGGCAGTAATTGGATAATGAGAAACTGACTGCATCTCTGGTTGGTAGGTTTATGTTCACACCTTCAGGGATTAAGGGCTCCTGCCTCCTGGCACTTGATATATGAACAAATATAAAAACCATGTGGACTTGTAATTAATTATATATATTCTCAATATTGAACATGCCATCTGTCCAGTTAAGGCAAAATTTGTATTGATGGTAGTAGGCTAATTATGAAAAAAAAAACATGGTACACTTAAGTTCCGCCTGAAAACAGAATTAATTATCAAAAAGTTATCATTAAGAAAACTGTATATATATTTGTAAAGTGTTATATACTGCTGATGGAGACTCCTGTTAAATTTTTCATTTGAGCACTTAGGAAGCTTTTAGAATTGTGAGTTATAATTGTAGCTTTCAAAATGACTAATATTTCTGACTGAATTAATCATTTCTTGTCAATATCTTAAACAGGCAAAGACAACATTTTCTGTCCAGTCCATTTCCCTTTTGAATGCAAAGATATTTTATCCTTTGCAGCACATGATAAATAAAAAAACAGCAGTGAAGAGCTGGAAAATTTTAATCTTAATATACAAAAGATCTCACTCAGTATTCGCTCACATTATATGCCTTATTAATCCACATTTATGTCTAGTAACAGCTAGATGTCTTTTTTTGGGATTCATCTAAGTCCTTACCTGCATACAGAAACTTTATTATTTTAGAATTACCAAATTCAGTGCTGCCACTCTTTATACTTTTAAAAAGTATCATTCTTTTTTCAGACAAGACTTCTTTTTGAACATTTTTTCATACTTGTTCAGAAGTAAATACTTTTATACTTTTTGTTCTAAAATCATCATCTTCAGTTGGTGATTATAGGCTGAACCAAATGAGTGCAGTAGACATGCTCTGTCAATATTTCATAATAGTGGCATTTTATTAGAGCTGTTTTTCTTTTATGATATTGCCAGTTTTACTGGATGTATAGAATAATGGAATATATATATATATATATATATATATATATATATAAATACTTCCATAGCTGAAGCTTGTTTATAAATAATATGGCATGCTGTACATTGTACAAAAATTGCACTATTTGGCATTGAAATTTACTTTTTTATTCATACTTTTTCTGACAATTTTTTCTTGTAAGATATTTTACGTTTTTTTCCCCCATTAAATTGAGAGTGGCAGCAATGCAAATTAAAGTCAGTAATATTTTAAGAAACTTCTTCCTAGAATATTGCTATGTGAATTGAACACACTAAAGATAAACCTTTTATTGACAACATTTATCTATAGGTTTTATTTTTTTGTTCTTTAAAGTGTAATGAGACAATAACTTTCATTTTACACATTTGTGTAAAAACAGCCAATCATGGATTGACAGAGATGGTTATAAAATCTTGATGTAATATGTGATGAATTATGAATTATGTTCAGGGGTATCCTTAATGTTACATTTTATATTTGTGTTTATGTGTAATTGTATGAGAGAGGAGTTAAATGATTAAGAGCTCAGATTTATAATGTTTGATTTGTAATTTCTTTGAATGATATTAAATAGGTATTTATCTAAAAAGGTTAAATTGTTTAATGTCATGATATTGGAGGTAGGGGATTTTTCTCTTTTTAACATAAAGGTGCTAAGGTTTTTGACTGCATGAGGGAGGGAGGTTCAACTGTAACAGGAGTTTGGTACTGTGGTAATTTGTCCTTCATTTAATTTGTTGGAGGAGTAACATGGCTTGCTTTGATATTCAAGTCAGTTGTTTCCTTTTTTGCTCACAGAAGAATTTTTGTAATCCATATAGACATTTTATTGGATCCTTTTAAAAGTTTTGACTTTTTAGAAGCTTATTTATCTTTAAACTTATAAATATTTTTATCTTTCCAGAAAAGCGATATCTAAGGGAACACACCACACCACAGACTTGCTCCACCCGAGTCACGCAGAAACCGGCTACCATAGGCGGGAGTTCAAGGCTGCCGTTGATTGGACAGTAAGTTTTTATAGTTATCTGATACCAAAGTATCATTCAATTATTTTATTATTCATAGGAACAGAAGTTTCAGTTTCATTGAAAATTAAGGGCAAAAGTAGTCATTTATCAACTGAGAAGAGACATACTAGAATAAGAAAGAGACTTAACCATCTTCAACATCATTTATATTTATATCATATTATTGAAAAGAACACCGTCAAAATAACAGTTGTTATATAATCAATATGAGATCCAGAACATTACTTTCTCCAGTGTCCACAATACATGGCTGAAAGGAAGGATATGCTGGAATACATTAAACCAGAGACTACAGTCTTTAACAGTAACACAGACTTAATGAAACTAATTTTAAAAGGACACTGCAATCTATCTTTTGAAGAAAACCAACACTTACTTTCTGAGGTACAAGTGTTTATAAGTCATATACACAGATTTCCCTAGACCTATAAAAGTAAATTAGTACATATGATATGAACATTGACATTATACATTATTCAAAGTTGGTTTTTTATTGTATCCGAAGAAAAAGTCGGGATATTATGGTTTAAGCACAGTTAGCCACCACAGAGATTTGTTTTAAACATGATAACTCAAAAAATATTTCACAGATCTTTACCAAAGTTGACATGTGCATAAATATGGGTGAGAGGACAAAGCCTATTTAAAATGGTGTCATGACCTTAACTATGGGAGTAGTCTTGACCTTGAATATTGCCATATATGGTGAAAATCACACAAAATCATTAATATCTCAATTAGGGCTGCATGGATTAGTGCAATTTTTTCGTGTGTCCAACCATACAGATTGCTCATATCTGAGGAGTCTTTCAATGTTTTGGGCTTCAATTTGGCATGTACAACCATCTTGGAGAGTTTTCTTGTCAACCAGACAGGTGGTACAAATTACCTAACTAATTTTATAGTATAAATTATCCTCCCTTTCTCAAAAGTTATTCATTTGTTTTGGCCCCCTTATTTGGTGAAAAATATTGTTTCTTAAGTTGATAGATGGGAAAAACCATATGGTCGCTTGCCAAGTGTCAGTATATGCTGCTGATGGGGGACCTATTCTTAAAGGGGGGGAATTAATTGCCTGGGGATACTATAGTACCTGCATTGCCAAGAAATGTCTAGTTTTATATATTTATTATACATCTAACATTACTTAATGTAATACTTTTTTGTACAAACTACTGCTCTACCTATGAACTTGTGCAAACCCTCATGCGCTAGGGGATGTAGATAAAAGATATGAATAAAAAAGGAGACATTGATTAGTATATCATGTAATAAATGCATCTGTACTGCGAAATATATCATTTAATAAGGCATGTGTACTCATGTGTACATGCATATCTTCTAGGTTTTGTGTCATACAGTTACAGTAGGTAGCAAAATTAATGCCTGTTGTATATTTGTATCCGCCAAAACAGAGTTTTGCGGATACTATGTTTTCAGCTGGACGCCGCCGCCGCCGCCGCCGCCGCCGCGTAGGTGTCCGGAGAACTCCTCCGTAACCGCTGGGCGGAATATTCCGAAACCCGGGATTATGTTCGGGTCACATGTGAACTGCTGCGCCCCGATTTTGTTTTGACCTCTGACCTTTCCTCTGCGCTCTGCGTCCGTTTGTGCGTCTGTTTCCACACATAAACCCACATATCTCGGGAACCGTTTGACCGATCAGGAAATTTTTTTTACACAGATGTAGCCCTCGGAGAGCTTTATAACATACACCAAAAATGGTGGCGCCACCTGCAACCATGTTTGCACAGTGTCCATCTGTTCGTCTGCCTTGGGTTAAAATCACTCATATCTCTGCAGTGACTTGACTAATTCACCTGAAATTCGGCATGCGCAAACATCCTGGATAGCTTTTCTGATTTTATGACAGGTGGCGCCACCTACATTTACGTTTACGCTGCAGACATCCAAGCTCATATCTCGGGAACCGTTTGACCGATCAGGAAAATTCTTTTGCACAAATGTAGCCCTTGGAGAGCTTTATAACATACACCAAAAATGGTGGCGCCACCTGCAACCATGTTTGCACAGTGTCCATCTGTTCGTCTGCCTTGGGTTAAAATCACTCAAATCTCTGCAGTGACTTGACTAATTCACCTGAAATTTGGCATGCGTATACATCCTGGATAGCTTATCTGATTTTATGACAGGTGGCGCCACCTACATTCACGTTTACGCTGCAGACATCCAAGCTCATATCTCGGGAACCGTTTGACTGATCAGGAAAATTCTTTTGCACAAATGTAGCCCTTGGAGAGCTTTATAACATACACCAAAAATAGTGCCGCTACCTGCAACCATGTTTGCACAGTGTCCATCTGTTTGTCTGCCTTGGGTTAAAATCACTCATATCTCTGCAGTGACTTGACTAATTCACCTGAAATTTGGCATGCGTATACATCCTGGATAGCTTTTCTGATTTTATGACAGGTGGCGCCACCTACATTCACGTTTACGCTGCAGACATCCAAGCTCATATCTCAGGAACCGTTTGACCGATCAGAAAAATTTTTTTGCACAAATGTAGCCCTTGGAGAGCTTTATAACATACACAAAAAATGGTGGCGCCACCTGCAACCATGTTTGCACAGTGTCCAGCTGTTCGTCTGCCTTGGGTTAAAATCACTCATATCTCCGCAGTGGTTTGACTAATTCACCTGAAATTCTGCATGCTTATACATCTTGGATAGCTTTTCTGATTTTATGACAGGTGGCGCCACCTACAATCAAGTTTATGCTGCAGACATCCAAGCTCATATCTAGGGAACCGTTTGACCGATTGGGCCAAAATTTTGCATGTGTATAGTTCTCACAAAGCTCTTTATCATACGCTAAACTGGTGGCGCCACCTGCAACCCTTTTTTGCACAGCGTCCATCTGTTTGTCTGCCAAGGGCAAAAATCACTCATATACAATATAGTGGTTTGACTTATCTGCCTTAAATTTTGCATATGTATACAACTTGGACGGCTTTCTGGATTTTTTGGTAGGTAGCGCAACCTACATACACAATTTGGCTGCAGACATCCATGCTGATATGCAACACTTCCCCCGTTCCACTCTGATTTAGGCGGATACAAGTAGTCGCTTGTCGACTACCCGTATTCTAGTTAACTTTTAATTTGCTTAAAGACCAATCAGTAAAATTCTCATGGCCACTGGTTTTAATTTGTAAACATTCTCTTTACTTTGAATATTTATTTAACATTCCAAGGAGTTGATTAAAAGTAAGATTTTGTTAAAAGCTAATTACTTGATATAAAATAAAATATAAAAAAATGTATTTTGTATAAAAAGCATTGCATTTATGTACAAAAGTTCAGAGAAAAATATAAAGTCCAGAATAATATTAATGTCTAGCAGACTACCTGCATGTACTAAATTAAACTCAAAATATGGATATAAGATACAATGACACAAAAGTGATCCCGTGATACAGGACAGTGGGACAGGTACCATTTTCTGCCTCAGAGCTTAGAGAGCATCTTCAGGTTGTTTCTGTGTCAGCTGCATTTTGATGTACTTTCTGAGGGTTCACTTACCCAAATATGTCTATGCCCTGTCAGGGAAACCAAGAAAAAGCAGCTAGGGTCCTGCTGCACAAGTCAGAAACCACACATAGACTGATTACATGTTGCGGTTTGTGTCATCTTTGTTAACAATACAGGACATGGATAACGTTGGAAGGTAACAATAACACCTTATCTCCTGGAAAGGCTGTTTATGACATCATCAGTGTCATATAAGGAGGTCTGCACTTATTAACTTATACACAACAGCATGGCCGGGGTGCATCAGGGAGAATTATTGTGTGAACATTACTTTAGATTTGCAGTATAGTGAGGTACCAGAGCACAGACCTAGCAATTATCTGAACAATGATAAAAATAAGTTCCAAGCAGCAAATATAGCCCATCTGATCAGATAACAATCAATCCCAATGTGAACAGTTCACCTAGGTACTCACGATTCAGACTGCATGTTTTTCTTGTGCAGCAGAGAATTCTTCCTTAGACTTGAATTCCATGGAATAATATCGACTTTATTAAAATCTGATGTTGTGCATTGCATCAAGATCCCTGTGTCATTAAATGACATCATTTGGGCATTGTTTCAAATTGACAAGATATTAAATATGATCATATTGCTGCTCATATATATTCTTTAATTTTTACTGTTACATTATGTCCTGAATTTATTCTATTAATTATATAAATATGTACCAAGATTTTCCATTGCTTAAAACAAAAAAAAATATCATTGCAATTAGATTTTTCAGTTTATTTAATTTTGAACTTAAGCACTTAATTATCATATACAGACTTAATAAAATTTGTTTATTTTCATTATTAAGGAAAGTATTATAAACAGTTATATATTTCACAACAGAATTTCATGGAGAAATATATTTTAACTGATTTTAAGTAGAGAACATTATTGTACCACCAAGAAGTCTTTAAAAATATGTTGCTTGAGGATTAGAAGCCAGTGTTTGTTTTAAAAGATAAAAAACATTGTGAATATTGGGAAGATGTAGCAACTGAGGGAAAATAAGATCAGCATGGATTGTACCAAATCATATTGTTAAAACAAATTTATAAGAAACCTAGATACACTTAAACAAATCAGGAGGTGGATTAAATTGAAAAATTTTCTTTGTTGTGTGCTGGCATTAATGGATTCTTGTTGAATGTCATGATCAGTGCTTTTTGCTGATGGTAGAGAAAAGGTCACATTCAAAGATAGGTGATGATGCGTACAGTAGATCACATGATGAAAAGATAATTTATGATTGGCTGAGTAGCTAAGTCAGTTGATGAAAAAGTAAGTGCTGATTGGCAGAGCAGCTAGCTAATCACATGATGTAAAGATGAGTGCTTATTGGCAGATCAGTTAGTCACATGAGGAAAGATAATTTAAGTATTTATAATGGCACAGCACCCAGATCACATGAGAAAACTGAGTTCGGATTGGAAGGGCACTTAGGTTGAATGAGGAGAAGATTAATTCTGATTCACTGGAGGAAAAGATAAGTATTGATGGCAAACCTGCTTAAAAATATATGCTGATTGGACGACCAGATAGTCGTCTTTTTAGGGAAAAGAAAATCAGGAGTGGCACAGAAGATTACTTGGATTTATATTTGGGATAAGATGTTACTGATTAAGTAGATATATGAAAAAAAATGGAACTGTTGACCTTCTGGAAAATAAATAAGATGTTTAATTTGAGCCACATAATCCAAAACCAGAATGGAATTCTGCAGATGTACATATACTTAGTAAAGTTAGCATTAAAAAAATGGAGGCAGTTCTCTCCTTAAAAATATATTAAAAATGACACAAGAACAAATATTTTACAGACGCATGCATGGTGTTCCTCCCATTCCCTATATTTCCTATATTTTCTTATAAAAATGGTCTAAAATTTCCTGTACTTTTTTATGCCTTCATCTCCTATATTTTCCTGGGTTTTTAGCTCAGCTGACTATAAGTCTCATAATTTTGCCAAACTTTGACCATGGCACGTTTTTTTCCTGTAAGTACTGTGGATTTAATTTTCACAGCATGTTTTTGTTAGCATTTTGTCTGTTAATACCAAAAATTTGAAACCAGTTGATCAAAAACTGTAGATTTTATTCAAGTTTTCAAGAACCATGTAACATATTGTTTACATCAAGCTAGTGTTATGCAGTTTGCAAAAGCTCAGCTCCCAAGCTTCAGCTCTCAGTTCCTAAAATTTGGCACACAATTAGATGTCTCCAAAATCCCCTACCATGCCAAGAATTTGGTCCCTAGGACTTAATACCTTCGAGATATTAATGAAAACTTCATTTTTCCATTAAAAACCAATTGTTACTTTTCAAGACTGCCTAATATCAAAACCACTGATCTGACTTTAATCATATATAATATACATATTTTTCTATACATTCTCTATGCACATGCCAGAAATGATGTCAGTATTGCGTAATTATTTAAGTGATGGGCCCAAACATAATGCACTTTGTAAAAAATCAAGAAATATATTTACTCCCTTAACAAGAGGATTGCTGAAGCTAGAGATTTTTTGTCAGGGATGTAAAATTATTTTATCAAGATTCAATTGAATACCCAAAATTAGTTCTGAATTTTTCAAATTTTATAAGTTATTAGTATAAATATAAAATTAGTACCTTAAATTTTGCCAAACTTTGACCATGGCACGTTTGTTTCCTGTGAGCACTGTTGATATAATTTTCATATCTGATGCATGCACACATAAGGGTTTCAGCTTTGTAGTTTAGAAAGCTGAAAGAAATTGGCCAAAAATTGTAGCTTTTATTAATGTTTTTATGAGACCATGTCAGACCTTAGCTCTCCCCAGCCCCTCTTTAATCACCTGTATGTTGACCTTTCATCAAATTATGCACGCTTGACGCGAGGCAAACACTGGGGCAACCAGGCAGCTTATGGCCAGCCACAGTTGATCCAGGTGTCCGACCCAACTCATCTAGTAGTTTTAACTCACAACATAACAATAAACAATAAATTAATAAATTTTTATTGGTTTTTAATAACAAATTAAAGAAAAATGGAAAAGGAATTTGTTAGTTGATAACAACAGGAAATTAACTTGCAGTTACCTAAGATATAAGAATCTTGTATTGATTGATTGAGTGTCACATATTCCAAATAACACCATGCAGTCACCTATGGTATTTTTCAGTTGAATTTTAATGATAAAAAAATAAATCATATTATTCATTACTAATCATTAGGGATCATATGAAGGAAATTAATTATAGACAAAGATGCAGTTGATAATATATAGATTCCTGATGTGTCTAGTGTGTACATTGATGTGAAATTAGTCCAAAATGAATATATTACATTTATTTTTTTTAATATGAATTAAAGCCATAAAACCAGGTACTTATGATCATTATTTAAATGTGTGAATTTTGTATATTCTGGATTCTTAACATCATTGTTTGGTGAAAACTGAATAAATACCAGACATGGTGCGAATACTTTGCAAATGTATTTGAATACAAATATGAATATGTACTCCATTATAAAATTTCTTGCATAAGAATGGGAATTCAGGTAAAAAATTAAAGTATATGAATACCAGTGCAAATACTTTCAAAATGTATTCATGAATGCATTCATGAATATATTCTTTGATATTATTTTAATAATCATTTCAGTTGTATTTTATTTTAAAAAATCATCGTCCAGCTAAATTGTCCAGTATTATACAGAAATAATCCCTGAAACAGTATCATTCCAGTTTGTTTGAATGGTTCCTGTTCGGTGATTTTCGCCGAATAAGAGGAAGTTGAACTTAGTCATCTGTCCAAAAAGGCATACTAAAATTTCAGTCTCAGAAATGGCTGGAGCTATCATTACCAAATTTTATGCCAATGCTGGTCACATGAGTCATATCTGAAATTGAGGTGTTGATGGCACCACCTGCATTGGCCTTTTTTGTACGGGGGTACAAGTGCCTGTATCATACTGAGGGAAAAGAACTTCTTCTCTGAAACCATATGGCCAAATTGTTTAATTAATATCACACCGAAATGATCCTAGGGTAGTGCTTTCTGAAGTTTGTTCAAATGGTCTCTATTTAGTGACTTTTGGCTGAGTTATGGGAAGCTTAATTTAGTCATATGGCATAACAGCCCATTTTAGCTAAGTGGCTACAAAAGTCTTATTCTCAAAAACCACTGGGCCAAACTCTTAAATCTCACTCTTAAATTATCCTCAGATGTTTATAATTCAAGTTTGTTCAAATGGTTTTGGTTAAGTGCTTTTTGGCTGAGTTAAGGGAAGCTGAACTTAGTCAGTTTGCTGTATCTTCCTATATGAGTTATAAACCTGCAAAAAGTTTTTCGACTGACGCCACTGAAGCCAGTTTTTTGTAATTCTTATAATAAATTTCTTAATTATTCCACATGAATTATTTTTGACTGTCTTATGGAGATTGAATCGAATCTTTTTACCAAATATGTTAGCTGTGTGAAGCGGTTACATCTAGCCTGGCACCAGTTTATCAGCATCTATTACATCATGCCACCAGACAATAAGATTTCAGGTTAAATAGCTTGGCAGACTGCAAACTATTTCAGATTTTGCAACAGGCCAAAGGTCAGCCTGGATCTATTTATAGTTTTGCAAACTGCCAGCTGTGTCAGAACAGGTTATGTAACAGGTCAAGAGTTCACTCAGCGCAGCCAGGTACAGGTGAAAAATTCACTCAGTCAAGCCAGGTGCAGGTCAAGAGTTCACTCAGTGCAGTAGCTTGAGTCAGCAATTTGTCACAGTTCACTCGGGGCAACTGCCTTTCTCACCTAAGGCTTGTCAGCCCAGTGCATTATACTCGAGATGTTTTATGTATTGGCCTGATATTTTGACTTGTCTGTGCATGTTTGATGGCTCTCTTGTTTACAAGACTGGTGTCCCCACCTACCATGACTTTGCACAGTGTATGTGCCTCCTTATTTCTCCAGAGGAATTTGAGACATCAGCCTGAAATAGGGCATATTTAAACATATAGTTAAGCTTTGTCATATACAAGACTGGTGGCACTGCCTACAATGATTTTTGCTTGGTGTATGCTTAATTCTCAGGAGGGGATATCAGCCTGAAATAGGGCATATGTTTACATCTCTGATACCTTCGTTGTACACAAGCCATAAGGCCTACTTGAAAAGTAAAGGCCAAGCATTGTAGCATTATACCTGGTGTATAAACCATTACACAGGTTTGCATTAGGCCTGTAGGCCATCTTTTTTAATACAAGTGTGCATGTAGGATGGCATGTAATATGGCACAAGGTTTAAACTGAACACAGTGTGAGAGAAAGTCAATTTGGTGGTAGGATGCATCTTTAGTGGAAAGGAAACTTTCTGAGGAATAGCAAACCTGAAATGCCTTTCTGTTGGAAAGTAAAAAATTCAAAGTATTATGATCCCTGACACATCTTCAATAAAATCCTACTGAATGCTGTTTCGTTCAGGATTCATAGTCCCAGGACAGTTTGATGCTCATTATCCAGAATATTTACTGATTGAGTGGATGTCACAGAAAAAAATCAGCTACCCTGAAAGAAGCCTGCAGCCTGTCTAATCCAGAAGATTGTTATTGTCTGGTGCAGCACTTTTCACAGTCCTGGAGCTGGTTTACCCTGTCAAGGCAAAGCTGCCAGCTGATGATTAAGGCAGTAGGTAATATCAAGAAATCAGGACCAGAAAACTGGGGCCAAGTGAAAAAGATACTGGACTTTTATTTTTGGGTTCCTAGGTCTCAGAGCTGATAGGAGATCAGTTCTTATGGAATACTTCCATACTTAATACTGGCAGTGACTCAATATTAGGTAGAGTAAAATAGCATCTGATGGCCACACCACTAAACTGACCATATCCCATTAATATGACCACTTTTTAGGTCTCTTTTGAGCTGATGGTGTATATCTAATCAAAATTGTCATGATAATATTACATTGATAATACCATCTAGCTGTCTTGGACCTGCAGATGACCATGTTAGCAGGTGTTAATTCATTCAGAAAAACTGAGATTCATTAAATTATAACACGAGAGTATACCACTCTGGAACTAAAGTAGAACCTATCTGAAAGACCACCTATCTAATAAGACCACTTGTCTTTTAGGAACACCCTTCCCCCGAGTAAACTGAAAGCACTCCCATCCTTTATAACTAACCTGTCTTATAAGACCTCTTATCTAATAAGACCACTTGTGTTTTAAGAACACCCTTCCCCTGAGTAAACTGAAAGCACACATCCTTTATTACTAACTTTATTACTATATTGTCTTATAAGACCACCTGTGAATTAAGACCACCTTCATCCAGTCCCACGGATGGTCTGATTCCACAGGTTTCACTGTTTATATGTCCCCATGTGTAATGTTAGTGATACGGGTCATAAAATGTTCTTTCAAAGGGATAATATATGTAACAGAGATATTTTCATCTCAGTTATGGCATCACCTAAATACTGATTCTATAAGTGTATAAAACTAATTTTATTTCATTCATGGTATACAAAATTTATTATGTTAGTGTTTAAGATACATGGAAATACAGTATGTAAATGCAAGTAGTGTCATTTAGCTGTTGTCCCATGATAAAGAATTGTGTTAGACATGAAGTTTACTTTCAGACGTTGATAACAAAAACCACAGAAACATTAAATTTTATGTATCAAAGTTTTGTAAAGTTTAAAATAATTTCACGATGATGTGAATTAATATAAAAATTAATATCAAATGAATCTGTGAATGATTGGTTTTTGAAATCATGAAATTAAATGTAAATTCACAGATGTTAGTTTTAAGAAAAGAGAAGCTATTGCATTTATATCAATATCTTAAGGTTTCAGTTTTGCATATCAAACAAAGCATTCACTATAGTTGTGTAGACATGGAGAATCACACTGTTGGTCACTAAGTGGCAGCCATATAATGTGTAAGTATTTGCTTGCATGATGGGAGGGGGGAGAGCAAACCATTTCACCAGTTTAGTAAGAGGAAATCCATTTATAGTTGCAGGTCTTCCTGCTTAAGAACAGACAGCTGCCATTTAAAGATCAAGCCTGATGTTGTAAACGCTAAAATGATGCCTGGGTTGATGACCCAGCTTATGACCTTTGTCCTGTTATGTCTCACCATAATGGCACTGACATTAAACCCTCACTAGCACACTTCTTTTTATGATGCCTTTTCCTGGAAATCTAGGAATTTTGCTTTGATCCAAACAATTCGCTCAATGTGCATAAATTTTTAACGCCATGAGAGGGTGCAGACTTCTTTAAGAGCAAACCAGGAATATCCAAACAGAGCCAATTTGATGACGGAAATTGCAAGCCTTAGATCAAAAGAAGAATATTAAACTGGGTATTGGAAATGAGACTTTTGTAAAACATCTCAAGTCTTTTAAACAACAGATTCAAATTCATGAAAAAATACGTGCACTTGGTTTTGCAAATTTACTGTCAAGAATCATTGTCATTGAGAAGAATTTTCCTAACATATTTTAACCAATTATTTCATTCCATTCATTTGAATTTATTGTGCTCAACTTCGGAAAAAAATGAACATATGGTCCTAATATTCCAGTTGTATATCTTTCCAGTTGGATTTTTATGGTATAGATGGTCTTTAGATGAAGTCTTAATCAACAGATTGATATCACTACAATACTATCTAAATGTGTACATGCAGATGGTCTATTAGGTCATATGGTCTGCATGAAAAAAAATATATATATTATAACCATATAATCTGAATGAATGGCTAAGAGTATGTTGCATGAAAGAATGGATGGTTTTTATGTTACAACGTATATATGGCTGAAAGAACAGATGGTCTGCATGTTATTAAGTATATATGGCTGAAAGAACAGATGGTCTGCATGTTATTAAGTATATATGGCTGAATGAACAGACGGTCTGCATGTTATTAAGTATATATGGCTGAAAGAACAGACCGTCTGCATGTTATTAAGTATATATGGCTGAAAGAACAGACGACCTGCATGTTATTAAGTATAAATGGCTGAAAGAACAGATGGCCTGTATGTTATAAAGTATATATGGCTGAAAGAACAGACGGCCTGCATGTTATTAAGTATATATGGCTGAATGAACAGACGGCCTGCATGTTATTAAGTATAGATGGCTGAATGAACAGACGGTCTGCATGTTATTAAGTATATATGGCTGAAAGAACAGATGGTCTGCATGTTATTAAGTATATATGGCTGAAAGAACAGATGGTCTGCATGTTATTAAGTATTTATGGCTGAAAGAACAGATGGCCTGCATGTTATTAAGTATATATGGCTGAAAGAACAGATGGCCTGCCTGTTATTAAGTATATATGGCTGAAAGAACAGATGGCCTGCATGTTATTAAGTATATATGGCTGAAAGAACAGATGGCCTGCATGTTATTAAGTATATATGGCTGAAAGAACAGATGGTTTGCATGTTATTAAATATATATGGCTAAAAGAACAGATAGTCTGCATGTTATAATTAAAGTATGTATGGTTTGAAAGAACAGATGTTCTTAATGTTTATATTCTATGGTCTGAAAGAACAGATGGCGCAAATATGGCAATATGGTCAGAATGAAGAGATGGTCTTAACATGCAGTCATATGGTTTGCATTAACAGATGGTTTATACAATCATATGGTCTGAATGAACAGGTTTCGTCTTTATAACTTTATAGCTGTGGTCTTCATGGTTAAATTTTCTAAAATTAACATGACCAAGTAGATTTGCTGTCCAAGTGCTCATATGATTATGATTATTATATGAGTATGATTGTTTACATATTCAGCATTTTCCTGATTATTAAGTAATAATTAATGAATTATAGATATAATTAGTTAATTAAAAGAATTTTGGTTCATATCAGTAAAACACCCATTGAAAGGTAGCAGTCAATCAGTGGTAATGACTTAATGTATTTTTGTCAAGGTGATGTGGCTAAAATAGATCCACCCAGTTGAGAAATTAATTAGGTAATAAGCTTCTATAGAATTGTTTTTATTAAATTGCCAATCTCCCTTTAAAGGGAACATCATCACATTTATAGTATTGTTTGCAGTCAGGAATTTTGAGGAATAATTCAGTTATTGTTACAAATATGGATTGATTAATGTTGCTAACCAGCTTTCTTCGTATCCCTTTAATATCTGTTGATGACAATGAAAGTTGTTTTAGGATTGTCAGGTTTCTGTTCCCCATTCATGCCTTAATTGATAATCTTGTTTGAAATTTGTTAATTCATAGTGGTTTTCTTTATAAATTTCTCCTGTCTCAGCAGACCTTAATTACAGTCATGCAGTTTCAGATATAGTGGATTATTGGGCCTGTGATTTGTGTGACATCACACCAGTAATTACCATTTGTTTCTTTGAATTAGCTTTATTTATAGTGAATTGTTTGCAATATAATCTGTATTTACATCATGAACAGAATTGATACAGCAGTTGTCAATGTTAAAGAAACTTATACACATCATTAAATCGATTCCACATAATTAACTTGATTATTTGCTATGGAATTATGTGTCCTAATAGAAATTTTGTGAGAATATCTATTTAATCTTGTCACAATAATTTGTGAAGTACTTTTGTTGCTTGGAGTAAACATTAAACTTTCTTTCCTTATCACTCATCAGAGCAAATGAACTTTTGCTTGAATTGTTTTATATCTGCTGTTTCATGAATGTTTCTTCTTCAATGGAAAATTTATACTGGGTTTAATTCAGATGCTTGGTTATATCAGTCAATGTATTGTTAAAGAAAATGTATTAATCATAGAAAATCTAGACATTAATAAAATATCAGTGCTTTTCAGTTTGACAGCCTTGCATGTAGAAAGTTATATTTTCTTTAAGGACCTTATAAATTAAATAAATACTTTATTTGGATGATATGTGAAAGCTTTTTATTGAAAATATTATTGCAAATGAAATTCATCATCTTTAATCATTACATCTTCTAATGATTCCAAATGTTATGCTTCTCTGTGCCATTTATTGATCAATTTTGCATTTTATGCAATAGTTTAATAATTACCTATATAAAAAACTATTCAGTTTTATGTGTAAGAAAGATATATTTAGGGGCTGCAAAAAAAGGGCATAAAATTTTACATTGTTAGAAGTTCTTTTAATTGTGACTCTTGAAAATGTTAGATTATTTTATTTTCCAAAAACAAAATATTTTATAAATAGTAATACCTAAACAGTTTATATATCCACTGAAATAATAAAAATATATTCTTCTTATTAATTCAACATGAATCATTGTATCCTCGAATAGGGTCTGGGGATTAATTTCTATGATTTTATGACAGTTGCCCCGCCTCAGGAAAATCTTGGCTAGGTGATAACTCACAAATTATTTCAGGGATCTTTACCAAACTTGACATGTGCATAGAAATTACACAAAATCTTTAATATCTTGATAAGGGATGCATGGTTTAAAAAAATCAAATTGACCAAAGATCATAGATAGCTTTGTCTTCTACAGGAGACAGGTGCATGGTGACACATTTTGACCTTTCCTTGTTTTTGCGCCTTTGAATACCCCCATTGCCACTGGACATGAGTACTGTGAGCATTATAAATAAAAAACTATTAAGCAGATTTTTTCGTATTATGTATATACATAGATATTGGTTATGGGATGAGGTATATTTAAATTTGGTAATGATCTTTACTATGAGAGTTGCCTTGACCTTGATTATTCCCATATTTGGTTAAAAATATTGTTTCTCAGGTTGATAGATCTCTGTTGGCCTTCAGTTTAGTCTTCAAGGTCAAATCTTTGATTATATAAGATTTATGTTTACCCCCTAACCCCCCTCCTTCAAATGGTCCATCCTTTTACAGAGTTGCAAAGATACTAAAAAAAATTTTTTTCTTTTTAGACTTCACCATTACATGCATATTTGAATTTCAGAATTTGCTCTTTTTTTAGGGATTTCAGAAATTGCTCTTTTTTTAGCATTGTGCTAATTCAGGAAATTCAGAGTAAACAAGCTTAATAATATTTTGGCATTTAAAATTAAAACAGTTGCTGCTTTTGAAAAAAACTGGCGAGATTATTTTTCAAGGAATCACACACATTTAAACCTAGTGCCAGGTGCTATTGGGTGAAAGTTTTCTTACTTTGAACTTCAAGAAGATTAAAAAATGTTCCTATTTCACATCTTGAGGTGCAGATTTTTTTTCTGGCAACCTACTGTAAAAAGATGAAAACTGTTTGAAGTTTTTGAGCCTTTGAGCATACTAGGATTTCAGGAAAAAATGTAACCTGAATTCAGGAAATTTTTAAAGTCATTTGGCAATTTCCAGTATAAGGAAATTTGATACTTTAATAGCAGCAACTCTGTGTAGGATAATATTTATACTGAAACTTTAGCTAGTGGCTTTATTGAACACACCTTGAGTAATTACTCAGTTGTCATAGCAACCACAGAGACAGTATTGATTATTGGCATGAGCATAAAGTATATAAAAGCCAAATACCTCAGAGCTACTGGATTCCACAAAGAATCATCTGAAGGATTAATTAATCATTCATTTCCTTGATCATCCATTAAGAATTTTCATCATTTGTTTTTTCCCTCAGTGCTTGTAAAGCATTTGTTGTAGCAGTTTCGGTCATATCTGTATTCAAGGATATTAAGTTAATGACATATATTTTGATGGGTTTTATTATTGTGATTTCATTAGCGATGCTAAGTGAAGACTAAACAGTCATCATCCATGATGACAGCAGGTTTTTGGAGTTATAATCTTCTTGTTTCTCTTATTGTTTCTCAATGCAGTATTGTATTTTATATTTAGGATATATAAATGCAGACAAAGGGAAATTACTCATTTATTGATTTTTATTTGCTATTATCAAAATTTCCAAATAACTTTTTTATTGTTTTATCTGCAAGTGACATGATCTTTTTGTCAAAGGATTGTCTGCTTTTGTATCAGACAGAGCTTTATCTGAATTCTAAGAATTGTCCATGATTAAATCATCAAACATATTATTGCTCTTTCCTTTACACTATTGTACACTATTCACTTTTAAATTAGTAATGAAATAAATAAAAGATGAATCCCTCATTTCCATTAAGGAACAAAATATTTAATTATTCTGCAGAAAATGTAATCATGCATATGTAAAATTTAAGGTATTAGACTTAGTATCACATAATGCACTTATTTTATTTCAAAAGCAATTGATAAGTAAGAGGAAGGATCATAATCGTTTTGTTGTTATATTTTCTATTAATATATATTGATAAAACCCACATGGTCCTGAGTGCAGTGGAAACACAGGTCCCTTTGTTTTCCATTGTTTCCTAACTTCTCCCAAAACTGTCAGTTGAAAGTTTCTTTCAGTGTGACTGACAGCAGAGATTAAAAATGCTTAGCATCAAAAAATATTTTACCATTAGGCCACAAAAAAATTTTTTCTTGTAATCACTGCTTCACTCGGATTAATTCATTTTTTGAATGAGCACAAAGTAATGATTTTAGTTTGCTGATTGATACTCTAGATACTTTGAAATATATGTTTGGAAAGGTATCATGGAAAATGGAATAACCTGTGTTGTTTATATTTTTCATGAACTGAAACTGCATGTGTTGTTCATATTTCATGAACTGAAGCACATTTTTGTATTCTTCCATCAAGCGTGCAGAATTCCAGAGGTTTTTTCAAGAATGGTAAATTTAAACAAAAACTATTGTCAGATCACTGAATTAGTTCGTTTAGAATCTGTAGAAATTTAAGAGTACATTTTGTGTGGACTTCTATGTAACATATGCCCTATTACATATTTAAAGTTCAGCAGGGTGGCTCTGGGAAGACCACACAAGTCCTTAATTGTTTCCATAGAGAGATTCATAACATATTTTCTACATCAATATTGCATGGACAGAAGACAGATTTTTAACTTTACATCTGCTCATTTCCTATTACCACCATATGCATTTATAAACATGCAACATATCCTGTCACATAAATGTTCATGGATACTTTAGTATTTCCTGTCATGACATAATACATAAAAAATGGTTGAAATAATGGGTTTTTCTCAGGCATGCACTAACACTAGTATATAAAGCTGAGTTTCCAAGTGTGTGTATGACTGTGTTCATAAAAAATTAGCTGTTCCCATGTGTGTGTTTATGCATATATGCCTGAAATAACCAAAGAATATTTTGGTACAGACTAATTAATAGTTCTGGGAGGTCTACTGGTACACCTAGAAAGATGCTGAAGTGATCTTTTTTAAGTCACTCACAAAACTAGAAATTGCATTCTAAGGAATGCAAGCCTCTGCCATTAGGGAACTCTGTGGCTCCCAAAACCATATATGTATTTATTTATTCAGCCCAAATTCTCAGGTTCACTCATACTGAAACTGAATCATGTGCTTGATCCACACCCCAGTCTAATATGTTCTTCATAACATGGGCCTATTTCCGTAATGACACAAATTTCATGAGATTCTAATCATGACTGTTGTGAACAAACAAACACAACATGGGGATGAATGAATAATGTATTTTCAATATTCTGGCAGTGCATGTTCACCATTAAACCATGGACACATGTCAAAATAAAGCCAAATAAATCCATTTATTTGGTGATGATGATGCAACCTGCCGTGTACGTGTACAAAACAGTGTATCATTGTTTCATTTTTTGCAGGAAAATGCAGTGAACGGAGAACATATTTGGGTGGATACAAACACTTCGGGAGATTATTGCTATGTGGGTGATACTGAATGCACAGTAAGTATAAGGTTATATTTTTTTAATTGAAATAGATTTCAAGTCTGTTTTTGTGTTTATAATCTGAGTAGCAGGTCAATGACTGCATGTTCTGTTTTTACTGTTAGATTGGCTGAACTCTTATTGGTCGGCTCATTAATATATTCATGATAAACAAACCCTCACTGCTGCAACATTCCATTCCCATATGAGCAACAATGATATGAGCTGACCAATGGTTTAGCCAGTCTAACATGAGCGGCTTGGGTCTTTTCAACCAAATTGAGTCCTGCTTGCCTGTGACAGCGGATTCAAAATATGCCGCTCTGTCAGCATCAGCTGCTCAATATAGGCAAGTCGACTGTGAATGCCTTGACCTGATTCTAAATAATAATTTGACCACTATGTCAAGAAAACTTCATCAGGGTTTGAAATGTATTTCATTTCTTTAATTAATCTAGAAGAATTAATTAATAACTCTGATGATATGTTGCTTACTATTATACCTTTTACAACAATACCTTTTTCTGAAACCACAGAGACTGCAGTTATTGAGTTCAAACTGAATGACCCTGGGGAGACTTGTGTAAGCATAGTTGTTTGACTTGTCCTCTGTTGATGCTGTTTGTATACAATACCTGCCTGTTGACTTGCTGCCTGGCTACGGTAGCTCCAGGTTTTGTCTTCCCCAGCTGAGAACAAGACATTCAATACTTCATTATTTCCATCTAGGAAGACTGCTTGAGGGCACATGAACTTTGATTAGTATGACTAACTAGGTACTGTCAAAGGGGAAGACACTCAGATATAGAGTATTTAGAATTAGAAATTTTAGAGATCTTCAGAGAATGGATGGTTTTTATCCATAATATCCATACCTTACTCTCTAGTATGGAGCATAATGGATATTAACGCCAGGCTGTTTCTGGTATATATTTACTATATGCCAATCAAGTTAAAAAATATAACCTGTTTCTTATTAAAAAAAATTCTATTGCTCTAATTATAATCAGCACGAAACATGATTGACAGACCTAAGAACCCACATGTACATTGATTAATGACAGATTTGTTCAGGATTGTGTGTGTTTGAAGGTGTTATTTCAAATCATATTATCTGAAACACAAGAATATAACATGTTTAAAATTATCCTATGGTGATAGTCTTGTAATTGTGTTTATGGAGAACTTATCCATACTTAAAGAATTTTTGCTTACCAAGTACATGAAAAGTGTAGGTCTCTGTGACTTCAATCCTTGCGCAAATCAAATAGACAGTCCTATTTGCATTTGAAAAAATTTTTAAAGAAATTATTAACTTTGGTGGTAATCAGGTAATTATATTATATTTATAAATATTGTAAATGTGCATTAGTGTAACATATGTTTATATACATAAAAATTTAGATCTCTCTGAAGAGGTCATCAAAGCTTAAAGGTGCCCATTCACATCTTTTGAAAAAGGATTTATGTGAATTCCTCTGTGTATATATTAATGATCTAAAGGTAATTTTGGTTGTGAAAAGTTCTTATAAAGCCTGTGTGAAGGATTTATGGACCTGTTTATCAACAACATGTTTGTAAACACAGCAATGTTGACAAATAGAAAAAACATGAAACATAAGGTGGTAGGTTGCATATATGCTGAGGTAGAAAGATCACTTGTTGCAAAAAGCCATTTGCAAAGCTCTGGCTTATCTGATTTGCTGCCAGATGCCCTTTTTGAATTTGTTTTGATTTCTGGTGGGCCCCCACATATTATAAACACATTGATATTAGCAAAACAAGCAGCCTGTGACTGTGGTGAAATCCACGTTTTCTGGCTTATTAGCGAACCTGTGAGCTTATGCGATGGTGTGGCGTCGTCCGTCGGCCGTCATCTGTACGTTAACCCATACTATCTTGAAAACGGCAAGAGATAGCATCACAAAATTTTATGCAAAAAATTAGTCATCTAAAAAACTATATCGGATTTTGCTCATTTTTTGGCTAACTGCATTTTCTTAGATTTTATAGGGAAAAAGCTAAAAAAGCTTAAAAAATCTTCTTTTTCAAAACTGTTCAGCCAAATTGTCCAATATTTCACAGAAATGATTCCTGGAAAAATCTTTCTCAAGTTTGTTCGAATGGTTTAAATTTGGTGATTTTTGGCCGAGTTACAGGAAGTTGAACTTAGTCATCTGTCCATAAAAGCATACTAAAATTACAGTCTCAGAAAAGGCTGGAGCTATCATCACCAAATTTTATGCCAATGTTGTTCACATGAGACATATATGAAATTGAGGTATTGGTGGCGCCACCTGCATTGGCCTTTTTTGTACGGGGGTCATCAGTGCCCGTATCATACTGATGGCTACAAAAAACTTCTTCTCTGAAACCATATGGCCAAATAGTTTAATATCGCACAGAAATGATCCTAGGGTAGTGCTTTCTGAAATTTGTTCAAATGGTCCAAGTTCAGTGACTTTTGGCTGAGTTATGGGACGCTGAATTTAGTCATATGCTGTAACAGCCCATTTTAGCTCAAGAATGTTTTTAAAAGCTTGTAAAAAATGTAGATTTATGATTTTTAGATATTCCTCATGCCAGGCAATGTTTACAATCACAGCTATACAGCTCTCTGTGGGTATATAAAGACGGCTGTACATGGATTATAAATAATTGGTATCCATAGTCAAATTAATTCAAGATTTTGCCATCAGTGAGATGTATCTGTATTACAATTTTGCATTCAATATGCATCTGTTTTAATTTTTAGTGAACCTGTGAACTAATGCGATGGTGTGGCGGCATTTGTCTTCTGCAGCTAGCATCATGAAATTTAATGAAAAAAATTAGCCATCTGAAAATTTTTAAAATTTTATAGAGAAAAAGCTAAAAAAAACCTTTAAAAGTCTTCTCCTCCGAAACACTCAAGCCAAATTGTTCAATATTTCACATAAATAATCTTTTATACCATCTCCCTCAATTTTGTTCAGTAAGTTGAACTTAGTCATCTGTCCAAAAAAGCATACTAAAATGACAGTCTCAGAAACAGCCAGAGCTATCATCACCAAATTTTTTGCCAGTGTTGGTCACATGAGTCATATATGAAATTCAGGTATTGGTGGCACCACCTGAATTGACCTATTTTTGTACGGGGATCATTGGTAATCCATAATTTCTCAGGAATAGCAGGAGCTACCATTACCAGATTTTATGCAATAATCTGTCACATATCAAATTTTGTGGGATTCAGCTTATTTTTTTTGCTATCTGCATTTACTTAGATTTTATAAGGAAAAAGCTGACAATATTTTAAAAGTCGTCTTCTTGTAGACGGTCCAGCCAAATTGTTAAATATTTTACATAAATGATCCCAGAGGCAAGCCCTCTCAAGTTTGTTCAAATGGTTTGCATATGATGAATTTTAGTGGAGTTACACAAATTTGAACAGTCATTCGGCCAAGTAAGCATACTGACATAGTACTCTCAGAAATGACAGAAGCCAGCATTACCAGGTATTGTGCAAATGTTGGTCACATGACTCATATTTGAAGTTGTAGATTTAGTGGTGCCACATACATTGACCTGTTTTTTTATGGGCAAAAAAACTCATAATTTTAGCCTCTTTCAGCTTAATGATGAAACTGTCAAGTTGAATTGTTCAATTTTTTGAAAGAATTATCCTAGGACATGGTTCTTTCAATCATATCAGAATATACTGAGTTTTTTTTTACTTTGGTTGAGTTGTGAAAAGCTAAAGTTGGTCTTATGGCCATTATTATGTCTTTTTCAAACTGAGGACTGCAATAATGTTCTTCTACCAAATTATTATTTCAATTATATCTTCTGTATCATTGCACAAAAATTATTCTTAGGTGGCCTTTGTTCAAGTTTACTAGAATGATTTTTGGCAGAACTATTGGACCTTTAACAATGAAATTACTGCATCTTTTATTATTCTAGATATTTTGATAAAAAGTTTATGAATATGTCGGCTTGAAAAAAGAAATTTTAACCAAAGTCTTTCAGTATGTGTAAACAGATATACCAACAGGCCAAGATTGAATCTGTATCTTTAAATAGGATGAGAAACTGCCAACTGTTTCAGATTTGGGAACAGATCAAGAGTTCATTCAGTGCAGCCAGATATAGGTCAAGAGTTCAATCAGTGCAGCCAAGCACAAGGCATGTGATCACCTCATGGGTGACATGTAAACACCTCATGGGCACCATGTGATCACTTCATGGGTGTCAAGCCCCTCAGGGCAGGGCCCCTGCATGAGCTTATGCAATGGTGTGGCTACTATTTTAGATTTGGCAACAGGCTAGAGGTCAGTCTGGATCTATTTATAGCTTTGGCAGACTGCCAACTGTATCAGATTAGGCAACAGGTCAAGTGTTCACTCAGTGCAGCCAGGTATGGGTCAGGAGTTTACTCAGTGCAGTAGCTGCATTCTATTTATAGCTTTGGCAGACTGCCAACTGTGTCAGATTATGCAACAGGTCAAGAGTTCACTTAGTGCAGCCAGGTACAGGTCAAAAGTTCACTCAGTCTAGCCAGGTGCAGGTCATGAGTTCACTCAGTGCAGAAGTCTGAGCAAGCAATTTGTCACAGTTCACTCGGGGCAACAGCCTTTCTCACCTAAGCCTGGTCAGCCCCATGCATCAGACTCAAGGTAAGTTTGATGTATTGGCCTAATATTTTGACCTGTCTATGTGTCTTTGATGGCTTTCTCACTCACAAGACAGGTGTCGCCACCTACCATGACTTTTGCACACGTTTTTCTCAGGAGGGGTTTGATATATCATTCTGAAATTGGGCTTATGTATATATCTCTGATAGCTTTGTTGTATACAAGACTGGTGGTGCCAGCTACAATCTTTTTAGTGTTGTGTGCACCTATGCCAGAATTTCAGCAGTGATGTTTGTGTAATTGTTTCTTATTCAAAATGTTTAGTACTTGCATAGTTCATATACATGAAAAGTAATGGTCCAGCATTGAAGCATTATACCTGGTGTATTTCCCAATGCACAGGTTCGCATTAGGCCTGTAGGCCTTGTTTTTATAAAAGCTCCAAGGGATTACCTTTAGTTTATAAAAGCCAGATAGGTAATTTGGACCCTTTGAAATTTGGGCACTATGGCCTAATTCTGTTCCCAACATATTTTATCAATCAACTGACCTAAACACCACAGCCCTTATTCTCTGTCCCTTTGACCTAATTATGTTAATTAGCCCAAAAATGCTCCTACTCTACTACTTTCCATGTCTATGGTTGCAAGAGCTGTTTATAGGACAACAGTGACATAACAAAGGTTTGTCACACATGATGTCACACTGACTGACGTAAGCTGGAAATACTTTTATCAGTGATGAATATATCACAATCATTTTAAAGTGTTTTGCACTTGTCATGTGACTGACTGTTTACATTGCCAGCAGTAACTTGATTGGATGCTTGCAACTGCTCTCTTGTTATTTACTCATTGAATGAATATGCAATTAAGGTCACATAGAGTTCATGGTTAGGTCAATTCTGTGGTGTCTGACCATGGTTTGATTATAAACAAGGATTATTACATTAATCTGTTTCAAAGGAGTTGCTGATCCTATTTCTGTAAATACTGTTTGAAATATTAATTTAAAGTATAGCCTGCATATCATGATGATAAACGCTCTAAGGATTGCATGAAAAATCTTAGCTTGAAATGATTGGATCATGGTTCCTCTAAATGTGACAAGTAGCCATGGTAATTAATGACCGACACATTTCCTTGGAGCCAATGCAGTATGTGACACATCATTTATGAAAATGACATTTCGTTGTCCACTTCCCTATTAAAGAAATTATTTAACACATACTTGTTTACTAAATGGGACAGACCATGTAATTAAAAAACCACTTTAGAAAGTTAATCCCTCGTCCTGTTAAGCTTAATACATCAAATGATGTTCATTATTTCAAACTCTTCCTGGCTTTGAAATGTGGCTTACAATATGGTTTCATCTTACATAGAAATTAACGAAAATAAGAAGACACAGCATAAGATGTTATTCTGATATTTTTTTGTGAAGTATTTCTAAAAAAGATACTTTTTTTCATGATCAGATCAGGATTTGGATCTTGGAAATGCTTTTATAGACATATTTTCCCTTCTTTTTGTCTTTTAAGCTCTTTTATTATCCATTAATAAAGTAAAGGGAACACCAAAGCAAGTAAATGGGCATAAAACTGGCTTTTAAAGCTTTGGTTTCTTCATATTGGTAAATGACATGTTTTTTTATATTCATTCACTGGAGAAAACACACAGTCTGCAGTATATATACTATCGCCGTGTAGATTTTTGTTCATCCTGATGCTGTTTTGTATGTGGTTAAATTGAATCCACAAGAACTCTGTAGCAGTTTACATGTTTATTATAATAACTTGTATCTGACTACTGACTGTCTGGTTTAGTAACCAGTACACATATATATACATGTTCAACATTCATAATTGACATTAACATTTCTATAGTAGATCATACAAGGCATATATTACATAACACATACACATTAATACTAGTTGTAGACATCTCAGTTCTTTATCTATCAAAGCCAAATGGTGAATACACAATCTAATTAATGCCAGACAGTTTGTTAATCAATTCACCTTTCCTGGCACCTTGAGAGTTAGACACATACTAATTAACTCTTATCCTGATGTTACATGAACCTTGTGCACTGGACTATGAAACACTGGCATTCCAAATTATAAACCTAATTGTAATTTATCCGCTAGTGATAATACGTTTACATAGAGGTCACATTTCTTCATGCAGATCTTTCAGTGTGCAGCTGTGCATGCACACAGTATTTTATCTCGGCTCAGCATGTTTTTTATTCAACAGATCTTATGACAAATATATATAATTGTTACTACCATTAAATGCCATAACATGAATCAATGGATAAAAAATAATTTTATGCCAAGAACAAGACACCACTGATACCTAGGTTGAGTTTGCCTTTAATGGGGGCTTTTATGATGTTAAGAATAGAGAGAAAATGATTTTCAGTTGTTGATCAATATGACTGAAGGCAGAAACTAAATTGGTGACAAGAAAGAAAGCAGGATAATGGCTTTGTGTGTTTGTAAATTCAACTGATAGGAAGAAACCCACGTGTCTGCCATGGGGAATCATGCAGAGGGATACAGTTACCATTGGCATGACTTGAAGGAAACCTCAGCTTTGTGGGGTTGAAACATCCAGCAGTTGCCATGGTTCCAGGGGTCACATTTGTAAATTTATATGCAAAACCACAATGGACAAACAAAGGATACGATGACAGAAAGACTGACTCTGCTTGTTTGACCTGTCTGTATTGTATCACTGTGCTTCTTGAAGGATTTATTGACTGTATTCTTTCTTCTGCTTCTGTTCATACAAAGGATCTCTCATCTCATCTTTGCAAACCTGAAAGAAGTTTGTCTGCATTCCCAGTTTCAATTGTGTAACATATTATTTTTAAGTTAAGTGAATATATAACAGTTTTTAGCTCACATGACTTACAGCAAACTGAGCTTTTGTCATGACCGTCCTTTGTCAGTCGTCCAGCCTTATGTCTGTTAATAGGACACGTTTTGAATTAGACCTTTGAATCCAAATTGTGACACAGAGTTCAATGTCCTTAAGTTCCCCTACCAAACCTGAAACTGGGTCACTGCTACTTTGTTCCTTCAAGTTAGGAAAAACCTGTTTTCCTGTAAAAACTTACTGTTACACTTTAAATCTGCCCACTATGAAAAAACTGCTGTTGTTAATCTATTCATATTTAATATAACAATTCCTGCATATATTTGATGTGTACACGCCAGAAATTAGGTCAGTATTGGGAAAAACTTGAAAGTTATGGGGCCATACATAATGCACTTTGTCAAAAATCAGGATATCTATTTACTCACTTGATAAATAAACTGTTCAGCTTGAAAGCTTAAGTATTTCAAGCATATATCTGCATTCAGCTTAGTTCTAATTGTATACCAGAAATAAGATCAATTTTGTGTAAATTTACTAAGTTATTTGCATACCTGCAATTATAACATCATGACCTTAAATTTTGCCCAAGTTTCGACTAAGGCACATTTTTTCTGGTATGTAAATTCACTTTTATTTTCACATGATGGACAGATAAGATTTTAAGCTAATAAAATCGTAAATTTGAAAGGAAATGGTGAAAAAGGGTAGCTTTTATTCATGTCTACTGTATGAGGTGCAGCCCTAACCTATGTGATGAACTATAACTGCTTCACTCCAGGCATTTCCCTTAACTCAGCCTAGCTGGGCTCTCCTTTGGCCCCCCCCCCCCAACTGCCACCCCCACTGGACAGGATGAATAAACTAGATGAATGATATAATGTCCATTTATTAGCGAACCTGTGAGCTTATGCGATGGTGGGGCGTCGTCCGTCATGTGTCGTGCGTTGTACGTCGTGGGTCGTCTGTACGTTAACCATAGCTATCTCAAAAACGGCAGGAGCTAGCATCACCAAATTTTTTGCAAGTATTCAGTCATCCAAAAAACTATATCGGATTTTGTTTATTTTTTTTCTAACTGCATTTTCTTAGATTTTATAGGGAAAAAGCTAAAAAAAACTTTAAAAATCTTCTTCTCTGAAACTGTCCAGCCAAATTATCCAATATTACACAGAAATGGTCCCTGGAACAATCTTTCTCAAGTTTGTTCGAATGGTTCCAGTTCAGAGATTTTTTGGCTGAGTTACAGGAGGTTGAACTTTGTTAACTGTGCAAAAAAGCATATTAAAATTTAAATCTCAGAAACGGCTGGAGCTATCATCACAAAATTTTATGCCAATGTTGGTCACATGAGTCATATCTGAAATTGAGGTGTTGGTGGTGCCACCTACATTGATCTGTTTTTTACAAGCAAAAATGTAAGTTTAGACTCTTCTAGCTTATACACTGTTTTCTTTAAGAAACTGTTAAGCTGATTGGTTTAAACTTTACAAGAATTATTCTATGGTAGGGGTTCTGCCAGTTTTATAAGAATAGATTGGGTAAATGCATCTTTATAAACAGTGTATAGCCAATTGAAAAAGAATTTTCTGTGTTTGTAAAAACGATTTGATAACATGCTGGGTTTCAGCAGCCAAGTCAAGAGGTCACTCAGTACAACTAGGTGGGGTCCAGACATCACCATGGCAACTGACCTGGCTCTGTCTGGTGTCTAGACAATGTGTCTAAACGTCTAGACACAGCGACTAGACATCTTGACACATCCTCTAGATGCAGAATGCCCAGATTAGAATTATTGGAACTATATATTTCAACTGTTTGAAAAAACTTGGTTTGCATTTTTAATGAATCTGTGTGCTTATGCAATGGTGTGGCGTCGTCCGTTGTGTGTCATAGCTATCTCAAAAAAGGGCAGGAGCTAGCATCACCAAATTTTTTGAAAAAAAAATTGTCATCTTAAAAATTCTATTGGATTTTGCTTATTTCTCGGCTAACTGCATTTTCTTAGATTTTATGGGGAAGAAGCTAAAAAACATTAAAAAATGTTCTTCTCCAAAACCATGCTGCCAGATTTTCCATTCATCTGTTCCAATAATCCTTCCAGGTAAAAAGAACATATCCAAAATATCCTGACTAATACATCCTCGTTGTATCTGCCAAAACAGAGTTTTGTGGATACTATGTTTTCAGTCAGACGCCGCTGCCGCTGCTTAGGTTTCTGAGGAACTTCTCCGTAAACACTGGGCAGAATTTTTTTTAATTCGGTATTATGATTGGGTCACATGTGAACTGCTGCGTCTTCATTTTTGCTTGACCTCTGTACTTTCCTCTCTGCCCAGCATCTATTTGTGCGTCTGTCTCAACACATAAACCCACATATCTCAGGAACCGTTTGACCAATCAGGCTAATAATGTAGCCCTTGGAGAGCTGTATAACATACACTAAAAATTGTGGCGCCACCTGCAACCAGTTTTGCACAGCGTCCATCTGTTCATCTGCCTTGGGATAAAATCACTCATATCTTGGCAGTGGTTGGACTTATCCACCTGAAATTTTGCAGGTTTATACATCCTAGACAGCTTTCTTGATTTTATGACAGGTGGCGCCACCTTCATTGACATTTATGCTGCAGACATCCAAGCTCATATCTTGCATGTGTATATATCTCACAAAGCTCTTTTTCATACGCAAAACTAGTGGTGCCACCTGCAACCATTTTTGCACAGAGTCCGTCTGTTTGTCTGCCGTGGGATAAAATCACTCGTATCTCGGCAGTGGTTTGACATATCTGCCTAAAATTTTGCAGGTTTATACATCCTGGACAGCTTTCTTGATTTTACGACAGGTGGCGCCACCTGCAGTCATGTTTATGCTGGAGACATCCAAGCTCATATCTCGGGAAACATTTGACCGATTGGGCCAAAATTTTGCATGTGTATAGATCTCACATAGCTCTTTATCATATACAAACTGGTGCCGCCACCTGCAACCAATTTTGCACAGGGTCCATCTGTTCATCTGCCTTGGGATAAAACACTCATATCTCGGCAGTGGTTTGACTTATCCACCTGATATTTGCAGGTTTATTCATCCTAGACAGCTTTCTTGGTGTCGCCACCTTCATTCAAGTTTACACTGCAGACATCCAAGCTCATATCTCGGGACTGGTTTAATTGACATATCCCCCTGAAATTTTGCAGATGTATAGAAATCATACAGCTTTTAATTATATACAAAATTGGTGGCGCCACCTGCCACCATTTTTGCACAGCTTCCTTCTGTTTGTCGGCTGTGGGATCAAATCACTCATATATAAGTAGTGGTTTGACTTATCTGCCAAAAATTTTGCATATATATATATATACCTTGGACAGCTTTCTGGATTTTGTGGTAGATGGTGCAACCTAAGAACACATTTCAGCTGCAGACATTCATGCTAATATGCAACACATCTCACTCTATTTCCCCTTGCCACTCAATCCATGCCTCACTTCACCCGTCCCACTCTGATTTCAGCGGATATATGTAGTCGCTTGTCAACTACCCATATTCTAGTTTTAAAATGTCCTAGTCCGAAACTTGCAGGTCCAAAACATCCATTTTGCTGAAATCATAATACTAAGGTAGATATGCAGGACATAAGAGGATCAATATGAAATTTTAAAAATAATCCTCCATTCCTACTCTCAAACTTTGCACAGGTTTGCATTAGGCCTGTAGGCTTTGTTAAAATTTGTTAATAAAAAAAAAGTGAAAATATTTTATGCAAAAATGGATATGCTCCAAATTACTATTTTTAGCTCAGCTGACTGAAAGTCATCTGAGCTATAGCGATCACTCTTTGTCCGTCGTCCGTCTGTCTGTCTGTCCGTCTGTCTGTCCGTCTGTCCGTCTGTCTGTCCGTTAACCAGGCACAAATTGTAACCACTGGACCTGGAATCTTCTAACTTGACATCCAGGGAGTACCATGAAAAATCTTCTTGGAAACCTGAAATTAGGTCTCTGTTACCCATAACCTCTGAGCTATGGGGCTCCGAAGTACCCCCCAGAAAAATGGAAAATTTGATACAAAAGCTCAAGTATCTGAACAACTATTGCATTGATCACCATGATTCTGTGCATGGATATTGATCATGGAATGTTTCATCAGTTTCTGCAGTCTGGTGGCGCCACCTATATTTTTTCTATTTTTACGAATTTTTTTCTTTATTTTTGAGACCTCTTGAGATGTGGTCATCTGTTAACAGGGCACAAATTGTAATGACTGGACCTAGAATCTTCTGTCTTGAAATTCCGGGAGGCCCATGAAAAGACTCTTTGGAAACCTAAAATTAAGTCTCTGTTACCCATAACCTCTGAGCTATGGGGCTCCGAAATACCCCCAGAATAATGGAAAATTTGATTCAAAAGCTCCAGTATCTGAACAACTATTGCATTGATCACCATGATTCTTTGCATGGATATTGATCATGGAATGTTTCATCAGTTTCTGTAGTCTGGTGGCGCCACCTGTATTTTTTTTTATTTTTACAAATTTTTTTCTCTATTTTTGAGACCTCATAAGATGTGGTCATCTGTTAACATGGCACAAATCGTAACAACTGGACCTAGAATCTTCTCTCTTGACATGCTGAGAGGCCCATGAAAAGTCTGCATAAACACTTGAAATTAGGTCTCTGTTACCCATAACCACTGAGCTATGGGGCTCCGAAGTACCCCCCGCAATAATGGAAAATTTGATACAAAAGCTCAAGTATCTGAACAATTATTATATTGATCACCATGATTCTTTGCATGGATATTGATCATGAAATGTTTCATCAGTTTCTGCATTCTGGTGGCGCCACCTGTATTTTTTCAATTTTTAGCTCAGCTGACTGTAAGTCATCTGAGCTATAGGGATCACCTTTTGTCCGTCGTCTGTCTGGCCATCCAGGCGTCTGTCTGTTAACAGGGCACAAATCGTAACCACTAGACCTGGAATCTTCTTACTTGACATCCTGGGAGGTCTATGGAAATTCTCCTTGTAAACCTGAAATTAGGTCACTGTGACCTATATTCTATGAGCTATGGGGTTCTGAAGTACCCCCCAGAATAATGCAAAATTTAATACAAAAGCTCAAGTATCTGAACAACTAATGCATTAATCACCATGATTCTTTGCATGGATATTGATCATGGAGTGTTTCATCAATTTCTGGAGATTGGTGGCACCACCTATATTTTTTAAATTTTTTATGTTTTTTTACTCTACTTTTGTGATCTTTAAACATTTGGTCATCTGTAAACAGGGCACAAATCATAATGACTGGACCAAGAATCTTCTGTCCTCACCTCCAGGGAAGCCCATAAAAGGTCTACATGGAAACCTGAAATAAGGTCCCTGTTACCCATATTCTGTGAATTATGGGGCTCTGAAGTACCCCCCAGAATAAAGATTTGGTCATATATTAACAGGGCACAAATCATAATGACTGGACCTAGAATCTTCTTTCTTGACATGCAGGGAGGTCCATGAAACATCTTGGAAACCTGAAATTAGGTCTCTGTTACCCATATCCTTCATGCTATGGGGCTCCGAAGTACTCGCCAGAATAAAGATTTGGTCATCTGTTAACAGAGCACAAATTATAATGACTTGACCTAGAATCTCCTTTCCTGATATGCTGGGAGGCCCCTGAAAAGTCTCCTTGTGCACCTGAAATTACATCTCTGTTACCCATATCCTTCATCCTATGCGGCTTTGAAATACCCCCCAGAATAAACATTTGGTCATCTGTTAACAGGGCACAAATCATAATAACTGGACCTAGAATTTTATTTTTTGACAAGCTGGGAGACCCCTGAAAAGTCATCTTGTAAACCTTGAAAATATGTGTCTGTTACCCATATCCTTCATGCTACAGAGCTCCATAGTACCCCAATGAATATTGGATGATTTTATACAAAAGGTCAAGTTTGGAAAAAGTATTTCATTCAAATTTGACATTCAGATGATAAAATTACTTTTGTCAAGTCTTCCTGGTCAGCTGAGCGTCATGACCCCTGGGTCACTTGTTTACCCTTATAGAATCAGTGAATGGTTTCAGGCTACAAGTTTCATATATTACACAGTGCAGATGCAATGTATACTTAATTAGCTTGTTTTAACTTGCTTATCAGATTTAATTTATGCTCATTTGAAAATGGAAATTTCATTTTTTTTCACACCATTTCATTTTAGTAAATAAATTAAATTTGTATTATTATGCTTTAGCTCATGTCTATTATTTTGATTTGCAGGATTTTGTATGTTCCAAGTGGATATTTTTACATGCAGATTACAGTCACTTAGTTGAAATACTGAAACTTTTTCAAATACATGTTTGTCATATTAATAGGCTCCTGCATCTTTCATGTAGTCCATAAAAGTGCACAGTCAACACAGCCACTAGGATTACATACAAATATTCTCAGAATCAGTTTTATCTGAGCACAGTGACCCACAGCTAGGTCCATAGTTAATTATATTCTATTCAGAGAAAGTTACTTTGATTTAGTCTGCATATAATTAGTAGCTGGTTATTGCCAAACTAGCTTCTTACACCCTGATTCGACTGAATCAGTGATATAGTTTGCTACCCACACAGTGTTTTGACTGGTTTAACGATAAATTTTTATGCCCCCGCCACAAAGTGGCCGGGGCATATAGTTTTACCCATGTCCGTCATTCCATCCTTCCGTCCTTCCGTCCTTCCGAAATCAAACAGTTGTACGGACTTTTTTTCGCAATGCCTGCAGATATTGGCCTGATTTTTGGTGTGTGTGCAGATATAGACCAGTTACAGATCGAGTTCGCGTTTTGTCCCAGTTGACCTACTTTTGACCGTTTTACGGCTCCTAAACTTAGAAAATTTCATGAAAAATAGAGATATTCATGACAGATACACATGTACGGACTTTTTTTCGCAATGCCTGCAGATATTGGCTTGATTTTTGGTGTGTGAGCAGATATAGACCAGTTACAGATCGAGTTCGCATTTCGTCCCGGTTGACCTACTTTTGACCGTTTTAGGGCTCCTAAACTTAGAAAATTTCATGAAAAATATGAAATTTTCATGACAAATACACATGTACGGACTTTTTTTCGCAATGCCTGCAGATATTGGCCTAATTTTTGGTGTGTGGGCAGATAATGACGAATTACAGATCGAGTTTGCGTTTCGTCCTGGTTGACCTACTTTTGACCGTTTTACGGCTCCAAAACTTAGAAAAATTCATTAAAAATAGAAATTTTCATGACAAATACACATGTACAGACTTTTTTTAGCAATGCCTGCAGATATTGGCCTGATTTTTGGTGTGTGGGCAGATAATGACCAGTTACAGATCGAGTTCGTTTCGTCCCAGTTGACCTAATTTTGACCGTTTTACGGCTCCAAAACTTAGAAAAATTCATGAAAAATAGAAATTTTCATGACAAATACACATGTACAGCCGTTTTTAGCCCTCAGCTCATAGGCTGATGGGCTATTCTCGTCACCCAAGCTGTCCATCTGTCCATCTGTCTGTCCGGTGTCTGTCCGTCCGTCCGTCTGTTCCGCGTCTGTTAACTTTTACCTTGTGAGCGGGATATCTCTAAAAGGATTCACCGTTGGAATTTTATTTCAGCAGTGAAGATGTATATCGATAAAATCTCGGTCAAGTTCGAAGATGGGTGACCTTGACCCATTTTTCTACATTTTAGAGCTGATTATAGAAAAACACTCAGAAGTTTATATCTCAGGAACCATTGTGTGGATTTTCACAAAACTTACTATGATCATTGGGACTGATGGTCTGTATGTGCTGCACAATTTTGGTGGCGCCACCTGCAATTTCTGATTTTTTAATGAAATTTTATCGGATTTTTTCAATTTTGGCCTTTTGTGCAGGATATCTCCAAAGGTATTCAACACAGGAACTTCATTTCTTCAGTCCTATTGCATTATATTTACAAAATCTTGGTCAAGTTCAAAGATGGGTGATCTTGACCTACTTTTCAAGGTCACAGAGCTTTTTTATAGAAAAAAACTTAGGAGCTTATTTCTCAGGAAGCATTTGGTGGATTGTTATGAAACATGGTATATACCTCTCCAATTTTAATTTATAAATGATTATCAACTTTTGCTAATATTCTAGTTTCGCAATGCAATGCTTACAGATACTGGCCTAATGTTTGGTCTGTGGGCGCATAATGACCACTTACAGATCGAGTTCGCGTTTCGTCCTAGTTAACCTATTTTTCACCATATGACAGATCCTGAACATAGAAAATTTTATAAAAGACAGAAATTTTCATGAAAAATGCACATATATGGACTTTTTTTCACAATGCTTGCAGATACTGGCCTGATTTTTGGTGTGTTGCTTGATAATGACCCTTTACAGAGCGAGTTTGCATTTTGCCCTTGTTGACCTACTTTTGACCATACAACACTTCCTGAACTTAAAAAAAATTACAAAATTTAACAAATGTTTCTAATTTGCCCCAGGCGGGGGCATTCGTGTCGTTCTGACACATCTAGTTATAAAATTCATCACCAAACTTGCTGTGTCTATAGAAGTCAGAAGAACTTGTGCAAGAGAATTTGAAGAGCATACATCTATATCCAGTAAATCTGGGTCAGCTGAATGAGGGGGTATAATGTCTTGTTTACATATTTCTAACTCTCCTGTTTTTATGTGTTTTTTTATAAGATCCCATATTCATTTATATTCACTTGAATTCAATCCCAGTGGTTGAAATATTAACCAGATGGTCTGTACGTAAGACAAGAACTGTATGAATGCCCATGCCAATAGACCAAACCACTATTACACCATCAAAGGATGCTTATGACAAAAGCCATAATGCTAGTGTTTGGTTTCATGTCAATCTAAAATGTTGCAATCTTCACATTAAATCATTTATATATGCAATTGCTGTTGCTGAATACAAGGGAATTAGTATTTTTATTAACCATAACAGTTTGAGTATAATCATCCAAAATTGTCCTTTTGCATGTATATTTGTGTTTTTCTTCAGAAAGAAAGACTTCTAGTAGAGTGATTATCCGTATGTAAGTCATCATGTTTAGACTTATTCAGTTATTTTATGTTGATGTTTGCATTTGTTATTGCAGTTAAGAGGAAATCTTGCTTTAAATTGAATTTCTGTTTTATTATTTTTAAATATGGGCATCATGAATGATAAATAAATTAAGAAATCTTTAAATGATAATGGATGATCAGGCTTAATATTGTATTTAACATTATCTTGATAAAAATTTGAGATATATATAGGAAAACATTTCATATTCCTTTGAAGTCCATAATAAGTCCATAATAAGTCCAAATATATAGGCATGTAGTTATGGAGCATATGTGCTTTAATCACTAAATTTTGCCTTCATTCTCATCACATGACTGACATGTGATTATAAATTGTAGGTAGTGCCTCCACTGTTTAACTACATTCTGTGATTCAAAATGGTCCGTTCAAGTTTCTTTCTTAGTATATATAGATAGAGAGTAAAAAATAACACTTTAGCCTTCAAACCATATACAAATCATATTCCTTGGAGCTTAGGGGAAGTAATTAAATGAACACTTTATTTATTGAATAGAATGGATTTGAATATTGCTGATCCTAAAATTTGCATATATGATGGAAAATCTGCACCAACCATTACCAAATTTGGTAGACATTTTTGCTCACGTGACTGTGGTGTGATTTTTATCTGCAGATGGCACCACCTGTGATTGCTTATGCTCTGTAAATTGAAAGTGTATTTTTTGCTTATTCCTTAATGAGGAAACAAAATATTCAAGCTTTAGCCTTCATATCAGGTCAACTGTATCTCACAACAGCAAAAATTAAGGTATTTGGATTTTAAGTAATCTCTGCTGAATATCAAGCAAATGTTGGGAAAACAAGGTTTAAAATGAAAGAACTCTGATATTCTTATAATAACTGGCACATGTTATAATAGCTATGTTTAATAACAACTCTTGTCACAGTGAATGTAATGGTGATGAACCAGTTGCCAGTAAAGCTTTCAGTATATCAATTATGATTGTTTATATATATATTAATTATTTTCAGAAAGCTGGACAAAGGAAGAAATGCTCTGCCTGCAAGATTGTAGTTCACACAGGATGTATTGGTCAGCTGGAAAGGGTGAGTTCCTCATTTGCATAAACTATCACCCTAAGATGCCTGGTAGAAGTAAATGTTTGAATATAATATAACTTAAACTCCATAAATAATCAGACTATGCCATATATGATGATTTACAAAGTACAGCTTACTTCGGGAAAAGGAAATATGGTTTAAACATTCGGAAAAGAGTTGTGCATAGATGTCCTCCGAGAATAGTTCTGTAGTTAATATTCATAGAATTTCACTGACTTTTTGACTCCCAAAAGAATTATGAGAGCTGAAGATTAAACTATGTGGTATAAAGTATTCATTTTTTGTAGTGAATGTTGTGCTAAGCAAATTAACTTCTTTTATATATCTAAGGACCATGCATAATATAAGGCAGAATTATTTGACTGTGATCAATCCGTTGAACTTAGGTTGACTTGGAATATTCCTACAATATTCTATTGATATGAAAAAATGTAAACCTTTTATGGACCTTGTAATATTAGTATGCATGGATCCAATATTAATCAGAATTGTACATATATTATTACACTTTTCACTCAGAATATCATAGGAATTAAGGAAGAGTAATAATGGATTTTTCATGGTTAATATATTTATAACCATAATGATCACATCAAATAATATATCACAATAATAAAATCATAATATATGGGAATTCATGAATTTGTATGGTATAATTAGCTCAGCTGACTATAAGTCATCTGAGCTATAGTCGTGGTCCTTTGTCCGTCCGTCCGTCCGTCCGGCCGTCTGTCCGTTAACAGGGCACGTTTTAAAACTGTTGGACCTACGAATCCAAAATTCAGCATACCATTAGATGTCCCAAAAATCTCCTACCATACCAAAAATTGGGTCATTAGAACTTCATTCCTTCGAGATATTAAGGAAAAACCTCCGTTTTCCATAAAAAAGCCATTGTTACACTTCAAGGCTGCCTAATATCAAAACCACTGATCTGTTTTTGTTCAGATTTAGTATTCATATTCTTCCATACATTTTCTGTGCACATACCAAAAATTAGGTCAGTATTGGGTATTATTTTGAAGTTATAGGCCCAAATATAATGCAATTTTTAAAAAAATCAGGAAATATATTTGCTCACTTAACATGAGAATTGCTGAAGCTGGAGACTTTTTTTCAGGTATATAACTTTATTTAATCAAGATTCAATTGTTTACCCAAAATTAGATCTGAATTTTGCAAATTGTTCAAGTTATTAGCATAAATAAAAAATCAATACCTTAAATTTTGTCCAAATTTGGCAGTGGCACGTTTTTTCCCTGTAAGTACTGTTGATTTTATTTTCACAGCATATATACATAAGGATTTAATCATTTAAAATCTGAAATTTCAAAGAAATTGTTTGAAAAGAGTAGCTTTTATTCAAGTTTTCATACACCATGTCAAGTGTTGTTCACATCTGGCCTACCTAGTAGTACAGCCTTCACTTGCATTATGTAACCCACCCCAGGCAGCTTGCCTTGGCCCAGCTTGGCCACTACTAGCAGGCTTCCCCTCTGCCCTGCACTCCCCCCCCCCCCCCACCAGCTGGTGCATAAACTAGATGAATGTTATAATTTTCTGTATTTTATTTTATTCTTGGACATTCTACATTTTAGATTTTGTATTGTACCACCAGGGTTACAATGAATAAAGTGCACATTTAATTGTGTCCACAAAGTGATGTATTGCTATGAAAGTGTGGATGTTCATCAGATAAGTAATGCTTTACTTCAGAAGAGTAAAACTTCACCAGGTGTGAAATTGACTATTAATTCCAGTAATTAATTATAGCTGAGATTGTAATTAGCATAATTATATTGTTTGTCCCTCATTCAACCAACAGTGTGTATACTTTATTTGAAAAGATGTTTTTATTTTATCAAATGTACTGAATCTTTTATTTTATTTTGGTGAATAAAATTAAGCATGTACTGAAAACTCCAATGTGCAAAACGTTTTAATAGGGATTCAAGGAATAATTTTGTAGATGCCATGTTGTTATATATAAACTTAATGCATTATTCCCTTGAAAGTGAAATGAAGGTATTAGTCCATTCTGTCCACTTGCCTGTCCATCTGCAAATTTTTCATATGCATCACAGTATCTCAAAACTTTTACTGTTTTTCTTCATGACAGTCTTGTCAGAGTATTAGTTTGCAATCATATATTGAGAACTTTACTATAACCAAGTAGGAGGGCTCTTTCCTCTTAGCTTCTCATATGCTTATATAAATAAAAAACATTACAATAGAATATTTTTCATATTTTTCATTTGCAAAAATTTCAAACTTAAGCTGGTTGTCATGACCCATGGGTCCTTTGTTTATATTCTGGATTCTCAACATCATTGTATGGCTAAAACTGAATAAATACAAGACATGCCATTATAAAATTTCTTGCATAAGAATGGGAATTCAGGTAAAAATGAAAGTATTTGAATACCAGTGCAAATACTTTCAAAATGTATTCATGAATGCATTCATGAATATATTCTATAATATTATTTTAATAATCATTTCAGTTATATTTTATTTAAAAAATCATATGATTCTCTTATTATTTTTAATAAAAATTATATTTGGCACAATATTTGTTATTAAAGTTAATAAATAGTTAAACTCTTTATCTTATATGTGCTGCTTATCAGTTATATGGCCAAGTCAAAATCTGTACTCCATTTGTTAATAAAATAAATGAAATCAATCTCTTCCCTGTCTCCAAAGAAACTATCAAAATCATACATAAGCTTAACAATAACAACTCATAATACAGGTTATATTTATTTCCACACAAAACCAGCATGTGCCTCATTTCAAAATCATATTTTTTTATCTTATATAACAGCTGAGCGCCGTGACCCATAGGTCCTTTGTTGTTTTGGCTGTGCACCTGCATAATTCCAGAGCAATGGGTTATTAAGTGTTGTGGGGCAAATTAAAAATAATATGTTATTATAAATGAAAAGGCTGTAATGAAAGCTGTGAAGTTTTTTTATTGTAAATTCATTTGATAAAGTTTTAAAGTTCACCCAAAGAGCTACCTTTACATCAAATGGAATAGAAACCAAGTCCTGGGCTACTTTGCTACTGTTGCAACATTCAGTGGACTGATTATGTATTGCAGTGTATTGATCATCACAAATAGTTCAGTTTTTATTTATTACAGGTAATTCTTGGATTCAGTGCAAATTATCCCATCATGCAATACAAACTATCACCTTATTCAGCACAAACTATTCCATCATTAAATGCAATGTATCCGTTCATTCAGTGCAAATTATATCAACATCCATTGCTTATACCCTAATACATAATAGCTGCTTCTTTTATCTCAAGCATGTAACTTGTTCCTTAGTTTCTCTTTTTACCTTATTAGAAGACTTCTCTCACGTATACCATGGAATATTTTGTCAGTAGAGGAATAAACAGGAAGTGTTTGATTCAGGTTGAACCATAAATACTTTTGAGCCAGGAAATACTGGATGGCTATAGTCAGTTTAGTGCTGCTTATATGTCCATAAACAAACCTGATGGGGCTGTAAGGCCATCAGTAAAGATGACTGGTCGAGACAATGGATGTTACCAGCTCATGTTTATTCAGATCCAGACGTAATAATTTTACCTGAAAAATGTTACATATCCTGTTAGTAATTATCCTGTTGACCAGTATGTATTTATCAGAAGAAGTGACTCTGGAGAACTCCTGTTTCAGCTGGTTTATCATACATAACACATACTGATATGTAGCATGAGAGAGCTCAAGATTCATAAAACTTCAGATATGTCATTTTTTTAGTTCTAAAAATATGTCACAATATAATTTATTTATTGAAAATGATTAAATATGTATATTGCTCTTGTATCATTGAGTTAATGTTCATATCATTGATGATATCATAAAATGTAGACATAGGCAATACCTTTTCCTCCATTTGTCTGTCACCCGATCTGTGTCACCCTAGTCTTGGCATACAGATTCTGTTCATATATATATAAACCATGGGCAGGTAATTGAACACTTCCCCACATCAGTATTCATGCAAGCTCATCTTGATTTTTATACAACATCTAGCTTGTGTCTAAATGCATGAAATAATATCAGAGACAAAACAAAAACACATCTTTGTGTCCTTTGTGTAAAAATTAAAGATGAATATTCATATGCCAACCAAAATTATTGTCACCTCATTGGCAGGCTTGTAGCCATCTTTGTCTTTTACAAGTGCTTGTTTTTTTATTGTAATAGAAATAATGGCTTGTTTATTACAGCTTGGCAACATATCTTTCTTAATAGTGTTTTAATACAACATGGTGGCAGATCCTACTTGAGCTGAGAAAGCATGGAGCCAAATCGAGTCCTTGTCATGTTGCATTCATAGCAGCTGATCATTTTCCCTGGAGAGATGGATGAATGTTTCATGAATTTATTCAGAAAACATCAACCTTCTTAAGAACAGTTTGGTGCAGCTGCATGGGGGCCTGTGGTGAAATTGCCAGGCATTCCCATCTAATACATTAATAAGCAGGGCATATGCAATCCTTAAAATCATGAAACTGAAAATAGAAAAAAAAAATCCAAGGCCTTTGACATTGTCTGTGAAATATTATTTTATGCCCTACAATCTCATAAAAGTTATTCAGGCTAGCTGCAGTCTCAGTTTAGAAGCTTGGAAGAAAATACATTATGCTTTCTTTGAGAATGTTACCAGTAAGTGTAAAAATGATTGTTATTTTCATTAGTCATTTCATACTTCTTATTGACCATGACTTTAAGTATGGTTAGTTGGTACATTAAAAAATAAATGTGTTTCATATTTCTTTTAGCCTTTTATTATTCAGTCTTGAATAGAAGTCCTTGAATTTCCTGAGATATTTGTTACCAAGAGGTACAAAAAACAAGAAAATACAGTGCATATATTGTTACGAAGACAAATTGCTCATGGGAAAATACTGGGCCAATCCCGGTTTTTGAACCCATGTTGGTGGCGCACAAGTCCGGCAAACCAACCATTTCGCTAGCAAAGCAAGCTTCACTAGCGAGACAGTTCGGTCCGCTTTTATGTCACCCCGTAACACACCCCCTCTTAAGAGCGTTCTGCTATCAGAACAAGACTAATTATCCAAAGAGTCACACTTGGTGAGCTTATTCCCTGGGCCACAAAGTTTATCGTCACGTTAGACGAGCCCCCATTTTGTTACGAAGACAAATAAATGAGGGGAAAATATTGGGCCGATCCGGGATTCGAACCCATAATGTTGGCGCACAAGTCCGGCGTACCAACCGTTTTGCTAGCAAAGCATGCTTCACTAGCGAGACATTTTGGTCCGCTTTTTTGTCACCCTGTAACAAAAAAAATATATATATATATATATATATATATATATATATATATATATATATATATATATATATATAGAATAATATAGACAGTTTTAAGATATTCTAAGACAACCCCATGGGTAATATTAATATTAAAACCACAAATTTAGTTCTTATCAACCCCATTGAACCCAAGAAAAAAATGCAAGTATTCCATATAAAAATGCTAGAACCCCAATGAACCCCTGTAAAATATAAACATCAATATGAAAATGCACAAACTTGAACTCCATTTCAATACAGGGTTCAATATTTTTCAAATATTTTGAAACTGACAGTGCTCAGGATGTTTCCTGGTCATTAAAATATTTATATTCCTGATGTTTGTAGCCAGCACTTTTAAAGAAAGTTTCAGTGCACAACTGAGATATGCAGTTTCTGTATTGGACAATCTCACTTGACAGTAATGAACCCTGTGCTATTTAAGAATTAGCACTGAGGAAACCGTTTTGATGGCCCGTAATGACTGTCTCCTTAATAAACTAAGACTGGTCATGATGTCCCCAGTGGGAAGAGCTGGTAGCAACTTCAACTGCTCCTCAACATCGATATAGCTCCGAGTCCATATAATGAGGCAATTGTGAATGAACTGTCAAGGGAGCCCCAATTTGAGCTGGTCATGATGGTCTATAATGTACACATGGACAATCACACTAACTGCAGATACTTCTGACAAGGTCCTTTCACTTACCTAATCATGTTACCTTGCTCCTTGAGGAGACACATCAGTTCCCATACTCACAAAGCTACTGTCCCTATGGGGACGGGTGAGCCAATCACTGTGAGATTCCTAAGACAATGATGTTTCCCACGCACAGAAATTTTCGTCAAAACTTTATTGTATCCGCCAAAACAAAGTTTTGCGGATACTATGTTTTTGACCGGGTTCCGCCACCGCCGCGTTTGTTTCCAGAGAACTCCTCTGAGACTACTTGACGGATTTTTCCGAAACTTACACCAATAATCGGGTCACGTGAACTGGTGCCTAAGCAGTTGGCCTTGACCTCTGACCTGTCCTTACAGCCCAGCGTCCATTTTTGTGTCTGTTTCCACACATAAACCCACATATCTCGGGAACCATTTCACTGATCAGGAAAAAAATTTTGTACAAATGTAGCCCTTGGATAGCTTTATTATACACAAAAAATGGTGGCACCACCTGCAACCATGTTTGCACAGTGTCCATCTGTTCATCTGCCTTGGGTTAAAATTACTCATATCTCTGCAGTGAGTGGACTAATTCACCTGAAATTCAGCATGCGTATACATCATGGAAAGCTTTCTTGATTTTATGACAGGTGGCGCCACCTACATTCTAGTTTACGCTGCAGACATCCAGGCTCATATCTTGGGAACCATTTGACCGATTGGGCCAAAAATTTGCATGTGTATAGATCTCACATAGCTCTTTATCATACACAAAACTGGAGGGGCCACCTGCAACTATTTTTGCACAGCGTCCTTCTGTTTGTCTGCCGCGGGCTAAAATCACTCATATCTCAACAGTGGTTTGACTTATCTGCCTAAAATTTTGCATATGTATACAACTTGGACAGCTTTCTTGATTTTGTGGTAGGTGGCACAACCTACCATGCTAATATGCAACACACCTCACTCTATTTCCCCTTGCCGCTCAATCCATGCCTCACTTCACCCGTTCCACTCTGATTTAATTTGGTGGATACACTAAGTCGCTTGTCGACTACCCGTATTCTAGTTGTTACACTGCTTAAGGTACCTTAAACACCAAATTTGGTGCCAGAATCATGAATGAGGAGCACTGATTCTGCTGTGAATTTTAGCTGATTTATTTGATTTTTGTGTAATTCTGAAGGTTCATTTCCTTAAGAAAGGAATCTGTCCAGTTTGAACAGATAGACAGATAACTAATATTCCTTTTTAGAGTTCAGTGACTGTTCTTTGTGTTATTTAAGAAAATAAATTTCTATAGAAATTCTTATAAGCATTCAGTGTAATAACATAGTAAATTGGTCAAATGAAAACCTTACCATATTTAAAAGTTATCTTTGTTTAAATTTAATTTGAAACACTTTCCTGGAAATGTTCATCTGTATACTTCTATGATTATATAAAGAAGATTTTAATTGTAGTCTATGTATAGAGAACACATAAATTAGACATTCAATAGTAGGTCTATAAATCAAATAACATATATGTCAAAATCTGGCTGTGCATGCAGATGATACAGCTGTACAAGTGTTTGATTTTATCTTTATGTAGACTTAATAATTGAAGTCATCTCATGGAAAACATACTGGATCATCAGCACATAGTTAAAATACACAGGCAACATGTTTAAAAATAGCGACATTGTCTGACATTTTTCTACAGTAGGATATTTTAGTTCATTAACCGGTATCTTGGTGATTGCATGGATTTACCTAAGGTCTAAAAAGAAGAAAGGTAACAGAAGGCATATTTATTCAGCTGACACAATGCTGCAAATCAAAGATTCTATGGCTGATCCCTGGCTGTTGCAGCTTAGCATTAGTGCTGCCAGGTCATTGAGTGGAACTTCTGAGTGATTTTTCATCCATTTATCATTCACACCATGGGATAAACACATTTTTTCTTCATCTTTTAGCTCTGGTTAATGACCAGGAGCAGATTGATTCCTGCTGGTTCATGTTTGTTTGTTGGATTAATGATGAGGCCGGTAAATATTTTATGCAGTGTTGATCACAAATCTTATTACAAGATTAATGACAAAAACATCTGACAAAGGAATTAAGGAACCTTTTATGCATTTAATATGTCTTAAAAACTGCAACTTTTTGTCTGCTTAGAGTTTGCTTTGTTTCAACATGATATGTTAATATTATGAAAACTTTTAAAGACAATTTTGATATCTGATAAAACTAGCCAGAAGCTAGAGTTATGTTTACTTTGTCAAATTTATTAACTGAAAATTCCAGTATTTAAGCATATGGCAGGCCTTCTTGCACTAGCTAACACACCTTCTGCAATAACAGTGCCTCTTCCTGTCTTCCTGTGTAAGTTTTTAAATATGTACCCTTCCCACCCTAACACACTTCCAACCCAACAGATTTTTACCTCATTTTAAAGTCTTTTTTTCAATTATTTATTACACTTTCAAAACATAATATTTGTAGGGGCAATTTCCAATTGTTGGTATGTGTTGACAGTTTAGTTAATGCAGACTTCAGGTAAATGGAACAAGAAGGCTGACCGAAGTATATTCTAATTTTTAAACTGATGAGTTTGTCTCAATTTTTTTTTCAGTCAGTTCAGGTTATACAATTACCAAACTGTCTTTTCCTCTAACTTTTTATGTAATTTTATTTTTCTGCATAAAAAGAATATAAACCATGACTTTCATTTTCCTCCAGTCAAATATATCACCTTCCCCCAGCCAAATATATCACCTTACCATATGTGGAGAGGGATATGGACATCTTAATTGAAAGTTTTGCTGTGTAAAATAATTAACTAAGTGACGATAAGCCAAGTTTCATTTATTCAAAAGTCAGTAAAATTAATTGTTCATCTAAAAATATTTTTGTTGATGAATGCTGTTACAAACAGTCCACTGATGGGATTATCTGCATTAGCTCTGCTTTTATATATATATATATATATATAATCAATATTTATTGTATTATATGGCCTGTTTTAAGAATACAAGAAATCTGTTCCAGTGTGTCCTCATTTAGGGCCCCACCAACATTTTCATCACCATTAATGGAACTATATGGGCAGTTAGCAGTTGACACTATGATCCAAAGTGAAAAACATCCATGGAGCAAAAGCTGCATCATTTCATCCTTTATTGAAATGTTAGTCTGGCAGCAAAATGTTTGAAAGTAAACCTTGTAAGCGGTAAATTGTTCCTAGAGTAATTTGGTTGCAGCAGCTATATTCAGTGAATACTGTAATTATCTGGCCTCTTCATCAAAGGGTTTCAAGCATCTTGTAACAAAGTTGTTTGCTAGTGTTCTTTCCAGTTCAGTGGAGGTTTGTCAAGATCCTGTGATTGGCCCTTTTTGTTTGCGAGGGTTTCAATCTTGGGATATTCACAAAAGAGAAATTATCGCATAAAACACCCCTTCGGGAATAAGATGCCCCAAATTCACAGTTGAACATTTGTTTATGGTATGACATCTTTGGTATCTCATAAGTAAATTATTTATGCTTGTAGTGTAATGCAAGGCAACATTTTGATATTATTAATACTGAGAGTCCTTTTAATTTATCTATAATCAAAGATTGATCTTTTACATAATTTGCCTATAATGAACAAGAATTTCCTCTGTTTTGATGTTCTTCTTAAATTGTTAAACTTTTGCAGGCTTATAATGTATACAATTAAGGATGTAGTTTATCATATGGTAATTAAGATCATGAAAATTATACAGAACACTGCAAAGTGGAAATTGTGAATTAATTTTGGACCTTGTGAATATGAAGCAGACCACAGTATACATGTAACAGTTCCTTCCTACCCTGAAAGTGCTGGGGCAGGAAGGTGTATGTGGCTTTAGGCCTTAACTGTTAGGGTATGTAGGCATTCCCTTTAATTTATTTATCCTATCACAGTGCCATTTCCTTTGTTATTGACTTGTATAAAAAAATTTAAAAATTTTGACATGCAAAAATTGTTCAGTTTTAATTATCCTATCTCAGTGTTTGTATTTATACTGAATTGATTCCATGTATGTAAATATTAAAGGAATTATCCACAGGAAGCTGCAACAATATTACAGTCATTTTAGTGCTCACTCTGCTCGTCTGGAAGGAAGGTTTGTCTGGTATTAACTGTCCCAATTTGAGCCAAGCATAGACAAGTAAAACCAGCCTAATCTGTCGTAACATCATGAATAAAAGAATGGAGGAAAAATAAAAGGAGCGGAGATGTAAGCTGACAAGGGTTAATGGGCCATTGATGTGTCGTCTGTGTGGAGAGTGTTCTGACAACATATTTTCTCTTGGCATTCTCCCATTCTCCAGAGAACATTCCCCTTGCAGCACTGACATGTCTCCACTGTGTGGACAAGAACCCAACACCCACAGAAAAGGTTATTCACCTGTTGGTTCATGTTAAACTTGGCAAGGAAGTTCTTATGGCATACAGTTTTGATTACAGTCGTAGGGCTGAAAGGAGTACTCGAGTACTGGAGTGTGGGTATTACTTACCGAATACCCAAGTCCAAAATTTGGAATCGAGTACTGTTGTATGTACATGCATATCTGAATATAACTGTAGATTTACAGGCAGTCTATAGGCCTATTTATTCATCATCGTAGCCTGGCATAGGGCTCTAAACATATTCTAATCAAATTAACAGAGGTCTTGTTATGACACATATCTATTCCTTCACAGGGATAATGTTAAGCCATCAGGAAGTTAAATTTATGCATATTATACAACGGTAAACAGATGTCTGAATTATCTTTACAAGTTTGCCATGGTAATGAGTACTTGAGTCCCAGTCAGATAATATTGGGTACTCAAGTCCAAAATTTTGTACCGGTTTCAGCCTCAGACAGTCACGTGTATTTACTGTTCACATGTACATGATTCTTTCAGTTAATTGAAGTTAAACCTACAGGTCAAAGATTTTGACAAGAGCTGAGACTTAATTCTGTTTCAGAGAGTTTACAGACAAACAAAATAGAACATTTTATTGGTAGAGGTTATTAATATAAATTATAAAAAATAATATTATTTTATATATCTAGGTTGTTGTGGAACATGGGTGAGATCCATAATTTTTCCTTATACATAAGGCTTCATATAGAGCTGCAGAGAGTGAGTGACTTTATGAATGAATATATGAATTATAATTTCATAATGGAGAAAAGTTAGTCAGTGCATTAATTAATATATCTGACATAAATAAGGTGTGAGGTATATAGAGTAATGTAATTTCTGTATCTTCCAAAGCCTGATAAAAAATGTTTGATATATATTGTATGCAGTTTAAAGACCTTCACTGAAGTCTTAATGGTACCAACAAGTTTACTTTATTTATGACTGACTGCTCAATTTAAGGTGTATGTTTATTAAGTGTGATGGAAAATATTTTTTTAATAAAGTGTTTATTTTGTTCCCCGACAACTTTTTAAAGGGGTCTAATCATATACAAAGCATGTTGAATCAACATGAAAAATAACTTCTTCTCTTTAAAATAAAATGGTATCTGCTAAAATATTGCCCTTAAACTGTTGGCTTATAAGCTCAAGTGCCACTGGCATTTTCCATTTTCTTTTCAGGCTGTGCAGGTTCAAGTTTAGACTACTACTTGTTTAGGATCTGTTACACATGTGCACACAGCCTTGTTATGTAAATCAGATACACATGCACTGTATTTACTCACATGCAGAACCATTACATGGTTTTAAGCAGTACTTACAAGGGAAATATTAGCTTGCATGGTTTAATTTCCAGGGAAACTTTAGCATAAAGCAAAAGTGAACTGATAGTTTGAAAGAATAGGCATGATATTGCTCCTGATTACATCCCATTAAAGATCATATACCATATTGTTCCAATATTGTGCTACGTACTCTGTTGAATTGGCAGATTTAGTTATGAAAATATTAATTGACTTGGTGACGATAAAGTGATTGTATTTTCAGTTGCATGCAGAGAGTATGCAGAAAAACCAGGTGATTTATTTTAACCTGTCTAGATCTACCACCTGCTTTCCCCTCAAACCTTTCCTGAAACAAATTGAATTAAGCTGACTGTTTCCTTATACCACTATTAAATCCTTTGGTGTTACAGTGCAAGGATGTTAGGGGCAGGGATGTAATCATTTTTCAGTCTCTTGAAAATACCTTAATAGCGTGATTCTTTTGATTGAATTTTTTCTTGTAATCTCTTTCTTTGATCTGTTAATTTGTCTTCATTCAGTCTGATAAACGAATAAACAAACCACAATTGACAAAGTGGTGGATTTAAACCTTCAGATCCTTTTCAAACAGATATTAAAGTTGCCTCACATATTTTTCTGATAACAAAAATGTTTATTTTAATTGCGTCCTCCATCTTATATATCCTGAACACGTGTCTGTCCTGGCCTATTCAGATTGTCAAAACTCTGTTTTCAGATAAAGTCATTTTCCTTGAAACATGGTTTTATATCCATTCTTAGGTGTAACCTTTCACAAAAACTGACCCTTATTTTCTTAAAATGATAGACATTTTGGCCCTTTGAACATTACATGTGTATCAGATTTCTGAGAGTGGAAAATCTGACCAGTTATTCTCATCATAAATTCATATAACTTATTCAGAGGGAGATTTAAACTCAGGCTACTAAACATTCCCTTAATTAATACTGAGACAATTTAATGGCAGCCAGGATTTTAAACAATAGAGATGACAGGCTAATTACTAGGTCACAAAATGAGAAGGATGATACAGCATTGTAAATAAATTTATGAAGTCATTAAAAATAAATGGCTTACATTATTAATATTTTACACTGGTTGTAATCAAGATCTTTCCCAATCAAGTTCAGTATAAATAAAATCCCATGGAAATATGTGTGAAAATTAGCCCATTTCTCTCAAGGCAAGCTAGCATACTTAGTATAAACTATGCAGCAAATAAAATCAATATTTTTATGAATTATGATAGTTATTTAAATTTACACCCAAAAATGCTGTGTTATGTATGTTATTAAATCTTAGCTGTAAATTTAATGATGAGTTTTGGTGGATTTTGACTGGAGTAAGTAATATCATAATATTATTAAATCTACAAAACCTATAAAATCCAATTTAGGGGCAAGCCTGTTTCTATATTCTTACTGTCTCTTTGGTTACATGTCATTGATACGACTAGCAATTTTTCGCATCAGTTAACACTCCTTGGTGGCTGAGGATAAGATTCACTAAATTCCTGTCCTAATCAAGCCAATTTCATTGACGATCATTACTTCCTGCTAGAAACTGGCATGATTGCACCCAAAAATAGTCAACATGAAACCAGAGGTCCATACTGTAATCCCCTGATGATGGTATTTCAGTCCTTATTTATTATAATGTGATTTGATTTCTCGTTGAAATTTGATAAAGTCCCTGCACTTAGTGGCTTTGTATTTCATAGGCAGTAGTAGAAAATTGAATTATGCAAAGTTGGGTCAATGGAAGCACATGTTGGAGGAGGAAATTTGAAGCTGAGAAATATTTTATTCTCTTGGTGGCATTATACTCATTTTTTGGTTGGACAAATACCCAATTAACACCCTTAAATGAAAGAGATACAGGCCCATTTAACAAAATGGTTATCAAATCTGATAATTCAAATCTTGGCTTTTCTCATTGAGGAGGCTCAGGTTTGGATCATTGTAATGTTAGGCTTGATTAGATATTTTCATTTACCAGCCCATTTTTGGTATTAGGGTGATGGGTTTAAATATTTGTGTGAACTGTGAACTGTTCAGACATTGGTTAGAGTTTTAGTGTATTTGAATTTAAATGCTAATGACAAAAGGCTTAGATTGAATCTTAATTTCCTTGGTGTGTTTTATATTTAGCTCAGCTGACTATAAGTCATCTGAGCTAAAGTCGTGGTCCATTGTCCGTCGTCTGTCCGTCCGTCCGTCCGTCCGTCCGTAGATGTGGCACATTTTGAAACCGTAAGACCTAGGAATCCAAAATTCAGCATAATGTTAGATGTCCCCAAGATCTCCTACCAAGCCGAAAACTGGGTCTTTGCGACTTCATTCCTTTGAGAAATTAAGGAAAAACCTCAATTTTTTATTAAAAACCTATTTTCACACTTTAGGACTGCCTAATATCAAAACCACTCATCTGTTTTTCCTCATATTTCCTATAAATAATCCTCTATATAATTCCTATGGACATGCCAGAAATTAGGTCTGTATTATTTAATTTAAAAAAGTTATGGGCCCAAACATAATGCATTTTGTAAATAATCAGGAAAGAAATTTTATCACTTAACACAAAACTTGTTAAAGCTAAGCACTTTTTTTCCAGGAATATTACTTTTATTAATCAAAATTAAATTGTATACCCAAAATTAGATCAAAATCTTTTAAATTTTTAAAAATATTAGCAAAAATAAAAAATTGGTACCTTAAATTTTGCCCAACTTTGACCATGGCACGTTTTTTTGCTGTAACTGCTGTGGATTTAATTTTCACAGCATGTTTTTGTAAGCATTTCAACTGTTAACACCAAAAATTTGAAACCAGTTGATCAAAAACTGTAGATTTTATTCAAGTTTTCAAGCACCATGTCACATATTGCTAGTGTTATGCAGTTTGCTAGAGCTCAGCTCCCGAGCTTCAGCTCTAAGTTCCTTAAATTTGGCATACAGTTAGATTTCTCCAAAATCCCCTACCATGCCAAGAATTTGGTCACTAGGACTTAATTCCTTCGAGATATCAATGAAAAACTTCATTTTTCCATTAAAAACCCAATGTTACACTTTAAGACTGCCTAATATCAAAACCACTGATCTGACTTTGATCATATATAATATACATATTTTTTTATATATTCACTATGCACATGCCAGAAATGATGTCAGTATTGTGTATTTTTTTTAAGTTATGGGCCCAAACATAATGCACTTTGTAAAAAATCAAGAAATATATTTACTCCCTTAACAAGGGCATTGCTGAAGCTAGAGATCTTTTTTGTCAGGGATGTAACATTATTTAATCAAGATTCAATTGAATACCCAAAATTAGTTCTGAATTTTTCAAATTTTATAAGTTATTAGTATAAATATAAAATTAGTACCTTAAATTTTGCCCAACTGTGACCATGGCACGTTTGTTTCCCGTGAGCACTGTTGATATAATTTTCATATCATGCACACATAAGGATTTCAGCTTTTTAGTTTAGAAAGCTGAAAGAAGTTTGCCAAATATTGTAACTTTTATTAATGTTTTTTATGAGACCCTGTCAGACTTTGGCTCTCTCCAGCCCCTCTTGAGTCACCTGTATGTTGACCTTGTTGACCTTTCATCAAATTATGCACACTTGAGGGGAGAATCCAGGCAGCTTATGGCCAGCCACAGTTGATCCAGGTGTTCAACCCAACTCATCTAGTAGTTTTAACCAACAACATAACAATAAACAATAAATTAATAAATTTTTATTAGTTTTTAATAACAAATTAAAGAAAAATAGAAAAGGAATTTGTTAGTTTATAATAACAGGAAATTAACTTGCAGTTACTGATGATATAAGAATCTTGTATCAATGGGTAGAATGTCACATATTCCAAATAACACCATGCAGTCACCTATGGCATTTTTCAGTTCATTTTTAATGATAAAGAAGTAAATTATATTATTTATTACTAATCATTATAAGGATTATATGAAGGAAATTAATGATAGACAAAGATGCAGTTGATAATATTAATCTAGATTCCTACTGTGTCCGTGTGTACATTGATGTGAAATTAGTCCAAAATGAATTTTTTACAGTCATTTTTTAATATAAATAAAAGCCATAAAACCAGGTACTTATGATCATTATTTAAATGTGTGAATTTTGTATATTCTGGATTCTCAACATCATTGTTTGGTGAAAACTGAATAAATGCCAGACTTGGTGCGAATACTTTGTAATTGTATTTAAATATGAATATGATTATGTACTCCATTATAAAATTTCTTGCATAAAGAATGGGAATTCAGGTAAAAATGAAAGTATATGAATACTCGTGCAAATACTTTCAAAATGTATTCATGAATGCATTCATGAATATATTCTTTAATATTATTTTAATAATCATATCAGTTATATTTCATTTTAAAAAATCATATGATTCTCTTATTATTTTTAATAAAAATTATATTTGGGACAATATTTGTAATTTTTTATAAATAGTTAAACTCTTATATTATATGTTCTGCTTATAAGTTATATGGCCAAGTCAAAATCTGTGTGACAGTAGTACTCCATTTGTTAATAAAATAAATGAAATCAATCCTCTTCCCTGTCTCCAAAGGTACTATCAAAATCATACATAAGCTAAACAAAAACAACTCATAATACAGCTTATATTTATTACCACACAAAACCAGCATGTGCCTCATTTCTAAATAATATTTTTTTATCATATATAACAGCTGAGCGTCGTGACCCATAGGTCCCTTGTTTTCTTATTAAACCAGTCCAGCTTGATTAATTATTAACCAGAATATCAGCAGCTATGGGTCTGTATTGATGAAAATTAAACCATACTAATTAAACCTTGCTTTTACATGTTTAATAATTAAGCATCACTGAATTATCCTCTAGCTGATCATCATAATTATTCATCTTAACAATTTATACTCTCAGATGATTATTTTAACCTGCATAATTTACTTTAGATGTTAACATAAAAAAATATCGGATGCAATGTTAAAGTAAATTATTAATTTTAATGACAAGATCAGTGGGATTTATAATCTTTACAATATGCCTAGATTGATTATTAACTTGCTTGCGTCATGTGTGTTAATTATTATCAAACAAGCTAAGGTGTGACATATAATATTCCTGTTTGAATTCATGATTTTTACATTAAATTTTTATTTCTTAAGTGCACATAGAGACATTATTATCTCAAGAGAAGACAAGGGACCTAGCAATATTATTATGACTATTGAATTATAATTTAGTTTCTTATTTTGTAATCATGGAAGTTGAGACATATCATTTCTGCATTTTATGCAGACACAAAATAGCTACCAGGATACTTGCATGCATGCACTGAGTGCTTTGTTAATTCATAGAGCATTAACTAATTTCATATACTTATAATGTTAACCTTGCAAGAATCCTGAACAGAAGAAGAAGAATTTCAAACTAAGTTATGCCTGCTGTTTCTCATCAGTTTTGCTCTAGCACAGCCCATACCGGTATACCCATCCTACATTAAATTACCCAGACAGAGGATCCAGATTTAAATGATGGTCTCCCTGTTATTTGCAGACATTAAGGAAAGCATTGTCACTGATCTTATTTATCTATCATTCCAGATTAACTTTTGCTGTCAACCAACATTCAGGGAGGCTGGTCCACGGAACTACAGAGAGGTGAGTACAAAATAAGGCTGACATGGTCTGTGGAGAATGACTGAAGATTAGTATGAGAAATTAAAAAAAAAATGCACTAAATATACACACACACACATAACATTTATAGTTGCCCTGTTGCTAACTAATAAATGGCACAGCTTCAAGAAACAAAAGAAAAGTTTTATATGTTTTTGAAATTTTGGATATACAGAAAGAAGGAAGGGTCTGGTAACGTAGGAGTTAGAACTTCTGCTTTACATCCAATTACAAATGCATTTACATAACACCCACCCCAAAATGAGATTGATTCCTGTCTCATCACTCAGTTTTATTGCAAATAATACCCACTGAACGCACGTGATTGCAGGGGAGGTCCCAGCTGTATTTCAAGAAAAGAGGTCCAATTGTTGAAGGCCAGTGGAAAGATAAAAGATTGATATAACATTAAAAGATTAATAATAATATATCTTGTATGTTCAAAGATTGGTATCATTAATAAATAAGATCTTTCATATTATCTGCCATTAATAAATGATAATTATGTCTCCATCCCCTCCAGGGGAGTAATGTTGTTTTCAGTGCTGTCTGATCATCTGTCGTTGTCAGTCGTTGTCGTCTGTAGATATCTTGTTAACAAGATAACTTTTGAAGGGCTGCATATTTTCCTTCAAAATTTAAAATACTGATGGTTCCCACCAAAATTTTGGACAAGTTCAAAAATGGGTGACCTTGATCTTCATCTTCAAGGTCAAATCTGCAGAAATGTTAAATTTTTGTAGGATATATCTTATTAACACAATAACTTTTGAAGGGCTGCATATTTTCCTCCAAAATTTAAAACGCTGATTGTTCCTACAAAAATCTCAGACGAGTTTAAACCAGGTGACTTTGACCTTAATCTTCAAGGTCATATCTGCCAAATTGTAAAATTTTTTTGAAGCCCTTAACTTTTGAAGTATTTCACATTTTATCTTCAAATTTGATACACAAATTGTCTCTACAATGTTTTATTTGGGTTATATTGTGAGCAGGATAACTTTTTAAGGGCTGCATATTTTCCAAGAAAATTTGGCACATTAATGGTTCCGACTGAAATCTAGGACAAGTTCGAAACCCTGTGACCTTGACCTTCATCTTCAGGATAACATCTGCTAAAAAGTGTAATTATTTTGAAGCCCATATCGTTTGAAGTATTTCACATCTTTTCCTCAAATTTGGTATACCCATTGTTCCTACAAAGTTCTCAAAGGAGTTTTAAGCATAAGCATATATAAGCATATATCTTATATATATTGGGCAATATATCCAGTAATAAAACCACTCAAGGAGCATTACATAAAATAGCACACAATATGATATAATATAAACTAAAATCCTAGATATTTAAAATCATTACAAGTGAGCACATGCAAACAGATATGTTTTCACCTTTGATTTGAAGCATTTGAGGGATTCAGCATTTCTGATACTGGCTGGTAACTTATTCCACTTTGATAGTGCGGCACATGCAAATGCTCTATCACCATGTGAAAAAGTCTGTTACTCTAAGGCTGCACAAGTACAATACTGGAACTGGATTGAGTACGACTAGGCTGATGAATAGATATCAATTCTGAAATGTTTTCAGGAGCCGTGTTGTTAATGGCACAGTAGGTGAACATCAAATTTTTACATAAGATCCTCTGTTTTTTTGGCAACCAATGTAGTGATTGTAATACTGGAGTAATGTGTTCACACCTTTTTGTCTTTGTAAAGACATGTGTCACATTGTTCTGAATGCCTTGTAGCCTATCCAACTGCACTGAAGGGAGACCATATAAGATATAATTGTAGTAGTCCAACCGTGATGTTATTAGTGCATGAACTGCATGTTCTGCTGATTCCTGCGTCAGATGCTTTCTTATCCTACCAAAGTTCCACAAGTGAAAGTTTGCAGTTTTACCAATTAATGTAATATGTTTGTCTCAATTCAATGTTGAATCTAATATCACCCCCAAATTCTGCAGTGATTTGCTATGTTCAACGACAGATCCTTCAAGATGTAGTTGAAGGGGATTATTTCTTGCCAAATTGTAAGGGCTTCCAATGAGCAGGTACTCCGTTTTTTCTGGGTTTAACTTGAGCATATTTGAGCACATCAAATTATACACATCCTTAATACACTCCCCAATACGGTAAACTGATATCAATTCATTCTTGCTATCTGGTACAAAGGACATATAGAGCTGAGTATCATCCGCATACTGATTATTATACATATATAAAGCTGGTGACCAATATGTACAAGGTCAAATCAGCCAAATTATAGTTATTGTCTTGTGAACACGATTACTTTTGAAGGGTTGAATATTTTCCTCCCAAATTTGAAACACTGGTTGTTCCTACCAAAATGTTGATGAGTTTGAAACCTGGTGACCTCAAAGGGTCACAGCTCTTACCGTGTCTCATTTATATAACCTATATGCAAACAAGGGGAAAGGGGGAGGCATCTGGTTTTTGCAAGTGCAAAAACAAGCCATTCTGGTTTCCACTAAGTCTCTGTGCAGTTATTGAGATTTTTCACATGCAGTTAATATTTGATAGTAATTAACCCAAATATAATATTGGTTATATGCTGTGAAGGTCTTATGTAAAGTTAGATTGTGAAAGTGGAATTATTAAAATTCATTTAGATGCTAGCTTTGAAAGCTCCTTGTTTTAGATGCTGGTTGGGACCTGGGCATTTGCCCTTGAAACAGAGATCAAGGTGCCTCACCTAGAGAGGTCACAGTTATGTAATTCTGCTTATCATGTCACCATATAAAGTGTCTGCAAAGTATAGGTGTGCTTTTATTACCTTGGAAGTGCTTATAATGGTAAGCTCTCCGAGAGTATTTATTTTAGTTGGATGTCTGCCCCTCATAAGATGGCACTAAGTCAAGTCACTATGACATGCTAAGGTGCTAAATGATAATTGACAAAGGAGGAATCTTTTAGGTAGTACCTGTCGCTATTGTGTGAACCCTTGGACTGGCAGTACATGTTTTGGCTTAGTAATAACAACATATTTTGGCCATTTGGTTGTTTAAAACTTAAATTGCTGTGTTGTTTACTTTTATCTGTTGGAGAAATTGTACCTAGGGGTTTACCCATTCAGGGTTTGATCACAGTAACCTCAAGAACAAAGGCTGTGCCAGTTAATGGCTCTGGCCCTCATAAAGATTTCAAATCCTTTAAATTAAAAATGTATATTTCTGATTCAAATTAAAAAAAAAAGAAATCATTCTGTGGCTGTAACCCTAAACTTCCACAAAAATGAATTAATTTTCAGTATAGAAGTTAACAGACAAATCAAATAAAAATGGTTTAAACATAAGACCTAGCTCCTGACCAACTGGCAGAGTTACAAAAACTCCAAATAGATCTGGTAAAGTAGTAAATAATTACTGATGATATTAGTGTACATTTTATATTGGGTTGTAGGAAAACCAACAAAAATAGCAGGACATACTTGAGGACCTTGTACACTAATCTTATTTGACAAGGCCATTTGTTAAGTAAGGCAATTCAAGGGAAAACCCAGACAGGCCTCTCAGTCTGTCACCTACTTATTTGTAATTACATCTCATAGACCTGAAATATCAGAAGAGGTCATGTTGTTTTATACCTAATATTTGGTGTTTTATCTGCAACAAGACTTTGACATTGGCATGGTCTGTTAATGAGAAGTCAGATTTATTATTATTTTGACAAGAACACTTATTATAGACAGTCAATAAGTTGTGTAAAAAGGGAAGAAATGAGGTTAATGAATGTAAGGGACAAATATTGAACAGTAATGCCTTAAAGAGTTTAAAAAGAATGAATTAGATTAAAGTTAATTGAGTTAGGCCTACATAAAATGGAAAGTCAATGACAGTATGTTACTGATATATGGGTCATGTGGATTTGTAATTTATCTAATAATATATCTACAAAACAGACCATGATAATTTAAATGCGAATGTCTTATATTCAGATTTGCTCTTTATATCTAAATAACTGTTGTTTATAATTTAGACTACCAAAAATGAAAATTTGCCTTGGATAAGTAGGTCAGTTAGATGCACCTAATTTTCTGAAATCATGATCTAAGAACTTTTATCAATCTATCATCCCCTTGCATCATAATCATTTCATTACAGCTGTATCCACCAAAACAGAGTTTCGCAGATACTATGTTTTCAGCCAACAGCTGCTGTCGCATTTGTATCTGGGGAACTCCTCCTTAACCACTGGATGGAATTTTATGAAACTTTGATCAGGTCACATGTGAACTGCTGCACCCTCATTTTCGGTCGACCTCTGACCTTTTCTCTCTGCAGTGCGTCCAGCTGTTCGGTTGTTTTCACACAAAAACCCTCATCTTGGAACTGGTTTGACCAATCGGGCTGAAATTTTCCATGAGTAATGCTCTTGGATAGCTTTATGGTGGCGTCCTCTACAAACATACAGTGAAACCTGTCTAAAGCGGACAGTCAAGGGACTCAATCATTTTGTCCTTAATAGTGAGGTGTCCTTATTAGGCAGGTTGACCTTAGTTGATAACTGAGGGATTATAAATTAAGACAACGAACGGCTTCAAGAACATGTTTAAATAAGTATTATATCAGATTTCATGTAAATGTACAAAATATTCATGCACACATCATGCATTCAGTATCCATATACAAACTGTGATTATATTTACTTATCTTAAGTTAAGTGAACAATAAAAGGAGAAAAGTCTATGAAGACATACGTAAAAACAATGTTCATATTTTCGTGTACGCACTTTTTCGCTGATTCACTCAGTCGAATAAGCTTGACTTTCTCAGATAGCAATAGCTCCCGCCCAAGAATATGTGTGGTGCCATCTGGCGGCATTGCCTAAAACTCTCCTTGTTCAGTTGTCCAAATGCAATAATCTCAAAGATGACAACAACGTTGATAATGCGAAGATTGTAATGGTTACTAACCTGGGAACATTCGTTTTTATAGGTGAATGTAACTTTAGCCTAAAATAAACTTTCTTTGATGATGGTTGTTTGGTTTGATTTGCTTTAATGTGGAAGGCACCCGAGAGTAAAAGAACCCAGAGGAGCTTGTGCACGGCGGCACGGTACAAACAGTAACAGAGCGAGCAGATGTTTGTCACTGAGCAGAACAGTTTGAGATATACTGAGCAAAACAGATAAATTAATATCAAACAGCCTGCTATAACAAAGTGGCTAATTTTACAGTTAGATATTGCGTGGTGAGATCAGGGACACATGGGAAATCGGTAGCCGTTTAATCAATTTAATGACCCCACGGTCGAGCGAAAAATATGCAGCTTCACAATGTGTGAATGATCAACCATGAAATAAAGTGACATGATGTTTACCACTTCATATTTGCCGTGTTTAACTTAGGAGCACATCACACCGTGACATGAGCATGGACATGCATTAAGGTAACAACTGGGGATTGCATAATCCTTTGTGTTCCAGTCCCGGGAACAGAAACAGTACTGGTGGTCTTTGATGTTGCCTGGGGAGAGTGGTCCTTGTCCGCCGGAGGTGACATATCGTGTCAGCATTTGTCAGGTTCTTTTACTCTTAGAATGTTGGTTTGAGTTGAAATCTGCTGTCCGTTGTCCGCAGTAGTGAGGTGTCTGCCTTACAGAGGTTCTGCTTATACAGAACATATAGGGAAATTTGAAGGGACTTAACTATCTTGTCCGTTGTAGCCAGTTGTCTGCCTAAGTGAGGTGTCCGTTAGAACAGTTTTCACTGTATTTGCAAAATTTCTTGTCCATCCTGGGTAAAACTGTATTTCTATTTTTCCCCTTATCACTCAATCCATGCCTCACTTCACCCATACCACTCTGATTTTAGCAAATACTTAGTTGCTTGTCGACTACCATATTCTAGATACTGAAGAAAACCAATCAAAATGTTGATGATCAGCCAGTTATCAGATGTAAAATAAATTCCTGTAAAAATGTCAGGTTTCTCTTTTTGGATTTATGGGAAGTAGTTTAAATTCTCTGTCTGTAGAAAACATGTATAAACAAAATGCTCACTAACCTGAAAATGTTTCTCTTTAGAATTGCCTGGACACAAAACCACTAATTTAGAACTCTTCAAGTTGATTTCCAATTCTTAATAGGATCCTGAAGAAGTTGATTCCTGATTTAGTCATGAAATACAATTTAGATCATTGAAAATTTATATATATTGTATTCAGACATACCTTTTAATGTATTATATGTTGATCTACTGTAAAAGATGGTAAAAGGAGAAATCCTAGGCAATCTGGACAACCATTAAAGACAGAGGGCTTCATGCAGAGATTTAGAGTATGATCTGTTACAGAAAATTTAAGACTTTAGTAAAACAGTTCAGTCACTGAAGACAGAGGCCATTTGTAGAGTCAGTAATAGATTGAAGTATAGAACCAGGCTTACTGGGGTTAGAACTCCTAGGGGAGAACATGGTAGAAGAATATTTCAGATCCCAAAGTCCCTACACTAATTACTGTAGACAGCTGCCAGTCTTTGCTCCCTAATAGATGTTTCTCTGTTTTCCTTGTAAGGACACTATGTGGTCTTCCTGGCCGCTGTTCCCTGGGTCCAATAAAACAGATTTGGAGGTGTTCTTTCTCCGGCCTTGATTGGTTGATGACTCCTTGGGGAGGGTAAAACACAACAGGTTACTAAGGAACTGATGGTGGTCAGATGGTTCCTCTTCATTCAAGTGAGGGATATGGTATTAACTCCATCCTGTTCTGTTTGGACTCTTGACACAGTTCAAAACAGATTTTTATTGTAGGTCTTTCTGTCAAACAGGTATAACAAGCTGAATTTTCTTTTGAAGAACTTAATATTTGTTATTCTCATCTATTTTATATTTTTCAGTACCATATATTAACTGTTATAGTCTCGGCTGTTTCATCCCCACATGTCCACCTAAATTTTAAGTTGAAAATATTTATTAGTTACATTTCAAGGGAAACTATAGTTTAGGGTAGAGATTTGAAGGACCTCTTTTTCAACAAGGTAATTAAAAACCTACCGTACACCTTATTTAAGAAACAGAATTATTTGAAAATATGAGAAATCGGTCTACATTTAATAACAGGTCAGACCGACTGATGGTGATCAGGTTTATGGGAACATGCTAATTAAAACAGCCTAAATTAACAGAGCTGCTGATTGGATGATGTAATGTAAACATTCTAAAAATATAGCCAGCTAAAACAAAGATGGCTAATCATGGAAGAACACATCATATCTGCCAGATAATTGTGAAGAGGCTAAAATATTGTGAAACATAAACTGTGGATTATTGTTAAATTCTTAATTGCCATATTAGATTGTCACTTCCATATGAAGGTTTCTAGGAAATAATTGTATCTATACCTACCAGAAGTGATGCATGTGTTTAGATCTCACATAGCTCTTTATCATACAAGAAACTGGTGGCTGGTTTGACTTTTCCACCTAAAATTTTGCATGTGTATATATCTTTGATAGTTTCTTGTTCAAATAACAGGTGGCGCCACCTACAGTCATGTTTATGTGGCAGACATCCATGGCTAAAATATGTAACACATCTAACTCTATTTCCCATTGCCAGTCAATCCATGCCTCACTACAACTGTCCTACTCTGATTTTGGTGGTTACAGTAGTCGCTTGTCAACTACCCATATTCTAGTTGAAAAATATCAACTTATATGAAAATTATCTACAAAAACAGGTGGAAATGGGTGGTGAAATGGACTATAGTAAGGATTCATTTTAATTGACATGTGAAGAACCTAAGAATCAATTGAACTAACCGATAATGAGTCAATTTTATCCCTTAAAGCAGAGTTTTTCGGATACTATGTTTCAGCCCCCAACTGCCACATAGGTTTCTGGAGAACTCCTCTGTTTAAACACTGGAAGGAATTTTATGAAAGTCCAATTATGACATGAGTCACATATGAACTGCTGCACGCTCATTTTAGGCCAACCTCTAACCTTTCCTCTCTGCACAGCATCCATCTGTGCATCTGTTTTCACACATAAACCTCAATATCTTTGCCACCTGCAACCATTTTTGCACAGCTTCCATCTGTTAATCTGCCTTTATGCTCCGAACACAGCACGTGACCTCCTGGTGACCTTCCACTCACACGCCATGAGACATAGCAGGATTCTTCAGGGATGGCAGGGTGCCAAACATCCAGTCAGTTTGGGCTGGATAAACTAAAATCTGATTGGCTCTGTGCTTAAACAAATCTGCAGAACCTGTAGAAGAAATCTGATTGGCTTATTGGCTTAGCGTGTAAATAAACATGTCTGGGCCCATGGATGCTCGTGTAGCACTGCAAGAGAGGAAATATGCAGAGAGTAGGGGATAACTGACCTCAGGCCACACCACCAAGTCAGTATAGTGACTCTGTTGAAAGTTGACGATTGTGTATTCCAATGGGAGGTGGAAAAAGTCTGTGCTACCAAGCGCTTTCCACTGCAGTGCAAAGTGACCAGTACCTCAAAGAACATCTGATTGTGCTGGTTATACCTGCAGTGTGATTGGTTTAGTATTATCAGGGGGAATTCCACAGAGACAGCACCTCCTGGTTGCCAAACCTGACTAGCAAATGCGGTTTATTGCAGCCTGTAGTGTAGCGAATAGTTGAGCATATAGCATATTCTATGCTTACGGAGCATAATCTGCCTTAAATTGGTTTAAAATCACTCATATCTTGGCAGTGGTTGCATGCATGGACTTATTAACCTGAAGTTTTGCATCTGTATACATCTTGGATAGCTCTCTCAATTTCATGACATGTGACATCACCTATATTCATGTTTTTGCTGCAAACATCCATGCTAATATCTCAGGATTAGTCTGTCATATTGGCCTGATCATTTTGCATGTGTATAGATGTTACATTGCTCTTTATCATAAACAAAACTGGTGGCCTCATCTGCAACCAATTTTGCACAGTGTCCATCTGTCTGTCTATTTTGGGTTATATCACTCCTATCTTGGCAGTGGTTTGACTTATCTGCCTGAAATTTTGCATGTGTATACATCTCACATAGATTTCTTGTGTATATGACAGGTGGCACCACCTACAATCATGTTTATGCAGCAGACAACCATACTTTTATCTCAGGACTGGTTTGATGTATCAGCCCAGAAATTTGCATGAGAATTAATCACTCATTACTCAGCAGTGGTTTGACTTATCAACCTGAACTTTTGCATATGTACACATCTAGGATAACCTTTCCAGCTGTTCAAATGACAGGTGGCACCCCCTATAATCATGTTAACATCCATGCTAATTTGCAACACATCTCACTCTATATCCCCTTACCACTCAATCCATGCCTCCCTTCACCCATACCACTGTAATTTTGATGGATACACATATTTGCTTGTCAACTAACCGTCTTCTGGTTGTTAAACACGTACATGTTAGTAAAACATGATTGAATCAGTTTTGTTCAGACCATTTTAATTATCATAAGAAAATTAATATAAATTGGAGAGAATTCAGATATTTTTAAGGATTTCAAGACTGTTTCTAAATTGCCTGATCAGTTGTAGTTTTAATGGGAAATCATTATTGGTCTTAGGTAGGTATACTGACTTTTGGAAATGTCTCAGTGAATTTTCAACAGATACAGAGCAGACTTCAAGGACATGCTGGCTATGATTGAAGCGAACTTTCAATGATTGAAATTCTCCTATGTGTCTCATGCTCTCCCAACTTTTGATGGTTTGAGATTGGCTACCAGCACATCAAACCTCTACGGTGTCTCATATTATACCCATAGGCGACAGTTTACATGGAATATTGATCCTTTAGATTATATTAAAGTGCCTGACTTTTCCCAGAGCTATAGGTGAAGGATGGGCAGTGATAATGAACATTGACATTGAAAATGAGGCTTGTGATCTTGCGATCATTGCCAAGAAATTGGTCCATTTATGTACATTATGCTGCCCCAATGGTTGTTGCATACTCTGAATTTAGATGGAATCCCCTTTGATTTTTATTTTATTTGTTAATACCGGAAACCAGTGCTCTAAGAGCTGATATCAAAGAAAATCCTTGTTTAAATAACATTTCTGTGAGTACAAAAATAGTTAAACAGAGGAAAGTACACATATGTAATTATTGTTTCCTGCTTCACGGATTGGGGGGACATTGATTTGGGTTTGTCTGTCTGTCTCTCCATCCATCAGGTTTTCATTTCTGTGTGATAACTTTCCTAAATAATATCCTATTTCATTCAAATTTGGGTCGCTGTTTGCTCTCATGCAAACCTTAGTTATTATTGGTTTTGGGGTGTCTGTCTTAAAAATCACTTATGTTCTACATTCACAAAAGATTTTATATTGAGACATCTGAAGGGGACAATGAAAACAAAAACATAGGCACAATGACATGTGCAGATATCTACAGGGGAAAATAAAAACTAAAAAATATTGAGGCAGAAGTGAGGGACAAAAATTCCATGAATTTGCTTGTTTAACATGAGCTAACAGAGCTCATGTATTACAAGGAACCACCCCCCCCCCCCCCCACACACACACTGACACACACCTACCTACACATGTGCATGATCTTCTTTCCAAGAAAGTAAAACTAACTTACAGGAACTTCTTTCAGATTTAACATGCAGCAATTTGAGAAAATTCTCTTTTGTGGAAAGGGAATATTTAAAAGATATTTAATTGCTATTGGCCAAGGCTGATGTTACTATTTTATTCTCTGGATTGTGAAAAAATATGATCACAGGAAAGCCTTAAGGTCTGACTTCTTGTTCCAAGAGTATAATGACAAAATGTATAAATATATTTTTGCTTGAAGGATTATTTTTTTAGATATTATTAAGGGTTGTTGGTAGTGAACTAGGGGGGGGGGGGGGGAGGGAGAGGAAGGCAACCTTTTGAGCTTGACGATTAGGACTAGAGAGGGGGCCCATGCAGTAAATTTGTCCATTCAATGTCTGGTCCATTGATGTTCTGCAACTGCAGTGATATAGCTGTTTGTGAAAGGAGTCTCAGTGTGATGCAGGATGGATTAAACTAACCCTGGTGGCATTGTGCCAGTACACACTGTAAATGAATTTGACCATCTGGTCTAGCACTCAGTGGCCAGATAAATGTATTAGAGAAGGTGATTACAATGTTAACAACAGGCTGTATGGCAAGAGTCCCCCCCCCCCCCCCCCCACTCAACAAGACAGTAGATGAATCAAAGTGGCTGGAAAGGTTTAGTTTCCAAAAATCATAACTACTCTGCATAAGTTTAGAAATCTTAGATTTTATGTTGACACATTTCTATCCAGAGCTCATTGGATAATCCAAGTCAGTAGTACATCTATAAACATCAGGTCCTGATAATGAAAGGGATGTATCTGTTTCCTGTCTCCACCTTCCTATCCTGGGCAGTAAGAAGCATCAGTAAGGATAAGACCATGAATATCAAATATCCTCTGAGGAAAATGGTATATTAAAGTTTTGAATTAATGCTTATAGGTTGTCCTAACATATGATCACCATATTTTTTCACTTAACGTGACTTAAAAGGTGATGGATTTTTATTAAACTTATTGTAAGTATTTACCAAAAGAGTTTCTCACCTGAATTAAATACTTTGCAAAGGCCTAACATATTTATTTAGGTCAGAGGTCACCAGACTTCTTTGTGGTGGTATCCATGATAACTTGCCAGGAATTTGATGGATTTTAATTAAACTAAACCATATCATATATTAACCAAGTTTGACACCCTTCAAAGTCCATGGATATTTTAATGAGGTCAGAAGTCACCAGAAATTTTTTCATGTATTATATTTTGTATTAATTGCTGTGATAACTAGGAATTTGATAGGTTTTGCCAACATTCAGTGTGAACGTTAAACCATGAAAGTAACAGCCCAGGGATCATTGTTGACAAAATCTGTGCATATTTAATGACGTCAGATGTATGTTAAATTACAAGACATATAGGACAGGCATTATTATATATGCACACCTGCAATGCTCTTGTTTCAACATGCTTATCAAATTTAGTTTATTCTCATTATTTCAGTTAATAGATTTAATGCGCATTATTATACTTCAGCTCATCTCCACTTTCTTCCTTATTCTACCATTTACAGGGTATCATATGTTCCACGTGGGTATTTTACATGCATGTTAATTTACATTACAGTCTCATAGTGGAAATACTGATAATTTTACAGATATTTGATCATGAGAGGCTCCTGCATCTTTCATGAAGTCCATAAAAGTGCATGGAAATTCAACACAATTGCCAGGATTTTATACAATATTCCAGCTCATAATCAATTTCAGCTGAGCCCTGTGACCCTCAGGTCCCTTGTTTCACCATTTGTTACACATCCCATCATGTTCCATCTATAATATTGATCAAGGTAACTGTTACAGTGGCATTCATCTTGGAAGGACTACCATGAAAAAGTGGTTTGTGGACCATTAATTAATTAGCGAATCCATTAATTGTCTTTATCCTGAATTTATTTGATTTTAAGGCAGCCACAAATGTATAATAACTGTTCTGTTTCTTTCATCTTACACATTTAAAGTATATTATTAAAGTGATATGAAAGCACTAAAAATTATTTGTTGTGAAAAGGTTTTGAAGGTTTTGCAAAATACTTCCAGTGGCAATTGATAACTTATGTAACTATAAACTCATTCAGGGTTCAAATTTACATCAAAATTCTTGAAAATCCTTTAAAAGTTTTAAATAATTTTCAAGGAATTGAAAGTGCTGAATCTAGCTAATTTTGAAAATTCCCTTGAAAATACCTAGAATTCCACTCAGAGGGGTGGATATGGCATATTACCAGAAAGGAGCAAAGGCAACTTCAGCTTAAATATTAGCAAAGATTTACACTATAGAAGTATTGAATAATTGGAAGGATGTATAAATGAGCTAGACAGCTAGTTTAAAAAAACACTTCGAAAATACAAAATTAATCCTTGAAAAACCTTTAGAATGACCTTGAAAATTGAAAATAAACTGGGGTGACCCTGCATGTTATATTAAGTATCATATATGAAATATTCGAGGTGTTCAGCAGCTGTTTTGGACTGTAATTCAAGTTTGCTATTTTGGTCCATGATAGTGTTTTTTTTTGTTGCCTCTGCTTTTATCATTTATTCTTGGCTAGTAGCCATTGTCCTTGTAAAAGTGGTAGCTAATGTATATATGTTATGTGTGACTTGAGGCAATTAACATCTCTAGCAAAACCCCTTCCTTTAAATTCAATCCAAAAAATTGTTTTAAAAGTTGTATTACCAGCCTACTATGTGCATCATTTTAATTCTGGTTCAGTTTCCATATTTTTAGCGAACCTGTGAGCTTATGCGATGGTGTGGCGTCGTACATTGTGTGTCGTGCGTCATGGGTCATCTGTATGTTAACCATAGCTATCTCAAAAACGGCAGAAGCTAGCATCACCAAATTTTTTGCAAATAATATGTCATCTGAAAAACTCTATCAGATTTTGTTTATTTTTTTTCTAACAGCATTTTCTTAGATTTTATAGGGTAAAAGCTAAAAAGGCTTTAAAAATCTTCTTCTCCGAAACTGTCCAGCCAAATTGTCCAATATTTCACAGAAATGATCCCTGGAACAATCTCTCTCAAATTTGTTTGAATGGTTCCAGTTCGGAGATTTTTGGCCGAGGTACAGGAGTTTGAACTTAGTCAGCTGTCCAAAAAAGCACACTAAAATTAAAATCTCAGAAACAGCTAGAGCTATAATCACCAAATTTTATACCAATGTTTGTCACGTATGTCATATCTGAAATTGAGCTATTGGTGGCACCACCTACATTGATGTGTTTTTTTACAAGTGAAAATGTAATTTTAAACTCTTCTAGCTTATACACTGATATATGATGAAACTGTTAAGCTGATTGGTTTAAACTTTACTAGAATTATTTTGTGGTAGGGTTCTGACAGTTTTATAAGAATAGATTGTGTAAATATAGCTTTAAAAAAGCATTGTAGCCAATTGAAAAAGGCTTTGTGTTTGAAAACAGATTTGACAACATGCTGAGTTTCAGCAGCCAAGTCAAGAGGTCACTCAGTACAACCAGGTGGGGTCCAGACATCACGGCAACTGACCTGGCTCTGGCCTGTGTCTAGACATCTAGACACATTGTCTAGACACAGTGTCTAGATGCAGAATTCCCAAATTATTTGAACTTTATCTTTCAAATGTTTGAAAAAACTTGGTTTGCATTTTAAGTGAATCGGGTTTATCATCAGGTCACGTGAACTGCTGCGCCCTCATTTTTGGTTGACCTCTGACCTTTCCTCGCTGCCTAGCATCCATTTGTGCATCTGTTTCCACACATAAACCCACATATCTCAAGAACCGCTTGACAAATCAGGCTATAAATTTTGCACAAATGTAGTCCTTTGATAGCTTTATAACATATACTAAAATGGTGGCGCCACCTGCAACCATTTTTGCACAGCGTCCATCTGTTCATCTGCCTAGCAAGATATCACTCATATCTCAGCAGTAGTTTGACTTTTCCACCTGAAATTTTGCAGGTTTATACATCCTGGACAGCTTTCTCGATTTTATGACAGCTGGTGGCACCACCTACATTCACGTTTACCCTGCAGACATCCAAGCTCATATCTCGGGAACCGTTTGACTGATTGGGCCAAAATTTGCATGTGTATAGATCTCACATAGCTCTTTATTATAGGCAAAACTGGTGGCACCACCTGCAACCATTTATGCACAGCATCCATCTGTTCATCTGCCTTGGGATAAAATCACTCATATCTCAGCAGTGGTTTTACATATCTGCCTTAAATTTTGCAGGTTTATACATCTTGGATAGCTTTTTGGATTTTGTGGCAGGTGGGGCCACCAACATTTATGTATATGCTGTAGACATTCAGGCTTATATCTTAGGACTGGTTTGACATATCCCCCTGAAATTTTGCATGTCTATAGATCTTACATAGCTCTTAATCATACACAAAATTGGTTTTGCCACCTGCCCCCATTTTTGCACAGCGTTCTTCTGTTTGTCGGCTGTGGGATAAAATTACTCATATACAAGAAGTGGTTTAACTTATCTGCCTAAAATTTCGCATATGTATACAACTTGAACAGCTTTCTGGATTTTTTGGTAGGTGGCGCAACCTACATACACATTTTAACTGCAGACATCCAGGCTATTATGCAACACAACTCACTCTATTTCCCCTTGTCACTCAATTCATGCCTCACTTCACCCGTCCCACTGATTTTGGCGGATACATGTAGTCGCTTGTTGACTACCCGTATTCTAGTTTTTGTGTTGTGTGCACCCAGGCCAGAATTTCAGCAGTGATGTTTGTTTAATTGTTTCTTGTTCTAAGTGTTTAGTACTTGCATAGTTCATATACATGGTAATGTCACCATAACTAATCTCCCTCTCTTTGTCTTGGCCAAACTTGTCCATTCATCCCATAACTGCACTTCAAACCGCCCCTCTTCATATGATATTTTCTCAGAACACCAATGAGGCGGATATGACTTTCTGCCATCTTTTACACTGCTGGCACACTTCTCTTTCTTTTAATTATCTTGTCTCTCAACCACACTCTGCTACCATGAAATATTCACTCTGATTTTTAACAGTCTTTATTTGTATTAGATCACTTTATTCACTTTAATCAAAAGTTCTTGAAATGTAATGGTCCAGCATTGAAGCATTATACCTGGTGTAATCTCATTGCACAGGTGTGCATTAGGCCTGTAGGCCTTGTTATTAATATAAATTGAAACAAAATTTTAAATTTAATACAAAGAAATTATATTTCATTAAAAACTTCTTGTATTCACATTAAAATTCCATTTAATTGATTAAATTTTTTGTACATTAAAAGTAACCAATGATTTATCACATCAGCTGACGAAGTGTCATAGACTGCCTTATCACAAAAAAATATTAAATTGCATAATTCATGTGAGCATATAGAATGGTATCAGGAAAGTGTATTTATACTTTCTCATCCCATCAATGACGAGCTAGTTTGACCTATTGCTGTGCTGTTCTGTGACTCATCTGGTACAGGGAGCTCACCTCGGTGCACTGACTCTTGATGAAAACCCACAGTCATTTAACACTGATTTATTCGTGAGGTGCCTGCAGATCTGAGCATTATGTTTTAAAGAAAGCTGCCTCTGTTGCACTGGGTCCTTAAAGTAAGGTTGTCATCCTTGTATGATCAAATGTCCAGCACTGACTGCATGTCATTGACAGTGTACAGACAGTCAGTTCTTCAATGATGCTCACCAGAAACCAAGTCTGACTGGGTGACAGGCTTTTTCTTGTGGTTACAGATTCCCTTAATGTGATGAGATCTATCTCGGGCCAGTTGTGATTTGATGTGAATTCTGTGTAAACCACCCAGTAAGATTTGTTTGATTCAGCCATGGCAATCGTCTTGCATCTGACGTCAGCACGTGTGAAGGGCTGGGCATGCTCGGGGAGTTACAAAATATCTCTCGGGTGTATTTGTGGCAGCATCTTCTATATATAGTCACATATTAATGGCAGTAGAGTTATTTCTGTTTTCAGTATCCAGGGGACTTTCCAAATATAGCTGGAACCATCAGTTAAAAGATATTGAATGTACACTGCTGCTGGATCGCGTTATGTATAGATTGTATGCAGAAAGAAATGCTCATGTCCATGTGTAATTAAAGTGAGAGCTGAAGCTGACAGCCGAAAGACATGAAATGTACCACAGCAAGAACCCTTTGAATATTTTTCTCATGTAGAAAAGTTATTTTTTCAGTGCACGTGATATATATATATATATTTTTTTCATGTTCTTTGCCTTAACCAGTAAAGCATGTTCCCTCAGGGGGTTACCTTTTTGAATGGTGAGGCACTGCATATGCTGTGCCTCATATTGTATTAATATATAATTTAATGTGTCCTTAGGATTTTATTTATACTAATATAGAGGCCTCCTAAATCACTCTTCTTAAGTTTAAAAGAGTCACTCTTTTTTGAGGATTTTCTGAAAATGACATCAATTACAAGCCCCCTTTTATTACGAGTACTCTTTTTCTTCTCCTTTTTCCAGTGAAAGAATCCTGATATATAATATTATTCTCAACTGCTTTAACAGTCAAGTTAAAGAAGAATGGGACATTTAGTAATTTTTATGTGTGCAAATTTTCAGCCTGGACAGATCTAGTGATAAAACACTTGGTTCTCTCCGCTGGCAGCCCAGCTCGGTTTGTTCCCCAGCATTACTATGAGGGTGGGTTGTAGTGTCCCATCCAAGGCTGGTGGTTTTCTCTGTGATCTCCGGTTTCCTCCACCTCCATATTCAGTGCCATTGGCGGATAAAAAAATTCAAGGACATGGGGGGAGCTTACACTGGGTTGGTAATTGATGCTTGATATTAAGATATTTTATAAATATATAAATATATATATATATATATATATATATATTATTGTTATTACTATTTAATATCGGTTCAACCAATGAAAAATATAGATAGTATCTTTTTCATTTCAAGTGTATGAATAAAATTTATAGCCATGTTTTTTTGTTTTATTTTAGGTCAAGTTAATTCCTGGTACACAAGAGAAGGTATGTCCCCCTCCCATATTAAGAAAATTTTTAAATGAGCAATGTAATGCAGACATTTGAGGCACCTTTCACAAAAAATGGTGATTTCTCTGTTCCTCAACTTTTCTGTACTATTCTCTTAAATGTCTTTGCATAACTTAATCAAACTTTATTGGGTTGTCGAATACCTTTCTTATTTTGGGGGATGGGTACACTCCTAAAGCAGCTTTAACACCAGCTCAATTATTTGCTACACTACCAGCTGCATTAAACCACGGTTGCTGCTCAGGTTTGGCTACCAGAGGGGTGCTGTCTCTGTGGAATTCCCCCAGTGTAATGTTTCACCAATCACATTGCAGATATCACCAGCACAATCTGAAGTTCTTTGAGGTATCGCGGTCACTTTGCACTGCTATTGAAAGCGCTTGGTAGCACAGGCTTTTTCCACCCCGTTGGAATACACAATGCAATTCTCAACTTTCAAAACAGTCTCTATATTGACTTGCTGGTGTGGCTTGAGGTCATTTATCCCCTATTTTCTGCATATTTCCTTTTTCGCAGTGCTACATAAGTTTGCTGTGGGCACAGCCAGTCAGATTTCTTCTTCCTGTTCTGGAGATTTGTTTTTATGCAGAGCCAATCAGATTTTACATTATCAAGCACAAACTGACTGGGTGTTGCCAAACCTGAAGAATCCTGCTATTTCTCACAGCGTGTGAGTGGAAGCTAGGTCACCAGGAGGTCACACGCTGTGTTCAGAGAGTAGGGGGGAGGGTTCCTTATATAATTAATTGGTGTTATGACCCAGCTGAGTGTAACAACAGATAGACTCCCTCAATTTGTCAGTATAGAAACATTTGGATGCTGTATATCTTAATCACATAGCTGTTCATTAATATCCTCAACTTATGAATCTGAAAGTAATAAACTTTTGATAACTTTAATTTCTGGGAATCAAAACGGTATCTGCAAAAAAAATGAAAATTAATTATGAATCTAACTAGGAAAAGTAATAGATTAAATAAGAGATGTAATAGCTGAATTGAGGGGGGGGGAGGCAAAATGCGGGCTGCGTGCCATGCAGAGTGACTCGTAATAGTTTTATAGTATATTTATAATCCATGTAAAATAAATAAAGTTTATGAATAAAGTTTATATATATATAAACACATTTGTAGTATGTGTGGCACACCTTTATTCAGTCTGTGATGAAAAATGGGGAATAGACACTAATTTTACTTTATTTCAAAGACATGTATTTTTTTCCAGAGCACTTTTTCTTTTTTCTGGTCATGATATAAGCAAACCACATACATGGAGTGTGGCCAAAGATATTTAAGTTGAAAGACATGGGAGAGTTAAATTACCTGCAAAGTATTTTCTGTACAAAGCAAGATCCTCATATAGTTAAAACATAGATAAACTCTAATAACAATTGATAACTGTATATCAGGATGAAATTGTAGCTCAGAAACCACAAGGAACAGTTTGGATGTGCCCTGAAACTCTGTCACCAGTTACACTAGCTGTTGTGAAAAAGCTCAACTCAATTTGCTCTTGGTCTGGGACAGGGAATGATCTCATTTTGATTGGCCTTTATATTGATCCCATGGTGATAATTATGTAGTAGTTAGTTTTTGCTCATCTGTAATCTCTTGATACAGCACAACTTCAGATGCATAAGTCTGTTTGTCACATCTGTCATCGTTCCATGGTTCCTCTCTCCTCTGTATCCTTCAATGATAATTGAGCCAAGTTTGGCATACTGGTAGGTTTTTATAGTCACCACCCACCAGTATTTTTTTTCAGTGCTTTAGCCTACATTTTTAATGTTTAGGCCTACAATATTTTTTTTTCTATAACTCAAGGCAAAATTTGAGATGGGGGGAAAACCTACTTTGATATTGTTTTATATAACCATTATATAACCTCAAGTGTCGGATACATTTCTTGCAATCTAAATTTATTATTAACTTATCAGCTATACACATATTACATAAAATATTCTAAAATATTTCAATTTTGCAAGCTCAAGAGACTTGTTTTTGTCTGGAGCAGTTACAGTGGCCCACTCTTACATCAATAACAATTCAAGTCTGATTTCTGTATTCTGGCTGTGTTTCTCAAGAACCTGAATTTTTCACATAATAAATGGCAGCAATCATGTCTACAAGAGATGCTATTATATTTTGATAGATATATTACCTTTCCCAGTCTTGAATATTTTGACCTTGTCAGTGCTCCATCTACTTAATTCTACACCTTTTGTTATATATATCTGCATTTCCCACAATAGATCTTCCTTTATTTTGAGAGTCATCCAATAACATACCAGTTGTGAATAGAAAAGGATTCAATATGTCTGAAACTATAACAGCTGCTCTATATGATGACCATGTTCTCTGCATATACAGTCGAGCCCACTTTGTGTCATATCAGTTAATAGAAAATCCCGTTTATTGTCACATAAATCTGAAATCCCAAACCATTTACTATATAAACAATGGTAAATCTGACTGCTTAATATCATGGAATATTGTCATAATCCCATGTATTGTCATGCTTGGAACCTTTGGCCGTGATACCAGTTCACAGTTAATATCACATCAAACGCCGACATGGCGATCAACGAGGCCAAGAGCCTGCAACTGGTCAGGCGTATTGAAGGATCACATCTCCCACCTGTGCGCGGCAGGCAAGCGTAGTGAAGCATGCGGGTCACTCCCCATTACTTAGCTAATTAACATCTTAAGATACTAGGTTATTAAGATCATTGCGTTTACTAGGGCGATGTTTTAATAAGACATCCATAAAATCAGGCGCAAAAGTCAGGAAAGAATTATCAAGTAAAACAGTTTTCCTATGCATAATATTATAACTGCGAGGCATATTTCCAGACATTTGACCTCATGACCAAGACGATACGTCTTTTTCTTTTGGCAAGTTGGATTTTGGTCAGTTATTGCGGCATGTGGCACAAAACTTAAAGGAAATAAGGTGTGCATAAACGTAATTTGATATGCCGTTGTGCAATAAAAATATTCATAAACGCTTTCCATTTATATGATGATTTATTTAATGTCATTTAAGACATAACGCTTCTTCTATGACTCAAAAGGACATTGATGTTGAAGCCCGCATAATATTATATCCCGGTTATTATTAAAGTTAAGCATGCACCACCGACATGACAATAAGTGGGCTTGACTGTATATATACTCCTTGTTAACTGTATTTTAAAATAGCTAGCTTTATTAGTTATACTAAACACAATAGAATATTAGTGAGCAGTTTATTGTCCCACCAGTTTGATTATGAATATTGTTGCCATCATATTTCTTTATTGAAATCTCATATAAATACTCAAAATGACTAGAAATATGTGCTAGCATATAGAACTTGATCTTTGTTCATGGTCCCCTTGATATCAGGGTTCTCAGGAGACCCCTGTGCCATTGAGACCCCATTTAACTAGGGGGTATGATCGAACTTGCTTCCAGGTGTTAAGAGTGTAGTGTAATTTTCAACAAAATATACTTTACTCTAAAATGGAAAAAAGTTCCATTGCCAATACAGGCCTTTTACTCTATTCAAAATTACATGTGTCTGTATGTTTTTAGTCATGGTGCTAGCCATCTAATATTTATGAGGTGAAAGCATGAAAAAGAAAATAGTATTTTTAGCTCAGCTGACTATAAGTCATCTGAGCTATAGTCGTGGTCCATTGTCCGTCGTCCGTCCGTCTGTCCGTCCGTCCGTCCGTCTGTCCGTCCGTCCGTCCGTCCGTCCGTAGATGTGGCACGTTTTGAAACCGTAAGACCTAGGAATCCAAAATTCAGCATAATGTTAGATGTCCCCAAGATCTCCTACCAAGCCGAAAACTGGGTCTTCGCGACTTCGTTTCTTTGAGAAATTAAGGAAAAACCTCAATTTTTTATTAAAAACCTATTTTCACACTTCAGGACTGCCTAATATCAAAACCACTCATCTGTTTTTCCTCATATTTACCATAAATATTCCTCTATATAGTTCCTATGTACATGCCAGAAATTATGTCTGTATTATTTAATTTAAAAAAGTTATGGGCCCAAACATAATGCATTTTGTAAAAAATCAGGAAAGATATTTGATCACTTAACACAAAAAATGTTAAAGCTATGGACATCTTTTCCAGTAATATAACTTTAATTAATCAAAATTAAATTGTATATCCAAAATTAGATGAAAATCTTTTAAATTTTTTAAAAAATTAATAAAAATAAAAAATTGGTACCTTAAATTTTGCCCAACTTTGACCATGGCACGTTTTTTTCCTGTAAGTACTGTGGATTTAATTTTCACAGCATGTTTTTGTTAGCATTTAAACTGTTAACACCAAAAATTTGAAACCAGTTGATCAAAAACTGTAGATTTTAATCAAGTTTTCAAGCACCATGTAACATATTGTTTACATCAAGCTAGTGTTATGCAGTTTGCAAGAGCTCAGCTCCCCAGCTTCAGCTCTAAGTTCCTTAAATTCGGCATACAGTTAGATGTCTCCAAAATCCCCTACCATGCCAAGAACTTGGTCACTAGGACTTAATACCTTCGAGATATTAATGAAAAACTTCATTTTTCCATTAAAAACCCATTGTTACACTTCAAGACTGCCTAATATCAAAACCACTGATCTGACTTTAATCATGAATAATATACATATTTTTCATTCTCTATGCACATGCCAGAATGATGTCAGTATTGCGTAATTGTTTTAAGTTATGGGCCCAAACATAATGCACTTTGTAAAAAATCAAGAAATATATTTACTCCCTTAACAAGGGCATTGCTGAAGCTAGAGATTTTTTGTCAGGGATGTAACATTATTTAATCAAGATTCAATTGAATACCCAAAATTAGTTCTGAATTTTTAAAATTTTATAAGTTATGAGAATAAATATAAAATTAGTACCTTAAATTTTGCCCAACTGTGACCATGGCACGTTTGTTTCCCGTGAGCACTGTTGATATAATTTTCATATCATGCACACATAAGAATTTCAGCTTTTTAGTTTAGAAAGCTGAAAGAAATTGGCCAAAAATTGTAGCTTTTATTAATGTTTTTTATGAGACCCTGTCAGACTTTGGCTCTCTCCAGCCCCTCTTGAGTCACCTGTATGTTGACCTTGTTGACCTTTCATCAAATTATGCACGCTTGAGGTGAGGCATACACGGAATCCAGGCAGCTTATGGCCAGCCACAGTTGATCTAGGTGTCCAACCCAACTCATCTAGTAGTTTTAACCAACAACATAACAATAAACAAATTAATAAATTTTTATTGGTTTTTAATATCAAATTAAAGAAAAATAGAAAAGGAATTTGATAGTTTATAATAACAGGAAATTAACTTGCAGTTACTGATGATATAAGAATCTTGTATCGATGGGTAGAATGTCACATATTCCAAATAACACCATGCAGTCACCTATGGCATTTTTCAGTGCAATTTTAATGATAAAGAAGTAAATCATATTATTCATTACTAATCATTAGGGATCATATGAAGGAAATTAATGATAGACAAAGATGCAGTTGATAATATTAATCTAGATTCCTACTGTGTCTAGTGTGTACATTGATGTGAAATTAGTCCAAAATGAATTTTTTACAGTTATTTTTTAATATAAATAAAAGCCATAAAACCAGGTACTTATGATCATTATTTAAATGTGTGAATTTTGTATATTCTAGATTCTCAATATCATTGTTTGGTGAAAACTGAATAAATACCAGACATGGTGCAAATACTTTGTAATTGTATTTAAATACGAATATGATTATGTACTCCTTTATAAAATTTCTTGCATAAAGAATGGGAATTCAGGTAAAAATGAAAGTATATGAATACTCGTGCCAATACTTTCAAAATGTATTCATGAATGCATTCATGAATATTTTCTTTAATATTATTTTAATAATCATATCAGTTATATTTCATTTTAAAAAATCATATGATTCTCTTATTATTTTTAATAAAAATTATATTTGGGACAATATTTGTAATTTTTTTAAATAAATAGTTAAACTCTTATATTATATGTTCTGCTTATAAGTTATATGGCCAAGTCAAAATTTGTGTGACAATAGTACTCCATTTGTTAATAAAATAAATGAAATCAATCCTCTTCCCTGTCTCCAAAGGTACTATCAAAATCTTACATAAGCTAAACAACAACAATTCATAATACAGCTTATAATACCACACAAAACCAGCATGTGCCTCATTTCTAAATAATATTTTTTTATCATATATAACAGCTGAGCGTCGTGACCCATAGGTCCCTTGTTTAAGTCAGGGACACTGAACCCGATCTGTGTCATAATATATAAACCAAAGAGAAAAGTAAAAAGTGTGACGGGAAGCAAGTACCATGTTAAGAGCGATCATTTTGACCAATATTGAAGGATGAAAGGGAAAATAATGGTTCTTTGGATCTAAATAACCTTAATTTTTCTCCACTCTGGTGTACTTTTTATGTACACTTATTATAGTCTCCATTTAATTAATTCTTTTGTCCCTTTAGAGCCATCCAGTCTTAATGCTCCTGTGTATTTTATATCCTCAAATTGATTTTCTTTTTTTCTCACTGAGCTTTAGTCTAGTTGGTAGGTTTCTTTATTAGCAGATGGTACCAGTGCTTTGACCTTCTAATTATTTTATAATTTAACTGTAGAATAAATTTTGTTTTAGAATTGCCATAAAAATTAACTTTATCTCGTCAGTTAGTTTTGTGTTAGTAGTGGTCATTCAGAAATTGCTCATCAGAACACACACACACAAATGTGATTGATTCATTGATGACAGCATGCCAGGCCTGATTTTAATGACTAAATGCCTGGTGTGTACATGAGGTTATAATCCCTTATCAACAGTAGCTGTTCATTGAAAAATACCAAAATTGAATATTGAAAATGAAATTATTATCAGTATTACTTATATTCACTTTTGAATATCATTAATTATTTTATTAGAAGGCTTTGTTTGAATGTCCCCATTTTAATCTTGCAGTGACTTCTTGACTCCATAGGACTTTCAATTATACCGATAGAGTTGAGTAGAAGTCATTAAGGCAGTTGTGTCTTCTGCCATGAACTGCAACAGCAGTCAGGTCATGAGTTTCCAAAAGATTTTTTGCATACTTTGGTGTAGTTTAATCTTAAAATAAGTGAGAGTTATGATGTCACACCAAGGGAGATGTGTTTGAATATTAACCAGTGTGTAAATTGATTTATTTCTAAATGTTGATCATCAGTGTTTCATGGAGGAAACTTCATGTTGACCATCAGTGTTTCCCAGTGGAACCAGTGTAAAAATTTCCTTTCTGCATGTTGACCATCAGTGAATCCATATGGATTGTTTGGACAAATGAGCCGGTTAAATAAATAATTACCGGTAAAGAAACAAATAAATAAAGAAGATTTAGGGGGATTGACCAATATAATATTGATCAGCTATCTTCATTGTTTAAAGAATCATATCTTAACCTAATTAGGTAAAACAAAGGGGACATATATTTATAACAGCTGGAAAACATATAATACCCAATAAAAAAAACAGAAAGTATTGACAACCCTGAACAATGCTAAATCTTCCAAGATGAAATAGTGATATCTTACTGTATTAGGGATTTAAAAGCTTTTAAAAGAACAATTGGCGATAAATATTGAATAAAAGGAGAGACAATGACAGGTGTCTAAGATTAAATCAGATTTTGTTATTATTTTGAAAGTAGAGTTTTGGAGTCCTGGTATTTTGTCATATATTTCTGTAAGTAGGGTTTTGTAGTTCTAGTATTTTGTCATTCATATTTGTAAGTAGGGTTTTGCAGTCCTTATATTTTGCCATGTATTTCTTACATACTGGATAGCTGAGTGGTAAAATGTTTGAGCCTCTCTGCTGGTGACCCAGGTTTGATTCCCAGCTTGGCTATGAGAGTGGGTTGTGGTGGCTCATCCAAGGCTGGTGGGTCCTCCGGTTTCCTCAACCTGTACTCTCTACCGAGCACAAACATCTGACCCAAGGAGAGTGCCTGGTATTAGTTATCATAACTAGTTGTACAATCCATGTAAAACAAGTAAAGATTTTCATAAAATTTATAATTTTGTGAGTAGGGGTTTTGAGTCCAGGTATTTTGTTATGAATTTATGTATAAATAGGGGTATGCAGTCCTGTATATATCCTGTCATATATTTCTGTAAGTAGGGTTTAAGAGTCCTGGTATGTTGCCATGTATATATCTGTAAGTAGGGGTTGCAGTCCTGGTATTTTATCATGTATTTCTGTAACTAGGGTTATCAGTCCTGGTATTTTGCCATGTATTTCTGTAAGCAGGATTTTTTAGTCCTGGTATTTTGCCATGTATTTCTGTAAGCAGGATTTTTTGGTCCTGGTACTTTGCCATGTATTTCTGTAAGCAGGATTTTTTTGTCCTGGTATTTTTCAATGTAATTCTTTAAGCAGGATTTTGCAGTCCTGGTATTTTGCCATGTATTTCTGTAAGCAGGATTTTGCAGTCCTGGTATTTTGCCATGTATTTCTGTAAGCAGAATTTTTTGGTCCTGGTATTTTGCCATGTATTTCTGTAAGCAGGATTTTTTAGTCCTGGTATTTTGCCATGTATTTCTGTAAGCAGGATTTTTTAGTCCTGGTACTTTGCCATGTATTTCTGTAAGCAGGATTTTTTAGTCCTGGTATTTTGCCATGTATTTCTGTAAGCAGGATTTTTTGGTCCTGGTACTTTGCCATGTATTTCTTTAAGCAGGATTTTGCAGTCCTGGTATTTTGCCATGTATTTCTGTAAGCAGGATTTTGCAGTCCTGGTATTTTGCCATGCATTTCTGTAAGCAGAATTTTTCGGTCCTGGTATTTTGCCATGTATTTCTGTAAGCAGGATTTTTTAGTCCTGGTACTTTGCCATGTATATATCTGTAAGCAGGATTTTTTAGTCCTGGTATTTTGCCATGTATTTCTGTAAGCAGGATTTTTTAGTCCTGGTATTTTGCCTTGTATTTCTGTAAGCAGGATTTTTTGGTCCTGGTACTTTGCCATGTATTTCTGTAAGCAGGATTTTGCAGTCCAAGTATTTTGCCATGTATTTCTGTAAGCAGGATTTTTTTGTCCTGGTATTTTGCCATGTATTTCTGTAAGCAGGATTTTTTAGTCCTGGTATTTTGCCATGTATTTCTGTAAGCAGGATTTTTTGGTCCTGGTACTTTGCCATGTATTTCTTTAAGCAGGATTTTGCAGTCCTGGTATTTTGCCATGTATTTCTGTAAGCAGGATTTTGCAGTCCTGGTATTTTTCAATGTAATTCTTTAAGCAGGATTTTGCAGTCCTGGTATTTTGCCATGTATTTCTGTAAGCAGGATTTTGCAGTCCTGGTATTTTGACATGTATTCCTGTAAGCAGAATTTTTCAGTCCTGGTATTTTGCCATGTATTTCTGTAAGCAGGATTTTTCAGTCCTGGTATTTTGCCATGTATTTCTGTAAGCAGGATTTTTCAGTCCTGGTATTTTGCCATGTATATCTGTAAGCAAGATTTTGCAGTCCACAGTATTTTGCCATGTATTTCTGTAAGCAGGATTTTTGCAGTCCAAGTATTTTGACATGTATTTCTGTAAGCAGGATTTGCAGTCTTGATATTTTGCCATATATTTCTGTAAGCAAAATTTTTCAGTCCTGGTATTTTGCCATGTATTTCTGTAAGCAGGATTTTGCAGTCCTGGTATTTTGCCATGTATTTCTGTAAGCAGGATTTTTCAGTCCTTGTATTTTGCCATGTATATCCGTAAGCAAGATTTTGCAGTCCCATGTTTTGCTATGTATTTCTGTAAGCGGGATTTTTCAGTCCTGGTATTTTGGCATGTATTTCTGTAAGCGGGATTTTGCAGTCCTGGTATTTTGCCATGTATTTCTGTAAGCAGGATTTTGCAGTCCTGGTATTTTTCAATGTAATTCTTTAAGCAGGATTTTTTCATTCCTGGTATTTTGCCATGTATTTCTGTAAGCAGGATTTTGCAGTCCTGGTATTTTGACATGTATTTCTGTAAGCAGGATTTTTTAGTCCTGGTATTTTGCCATGTATATCTGTAAGCAAGATTTTGCAGTCCACAGTATTTTGCCATGTATTTCTGTAAGCAGGATTTTGCAGTCCAAGTATTTTGACATGTATTTCTGTAAGCAGGATTAGCAGTCTTGATATTTTGCCATGTATTTCTGTAAGCAAAATTTTTCAGTCCTGGTATTTTGCCATGTATTTCTGTAAGCAGGATTTTTCAGTCCTGGTATTTTGCCATGTATTTCTGTAAGCAGGATTTTGCAGTCCTGGTATTTTGCCATGTATTTCTGTAAGCAGGATTTTTAGCTCAGCTGACTGAAAGTCATCTGAGCTATAGCGATCACTCTTTGTCCGTCTGTCCGTCTGTCCGTCTGTCCGTCTGTCCGTCTGTCCATCTGTCCGTCCGTTAACCAGGCACAAATCGTAACCGCTGGACCTAGAACCTTGTAACTTGGGATTCTGAGAGGTCCATAAAAAATCTCCTTGGAAACCAGAAATTAGGTCTCTGTTACCCATATCCTTCGAGCTATGTGGCCCCAAAGTACCCCCCAGAAAAGTCAAAAATTTCATACAAAAACTTCAATATCTCATTAACTACTTGACTGATGGTCATGATTTTTGGCATACATATTGATCATGAGATGTTACATCACTTCCTGCAGACTGGTGGCGCCACCTGTATTTTTTGATTTTTTACGAATTTTTTTCTCTATTTTTGAGACCTCTAAAAATGTGAACATCTGTTAACAAGGCACAAATCATAAAGACTGGACTTAGAATCTTAATTCTTGGCACACTGAGAGGTCTATGAAAAATCTCCTTGGAAACCAGAGATTAGGTCTCTGTTACCCATATCCTTTGAGCTATGGGGCCCCAAAGTACCCCCCAGAATAGTAAAAAATTTCATACAAAAACTTCAATATCTCAATAACTACATCACTGATGGTCTTCATTTTTGGCATACATATTGATCATGAGATGTTCGATCAGTTCCTGCAGACTGGTGGCGCCACCTGTACTGTATGATTTTTTACGATTTTTTCCTCTATTTTTGAGACCTTTGAGGATGCTGTCATCTGTTAGCGTGGCACAAATCGTAACGACTGGACCTAGAATCTTCATTTTCGACACACTGAGAGACCTATGAAAAGTCTCCATGGAAACCAGAAATTAGGTCTCTGTTACCCATATCCTTCGAGCTATGGGGCCCAAAATTACCCCCCAGAATAGTCAAAAATTTCTTACAAAAACTTCAATATCTCATTAACTTCATCACTGATGGTCATGATTTTCGACATACATATTGATCATGAGATGTTTCATCAGTTTGTGCAGACTGGTGGCGCCACCTGTATTTTTCAATGTTCACGAATTGTTTTCTCCATTTTTGAGAGCTTTAAGGATGTAGTTATCTGTCAACAGGGTACAAATCGTAACGACTGGACCTAGAATCTTTGTTCTTGACACACAGGGAGACCCATGATAAACCTCCATGGAAACCTGAAATTAGGTCTCTGTTACCCATATCCTTTGAGCTATGGGGCCCCAAAGTACCCCCCAGAATAGTAAAAAATTTCATACAAAAACTTCAATATCTCAATAACTACATCACTGATGGTCTTCATTTTTGGCATACATATTGATCATGAGATGTTCCATCAGTTCCTGCAGACTGGTGGCGCCACCTGTACTAATTGATTTTTTACGATTTTTTACTCTATTTTTGAGACCTTTGAGGATGCTGTCATCTGTTAGCGTGGCACAAATCGTAACGACTGGACCTAGAATCTTCATTTTTGACACACTGAGAGACCTATGAAAAAGTCTCCATGGAAACCAGAAATTAGGTCTCTGTTACCCATATCCTTTGAGCTATGGGGCCCAAAATTACCCCCCAGAATAGTCAAAAATTTCATACAAAAACTTCAATATCTCATTAACTACATCACTGATGGTCATGATTTTCGACATACATATTGATCATGAGATGTTTCATCAGTTTGTGCAGACTGGTGGCGCCACCTGTATTTTTCAATATTCACGAATTGTTTTCTCCATTTTTGAGACCTTTAAGGATGTAGTTATCTGTCAACAGGGTACAAATCGTAACGACTGGACCTAGAATCTTCGTTCTTGACACACAGGGAGACCCATGATAAGTCTCCATGGAAACCTGAAATTTGGTCTCTGTGTCCCATATCCTTTGAGCTATGGCACTCCAAAGTACAGCTCAGAATAATGGAAAATTTGATACAAAAGCTAAAGTAACTGAACAACTAATGCAGAGATAACCATATTTGTTTGCATGGATATTGATCATGGAGTGTTTCATAAGTTTCTGCAGACTGGTGGCACCACCTGTATTTGTTCCTTTTTTTTTACGAAATTTTTCTGTATTTTTGAGACCTTTAAAGATATGAACATCTGTTAACAGGGCACAAATCATAAAAACTGGACCAAGAATCTCCATTCTTGACACACAGGGAGACCCATGAAAAGTCTCCATGGAAACTTGAAATTAGGTCTCTGTTACCCATATTCTTTAAGCTGTATGGGTCCAAAATACCCCCCCCCCCCCCAGAATAATGGAAAATTTGATACAAAAACTGTAGTATTTCAATAACTACAACACTGATGGTCATGATTTTCGGCATACATATTGATCATGAGCTGTTTCATAAGTTTCTGCAGACTGGTGGCACCACCTGTATTTGTTCCTTTTATTTTTACGAATTTTTTTCTTTTTTTTGAGACCTTTAAAGATGTGGTTATCTGTCAACAGGGTACAAATTGCAACAACTGGACCTAGAATCTTCATTCTTGTCATGCAAGGAGGCCCATGAAAGGTGCCTGTGGAAACTTGAAATTAGGTCTCTGTTACCCATATCCTTCAAGCTATAGGACTCCGAAGTATCCCTCAGAATAATTGACAATTTGATACAAAAACTGAAGTATCTGAACAACTAATGCAGAGATCACCATGATTTTTTGCATGGATATTGACCATTAAGTGTTTTTATTAGTTTCTGCAGACTGGTGGAGCCGCCTGTATTTTTGTATCCACCAAAACGAAGTTTTACGGATACTATGTTTTGACCGAGTTCCTCCGCCGCAGCGGCGTTCGTTTCCAGAGTGCTCCTTGGAGACTAATGGACCGATTTTTCCCAAACTTACACCTATTATCGGGTCACATGTGAACTGGTGCCTAACCAATTTGCATTGACCTCTGACCTTTCCTCTCTATCCAGTGTCCATTTGTGGGTCTGTTTCCACTCATAAACCCTCATATCTCGGGAACCGTTTGACCGATCAGGAAATAAAATTGATACAAATGTAGCCCTTGGATTGCTTTATAACATACACAAAAAATGGTGGCGCCACCTGTAACCATGTTTGCACAGTGTCCATCTGTTCATCTGCCTTGGGTTGAAATCACTCATATCTCTGCAGTGAATTGACTAATTCACCTGAAATTCATCATGTGTATACATCCAGGATAGCTTTCTTGATTTTATGACAGGTGGCGCCACCTACGTTCACGTTCACGCTGATGACATCCAAGCTTATATCTCGGAAACCGTTTGACCGATCAGGAAATAAAATTTATACAAATGTAGCACTTTGATAGCTCTGTAACATACACAAAAAATGGTGGCGCCACCTGTAACAATGTTTGCACAGCGTCTGTCTGTTAGTCTGCCGTGGCCTAAAATTACTCATTTCTCTGTAGTGGTTCGACATAACTGCCTAAAATTTTGCAGGTTTATACATCGTGGACAGCTTTTTTTTTATTTTATGACAGGTGGCGCCACCTACCTTCTAGTTTACGCTGGACACATCCAAGCTCATATCTCAGGAACCATTTGACCGATTGGGCCAAAATTGTGCATGTGTTTAGATCTCACATAGGTCTTTATCATACACAAAACTGGAGGGGTTACCTGCAAAGATTTTTGCACAGTGTTTGTCTGTTTGTCTGCCATGGGCAAAAATCGCTCATATACATGTAGTGGTTTGACTTTTCTGCCTAAAATTTTGCAGGTGTATACAGCTTGGACAGCTTTCTGGATTTGTGGTAGGTGGCACAACCTACATACACATTTAGGCTGCAGACATCCATGCTAATATGCAACATACCTCACTCTATTTCCCCTTGCCACTCAATCCATGCCTCACTATCCGATTTTGGCAGATACATGTAGTCACTTGTCGGTTACCCGTATTCTAGTTTTAAAAGTTTACACATTTTTCTCTATTTTTTAGATATATAAATACAGACTAAATCTTGGCCTGTTGGTTAATCTGTTTGATGCTTCAGTTGAATGGGTATATACTACCATTCTGATGATAAAATTTCCTTTTGCGAATCTCTTCCCAGTCAGCTGAGCGTCATGACCCATGGGTCACTTGTTCAGTCCTGGTATTTTGCCATGTATTTCTGTAAGCAGGATTTTGCAGTCCTAGTATTTTGCCATGTATTTCTGTAAGCAGGATTTTGCAATCCTGGTATTTTGCCATGTATTTCTGTAAGCAGAATTTTTCAGTCCTGGTATTTTGCCATGTATTTCTGTAAGCAAGATTTTGCAGTCCACAGTATTTTGTCATGTATTTCTGTAAGCAGGATTTTGCAGTCCAAGTATTTTGACATGTATTTCTGTAAGCAGGATTTGCAGCATTGATATTGCCATATATTTCTGTAAGCAAAATTTTTCAGTCCTGGTATTTTGCCATGTATTTCTGTAAGCAGGATTTTGCAGTCCTGGTATTTTGCCATGTATTTCTGTGAGCAGTATTTTTCAGTATTTGTATTTTGCCATGTATATCCGTAAGCAAGATTTTGCAGTCCCATGTTTTGCTTTGTATTTCTGTAAGTGGGATTTTTCAGTCCTGGTATTTTGCCATGTATTTCTGTAAGCAGGATTTTGCAGCCCTGGTATTTTGCCATGTCTTTCTGTAAGCAGGATTTTTCAGTCCTGGTATTTTGCCATGTATTTCTGTAAGCAGGATTTTACAGTCCTGGTATTTTGCCATGTATTTCTGTAAGCAGGATTTTTCGGTCCTTGTATTTTGCCATGTATTTCTGTATGCAGGATTTTTTTGTCCTGGTATTTTGCCATGTATTTCTGTAAGCAGGATTTTGCAGTCCTGGTATTTTGCCATGTATTTCTGTAAGCAGGATTTTTCAGTCCTGGTATTTTGCCATGTCTTTCTGTAAGCAGGATTTTTCAGTCCTGGTATTTTGCCATGTCTTTCTGTGAGCAGGATTTTTCAGTCCTGGTATTTTGCCATGTATTTCTGTAAGCAAGATTTTGCAGTCCTGGTATTTTGACATGTATTTCTGTAAGCAGAATTTTTCAGTCCTGGTATTTTGCCATGTATTTCTGTAAGCAGGATTTTGCAGTCCTGATATTTTGCCATGTATTTCTTTAAGCAGGATTTTTCAGTCCTGGTATTTTGCCATGTATATCCGTAAGTAGGATTTTTCAGTTCTGGTATTTTGCCATGTATTTCTGTAAGCAGGATTTTGCGGTCCTGGTATTTTGCCATGTATTTCTGTAAGCAGGATTTTTCAATCCTGGTATTTTGCCATGTATTTCTGTAAGCAGGATTTTTCAGTCCTGGTATTTTGCCATGTATTTCTGTAAGCAGGATTTTTGCCATGTTTTTCTGTAAGCAGGATTTTTCAGTCCAGGTATTTTGCCATGTATATCCGTAAGCAGGATTTTTCAGTCCTGGTATTTTGTCATGTATTTCTGTAAGCAGGATTTTGCGATCCTGGTATTTTGCCATGTATTTCTGTAAGCAGGATTTTTCAGTCCTGGTATTTTGCCATGTATATCCGTAAGCAGGATTTTTCAGTCCTGGTATTTTACCATGTATTTCTGTAAGCAGGATTTTTGCCATGTATTTCTGTAAGCAGGATTTTTCAGTCCAGGTATTTTGCCATGTATATCCGTAAGCAGGATTTTTCAGTCCTGGTATTTTGCCATGTATTTCTGTAAGCAGGATTTTGCGATCCTGGTATTTTGCCATGTATTTCTGTAAGCAGGATTTTTCAGTCCTGGTATTTTGCCATGTATTTCTGTAAGCAGGATTTTTCAGTCCTGGTATTTTGCCATGTATTTCTGTAAGCAGGATTTTGCGTTCCTGGTATTTTGCCATGTATTTCTGTAAGCAGGATTTTTCGGTCCTGGTATTTTGCCATGTATTTCTGTAAGCAGGATTTTGCGTTCCTGGTATTTTGCCATGTATTTCTGTAAGCAGGATTTTTTTGTCCTGGTATTTTGCCATGTATTTCTGTAAGCAGGATTTTGCAGTCCTGGTATTTTGCCATGTATTTCTGTAAGCAGGATTTTGCAGTCCTGGTATTTTGCCATGTCTTTCTGTAAGCAGGATTTTTCAGTCCTGGTATTTTGCCATGTCTTTCTGTAAGCAGGATTTTTCAGTCCTGGTATTTTGCCATGTATTTCTGTAAGCAGGATTTTTCAGTCCTGGTATTTTGCCATGTATTTCTGTAAGCAGGATTTTTCAGTCCTGGTATTTTGCCATGTATTTCTGTAAGCAGGATTTTTCAGTCCTGGTATTTTGCCATGTATTTCTGTAAGCAGGATTTTGCAGTCCTGGTATTTTGCCATGTATTTCTTTAAGCAGGATTTTTCAGTCCTGGTATTTTGCCATGTATTTCTGTAAGCAGGATTTTTGCCATGTATTTCTGTAAGCAGGATTTTGCAGTCCTGGTATTTTGCCATGTATTTCTGTAAGCAGGATTTTTTAGTCCTGGTATTTTGCCATGTATTTCTGTAAGCAGGATTTTGCAGTCCTGGTATTTTGTCATGTATTTCTGTAAGCAGGATTTTGCAGTCCTGGTATTTTGCCATGTCTTTCTGTAAGCAGGATTTTTCAGTCCTGGTATTTTGCCATGTCTTTCTGTAAGCGGGATTTTTCAGTCCTGGTATTTTGCCATGTATTTCTGTAAGCAGGATTTTTCAGTCCTGGTATTTTGCCATGTATTTCTGTAAGCAGGATTTTTCAGTCCTGGTATTTTGCCATGTATTTCTGTAAGCAGGATTTTTCAGTCCTGGTATTTTGCCATGTATTTCTGTAAGCAGGATTTTGCAGTCCTGGTATTTTGCCATGTATTTCTGTAAGCAGGATTTTGCAGTCCTGGTATTTTGACATGTATTTCTGTAAGCAGGATTTTGCAGTCCTTGTATTTTGACATGTATTTCTGTAAGCAGGATTTTGCAGTCCTGGTATTTTGCCATGTATTTCTGTAAGCAGGATTTGCAGTCTTGGTACTTTGCCATGTATTTCTGTAAGCAAGATTTTTCAGTCCTGGCATTATTGTTTGTCTGTGCCTTGAGTAAATGTACTGGTCCATAGTAAAATAAGGGAGGCACAAGGAAAACTCATATCATTTTAATGTAGTTCCTGTTAGAACTGCCGGATTACTGATTCTTTTCCTCACACCCTGCTATATGGGTTTTTGTGAGATTTATGGTTTTGTTTGTTACCACTCTTACCACAGCAGCCTCCAGTTACTTAAAAAGAGTTGCTGCAGTAGAAAGTCCTGGTAACTTTAGGAGAATTTTAAGTTCTTGCACATAGAATCAAAACAATTAACAGCAAAAGAGCCAGCTGCACACAGTAATAATGACCATGTCTGATTGATAAACTTGTCACCAAATCCTTCAGATGGCCTATCCAGAAATTGTATTACTTTTCTTACTCGCCTCCACATTTTCCCACTGATGAAAAATATCCTTACTACATACCAGTCTTCTGCGTCACCTATTCATTTCCAGCCTGTTTAAGCCTATTTCTCTCTTAATTGGTCTGAACTTAGATTTTAATTGGATGGTTCTCAAAGGACATGAATTGGCATTTTTAGGCTATTCTGGCATGTTCTAATTAAATCAGAATTGTGTGTATGGCAGTTGTCACCATTTGAGATAAGTAAAACACATATAAAAAGTTTTTTCCTCTTGAAAGATATCCGCTGAAGAAAAGGATAAGTCAAGAACATATGTAAATTTTACCACTTAGTTGCATTAATATAACTGGTTATCAAATCTCAGACATGCATGGAGTTTCATCATTTATTTTAGATGTATTCATAAATTCTTACACCACTTTCATCCTGTCCTGTTTTATTTCATAGTTTAAATTTTTAATTCTCTCCAAGTCTTGTGGATATTTATCAAACGTGTGTACTTGTGTTAAGTATTTTCTGAGCGGACAATTAAACTGTTATGACTAAATTGCAGATTCCTGCCTTTTTGCACAATTTACTTGAATTGTGATTCATCTAGTATTGGAGCACAGAGTTGATCCTTATACAACAAAGCCAAAAAACACAGGACATTAATCATAAGGCAAAACAGAAACTATCTAAAAAATTGACAAAAACACAGGACATTAATCATAAGGCAATAGGTACAGCAAATATCTGAAAAAAATGGACAAATGAACTAGTAGTATATATATAACCATCAAGCAAAATATTTTTAAAAATGCTGCCTAAAGGTCCAGTTTTCCTGAACCAAAAGGCATGAATCCACCTGATAAATAAAGCCATCCAGCATGCCTCAGGAACCAAGGAAGAAATACAAGGAATAATTATTTTTTTTATTCATTCTTATTCTAGACTTTTGCTTTATTTTGAATTATGTATTGTATCACAAGGGGTTACAGTGATTAAAGTGCCCATTTATATTTGTCTCAAAAGTGATGTATTGCTATAAAAGAGTGGATGTTCATAAAATGAGGAATTCCTTACTTAAGAAGAGTAAAAACTTTTGGTTCTTTTAAGCAAACCTGTGAGCTTATATAGTGGTGTGGCTTCATCCATCGTCTGAATGTTAACCCATACTATCTTGAAAATGGCAGGAGTTACATCACCAAATTTTATGCACAAAATTAGTCATAAAAAAACTCCATCAAATTTTGCTTATTTTTTTTTGGCTAACTGCATTTTCTTAGATTTTATAGGGGAAAAGCTAAAAAAAACTTTGTTCAGCCAAAATGTCAAATATTTCACAGAAATGATTCCTGGAACAATTGCTCTCAAGTTTATTTGAATGGTTTAAGTTCGGTGACTTTTGGCCGAGTTACAGGAAGTTAAACTTATAGTCATCTGTCCAAAAAGCATACTAAAATTACAATCTCAGAAACGGCTGGAGCTATCATCACCAAATTTTATGCCAATGTTGTTCACATGAGACATATCTGAAATTTAGGTATTGGTGGCGCCACCTGCATCGGCCTTTTTTGTACGAGGTCATCAGTGCCTGTATCATACTGACGGCTACAAAAAACTTCTTCTCCAAAACCATATGGCCAAATAGTTTAATATCGCACAGAAATGATCCTAGGGTAGTGCTTTCTGAAGTTTGTTCAAATGGTCTCAGTTCAGTGACTTTTGGCTGAGTTATGGGAAGTTGAATTTAGTCATATGCTGTAACAGCCCATTTTAGCTCAGTTGCTACAAAGATCTTCTTCTCAAAAACCACTGGGCCAAATTCTTAAATCTCACACATTAATTATCCTTAGATGTTGATAATTCAAGTTTGTTCAAATGGTTTTGGTTCAGTGATTTTTTGCTGAGTTATGGGAAGCTTAACTTAGCCATTTTGCTGTATTTTCCCATATTAGTTATAAACCTGTAAAACGTTTTTTGACTGACGCTACTGAGGCCAATTTGTTTAATATTTTACAAGAATAATCCTCTGAATAATTCTTATGATAATTGTCTTTATGGTTCCAAAGAATTAATTTTGGCTGAATTATAAAGATTGAATTGAGTCATTTTACCATATATGTTAGCTGTGTGAAGCAGATACATCTAGACTGGCACTAGTTTATCAGCATTTATTACATCATGCCTCTAGACATTTAGATTTCAGGTTATTTATGGTTAATATTGACATAAATGTTTTTTAAAAGCTTTTAAAAAATGTAGATTTATGATTTTTAGATATTCCTCATGCCAGGCAATGTTTACAATCACAGGTATACAGCTCTCTGTGGGTATATAAAGACGGCTGTACATGGATTATAAATAATTGGTATCCATAGTCAAATTAATTCAAGATTTTGCCATCAGTGAGATGTATATGTATTACAATTTTGCATTCAATATGCATATGTAATAATTTTTAGGGAACCTGTGAGCTAATGCGATGGTGTGGCGGCGTTTGTCTTCTGTACGTTAACCCATACTATTTTGAAAATGATTGGAGCTAGCATCATGAAATTTAATGCAAAAAATTAGCCATCTGAAAAACTCTGCATTTTCTTAAATTTTATAGAGAAAAAGCTAAAAAAAACTTTAAAAATCTTCTCCTCTGAAACACTCAAGCCAGATTGTTCAATATTTCACAGAAATAATCTTTTATACCATCTCCCTCAATTTTGTTTCTATGGTTCAAATTTGGTGAATTTTGGCCGAGTTACAGGAAATTGAACTTGGTCATCTGTCCAAAAAAACATAATAAAATGACAGTCTCAGAAACGGCCGGAGCTATCATCACCAAATGTTTTGCCAGTGTTGATCACATGAGTCATATATGAAATTCAGGTATTGGTGGCCCACCCTGCATTTGACCTTTTTTTGTATGGGGATCATTGGTCATCTTTTATTATTCTAGATATTTTGATAAAAAGTTTATGAATATGTCGGCTTGAAAAAACAAATTTTAGCCAAAGTCTTTCAGTATGTGTAAACAGATATACCAACAGGCCAAGATTGAATCCGTATCTTTAAATAGGTTGAGAAACTGCCAGCTGTTTCAGACTTGGCAACAGATCAAGAGTTCATTCAGTGCAGCCAGATATAGGTCAAGAGTTCAATCAGTGCAGCCAAGCACAAGGCATGTGATCACCTCATGGGTGACATGTGAACACCTCATGGGCACCATGTGATCACTTCATGGGTGTCAAGCCCCTCAGGGCAGGGCCCCTGCATGAGCTTATGCAATAGTGTGGCTACTATTTCAGATTTGGCAACAGGCTAGAGGTCAGTCTGGATCTATTTATAGCTTTGGCAGACTGCCAACTGTACCAGATTAGGCAACAGGTCAAGAGTTCACTCAGTGCAGCCGGGTATGGGTCAGGAGTTTACTCAGTGAAGTATCTGCATTCTATTTATAGCTTTGGCAGACTGCCAACTGTGTCAGATTATGCAACAGGTCAAGAGTTCACTCAGTGCAGCCAAGTACAGGTCAAATGTTCACTCAGTCTAGCCAGGTGCAGGTCATTAGTGCACTCAGTGCAGTAGCCTGAGCAAGCAATTTGTCACAGTTCACTCGGGGCAACAGCCTTTCTCACCTAAGCCTGGTCAGCACCATGCATCAGACTCAAGGTAAGTTTGATGTATTGGCCTAATATTTTGACCTGTCTATGTGTCTTTGATGGCTTTCTCGCTCACAAGACAGGTGTCGCCACCTACAATGACTTTTGCACAGTGTGTGTCCCTGTTTTTTTCTCAGGAGGGGTTTGATATATCAGTCTGAAATTGGGCATATGTATATATCTCTGATAGCTTCGTTGTATACAAGACTGGTGGTGCCAGCTACAATCTTTTTAGTGTTGTGTGCACCCATGCCAGAATTTCAGCAGTGATGTTTGTGTAATTGTTTCTTGTTCAAAATATTTAGTACTTGCATTGTTCGTAAACTGTAGGCAGTGCATAACAAATGTGGCTATAATGTTTAAAGCATTAATTTCTCATGATTTTCTCATTCCTAAACAGTACTCTTTGATATGCTACAGAGTACTGTATTATCCCCTCACATTGGGGTCAAGGTCACAGGACCAACTTCTTGAAAGAGCTTGTGGGTGCATTTGAAGCACAAGTGTTCATCCCAAACCTGCTATCTTTCACATATGGATCACATACCAATAGTGAAAGAACCCTATCAATTTTTACGTGTAAGGTCAGATGTCAAGGTCACAGAATTGCCCTACTGATTTTTCCCACTGTTTAATACACACAGTGTATGCTCCCATGTGAGGAGATGTTCATGTTTGATAATGGTAGTCTGTTTGGCAGTGGAAGGTTTTCCTTAATAACACTTTGGCTACTTGTACCACATGAGACATTTATAAATGTATTACTTTATATCAAATGAAAAGAATGTCTCTTTCTCTAGTGCTCTCTCTTTCAAATAAAGCTACACTTGTGCCACAAAAAACAAATCCAGGAATGTGTAAAGAATCCTGTCTAGCTCTGTCTGGATGCTGAAATTTATGAACTTATCCTGCTGGAAGGAAAGGGTTGAAGCCAGAGGGCCATGTCCACACCACATGAGCTATTTACTTACCATCTTGATAAGCACTTATCAGGCCAGTCCTGGCAGGCTAGGAAGTAATGTTTCCGTTGCCCCAATGAAGAGATTGCCACACGCTTGTAATTTAGTAGTCATTCATTCTTCCATTATCTATGTTTCAGCAAACATTCATGCGGCACCATTGGGTTCATCGACGACGGCAAGAGGGCAAGTGCAAACAGTGTGGCAAGGTGAGTTGGCAGCAGTATGAACTAGAACAGCACTCAGGGAGCACATACCTCCACCAGTGTAAATAATGCCACATCCTCGTGTGCATCCATCCACTCCAGTTCTGATCACCTAAACTTTTTCCATTTATATGAAAACCCATCAAGACATGTTCTGTGAAAGAAACAGGAAAACAGAGATGAAGTCATAACTACCAAATTAATTCTTGCAAAAGATTGATTAATTTATAACAAGTATTAATTATTTCATTATAGATAACTAATATTTAGAATATTGTATATTTATAAGCTAAGTATGAAATTATCAATTTTCAATTTCTAACAATAGTTAATCTCTACACATGGTAAAAGGTTGAACAAATGAGAAAAAAGGTTGTTGGGTAACAGAAATATATATGTCTGGTAAAAGCACATTACTTCTGGGTCCCAGGAAAAATGGATGAATGTTAAGCCATATAGAAGGTAATACTGAGAAAAGGCTAATACGTGTAATTTGAAAATATAATCATTAAATATGCAAAAAATTAAAGATTAAAGAGCCTAGCTGATAGATCTGTGACATTATTTGCTGACATAGCTGAAGCTTTCTTTCATATATTTAAGATTAAACATATTGGAAAAAGAGGTTCTTAAAAATTTGACAAAAAGCTACATGGGTAAAAAGGGTACTAATAGTTAAACAGAATTGGAATTTTATTATAGAAAAAAGGAAGAAGCAGTTAAACAATCTACTCATTCAGCCAATGAAGAATTTGTCCGAATATTGCTGAAAAAAAAATATTAAATCATGGAGAGCTAGTGCATGCACCTATTGCATAATGTCCATCATAAAGGTCATGAAATTATTTGAAAATATCCCACCATCCTTGATGTAAGATTTTCAACAGATCCAGAGGTTATTTTTATCTTTGCAAGAATAGCTCTTGTACTGTAAATATTTACAAGAATAGCTCTTTCCATTGCGAGGCCATCAACCTCAGGCTTCCCCTTGACCCAGACTGTGGGCAGCTTTTAACCTATCATGTTGTGGTTTTCCCGTTTTGTTTGGTCAGCCCATATTAGCTTTAAGGTACTTGAAATTTTACCCATGATCAAGCTGAGAGTCAGGGCACTTAATGCATTTAGCTCAGGAGCAACCTGGCCGTGAAGACCCAGGGTTTATAATGGCCCGCGGGGGAGGCGAGGAAACTATGTTGAAAAGTCATGGCTATCAGGTAATGAAAGCTGATGTTTTAAGATCCGCCATGTCTTTTCACTCAAGACAGATCAGAATTTATATATATAGGATGTGATCTGCCTGTAGATGGCTATCCAGGACTTGTAGATAACAGTTCCTACTTGATAAATGTAAATACCAAGAATTACCCATCTGAGGGCACTTACAGAATTAAGAAGATGACTGCCATAAAGCTCCTGCTTTAAATAGCACTCTCACCAACTCCTTCTTTGTCTTTAAGGGTTTTTATTGATGAAAATTCATCAGATCTTACAGAAATAGGTCTACCTGAAGTGACATTGATTTGAATTTATTTGGCTGTGCTCTCAGACACATAAGCATTGTGAAAACATGCTTAAAATCAAATGGAATCATCATCAAGCAAACATCGGCTGATTTGAGTCAGTTGTTAAGTGTGCGGTGTCAAGTTTCCATATTTGGAACTAAATGAAAACGGGAAAACATGGGCTGATAATGGAAAGGATGGCTGCAGCTCATACTAATCACTGGAGGAAGGGAGCAAAAAGCAGAGTGGTTCAGATCATCATCAGATAATGCCTTGCAGTGCAATTGGAACTATTAGAGGGTGTTTTGTTTGCAAGTGGTTATTCGTATATTTTAGAAGGGAATTTAAAGTTCATTTAGCTGACATTAATGAAGCAAAACAGTAATGAAGTACTAATCCATGTTGAGGTACCAAGAAGAACCATCTGCTGTTTGTTCCACTTAGGGTTTCCATAAGGTTTTTGGTTATAATGATTAAATACTCATGTTTTGCTTTTGTGCTGTATATGACAATAACAGAACCCTTTGTAAAGTAGAAACAATATACAGTTTGTGATTTGAGTACTTTTAGAAAAGCTAGAATGCAAGTTGCAATGTTTATCTCGCTTTAGTTTGACTTTTTTCTGATTTCAGTCATTCCAGCAGAGATTCTCTTTCCAAAGCAAGGTGAGAAGTCTTTTTTTTAAATTTATATTAATAAAAACATTTATATGCTTTCTAAACAACATTTTGATTGTTTCTGGGTGTTAAATAACGTGTATGGCATCATCATTAATGAGATACCAGTCCGTTTCAATGGAACACAAATTAAAACCTTTAGAAACATTATAATGTCAATATATATGATGTATGATCTGTTTGAGATGTCTTTTGGAACATTTAAGTAACATTTGATTTAATTATTCTTTAGCTTATCCTGAGCTTATTTATTTAAATGATGTTTGATTTTATTATTCTTTAGCTTATCCTGAGATATCTGTTCTGTCCTTTGCTGAACTTGAGCTGCTGTTGACGTGATAGATAAGCTGAGCTCTCTGCACCTAGCACAGAATGTTTATAAGAAGTATTATACATATTTTTTTCCTTTCCACTGGTGTGGGCATGGTTGTGAAAAAGAAACCTATTTTCTTCAAGCTAGGGAGTCTTCTTTAGAAGTGTTGAAGCAGATATTCATCACGCAATTACAGTTTCTTTTAATAGCCTCTTTATTGATGTTCTGGTCTGCCAAGAGGATTTTCAGAACTACTTCATAACACAGAAAAAAAGTCAAAATCAATACAACTTTCCTTGAAGTGGAATGTTTCATGTTTTCCACTCAACAGCAATACGGTTTCCCACTAGTGGGAGCAAAAGAAATCAAATAAGTCCAAATTAAAATGACTTTGACTTGTGTGGAAAATATGCAAATATTTAACAAAATGCTGTGATTTCATGTTTTATCACTCCAGCATTAAAGCGGCTTCATGTTTTTTTACCATTGACTGCCCACACATGCTCTTAATTTTTTTACTTCACTAACTAGGAAGAAATATATTTGATAAAGCTGTCAGTGCTGGAGACTCATGGATGAGGAAAGTGAGACCTCATTACATATTTAGTTCCAGAATCTAATTCTTAGTATAATAGTAAAGTTGATGATATCCAAAATAAATCACCCATAACATATAAATATAAATTACCACTTAAGTAGGATCAAGTCATCCAGTTTAAAACAGGAAATATTGACTTGGCTATCTGAGACCAACTGGTATGAATATCTGTTTGACTGGTATAGGTCTGCCTTAACCGGCAAGCAATTAAATCTTACTCATACATATATGAACCTTTCACATAGACCTTTCATTTTGAGTTCAGTCAATGCTACATGATTTAAGGACAATTGAAATTCAGCTTGGATAAAAAATTGATGTGTTACTTCTGAGTCTGTTAACGTTGTGTATTATTTATGGGCATTAGCTAAATTCAAAAGTTAAAACAAAGTTCAAAATGCATGATTTAATCAGATCTGTCCATCCCTCCTGGCACTGCAAGGATATTCTACTTTAGTTTATTTATTTCCTGGATATTCCAGGACACTTGTGTCATTCAGCATTCCCACTTAGCCTGTGTATTAATCTGACTGCAAATTCATGCATATCAAATAAAGCATTAAAAATACATTATACATTAAAAACTAGAGGTTGATCTGCAAACACAAATTGGTTGCAAAAAGACCCCCTGCATGGTCAAGTTCTTGAATATAAAATAAACATAAGCTGTCAATATGTTTCCTGGCTGTATCAGTCTGACCAGAGATCAGTTTGAGGGTATCCACGTTATAGAATATAATCTAGCCCACACATGAGAAGGAAAAAGAAATACTTTTACTTGTGGGTGGTTTTGATCTCCAGAAAAAATTTGATCTAGAAATAAATTCATCAACCTCTATCAGCCTCCTATCCCTTCTTGGAGGTGTGGGTGTTGTGGAGCGGGGTGGGGGTGGGGGTGGGGGGGGGATTATACAGTAATGCAATTGAGAGGATATAACATGATTTGCTCATAATGCGGTACATATTTACTCAATACCCTGGGGTTCTACATGGCTCTTCAATATCCTGAACCATCTCCGAGTCTGTGTCGGTTCCTCCAGTAAGGTGTAATATGTTCATATCTTGGAGCTACAGCCTTCAAATGATGTTATTAGGGACTGTTTGGAAGTTCATTTTCCTCATTGCTAAGAATGATGTTTTACCAGAGAAAAAATACTCATCATCAACTGAACTGTCACATCAAAAACCATTATTTGAATCTGTTACAGGAGTACAAAACAGGACTTGAGTACATTTATTGCTATATATAAAGAGTCATATACTATTGTGATGTTTTTGAAGTTACTTTTCCAGGACCTTAAACAACATATATGTAGACTTTCCTGCAACAGCGTCAAATCTTTTACCCTGGTTTGGTGAACAACAGCAGCTTTACTAAGAATAGTTATACAATAATGTCGGTTTTGTTTTCAAATATCATCATCTAAGTGTATCTTTTGAATAAGGTACTGGGAAATATTTATGAATTCCTCACTGTGCTAAAATATGCTACATATTTTGTTTCAATCCTTGAAGAATAAGACAGCCTTTATATAATTTACATGTACATACAGCCATCTTTTAACAGAAGACTGTATATGGATACAGTGCCACTGTATTGTGACTGTCAGTTTATATATTCTGATTGATTGAGTTAAATGTGTGCTGTTTATATAAAGAAAGGATCAAAACTTGGCAAGTGAAACTATATTTATATACTGGTATATATGCATTAAAGACAGCTTGGAACCTTATAAATGGATAGGTACTGACAATATTTGATATGTTTCAGGAAATTATTGCAATCAGTTGTTCCTGGTGTAAAGCGGCGTATCACAATAAGATCAGCTGTTTTATGATGCAGCAGATTGAGGAACAGTGCCCCCTGGGGGTTCATGCAAGCATTATTGTTCCTCCATCATGGATCATCAAAATGCCAAAAAGGGTGAGGCCGATTATGTAACAGCATGGTAAAACATAACAGGCACATTAGTGCAATACCAAATTAATTGCCCTCACCATCAAAGCCTGCATGTCCTGCCCTTTTGACCTGATTACTAGAATGAGCCCCCAAAAGGCTCCTACACAGGTCTTCCTTGCAAGAGGTGTATACAGGACAATGATGTCACAAAGGTCGATGACAAAGACGTCGCATATTGACTGACGTCATTAAATGGAATCGCTGCAGTGATGAATATATCACAGTTTTTGTATCCGTCGTGCAATATTTTTTATTTTTGTCTCATAAGAATTATGTGCCATGCAGGTTATTATTCACATTGTAGTCGGAGGAATGGCTCCTGCAACCTTTGGCCTAGAACTCTTTACACTGTCTCCTATATATAAAAAAATATCCCCAAAAACATGCTATCATGGGTACTGGTACAGACTACATGTGTTCTGTTCGGGAGAGCTCTCCCAAATTATGCAAATTTAATTATTGTCAAGTGACTCACATTTTACAGTAATATTGATGACCTGATTGGCTACATGGAACAGTTATGCTCATGATTATTCATTAAATGAATAGGCTGTTAAGGTCACATAAAGTTCATGGTGAGGTCAATTGCCTGTGATTGATAAAGGACAAGACAAAATATGAAAAGCCATTTACATAACAATATTCAATATGTTCTGATGAAAATCAAATTCAGTGAATGTATTAATGTTTGAGTTTTCCAGATATTAAATCATTTAAGCTTTTTATCCGGAGGACTCTATAAATAATAGTGTAATAGATTAATGAAAATAATTGTTTATTTATATTTATATTACTACTACTACTGCTACCAAAGGTATTATTTATATTATCAAGCTCAGTTTATAAAATATTTATGATAAATTTCTCGGCTTCCTTAAATAATTATTCACTGCAAGTGTCTGCCAAGTAAAAAGTACATGAGGTGTCATCACTTAGTTCTTGATAATGGACTGAACACCAGTAGGCTGAAGATTGTTTTTATATTATATTTTTATGACAGAAGTGTGATGTTTATTTAGAGCTGTGATAAATATTTGACTTCAGGGTTCTTTCAAGTCATCAATAAGACGGAAAAAGAAAGCATCACTGAAAAAGAAGAAAAGTAAAGAAGAACATCGGCCATTTATAATTAAACCCATTCCCTCACCTCATATGAAACCTCTACTGGTATTCATTAATCCAAAGAGTGGTGGTAATCAAGGGTCGAAGTTGATGCACAAATTCCAGTGGCTCCTGAATCCACGGCAAGTGTTTGACCTGTCGCAAGGTGGACCTCGGCTGGGGTATGTCATTACTTTACATCTGTTTTATTGCATTATAATTTGATAAATATATGTCTTTGTCTCTTCCCTCCCTTGTTTTTTGTAGCATTTGGCACAATTAGATTTGTTCCTGATGTATCTTATATCATAATATCTGGACAGGTATCATCAGCATAGCCTGTATTCTTGTTGGTATCATCAGCATAGCATGTATTCTTGTTGGTATCATCAGCATAGCCTGTATTCTTGTTGGAAACATCAGCATAGCCTGTATTCTTGTTGCTAACATCAGTGGAGCCTGTATTCTTGTTGGTATCATCAGCATAGCCTGTATTCTTGTTGGTAACATCAGCATAGCCTGTACTCTTGTTGATATCATCAGCATCTAAGCCTGTATTCTTATTGAAATGCTCTGTGTACCATATCATCAATATAGCCTAGCTACTCTTTTGTTGAAGTGCATGGTATGCCATATCATCTACATAGCCTGCTCTCTTGTTGGAGTGCACACTGTACCATATCATCAACATGGCCTGCTCTTCTGTTGAAGTGCACAGTGTACCGTATCATCAACATAGCCTGCTCTCTTGTTGAAGTGCACAGTGTACCATATCATCAACATAGCCTGCTCTTCTGTTGAAGTGCACAGTGTACCATATCATCAGCATGGACTGCTCTCCTGTTGAAGAGCACAGTGTACTATATCATCAACATGGCCGGCTCTTCTGTAGAAGAGCACAGTGTACCATATCATCAACATAGCCTGCTCTCTTGTTGAAGTGCACAGTGTACCATATCATCAACATAGTCTCCTCTCTTGTTGAAGTGCACAGTGTATCATCAACATAGCCTGGTTTCATGTTAAAGTGTGAAGTGTGTCTCAGTTATCAACATAATCTTTGCATAGCTTCAGTCTTGTTGAAATTCAGTGTGTATCAATCATCCATAAAGCTTCAAGTTTCGCTGAAGTTGGTAGATTTTGTGAAGTTTGTAGTGAATACTGATCAACAGTCAACTTTGCTTCCATCAAAATTTAAATTGTCATGTTAGCTGTGTAGGCCCATCCAAAAAAAGTTGTCATCTTAATGCAGTGGTTGTGTAATCTAAATGGTTGTCATACATGGCTTTTCCAGTAAATAAGATGCAATGAAAAATTTCATAAATTTTTTATTTAAAATAAACTTCAAAAGTTTTGAAAGGCAAACCTTTAGCTAAAGTTTTCCATTTGTCTTTCACTGAATTATCCAAATTTTCTATTTCTTTGTACTGTCCCCAATAATCAGAGATGAATTAGATGAAGATTTTGAAAACACTTTAAATTATTGAAAAGAGAAAGAAGGGAGTTTGTTAAAGAGGGAAAGAAAGCAAAACTTAAAAGTGTAAAAGATGAAAACAAAAAAGAGAGAATATCTTATTATAGGGTGACAGTCTGGGGGTCTTATACCAAGGAAAAGGAACTTTTAAATATTGTGCAACTGTAAATTGTATATTGTATGAAGTTAATAGTGTTAGATTTCATAAAGTATTTTCATTTATTATTCCTAGGTAGATATCACAAGTGTGCAAGGGTACAATGTCTTTTATCTACATTGAATGTTTCCAGATTAGAGTTGTTCAAGAAAGTGCCGAACCTGCGAGTGTTAGCCTGTGGAGGAGACGGGACAGTTGGCTGGATCTTGTCTACAATAGATATTCTGGGAATCAACCCTCCACCCCCTGTAGCAATTTTACCTTTAGGAACTGGTAATGACCTGGCCAGGACACTCAACTGGGGTGGGGTAAGTTTGCTTTGATTTCCATCCCCACGTGACAGGGCCAATTTCGTCCGTAATGGCAAAGAAAATAAATGAACTCTTTGGATAGTTCTTTGGATGTTGGCAATGCCACTATTTATTGTACTTGGAAAGCTGATTACAGTATATTGATTGGTTTGGTTATATTCTTACAGTAATCCAATAAAATAAGAGGGTTAGGTATTTAAAAAGCCCCAAATAGTAAAAATTATAGACTGTTTGATAAAGTGCATCAGAGATCAGTGTTTGGTTTTCACTAAACTTGCAAAGCTCAGATAGAGGGCTCCATCAAAAGAGCACTATAAATTTATGTAACCCAGGATTGGCTTGCAAAGGCAAAGCAAGGATAGCAGGGTGCTGTAAGATCAAATTATTCAAATCATTTAAAGTGACACTGATGCACCAAACCTCATTTAAGAAATCCTGCACAGTTCTTAAACTTAAACTGAGATAACAGTTTCATCAAAATGATGTCCTTGCAGTTGTTCAAAACATCATGTAGATCTCCTATATCCTGCACAGTTCGGGATCTACATGATATTTAAAACAACTTAAATGGCGTAATTTTGGTGAAACTTTGTTTTCTCAGTTAAAGTTATCGACTTCACCAGTGACATCTGGGGAGATTTTTGTCAACAAAAAAGCAAGTTATGGTCTCAGATCCAATAAAATTGTTTTTCCTGGTACCTATTGCCATCTAGTGAGAATACTGTACACTATTAATATTACTGGTCATTTTGGTTTTCCATTCACTTTTTAATTTCAGTCATACACAGATGAACCTATATCAAAGATTTTAAGTTGTGCAGAGGAAGGGCCAGTTGTCCAGTTAGACAGGTGAGAGTATTTTGAAATACAGTTAATTGAATATAATGTTGTCTCTTAAGGTGTGTGTTTTCAGAGCATGTGATATTGTTATTGGTAACAGATGGATATTTTCAAAATATTAGCAGTCAGGTGTAATGATATTCTTTCTTAAATAAATACAATGCATGCTCAATACACGTTATATTATTATATATAAATGTTTTTTTCAATAATTTCCTTTATAAAACCCTCCATACTAAATAATGAAGCAGTTCATTTAAACTAAAATATTTAACTAAACATTTTACTATTTATACTCAGTCCAGATCTTGAAATTTATATATAATTTAAACAATTTATCCCTTTCCATATATCCTTTTAATAGGAGAAAAATAAATTAATATATTTTGACCAGATATAGATACCAGTGATGCCTTTCCATTATTAAACTTCTATTGAAATTGTTTTTCAAAGTTGATTCTTGGATGTAACTAAAATGTAATCTTTTATGTATGATTGTTCCAAGCCTTTTTCTGCTTAATGTCTTTGAATTTTTATAAATTTGGTGCAGCTTTGGTTGTGCTTTGTTCATCATTTGATTTCCAGGACTTCATTGTGTGCTGTAAAGAAAGTGAGCAGAATCCACTGTACTTTGTGTTTGGTGTTGTGTAACCAGTTTCTGATTTTAGGTGGAGTTTGGAGGTAAGGCCAAACATGGAGACAGGTGCAACCTTTGATCAGGGGGTAGATAACCTGTCACTCAATGTTATGAACAACTACTTCAGTCTTGGTGCTGATGCCCATGTCACACTTGAATTCCATGAATCTAGAGGTAAATAGCTGAAAATTCCGGCAACAAGAAAAGTTCCAGGATTGTTTGCTTTGTCTATACACTACAGCTGGGGGATAAGTTTAAATCATTTGTGAAATCATCCCAAACTTGTGTTTTCTAAATGATATGCTTATGGCAGTGTGAACTTATTTTATTGGAATTTGAGTTTGGAAAATGCAAGATTTAATTTTCTCTGACCTTTAACCTTTGTGTTTTGCTGATCTTTGGCAAATATATGGACATTTGATGTATTCACTGTTTTTATCCTCCAGTTAACAGTGTATAGAGCTTGTTTCAGCATGGTTCACTTTTAGATCTTCAGATTGCCTTTTCCTCAGAAAATATTTTGACTTCCAGGACCAGCCTTCATAGAGTATATGTAGCAGATATTTATTGATGGCACAGCCCCTGTTCATCCAAGTTTCACATGTTTGACTAATGATGAAATTCTGAACAAAAATTTTCAGAATTTACCAGACCCCACCAGAAAAATGCAGTGCAGAATTGTTCTCAAACCCCTGCAAAATTAGAAGCAAAATTTCTCCCATTTTGAATATAATGGTTTAAAACATGATAAAAATTGTGCCAAACCACACTTGGAAATGTTATGCAATATCTGCAAACACCACTTGAAAAAACATGATACAGAATTCCCAAAATGCCATCATAAAACAGATTGAATTGGCTAATCCTGTTTTAAAAAATGTGATATCCCAAACCCTTGTCAAAAGGCAGACTGGAGGCTTTGTTGAATTGAGAGAGTGAGTGTGTTTCAGATTGATATTTTACCCCATCGTTCAATTGCAGGTGGAACTTGTATGTAGATATCCTAGACATCGAAGTTGACCCCTCGGATCTGGATCCGGGGGTAACCAGTTTACCTCTGGACGTGATGAATAATTACTTCTCTCTTGGCGCAGACGCCCATGTCACCCTTGAGTTTCATGAATCGAGAGGTAACGCCCTCTTGTGGCTGGTGATGTTACTGCATGTTGTAACCATGGGTTGACTGTCTAACCCTCGCACAGTGCACGGGGCTTTGCATTATTAATCTGTGCACTTAGACTTGTCTGTTTCATATGTTGTTGTTTTGTTGTCAAGTGCGCAGTGTAGGCATGCATAGAGTTGCTAGGATCCATAAATACCCAAAGCATGCATTTTGGTTAAATGAATTTGTTAACAAACTTGTTGGCAAGAAACATTTCCAAAATGGCAGCTGAGGATTGTGCACATTTTGAGGATCACTATGGTAAAAGGTGTTGCCAAGGAACAAAGTAGGAACCATGGTAACGGTTTCATTCATGCAACCTTGTTTATTTTGTGCACAGCAGTGTGTCAGTCCCTCTTCTGAACCCAATGTTGCACCTAAAATGGATGAAAATACAGAGTATGTTTGCAATCAATTGTTTTGATATTCATACGTAAGCAGTATATTGCATGGCATGACTTTTTAAAAAGATTTTCTAAGATCTGTTGATTAACTTTAATACATTAGTAATATCTTGAGACATTGACATAATGTCCAGTCATGAAGGCTTTTTATATGTGCTTTGTACTTTTTATGTTGGCTCAAGTTATATAATTGAAAAAGAAAATGGTTTAATTTGCATGTGTGGTTATCTTTCATGCTTAGTTTAAACTGCTATTATTGCATGGTAAATAGTTAAAGAACTGAGATTCCGTTAATAGTTAAAGACCTGAGTCTGAGGAACTTTTATTCTTTTTTAAATGCATAGTGACTTGCACTTTGCATTGTGGTGGCATGCTTTTGTTTCTCTGGTTTAATTGTCATATCTCTTACAGACATTATTTCATGTACTGCATATAGTTTTGAGTTGAATGCATATAATTGTACCATTATTACACATCTTAAAAATATTTGAATTTAACTTCTGGCACTAATAAAAGAACATCTACCGGTATAACATATATCTAAAAGTCATATATCTTCCAGATGTTTTCATTTTACTGACGTAATGAAAACCTCTTGTATTTCCAGTTGATAGAAGTAATATCAATTTTGTTTAAGTATTTTTTTTTAAAGAAAGAGCTCACATTTAAAATTGAGATAAAAACCATGTTTGAATCCCTGAGGATGAGGAGAAAGGACTGGAAATGTTACTGTTAAATTCATAAAGGAGAATGCGTTGAAACCAGTGATACAGTTTCTTATAAGTCAGTACATTTTCACATATGCAAAATATGTGAACTGTTTGAAATAGGACACACAATTGCTGATCGAGCCATATTAGATTTGGTTATAGTCATATGAAACAAGATTTATATTGTAATAGAACACACAGTGGCCAAGCCATACTAGATATATCTGGGTATATGAAAGTTAAATACTGTTGAAACACATGGAGAAATTACAGATAATCCAGATAAACTGAAGCAGTAACAGCCATGAATTATTTCTCAAGATAAACTCACATGCAGAGGAGTTTATCAAGGAAACTTGAGGCATGTATGCATGTGTGTGTTTATGTTGTTCATGTGTTGATTTTGTTTGCTGTGCAATCTTAATTTAAGCAGTGCATAGTTATTATATGGGGTACTTTAAACATTATTTTTATTTGTGGTAATACCATAATTACTTTTCAACTTTATCTGCTGTGTGTTCATTGAAATGAAGCAATCCATTGGAGGTATTCATAATTTACAGTTTATTTTTGTATCTAAATAAATCAGTGAATAAATGGTGTATGGGAACAACAAATTATAGTCATGCAAGCACCTTCTGAGTTTAAACAAAAATAAAACAAAGTCTTTCGAGAAATAAAATACATTGAAAGTCAAATTTATTAGCAAATGATAATAAACCCATCTAATATAGCTCATTACAAAGTAAAATTGCCAGTTCAAGATAATGTATGGCATGGCCGCGAGCATATACTAGTACTATCTTTACTCTCAGGAAAACCTATGGATATATCATAAATCTGTTTTGGTGTCGGCTTTTATAAATATTTCCTCAGAATAGATTTGTTCCTTGGTTTAATTGATTACTATAAACCTACTTTGCATTTATAATAAGCCCTACCCTCATTAATCTTCAGCCCCATCTGCTGATTATTCAGTGTAGTACTACCATAGTATTCCCAAAGAATATATAAACAGGAGACTCCCCTAAGCTTAGGCACATATATCTTGTAAAAAGTTTATGAATAATAAATATTAATGGTTGACATTTATTATACAATGAACAAAGTATGGAGCAGTTCCTAAATTTGATGCCACAATAAAGTATAAAACAAAATTATGTAAAAAATCAGCCCTAGATGGCTCTTATTATTATTTGCAGTAAGTTTTACTGTTAGCTTTTTAACATTGAAGAGCACTGCAGGCTGCATTATGGGTATTTAGTTTGTATAATTGAACTCATAGACTGGCATACCTGCCACATGGTTTCTATGGTTTTGGTCAATTGTATCACAGCTCTATAGAGATTTTGTGAATGGGATAGTAAAGTTATAACTGACAGGTCCTTTGAAATTACTAGGTCTACATGAATGACCTTTGCCTTGTATTTGCCCCATGAATGACCCTAACCATGTATTTGCTCCAGTAACTTTAATACAAAAAGATCTTTCATTTAGATTTCTTGGCTTCATGTTTTTTCTGAACTTTGAGGTGTCTTTTGATAAAGGCCGCTGTATCCATGCTATAAGACTAATGCCATTCATGGTACTAATGCTTGCATCCATGCCATGAGACAACAATTCTTTTATGTGTACACATTCCTTTTCATGACTAAAAAGGCACAACAATCCAGTTTATTATATGTCATTGACTTTTGAGAAATTTCACTATATTGGCAGATTTTTAATAACAATAACCAAAATGCAGACAGGATAGATAATTTGAGCATTGATAGTTTGCTCATGGTTCTGCTAGTATTTATCAGGGTTTACAAGATACTGGTATGTTTATTTAAAGAAGATAAATCTAGTAACTGTAAAATTCATTGCAGAAGTTGCATCCTTATTACAAATCGCACTGACTTTTTAGGCTCCACCTGGGGAATAGCCATCAAAGTTTGGTTTCAGAAAATGTGCAAGTCCTTAATATAAGTTGCACCAAGACTTCAGAGGTGTCCCGACCACCTTTTATATATGGAAATATAAGTATTGTGGTACTTGTACCTGAATTTATGTATACTGCCATCTAATTTAAGGTCTGGGAATGCTGTTGTATCCATTTTTTCATGTTTTTTTTGTGAGAAGGTTGTGCATGTTGGTTATAACTGCATGATCAAGCAAAAGTATAGATTTAGGTGAATTTATTTTGCTAATTTCAACCTTGAAATACTCTCTGTGATACACTTGTGTTATATATTCACTTGTGTGAAAACACTAGTATTTTTTCTATTAATAACACTTATTCATGTCACAAAATAAATTTCTATCATATGATGTTATCAAATGTATTATAAGCTGACTTCAGTGTAACACTGTTCCAACAGGGTGGGTCCTTTATGATTTAGCTAATGTTGCCTCAATCATCTTCTCACACCTCATTGAAACTATAAATTTGTATGTCAGCAATCATATATAGTTTCATATTGTGATAGCAAAAGAAATCATTAAATGTAAAAGAAAAGAAAATTTATTCATCATTTTTCACAACTTAATTCATAGATCGTATGAGATCTCCACCTTTCAAAATGAAAAAGACCATCCAGATAGATTTGACTTTTTCTTTCATATCCATTGACATGTCTGTGAAGTCCTACATTTACATATCATAGATTCACATGTGATATTTATTAAATGTCATTCACTGACATATCATTTAATGTCAGCTGTTCATATGTCATCTAAAATCCTCCCCTTTTCCACTCTGTTTGCATCAAGCCAGACACAGAAATATGTTTGTGGAAACACACACTGCTGTAGGACCAAACATTAAAGAAAGATATACAGTAAAATTAAGTTGTTAGCTGATGATAAATCTACCAGAACCATGGTTTTTAGAGTCTGTGATTTTAACATTAAATGCCATTGTGCTGGACATGTTATGGCATATTACTTTTATCTGTTATAGATAAATTCCTCTCAGAAATTTTAATTGATTTAAATGGTAAAAATGATATTTCTTCATTAGATTGGTATGGATGTTTTTATGTTAATGTCTCATATTTATGGTTAATATTTCAGAGGCCAACCCTGAGAAGTTTAACAGCAGGTTACGGAACAAGATGTTCTATGCAGGGGTATGCCATTTTCTTCATTTCAATTAACCTCTTTATTCTTTCAGGTTGTAAAAGCTGTAAAATAACTTGTCAGACATTCACCAACAAACATTTTTTTTTATTTACCAATTACCTTGAGTGTGAATATTTCAAAATTTCCACTGACTCTTATTATTTCCTAAATTTTCTAGTATTTAGACCTTAATCTCATATATTTTTTATTGGACAATCATATTTCTGCTGTTGTTGTGAGTAATTATTGTTATGTAAACCTTTGACTATTGAAATCATGAAAGTGTTGCCATCATGCAGGTAAAGCCATCTTAACAAATTAAACACACCTTTAGATGCTGCATGCTCAGAAATCTGATGGTCATGGTAAATATAGAGGTAAAACAGGATTATGCAGTGAAAAAATTCCTGTATTTTTCCTGTATTTCAGCTGAAAATTCCTATAAAGCAGCTGTTTTTTTAGTCACAAATGTTCCAATGAAAACACTATATAATAAATTCTTAATTAAGGTACCTGATAGAATTCCAGATGTATGCATGGTGTGTTTTGCAAAACCAATTTTGTTGAAAAGTACAATTATAATAATATTTTTCCTGTTTAAGACTGGCATATCCTGTTTCTAATGATGGAACTTATATAGCTTCACTTCAGGTAAATATGAAAGCTTTTGTCTGTCTTTCTTCAGGCTGGTGGGAAGGATTTGCTCAAGAGAAGCTGGAAAGACTTAGCTGATCATATTTCTGTAGTGGTGAGAAAATTTACTGAATGATCACTGATATGGGGACAAATATTTATACATCTCTGTGTTAATATTACTATATATAGTCCCATTTTATATATTTAACAGTTTCTGTATAACATCTGATGGAAGATTCTTATATAAAACTTAAAAACTTCCAAGAATGCTTTCAGACTTAATTAATCTCACTATTCTATATTTTGGAACATCCTGTTTCAGCAAAATTTTATTCTGGCCATATCATTAAAAATTACTGTACATCTTGATAAAGATATTCACATCTGAGCAGCATGGCCTATGGGTCACTTGTTAATCTTAATATTCTAACAAATAGGACAAAAGGTATAAGAGTAATAATGGTCCAATGATATCTGTACATAGATCAGATTAAAATAACGTTTTATATGATGTCATTGACACAACCAGATCAGCAGGTGACTGATGATGCTGGATATTGGCATACTATATATACTGTTTTGTTTGTTTTGCAGTGTGATGGGATAGATATCACGGGGAAGATTCGTGATCTCAAATTACACTGCCTGGTATTTCTTAACATTCCAAGGTGAGATTTGATGTCCCTACCTCTTTTCTTCACTGTAATCTTATATTATTACATGATATAAACATAGGCATAAAGGGAGTGTGGTTGTGTAATGGTTAGTGCGCTGGACTTGTGACTGCAAGGTTTTCGATTCACATCCCATTCTGAGCTCCGTCTGGGCTAAGACTCCAAGTCAAAGTCTTTAATTTCCACATTAGGATGCACTCTCAACCAAGGAGTGAATGGTTACTAGTCATAGGAGGCAGGCAAATGTAGAATGAATATACTTCTACTGCAGATATGGCTGCTTGGGTTGTGTGCTCCCCTGAGGGAGACGAGAGAAGCTACAAGAATATACAGGTCGGAAAGACCAGGAAGGCAAAGTGTCAAGTCAGATGAGACTGACATTTTTGGGGATATCAAACTATAAATCTATACCTTTACCTTAATATATACCAAGCCATGCTAGGCCTGCTTGGGTACAAACCTCAGCAGATAAAGAGGAAGGAAAACAACCGGCTGATGACCACCTTTCTGCCAGAGGTAATTTGTACTCTAAATGATCTCTTCCAGTCTGGCATTGTGGGATGAGTGACTACTTGTCTCAACTGTCAGACTTCAAAATCAAAATTTTCTGATCAAGCTTACTTGAGCGGACAACCATCTTCACCTCATTAATACCTGTGCCGCTGGTGCATTAAGAAGCCCCAGTGCATTGTGGGCCATAGGTGTAAACTAAAACCCACAAACCCTAACCAGCAGAGTCATACTCATGTGAGTTTGATGACAGGGAAGGATTCATTGACCTGGAATTGGTTGACCCTTGCTGCCAGTTCAGTAACTGTACATGAGAGGTAAAGGCTCTACCATAATAAAATGTAAATTTTGTTGTTGTTCTAAGCATAAAACTTTAGCCATCTAGCAGTCACCCTCTTCCTCGTCCCCTTTATTCTGTGAGCAATAAGCAAAAACCATGATTTGAACACCCTGAAAGTCAGATGGGCTCAAATTTTATCCAATAAGCTAAAAACCTTCTGACACAACATCCTGTTGGGTTCTGGGTAGATATTCTTGGAAACCCTAAAACTATGTCATGATGACCTAAATTCTACAAGCATCTTGCTATTAACACGCTTTTGAGCACCCAGACAGTCAGACTAGTCACAAAATGTATCTGTATGCTCTAGAAACTTCTTATGTAATATCCAGGGAGGTCATGGGCAAATCTCCCTGGAAATGTGAAATTAGGTCATGGTAACCTTTATCCTGCAAGGTTCATATCTTAAGTTAATCCCAATATGGCTTTCAGATGATAAAATTCCTGTTGTGAATGTTAGGCTAAAATGGCATGCTGGTCAGCTGAGCATCCTGACCAATGGGTCACTTGTTTACAGAATTGATCATTTTGTATCTCTTGTATACCTGGAGTATAATTATTATATATTGCCAAATTACATATATTCTGTATGTATCTTCAGGTATGCAGCTGGTACTACCCCTTGGGGTAATCCAAGTGCCAGTTCCAGTAGCTTTGAACCCCAGCGCCATGACGATGGCTATCTTGAGGTCATTGGTTTCACTACTGCATCCCTTGTGAGTAATATACACATAAGTAACACAGTATTTTATTTATTAAGAATAGTCCTAAAATATATATCTTAGATCTCACCATTTAGATTTCAAGATTATTTGGGTTTGTATTATACATATTGTGGAATCTTTCAACTGGTGCCACAAATTTGAGTAATGGAAGTTAAATTGATACTAATATCATCAGAAAGATACATTTGTATGTCTTGGGAGCTTTGTATTGGTTTACCCACCTTATGTATAACAAATATCATAAAAAAAGTAATGAAATCTGACATCTTTCAGTCGGAGAAGTGTTTCATAAATTTTCTTGTATGTTGTTGAAATTAATAAAAGTTATGAATAAATTATCATGATGCAGAGAGGTAAAGGATAATGACGGGCATATCATCTTCTAGGAAATGATGTACACATTTTCAGATACTACTTACTCTAAGACATCTTGACCTACATTTATATAGTGTATGCATATCTGTGGTTTATGATTTCACCTGAAGAATAAATAATATAGAATACACCTGGTGTAATGATCATTTTTTGGCATATTGCTGGGATGGAGCCTGATAGTGACGTGCTTTCTATACAATATCTATTTGAATGGGCTATTTCTAATTTGGAACAATAAGCCAGTCTATATAATGTGGTTGGTTTTTATATAAGAGGGCTTAAATTTTGTGATATTTGTGAGAGGGATTTTTTTGTGTGAAATGACACCCTGTGAATAAGACACCCGATCCTCACTGTTGAACAGTACTTTATACAGTGTACAGTCTCATTGGTGCCTCATGTATACATTGTCTATGAATAAAGTATCAAAAGTTGAAAGGTAAGAGGGGGATAATAGACCTGTAAAGAAAAACACATCTTTTATGTTCTCTGTGAATCAAAGTTTGCTATTATATATTCAAACACAAATTATTTCTAGGATAGAACTTTTATGATTCAGAAATAGTATGAAACATCTATTACATTTATAATATCAGTCTCTTAATCGTAAATGTCCTACCATTGTCCTTCCTATGATGAAATAATTTGTGTTTCTAAATATACCCTTTAAAAGATTTGGGATCTCAAGTTCGTGAAAATGGTACTTTGGCAAAACACTGAAAAGTGAAAATCACAAAAATATTTAACCTCTCACAGTGTCTTATTAGGAAGCATCTTGATTATGAGTATATACCTGTGCAGGCTTCTTTTTTGCCATTGGTAACTGATGTTTATATACCTGCTGATTCTTCGTTCAGGCCACCCTGTATGTAGGAGGGCATGGGGAACGCTTGATGCAGTGCCAAACTGTTCACCTGACCACAACCAAACCTATTCCTATGCAAGTGGACGGTGAACCTTGTCGTCTACTACCGTCCGTTATCACAATTAGTCTAAAGAACCAGGCTAACATGGTCCAGAAACCCAAAAGACGAGGATCTGTACCCATTGCAAACGAGTGAGTAACCAGCAGTCTCTCTCCTCTTGCCGTGTATAATAAGCAGGAGCTGTACATAATGCCCAGGATAGACCCTATAATACTGTACTTAATAAAACTGTACATAATGCCCAGGATAGACCTTATAATACTGTACATAATAAAACTGTACATAATGCCCAGGATAGACCTTATAATACTGTACATAATAAAACTGTACATAATGCTCAGGATAGACCATATAATACTGAGGTTTATAATGCAGATGACTCAGTCATCTGAGCTATACCAGTTGCCCTTTTTCTATTGTCCGGCTGTCTGTGAACTCGGTCCAAATCAAAACTGTTATAATTTCAGACCTGAAAATGTTCATATAGTTGGTAAGGAGCAAAAACTCTTACCATACTAGAAACTAGGTCAATGTAACCTTGTTCCTTTGAGGAATTATGAAATATTTCTATTTTCTATTGAAAACCTATGATTGCACTTCAAAATGGCCTAATATAAAAACCACCTTTTTTGTTTCCTTTAGAATTGGTGTAAACGTTCTTTAGTATGTTTTCTGTGTACATGTCAGGAATTAGGTCTATGGTTGTGAATATTCTGGCTGGGACATACTATGCTATGTCAGAAAAGCAGTAAAGATATTTACTCAATAAGTCAGCTGTTTAAGCTGGAGTGTTTTTTGCAGAACATAAATACATTTGATTTATATTAAGTGTACACCAGATATTAGCTTAGGATAATTAAATTCCGTAAATGTTATTAGCTTAAATGTAAAATCTCTGCCATAAAATTTTCCTTATTTTCATAATGGCACATTTTGCTCCTTTAGCCTCTGTTGATTTAATTTTCACGGTGAATAAAAAACTGCAACATTTATTTTAGAAGACTATATGTCATATAAAGAACAGTGTACATCATGCCTTTGAAATAAAATACTGATATAAAATTGGAAATTGGTATATACTTGTAGCATTTCATTCATATTCGTAAAGCTGACTAGACTGGTTCACTTAATCCATCAGGATATTTTTCAAATGTTCATGGAATTCAACCTGTTTTTAACCAGTTTTGAAAAGTAAGTAATAACTCAAAATATGTTCTTTCATATAACTTTTTAAGCCCATCACCATGTTTCCTTTAATATTCAGTGATTTCAGGCCACAACTTTATTTACAATATGTACCTAACTGGCTTGTTTGAACATGCTAATCAAAATTAGTTTCCATTTATATAACAGCAATATAGTTGAAATACTAATACTGTCACAAATATTTGATCATCTTTCCACAAGTCCAATTAAGCTCAAGTTCGATTGCTATGATTTTATACATATATTCTCATAAACACTTTGAGATGAGCACCATGACTCACAGATCCCTTGTTTGACAGTTGCTTTGCTGCTGAAATGGTACCTTATTTTCAGCAACAACATGTGAAGTGGTTCCATTTCTATAAATTGTTTAATGGCATCTATATATTTCACAATTTTGTCAGTTGTATGTCATACTAAGAGGATTTTGTAAAAATATAGGTTTTACTGTCTTTGTCATTTTTATGCATGTTTATATTTCCCTTTAAATCACCAGGTGGTCTCTAGATAAATTCTGGAGGAAAAAAATATTGTAGATATTTTTGTCATCCTGAATTGTATAGAATAAATTGTAGATATAAATGTAACAGTTAAATAAACGAATGAGGAAGTGGTTAAGTTTACATGAAAAGATAATATCTGAATTAAATTTATCAAGTGGTTGTATAAAAATGTATGCATGTAATAGCTATATAAAGTGTTTTTGTGTTTGTGTCAGAGATACTCTGTATATTACAAACAAATGGTCATCTGTAAAAAAAAAATTATAAAACCAGGTTACATAATGATGGAAAACAATATGGTCATATAAATGTCCACATTCAAACAGAATTTTAAGCCATAAGTTGAAGACAAGACTTTTGAGTAGTTTATCAGCAATTCTTGATATAGCAAATATTATTCAAATGTATTTCTCATTATAATTTGGCACCTGGTGTGGCGACAGTTTTTCACTGATATTTAGAAAAAAAGTTGAGCCCTGTTTAAATGCTTCTACACTTCCCTTGCTTCAGACATAGAAAATTACAGGGGTAGGTTTGTGTTTGCTATAAGCAGCACAACATTTCTCTTTGCACAAATTCTAAATTTCTTTTGGTATTTTGACATAGGGATAAATGAGTGCATGTCCAGTTTCTTATTTTTTCCTCTGCTTCAGTTCTTTGCCATAAGCCAGTCATTAATACAAAAAAAACTTATAGTATTTATCATACTTCAGTGCTGCCAGGACACTCACATTAGGTTTTGTGTCACAGGCTTAATATCCTGTATATACCATTGTTCCCCTACAGACCTAAAAGGTATTCCGTATCACTGTTGATATCAGCTGTACTCTGTCAAGCTCATTACATGAATAATTGTAAAATCATTCAGATCAAGTTGTAAATTTACTGAGTATAAAAAGTGTGAAAATATTAGGGGACTCATTGACTTGCTTTTCATCAGTAGTAATTTGCTAGAGACATATATCTTGGTTTAATTTCTTAGGGGTCTTGTGATATGGCATTTTGATCAGCATACTGAGTAAAACATGAGGATTTTGTTCTTTTTTAAAGAACTAGTATAAATCTTATACATATTTTTTTTATACTCAGATATAAATAATTTCCCTTTTAAAACCTGTATTCTTTGCTACCATTCTTTCAACACTCCACTAATACTTTATACCATTGATATTATTAATGTACGTGGCTTATTATAAATAAGGAAATATTTCAAAGGCTAATGGCAAATCACTCACTGCAGAGGTTTTTTTTCTGGTGTTTATGCACTCTTTCTTTCAAAAATCTATTGTTTTATCTATATAAGCACTGACATTTTGCATTTTTCATAAACCTAATAAAATTAACAAAATATATAGATCTTTTTATATTGATAAGTAAATCCTTGGTTTTTGGGAGTCATTTTGAGATTGTAATTCATCATAAGAGATATAAGTGAATCTCACAAACTGAAGTTTTTGTGAAGGTGAGAAAAAAAATGACACAGAATGTATAAGATGTTTTTTGTGAGAGCAATATACTTTTGTTATAGAAAGTCAGGCAAGGGTAGGAGTGCTGTTGAAAAAAAATTTGATCCCAATCTTTGTAGAACTGAGGTTAATTAACCTTAATGTCATATTAAATGAATGTAAAAGGTTCTCACATCATATTAAAAGTCATCAGATGGTCAATTGTGAGAATATTTTACATTGATTTAAGTACCATCTTTGATTAATGTGTGATCTGTAAATCCAGTGCCTTTTTCAAATACTATAATGTTTGTGTTCACAGTTTGTTTCATATTATTTTGAAATACATGACTTTAAAAATTACTTTCAAATTTCATACCACACCATACTTTATTCTCCTATGTCATTATAAATTGTCATTTTAATTTTCAGAATATTGTTTATCCTTGTAGGATATATGTGGGCAAACTTACAATTCATATTTTTTTTTTCTGTTGGAGTTGGTTAATTTAAGTAAGATAAATATTAATTAATTTAACATAATTTGTTAAACAGTAATATAATTAAATACAGTGTACATGCATATGCCATCTAAAGTCATTTTGTCTCCATGTGAGAGTGTTTTTCTCATCGTTTCTTCAGTGTCAATTAACCTTTGTCATTGTTTCTTGCATGTATTATCACAATTATTTCAATATACCTGGCCACACACAGTTCTTTTACGTACCTTTATACTATGGATTCATCCTTACAATTTTAACCTTGTTTGTAGCCTTCCCTATTTCTTTAAGTAAGTAGGTTACCATATATAAATATGTATACCTTAGTATTGAATATTGTATAGTAGTAAACGGGTATTTAACCTTACATACTGGTACCTGTATACCTGTTTCTGTATTCTTATAGCTTCTGTGTACTGTCTGATCATTTGCTGCATAAAACCTAACCATAATCCTATTCCCTGCCTCTTAATTCTCACCGGCAGTCACACGTGCACACATACAAAACAATCACATGCATGTAACTGTGAGAGAAACCTGAAAAGTAGAGTTCGTTTTTTTTTTTTCACACATATACATTTATATATACACTGACATTATGCTAGTTTTTCAAATTTGCCTGAAAATCTAATACTAAAATAATTAAGTTAATGGATGGCATTGTGCACATTAGGCATACTGGTATATTTTGAATTTGTCAGTTGAGGAAAATACAATAAACATGTGATATGACATATATATCATATATATATATGATATGACTTGCAGGAAGTCTAATCATCCAGACATTTCAAGAAATATTGCCTGTTTCAATATATTCAGCAGGAGCTTTTAGGTTTAAACATAAAATATTGAATTATTGTAATATTAAATATTCCTAATGAAAATATACTGGCATAACTTTTTCTGGCTACTGTCCTCTAAAATAGGAATATGGTATATTAATTACTGATCTGATATAGTTAGAGTATAGCTGCTTTTTGCAGTTTGCAAAAGAAGGGACACAAATGTTTATTGATACAATATTACCGATAATTCAATGCATTTTGATGATGTTGACCAGGAAAAAGATAAAGTTGGATGCTAAAAAGATTACCAGTCAAATGGTCATAAACCTGTTGATGACATATAGGAGTGAATCTCTGGATTTTATAATTACCAATTTGGCATTAATTCTCTGAAAGCCAGGGGTAAGTTCTAACAGTGTCAATCACTGCTCAAATAAAACTCATGAATTTCTGGTTTTGTAACTTATAGGAACATATTTTCTGATTTTTCTCACTGTTGTTAATAATAACATCAGGGATCTGACCTATGCTGGGCAGATTTCCCAACTCTGTGCTGATTCACAGTGTTGTGATCCCTCTTGCGTGTTGTCAGGAGTCTATAGACATCTGTAGGAATGATGGACATCTGTACATGTGCTATGATTGACATGGGTAACCCTAATGAGAGCTGATCGAGCATCTTGCGCATCAGTATCTGTTCATCCTGCTGCATGAACTGTCATTATATTGTACAAGAGTAGTATATATGGCTAACTGTATTCCCAGTGTTTGATATACATCATGAATTCACAATATCATGTTACAGTCATGTCTTTACAAGCTATTTTTGATCATTTAAAATCAAATCAAATCAAAGTAATATACCACCTATATGGGGATTATTTATGTGGCCTAATTAATGGGATATTGGGTTATTCAAATTCTTAGTATTCTTAATGATTTATGTGTTATTTTTAGGAAGATGTTAGTTAGTTATTATTGTGTTAGGATCAAGAAAAAACGGGATTAATTATTTTACTTTTTGACACTGCATGCTATCACTTTTTTCTTTATGGAGAATCTGTGCATTTTTTGTAATTTATTCTTTAACTTGAAAAAGTATTTTTTACAATTTTTTCTTGCCTTAATTCTTCAGTGCAGATAGAGCTTTTAAAATTGTATTATATGATTTCTTAATCATATTTTAAATGTTGCAAATGAATAAAAAAGACATATCAAAGCTAAATTTTCTCTCAGTTAGTTGCACCAGTGTAACTGTAACAAACATTTTTGTTACAGAGATTCACATAGTGAATAACAAAGCAAAGCTTGTGTTTCGCTGTCATTTCTTATGTCTTTTATATTTTAGGTTGAGGACTGTTTTAAAGTTGTGTAAAATGGTTATTTAAATTATTTGCTCATGCTTCCTGATATTAGTTAAACACTATTATCTTTAGATATGTCATGTCATGTTTGATTCTCATGAAGCCTTTGAACCTCTTATTTTGATCTTCACTGGGTGTTTTAGATGGTTTACCTTTGTTTTTGCAGCCCGCCTTCAGTGCCTGAGCGGCTGCGAGTTCAAGTGAGCGTGATCAGTATGACTGACTATGAGGCCTTGCACTATGACAAGGAAAGGCTCAGGGAAGCTTGTAAGAAGTTCAAAATTTACTTTACTCCTGTCAATTTCGCATATGTCACTTGTACCTCTTGATAATTTGTCTTATTGCAAGTTATATATTACTTTGTTGACAACACATATAATAACTTAATCATTGTATTCATATACATTAGTTTATATATATGACAGCTATAAATGTATCAACTATACATTTTCTAGAAATTTTATGTTGATATTTATTAGATCAATATTTAAATATTAACTAAGAAACTAAATCACCCAATTAATTCTAAAATATTTAATGAGGTTGCTGGTCACAAGATATACAATGGGCATACTGTGCTCATTTGTTGTGCTCTTTTTTTTATGAATTAAGTACTCCATTAAAGTTGGAGAATGCAGTTCCGTTAATGTTTGTATGTTACTGCATGATGTAATTTTGTTTCTTGTCTTTCAGCTGTGCCTTTAGGGATCATTGTGGTCAACAACGATGCTGACTTGGAAACAGTGCGGACACATATCAACAGACTTAACGAAGTAGGTCAACCTTACTCATCGAAATTAATTATCTTTTCATGATAGAGTATCAGCAGATTTATTGATAAGCAATTAATCATCTCTATGTTTGTGCAATAGACATTCTAGCTTTGTATCCCTGGTTCAAATTTTGTCTGCTGCCACAGTGGATATTTGAAGTTTCAGTAATTGGCTTAATCAAGGGTTTTTACTCACAAATGCCTGCATGAATATCAACTATATTCCTGTTCACATGGCTTCCCTTAGCAAAAAACAAGCTTGCCGCGCACTGTTGCTGCAAACTTGCTGCAGCTTTGCAGCAACCTTGCAGCAAGGTCACAATTTGCCATGCAAATTAGTTTGCGGCAACCTTGCTGCAGGCTTGCTGCAACCAATGTTCCCGCAGCCCTTTTCCTACAGCCTTCTCGCACACTTTCCCGCAGCCTTCTCGCACACTTCCTGCAGCCTTGCACACTTCCTGCAGCTTCTCGCACACTTTCCCGCAGCCTTCTCGCACACTTTCCTGCAGCCTTCTTGCACACTTTCCCGCAGCCTTCTCGCACACTTCCTGCAGCCTTGCACACTTTCTGCAGCTTCTCGCACACTTTCCCGCAGCTTTGCAGCAACCTTGCAGCAAGGTCACAATTTGCCATGCAAATTAGTTTGCGGCAACCTTGCTGCAGGCTTGCTGCAACCAATGTTCCCGCAGCCCTTTTCCTGCAGCCTTCTCGCACACTTTCCCCCAGCCTTCTCGCACACTTCCTGCAGCCTCACACACTTTCCTGCAGCCTTATCGCACACTTTCCCACAGCCTTCTTGCATACTTTCCCGCAGCCTTCTCGCACACTTCCTGAAGCCTTGCACACTTTCTGCAGCTTCTCGCACTCTTTCCCGCAGCCCTCTCGCACACTTTCCCGCAGCAGGGGCCAATTAGATAGCAGCCATATGATATGTATTAACAATAGCACATGGGCTCAGTTATTGTGTACAAGCAGACATGCCATGTCATTAGTCAGTGACTGTCTCTGCTCCAAATATAAATGCAGGTACTCAACAGAACAAGCTCTCATGAAACTCCATTTAATTTGCACATACAATTAAACCTTAATCCATAATGGCTTTTAAATATAAACCAAACTTAATCAAGCTTTGTTAGAAATTACACCTTGATGAATATGAATCAGAGTACACACTACACATGCAGTCACACGAATCCTGCATGAAGTTGTGTAGCTACATAGCTGAATAAAAGTACTGGGTGAGTATATTGTCAGGCCAAGGACTGGAAATATGAACCACAAAGTGACATTGGGTTACTTCAATATTGTTAGGAATTTCCCGTTTACTTAGGGTGACATCTATAGACATAAGTCAAACAGAATTTAGCAAATCAACTTTCAATGAAGCTTAGCCTGAGAATTTTAAAGTTTGTGTGAAGATGAAAACAAAACCTTATTTAAAGTTACTGTTTCATATTCAAATCAATAAAACTCAAAATGCATTGGAGTTCAATAAATGCATGATATACACGTTAACGACAGAATTGTTTTCATGCTGCCTTTGATATATGTGCCTTCCAGCTTTAAAAACATCTTTCAATCCCACCATTAATCTTACTTAGTTTTTACTTTTCCACAAAATAAAATTTAATACTACACTTTCTGTGTATAAAATTACTTGAGGAAAAATCAATCTTATCAGTGCTGGGCCCTTTATCAATGCTTGCTGCGGCATCCCTTAGGGTACAAATATGTAGTTCAAACTTACTGGTGGTAGTAACATAACACCCTCTCTTTGTTCCTCCCATCAACTAATTGTATGTTCTAATTAATCCAATGAGTCCTCTGAACATGCTGGATCTGTTGAATGTTACTCTTACTTGAGCTATTTGGCACAGATCTTCATATTTTTAGAAGAGCTAACAAAGCACTGTCTTTTACTAATTTTGCTAAAATGGCTGCCTTTCCCTCCAAAATCAGTTTAGCCAATCACAGCAGGGTAAGACAGGAAATAGTAGAGCAAATAAAACTGTAAAAGACTGCGGCTAGCCGCAACCCTCCTGCAGCCTTCCTGCGCACAGCATCCAGTTAACTCTATTAGACTGTGGCTAGCCGCAATCCTCCCGCAGCCTTCCTGCGCACAGCATCCAGTTAACTCTATGAGGCTGCGGCTAGCCGCAACCCTCCCGCAGCCTTCCTGCACACAGTATTAAAATACTCTATAGGACTGCGGCTAGCCGCAACCCTCCCGCAACCTTCCAGCACACAATTCAGATTTGCTGCACACTTTCCTGCAGCCTTTGCCAGGCAGCGGGAAGCATGCAACTAGCCGCAGCCTTCCTGCACACTCTTCTTGCAGCCTATTTTGGTTTCTGCTGCTTTGCAGCACGGTTGCAGCAAAGCAGCGGCAAACTTTTCATTGTGCTAAGGGTTTTATCCAGACAATTCACCTCAAAAGATTTTTCCCGAAAAGCATATATCCAGAAATGTAGTTAAATGAAAACAAAATAGTTGAACTTTTGTGAAGTTTTGATATGTATTTGCAACAGCCATTGGAATATTTACTTAGTCAGTGGAGTTTGACAGTCAAGCCAACTCTTGCAGTTTTTGTAATCACTATGGCTGTGGTCTCATAACTGATCAATCTGGCCATGATGCTGTCAAGAGTTGGGTAATTAAAATAAAGCTAGCAATCAGGCATTTATTTCATACTTTCATTTTCTGAAAGGTCCCAAACGCTAGTGCATATAGTGGCACCTGCCGCCTATTACCATGTCATAAAATGATGTCAGCAAAACAGTGCCGTTCACATTTCAGGTCACATATATATGATCTGTACTCTAGGGAGTAAACCATATCAAAGGTACATTTGAAGTACAATAAAATCTAAACAATTATGACCACCAGTCGGACCTCAGTTAAATATTTACATTTTTTAGGTGGTCATCTTAGTGAGGTCTTATATAAACAGCACAAAAGGATCTGACCCTGAACTATTTTTTCATTATTTTTAGGTGGTCGCTAATCTGGGTTGGTTGAAAGGCGAGGTTTTTACTGTATTTGAAAATGAAACCAATTAAAAAGACCAAACCATATTTTATCTAATTGAAAGTTAAATCAGTATGCTTTGTTCATTGTCCGTTTCTTTGTTCCAGGACACCGAAAGCCTGTCCAATCCCAGTGGTGCCATTCCCAAGCTGTCATCCAACTGGTGTTTTGTAGATTGTAAGTATGTTCTGTTAAAACCTTCTGAAACATTCAACTTTTTAAAGAACCCACTTCTACAATTTAAACTCTCATCTAAATGTTCTTTTCCTAATTTCACTCTTTTATACTTCTTAAAGAAAAATTATTTCTTCTTTTGAATTTTTTTCTAGTTTAGGAAAGTCTAAAGATAGCAATTTCATTTTGTCTTCAGGATATACAGGTATCTGCAAATAAATTGATGTAACTTCATTTATAGATAAATATAAACGTTTTGAGAAAATGATATAGTTTATATTCTAATATTATTTTCAGCAACAACTGCAGATCGTTTCTTCCGCATCGATCGCACCCAGGAGCATTTGCATTATGTCACAGACATATCATCAGAGGATTTGTATATTCTTGACCCTGAAATGACCTCTAGTGCCCTCAGACCTAACGGGGCCCTTTCGCCCTTAGGGTCTGTATCTGCAAGTAGTTTTAGTCATGTCAACGGGGTTGACGAAACCACTTGTTCCTCTCCCAACCCAACTGTGATAGTTCAAGACAGCGACGCTGGGGAAGGAATAACCAGCGAAATCCTTAGCCCCGGAATAAGGATTACATACCCCATGCCTGTCACACCACCAAGGTCGCCCAGGTAAGTTCAAGGTCATTTTGCAAAATTTCATTGTCTGAAACAAATTGCACTCCATAAATTCAGTCAGTGAAGAATGGATTAAACACTGTATTTCTATCACGTCATCTAGTTCACTCAGGTCAAGTTTGGTCAAAGCCAAATAAAAAAATTGATACGGAGGAACAAATCATTTTGGTTGGTGATGAGTAACGGCCCAATACCTTTTGCCTATCACTCCATGAAGGTCTCTCATATAGGCAAAGTCATTTAATTAACAGATATTACTGCACAAAGCCTTGATCAATATATACCATTTTCTATGCATGTGTGACTTGTATACAGTATGTAGTTTGCTTGTTTATAGCCTAGGTTTATTTGGGATCCTCTTATAAAATGTTTCACTTATGATTAACCATTTCTTTTATTCTTCTATGTTATACCCATGCAGTTGCAGATATTGTGTAAAAAAATCTGGTGCCACTGCTATCAATAGACACCTTTTTTAAATATGTTATATATAATTGAATATTTTTTGTAAATTATAAGTGTGATGTTAACAAAATTTTTGATTTATCTGATGACTAATGATCAATGTTTGTTTTCAGTCCTCAGCCACCTGGCACCCCACCAGAGCCAGAGCGACCAAGCTCACGGAGCTCCCACCATGAACTGCAATTTGGTGATGGCAGCCAGGTCCCACCTACAGATAAATGTAAGTCACATCACCCTTACAAAATACTTACTCAGGGGAATTTGTAGAGTCTGTGATATAATTGTGACAAATATTTTCAATTATGATCTGTCTTCTACCATATGAGTTGACTTTTTTTCTGTCAAAGGATTCTTTATATGGAGTAAAAAAACTCTGTCGCAATAACTTACTGGGATTGGGTGGATTTTCATGAAACTCACTATAACTACTTGTACAAACAGATTATCTCGCTTGAGTTCAATTATGGGCAACATCCACGCATATTTAATAAGGTCATGGGTCACTTAGCTACTTTGTCTTGTTGCTGCAATAACTTACGAAGAATTTAAAGGAATTTGATAACACTCATCAGAAATGTTGAACAACAAAATATCTCATCTAAGTTAGATTTTCAGCAAAATCCTTGCATATTTAATGAGGCCAGAGGTCATCAAATACACAACAGGCATATTATGCATGTTTGCTCTTGTTAAATTATGGGGCCATGAATTGTACCTTTAACTGTACAAAAGAGTTAGCACCTTTTCTACCCTAATGATTCCAACATCCCCATTGTCTTTGGATACTTATACTGCACTTCTAATCAGATATCAACTAGATATTATCATATTTAAATGTTTTATAATATTCAGGATAGAGTCAACTGAAAAACAAACTTCTGAACAAAGAGTACCATACTCTGTATATTTAATTGATTACATTTGTGAAATTTGTTTGTGTTGTTTTAGGTATATTGACACATTCATAAATATCTGCAGAGATTTTTTAACAAGGCACAGTAAGGACCAGATTTGCATATTTTGTAATGGACGTAAATGATATGGATTCATCAGAATCCATGGTAGGTTAAATTAAAAAATAAATTATCCCATGAAAACATTGCATAAATGGTGCTTGATTACAATTTCTGTAAGTCTTTCAGATTGTTTATTTTTAATTGAATTTTTATGTGCATTAACCAACCCATGTCTGTGTTTCCAGTATTGCTTGATGCAGCAAAAAGAGGGGACTTACAGAAGGTGAGTAAAACTTTATAATTAACTTTTGCACATCTGTGACCTATCTCCTAGGAATAAAGCTTCCTTTGGTTCTACTGTAATAGTTTGATTACCAGTAGTCATGTTTGTAGCTAAGTTTTGTCTTAATTATTTTGTTGTACAGGGAAGATTGTGCCTTTGAATGTAAGTTAATGTATAATGATGTTAATGAATGCTGATAGTCACACTTCATAGATGTCATATTGGCAAAAAAATCACTATCAAATCACTTGATTGCTAAATTAGTTATCTGTCTGGATATATCTGAAGACCCCTATCCTCTGTGATGTGCTATAGATCGTTGTCTGAACTAGTCTAACTCCCTATGAGGTTGATATGGTCGGATGAGGTAATTTAGGGCTTAATTGCCTGAATGTAGAGGATATGATTTTAAACTTAGCCAGTGGAATGTAGAGGTTAAACCTAGGGCTTAATAACTGGTCTGTGAAGGATATGCCTTGTGCTGAGTTCTTGAATAGTACGGGCTCAGTGACTAGAATGTATTGGATATGTATGCCGTAGGTGTATAGTTACTGGAATGTAGAGATTATGCTTTGTTCTTAATTACTGAAATGTAAAGGATATCACTTGTGCTGAGTTCCTAGAATGTAGAGTCTCAGATGATCACTAGAATGTAAAGGATATACCTTGTGCTGAGTTCCTGGAATGTAGAGTCTCAGTTGATCACTTGAATGTTAAGGATATGCCTAGTGCTGAGTTCCTGGAATGTAGAGTCTCAGTTGATCACTAGAATGTTAAGGATATGCCTAGTGCTGAGTTCCTGGAATGTAGAGTCTCAGTTGATCACTAGAATGTTAAGGATATGCCTGGTGCAGAGTTCCTGGAATTTAGAGTCTCAGTTGATCACTAGAATGTTAAGGATATGCCTAAGTCTTAGTTCTTGGATGTAGATCATATCCTTTGGCTTAATCACTTGAAGGTAGATGATAAATTACTGGGATGTAGAAGATAGGCTTTCTGGTTGGTTACCGGATATTGAGAATATACTTTGTGTTTGTAGCTGGTGGAGATGCATAAGAGCGGTGCTAACCTCCTAGCAGTAGACCAATATGGACTCTCCTGCCTTCACCACGCTGCAAGGTTCGGTCACAAGGAAATTACAAAATACTTGCTTCAAAATGGTAGGTCTACAAGCCTTCAGTGGCTGAAAATATATTGAGTGAACCCATATTATAATGGACTCAGTTCAGTTAATATACTGAACATGTGTCTAAGTGATAACAACTTGGAAACTTAAGTTTAAATTAATGTAAAATAAAAACCTGTTATTTAGAACTGCAGGCATGACTTGTTTTCTTTTGATCTCTTTTTAACTTTGTGATGTTAAAGGTTCAATCATATTTTCTCTTTAACATGTAGAGAAGACATAATTAATGATCCCTTGGGGAGAAGTGAGACCTCTGAGACCTTGATTTTCATCATGACCGTTGACTTTTAAATTGCATTAATGAATCCCTCATCATACAGTGAAACCTCGTTGTGTCAAACTCACTTAAGTCAAATACCCCGCTTATGTCAAAGGTACAGACTCCATATTCTGGACAACCCTACTTAAATCATTACCAAACAAAACCCTCTTGCGTTTAACCTCAGATGTGTTGAACTATTCTGAGGGTCCCTTCGACTTTGACACAACGAGGTTTCACTGTATTTCTAAACATCAGGAGATCATCTTGTATGGATAAACATAACATTTCATGCTACATAAAAAGAAGGTCAACTGTGTCAATGTTTGTGCTCCAGCCTGGGAGTAATTATCTGAAATTGATGTCTTGATGTTTTGCTATTAATACAAATAAAAATAAGGCATTGCTCATGAGACTTGTTATTGGTATCATGTGTGTTATCTTTGCTACCTTAAAAACAGAGCTAACAATTGTAATGTTGTAACATAACATAACAAGATTATTTCATAGTTGTGTAAACCTTACTTATAATGTTAATGGAGATAAGCCAAATGAAATATATATTGATATCATTTTGTCTATTACAGCACCACCTGTGATAGTAGATATGACCGATCATGAAAAGTGAGTGAATTTCTTTCAGCAGTGAATTGTAATACTAACTGTAACTTATTTGTATTGACAGTTAAACATTGAAGTAAAGAAAATTCACAATTCAGTGATTGATGGATGTTTATGAGATTTCAACTACATCAGTCAATCACACAGTGTGGCTGACAATGATAAAATATTCTAGTGGACATCTGTTCATTTCTTCTTTTATATCAATATTGAATTTATCTTTGTGTAGAATAATCTTTGTCAATTCTTGGTTTTAAGGTAAGTAACCATTTAATAATCATGAGAATTTAGACAAGAATTAGTGGATATCAAAAACATGAAAGTGTTTAGTCAGTTTAAGTAATTGTGACCTTTCACCTTGGGCTCAAGTTCAGTCTTTGCACATGCATGCTTGTAATGCCAAAATGATGTGTTGATAAGTAAATTTTCCTTGTAAATGCCTCTCTATCAGTGTATCTTTTCTATATCAGATGTAGTTTCAAAAAGAGAACATTTCTCACATCTCACTGCAGGGGTCAGACAGCGCTACATAAAGCTGCGTGGTATGTCAGACGGTCCATATGTAAAATGCTGGTGTCAGCAGGGGCCTCTTTGACCAGGACAGATTACCAAGTAAGTGTGCACAGAATTCTAGAAGATTCCCAAAAACTGGAGAAATGCAGTCAGTTCTTGGAAAAGAAAACAAAGAAAATTTAAAGTTTCTTAAAGGACATAATGTTTATCTCTAGTGGTTGCTTAAGGAAAAAAGCTACATGAGTTTTTGTACATTTTGGACATTAAAAACAGCAGGGTTTCTTGTTTATGTTTTTGGGAAAAAACGTATCTTTCTTTTCTAAAAAAACTGTACATAACAATTGAGTGAACAGGATAATGTAGACTGCTCATGAATGTTGGATAAGAATTGTTTCATGGCAAATCACATAAATGTTTTTTTTGTAGTTAGGACTTCATGGAATGAGTTTTATTTTGTCAGCATGTGTATGTGGAATGTAACAGAAGGTGTTTCCTTGAAATGTAACAAAATTTGATTTTAGGTTTGACACTTTGATTGAGGAGGACCTTTTTTTGTGTAAACATAAACAACCTTTGGAAGTGGAAAATTAGGAAAACAAAATTGGGAAATACTTTGAACACCACATCTGTCAATATAGGAAATTCATGGTTTTTTTTGTGCATTGATTATTTGTAGGGTAATACACCAAGAGTGCAGGCTTTGAGAGCAGATGACAGGGAGTTGGCTGCATTCCTGGAAGGTCAGTACATCGTGTTGTTTACCTGCTTAGGAAATAATTTACAGTTGTGGCTTGTTATATACTGTCATTTAGAGCCATTTGAGGTTTTCTTTTATGCATGGTAGCAGATAGATGGCCTTTTTTTTTCATCAGTTTGAATGCCAAGATCCACATGCAGGTTTTGATTTGGAATCTTGATACCTTTTAAAATATTTCTTTAGCGAACCTGTGAGCTTATGCGATGGTGTGGCGTTGTCCGGCGTCCGTCGTCTGTTGTCTGTACATTTACCCATACTAACTTGAAAACAGCAGGAGTTAGCATCACGAAATTTTATTAAAAAAATTAGTCATCTGTAAAACTCTATCGGATTTTGCTTATTTTTTGGCTAACTGCATTTTCTTAGATTTTGTAGGGAAAAAGCCTAAAAAGCTTTAAAAATCTTCTTCCCCGAAATTGTTAAGCTGAATTGTCCAATATTTCACAGAAATGATCCCTGGAACAATCTCTCTCAAGTTTGTTCGAATGGTTTAAGTTCGGTGATTTTTGGCTGAGTTACAGCTAGTTTAACTTAGTTATCTGTCCAAAAAAGCATACTAAAATTACAATCTTAGAAACGGCTGGAGCTATCATCACCAAATTTTATGCCAATATTGGTCACATGTGTCATATCTTAAATTGAGGTATTGGTGGCGCCACCTGCATCGGCCTTTTTTGTACGGGGGTCATCAGTGCCTGTATCATACTGACAGCTACAAATAACTTCTTCTCTGAAACGATATGGCCAAATTGTATAATATCTCACAGAAATGATCCTAGGGTAGTGCTTTTTGAAGTTTGTTCAAATGGTCTCAGTTCAGTTACTTTTGGCTAAGTTATGGGAAGCTGAATTTAGTCATATACCATAACAGCCCATTTTAGCTAAGTGGCTACAAAATCTTCTTCTCAAAAACCACTGGGCCAAAGTCTTAAATCTTACACATTAATAATCCGTAGATGTTGATAATTCAAGTTTGTTCAAATGGTTTTGGTTCAGTGATTTTTGGCTGAGTTATGGGTAGCTTAACTTAGCCATTTTGCTGTATTTTCCCATATGAGTTATAAACCTGCAAAACATTTTTAGACTGACACCACTGAGGCCAATTTGTTTAATATTTTACAAGAATAGTCCCCTGAATTATTCATATAATGATTATCTTTTATGGTTCCAAAGAATGAATTATGGCTGAATTATAAAGATTGTATTTAGTCATTTTACCATGTATGGTAGCTGTGTAAAGCAGATTCATCTAGCCTAGCACCAGTTTATCAGCATCCCTTACATCATGCCTCTAGACCTTCAGATTTCAGGTTATCTATGGTTAATATTGACAAGAATGTTTTTTAAAAGCTTTTAAAAAATGTAGATTAATGATTTTAGATATACTTCATACCAGGCAATGTTAACAATCACAGGTATACAGCTCTATGTGGGTATATAAAGACGGCAATACATAGATTATAAATAATTGGGATCCATACTCAACTTAATTCAAGATTTTGCAATCAGTGAGATGTATCTGTATTATAATTTAGCATTCAATATGCATCTGTATTAATTTTTAGTGAGCCTGTGAGCTAATTTGATGTTGTGGCGGCGTCCATAGTCCATCTTCTGTAAGTTAACCCATACTATTCGAAAACGACTGGAGCTAGCATCATGAAATGTAATGTAAAAAAATTAGCCATCTGAAAAACTCTGCATTTTCTTAGATTTTAATGAGAAAAAAAATCAAAAACCTTTAAAAATCTTCTCCGACAAAATGGTCAAGCCAGATTGTTCAGTATTTCACAGAAATAATCTTTTATATCATATTTTACAAGTTTGTTCAAATGGTTTAAGTATGATATAAGATTTAAAAGTATTTTAGCCAAAGTCTTTCAGTATGTGTAAACAGATTTACCAACAGGCCAAGATTGTGTCTGTTATTTTAAATAGGTTGAGAAACTGCCAACTGTTTCAGATTTGGCAACAGATCAAGAGTTCATTCAGTGCAGCCAGATAAAGGTCAAGAGTACAATCAGTGCAGCCAAGCACAAGGCATGTGATCACCTCATGGGTGACATGTGAACACCTCATGGGCACCATGTGATAACTTCATAGGTAGCATGTGATCAACTCATGAGTATCATGTGATCACCTCATGTGTGCCATGCCCCTCAGGGCTGCATGTGGAGCCAATCTGAGAGCTTATGCAATGGTGTGGCTACTATTTCAGATTAGGCAACAGGTCAAGAGTTCACTCAGTGCAGCCAGGTATAGGTCAGGAGTTCACTCTGTGCAGTAGCTGCATTATATTTATAGCAGTGGTAGACTGCCCACTACATCAGATTTGGCACCAAAGTTCAGCCTGGATCTATTTATAGCTTAGGCAGACTGCCAACTGTGTCAGATTATGCAACAGGTCAAGAGTTCACTCAGTGTAGCCAGGTACAGGTCAAAAGTTTACTCAGTCTAGCCAGGTGCAGGTCATGAGTTCACTCAGTGCAGTAGCCCGAGCAAGCAATTTGTCACAGTTTACTCTGGGCAACTGACTTTCTCACCTAAGCCTGGTCAGCCCCGTGACTCAAGGTAAGTTTGATGTATTGGCCTAATATAATGACCTGTTTATGTGTCTTTGATGGCTTTCTTGCTCACAAGACAGGTGTCGCCACCTAAAATGACTTTTGCACAGTTTGTGTCCCTGTGTTTTCTCAGGAGGTGTTTGATATATCAGTCTGAAATTGGGCATATGTATATATCTCTGAAAGCTTTGTTGTATACAAGACTGGTGGTGCCAGCTACAATCATTTTTGTGTTGTGTGCACCCATGCCAGAATTTCAGCAGTGATCTTTGTGTAATTGTTTCATATTCAAAATAGTTAGTACTTGCATTGTTCATATACATGAGAAGTAATGGTCAAGCATTGAAGCATTATACCTGGTGTATTTCCCAATGCACAGGTTCGCATTAGGCCTGTAGGCCTTGTTTGTGAATATATTTCATCATTTGCAAATTAGACAGAGAATAATATAAGAATGGGTGCGACTAAAGCTTAATAACAACTCCAACCGTGTTTCCATAAGAAGTGTGTTTTGGCAGTTCAGAGACCAAAAACAAAATAGCGGAAGTCTGTGGGTGACATAGACAGCAAGTGATTGAGAGTGATCCATGTATCGCCATCTGGTGTGTACCAGGAAAACAGTCTTGCAAAAATCAACAATTTCACTCATGAACTAATGCAGTAGTAATGCAGAATGGAAATATTTATAAGTACATTTTTGGCATTGTCCCAGACTATTTATTTTCCTCTTTTTTTTCAGCCAATGTAGAGTTTGGTGATAGGTTGATTTCTCAGTAAAATTCCATTTTGAATATTACTTTAATGCATATATTTTATAATATAATAATTTAATGAAGGATACCCCAGGAAAATGTGTAATAATAAATGATTAAATCCCTCTTTAGGAAACAGGTTACCTGGGAGATCAGTTGTTTCCTGCTGTATAAGTTGAGTGACCAATAAAGGTAGCTGTATTCCACCTCTGGACCTTGCTGGCTACATGTATATATACTGCGCTTGCACTTTCCTCATAAAGGGTTTCTTGTGTTCCACTGTCTGAGAAAATCATGCGTAACACAGTGTGGCACAATGTTGTCCTTTTGAATTTCACTGAATTAACAAACAGAATCTAAGACAATTAACTTAATTAGGATTTTAATTAAATGTTATGTGTAACTTCCTATCCCTATGGATGTAAGAAAGATTTGTACCAGTACATGTAATTGTGCAATTATGTTAAATGTTACACCGTAAATCAATGTACATGTATATTTATTGTCACCTACTGCAGCACAGTATAAATGTGGAAGAAAATGTGTCATGCTGCATCCACTATGTGATAAACTTCATATACAAAATGCACGAAGTTTTAAATTTTTTTATTGCAAATTATATCAGTTTAGATCAAAGCACTACTAAAACAGTTATAACGCAAGGATATTGAATAAATTTAAACTATAAATTTAAGTTTTGAATATATTTCAGCCATCCTTGAATAAAAATTATTGTGACACAAAGTTTACCCACAATACCTTCCAGTCTGAGACATATTTGAATAGTGATTAATGTTGATATAATGTCACTGCTTATTCTATAATTCTATCTTAAACCCTTTAAAAAAGAAGCTGATATGAATAAACCAGGCTTGTACGTAGCATGCTTGATTTAAAGAAAAACATTAAACTTTCTTTTCATGCAGCTCTGCCTAGTTACTATTACATACTGCCTGTCACAAATCTATTGTCTCATTGAACTGTTTAACTTATTCCCACTGACCCAGCCAATATGTATTTTGAATCTTGCCTTAAATTGGTACATTATATTGACCTTGGCCATGGATCAGATCATAAAAATCGGATCAGCCAGCAAATTTGTCATTTCTTTGTTCCCAGCATTTCAGAATATACGGTGGGTTAACACCAAATTGCAGAGTAGATGATATAGATAGAAACATGTTACTGACTTTCTACTCAGGCACAGGACCAAACAATATTCTGATAAGATAATATTCTGTTTAAATAGGTCAGTGGTTGAAAGATCAGATATGTAGTTTTGATTGTAAGTTAATATTCAAGATAATTTTTTTTTTCACAAATTGCACCATGCATGATGTTCAGATTTGACAAGAATAAAATGCTTTACCACATAGCCCTTTTCCTTTAAAAAAAAGAACTTATCCTATTTACTTCTAATACAAACTGTTCATTGAAATTCAGTACATGTAGAATTTTAAAATTCCGTTGTTTAAATCTTATTTTTTAATTTAATTTTCATATAATTTCATTTCCTCTAGAAAACAGGGACATGTGAACATAGATATTTAATAAAACAAATATTGTCCTGTTGTCTAAAAGAAACAGGAAGCTGGTAGCATTTGGAAAAAAAATACAAAATGGGCGAAATGCTTTGTTTTATCATGACCTGAAATATGGCATCTGTAGCTGTCGGAAAATAATGGGAAGTATTGGGAAATATCAGAAAATATAAATTGGAATTAATTCCACTTTAGATTACATCTTCATTAATATTACTACTCAGGGATGCAGGGCTTGACATTAACAGTAAACTGCTTGCATTGGGCATGAAAATGGTGGTAGGACAACTAAAAGTGGGCTCATAGTGTCCAACATAAACCTTTACCCAAAGGCCTGAATCTTAACTAATCTTTAGTTTGCCATTTTCTTTTTTAATAAATGAAATTATTCTAATACCTTTATCTTGAATCTCCTGTATGTTCATCTGTGCACAGGTGCTTGAATTGCTATTAGTGTTAAATTTGTTCCTTTTCTTGGCCATTTCCTTATAACTATTACTGATCTGACATTTTCCTAGCCATGACAACATGACACTCAGGCCTTCGGAAATAAACTGATGGGGCCTGGAGTCATGCTGGCAGTCACAACAGAACGCCCATTCTAAGGGTCGGTATTATTTTCTGTCTGGTATTATTTGGCATCACAGGCTTATATGGTCGTATTATATGTGCTTAATATCGAAGAAAAAGGGTTGTTACATAAAAAATATTACATTTATTACCTCCTTTCGTCACTGTGGCACCGATTCACGTGAAGCGGTACTTCTCGTTCGAAACTGAAGTGTCATGACGGGGTCGTGTATGTAAACTTGGAAGTCCGAAGCCGGAAGCCGGAAACCAAGGAATTGTTTTATAAATACAGTGTAATGCAGTTTAAAGCATATACAAAATGCTAACGCTTCAATACCGTTTTGCTTTTTCCCGATAGAATAAGATCTTTACTATCATTCTGTGAACAATTATATAGTTATTCATTCTTTGATCTGAAAGTTATGGACGATTTTGTGCTCGGAAGCCATCTCGGAAGTCACTCAGAAGTGCTGGGATGTGATTCAAATATGTATAACTCGGAAGTCACAGAGACGCACTGGATAACTTGTGGTCAGTTAAGAGCCAAAGCCCAAATGCAGTTTCATTATAATTATAGTTGCATGCATATATTTAATTTGCTTATGCATGATTCTGCTTTTAATGAGTGTATGTTCTCAATGTTCTCAATTTTTTGTTTTGTAAATTTAATATAAATGTATACAGATATGTGGGTGTATTTTTACGTAATATATTTCACCCCATGAAATATATCAATTAAGTCTAGAACCATGTTTTTGTTAAAGATATTTATATTTACATGGGCAGGGTAGGGGAGGGGATGATTTTAATTCTTAAAATATACAATGTAAAGAGGACATTTTGAGGCAATTATAATGAGGATTTTCTGTTCCGCAACTATTCTCCTACATGTTTTTGAAAAATGTATTCAACCTTTAGGTTGTTGGGCTTTAATATTTATTATACTATAAAATTAGGGTATAAACTGGAAAATCCAAATATCCAATAGTTTGTAACATGTTAATGTCAATGATGAAATGCGCGTCTATACATTTATAACTTGCAAAATGTCACCTTTTAAATGTAGTACTCGTTGTAAAATAATTGATATGTTTAAGTCTTACAACAATCTTTGCATTTTCCCGACTTTTGTGATCTGTGAGCGCACAGGCTCGGACAGCAGAGCACAGTGCGTGAGTCTGAATATCAACCGAGGAGCCGTGTTATGACCGAGAAAAGTGACATGTGATAACGGAAAGACTCCATCTCTCAATATACTAGTATATTTTTGGATGCTCTCTAAGTGGAGTAAATCACAGACTTGTTCATTAATATCCCCAACTTATGAACTGCACTGGAAAGTAAACTCAAATTGATTCTTGTTCAATTTTTTAACACTTCCTTCAAACTTTTTCAATCTTGTATTTGTATTCTAATAATTTCACTCCTGATGTTTAAACATAACATTTCAACTTCAAATAAATGGAAATTTAATAATATTTTAAAGTATATTTGCAACTGATCTCACTATCAACCGTTATAATATATGCATGATAAGGGCATCTAAACAGAATGTGCTCCCTTCAACCTCGGATTACTGTACGATTACAACGATCTCGATAAAAATTCCAATTTTGTGTACAGAGGAGATCGTTGAATGTAAAATCTTTGATAAATAACCATATAGAATTTTTTATCTTTATATAATCCATCTGAATATTCCGTGCATACTCACTATTTTTATTTGATCATTATATTTAATCCTCAGAAACAAAATTAACAGATAGGATGCTTTTTCTTAGGCCTGGTAATCACCGGTCTATAGTCGGAATTCTCGATACAGTAGTACCGTGCGCTTTCGGACCTCCTACCCTTCGGACTTGATAGTTGCTGGTATCAGTTTCTATTATTAAACAGAATTTTTTTTATATCTATAACATTTGCTCTTCGCTCATTTATTTTTAAACATTTACTGAACTTTTCTGGCTGTGCCAAATGTTTTGTTTAATGTTTTATTGATTTGTTGTTGATTTTTTTCAACTGACGTATTTTACAATATATCTATAAAAAGTATTGATGTTTGTGCCCTACGGTTTTACAAATTTTCAGAACATTAATTTGATGACTATTGTACCTAACAGCATAAAAAATATCGATTAAATATTGAATCGTTCTGCAAAAACAGAAACTATTGTTTTTATATTATCAAAAAAATTTACAATCGGCATCATATCTATTTACACATGCATTGTGTATTTCTCTCTGTCAAGGTATTGTTAATGTTTGTTTGTGTTTTCTTTTTAAATTTGCAGGATACGTCTGATGAAATCATTATCAAACAAATTATTGTAAAGCATCATGTATATTATGCTATTTTGGCAAAATTTCAAAACATAAATTGAAACAGGTTCCATTTACAGCAGGAACATAGAGGGGAAAATATCACATTTTGATTATATATATATATATTTATATATATATATATATATATATATATATATATATATATATATATATATATATATATATATATATCAATGTGTGAAACCTGACCATGAAATGTAAAATATAAATTGGCATATAAAGTATTACATTATAGATAAGAGCTTCAGAGATTCATTATCCTGATGAAATATTTTGGTCAATGGAAGAGGAAAATAAATATTTTATTAAAAAAAAACTTGTAAAAATATTGACTGGACGTTTTGAGGTTCTGTCAAATTTTCTGTTTATGTCTCTATGATATTATCAGGGTAATTTTTATAGGGACACATTTGTAATGTGAATAAAAAATTTTCAAAACCTTTAATTTTTTCATGTTTCCACCATCATAAAATACGGTGACAGCGTAAAATATTGAGGAGTTGATATAATCTTGTTTAACAAAATGAAATAAAATATCAATATAATATATTATAAAAAACAGCATCATGAATGTTACAAAACAGATTGAGTTTATGAAAAATATGTCATATTGAAGGAATTGAAAATGCTTGACACTTTGCTGACGATATGATGACCACTGCATTAGCCATTACTGGCTTCCGAGTTTTACACATTTGGACTATAACCGAGCATTTCCGAGCAAAAAATAGTCTTACTTCGGATGGATAACCTTGATTTTTTACATAATGATAGAATAGACCTTCTTCTATCAATAAAAATAAAAAGGTACCTTCCATTGATGTAGTAGCATTTTAATTATGCTTCGATCATTGCTTTATTTTGCATAAAAATCCTTGCTTCCGACTTCGGACTTCCGAGTTTTACACATAGCCGTCTGGGAATCCCCTACCGGATGTTATGATTCTCCCGCTGAAGCCGTGTAGACGAGTTTTTCGAGTAAATCCAGCCTCGGTATTAAAAACTGCTGCACGAATACACGTAAGTCAACCGAGGAAGTAATAATTATTATTTTCCCCAACAGAATAACGTCACTATTTGTCTTAACTCAGGAAAATGAGAGTTCTAGAAGTAGATGAAAATTAAAAAGTAGTGTCAGAAATGGCGTGCACATCTGCACATACTAGAATTGATGCGAACCCAATAGCTTGTACTGTCACCCCATCGTTCTTCAGTTCATCTAAAATCGACGTTTGGGGTGACAGGCTGTCGCTAACATTTTCCTGGCGTTTTTCTCACTATATGGTCCATCTCTTCGTTATTACTTAATAATATTTGAGATAGGCTGGCGAGAAGCCCCCATTGTTAGACCTGACAGCCATGGCATAGCAACCGAGGACGCACTTTCTGATTGGCTGGTATATCTACTACTGGAGTCATCAGATGGTGACACCGCTGACGTAACAATGGTTCAGCCAATCACGCATGTACTCCCAATTTAGCCTGAAACCAGTGTGCCATGGCTGTCGGGTCTGACAATGGGGGCTTCTTGCCAGCCTATCTGAGATATTAAGTAAATAATAAAGAGATGGACCATATAGTGTGAAAAACGCAGGGAAAATGCCAGATAAGCAATAGTTATAAGGAAATGAACCAGAAAAGGAACAAATTTAACTGAAATCTATACTAATAGCAATTCAAGCGCCTGTGATCTGTGCAAATACTCAATAGAAAAAAAACTATTAACAGACAAACACTTGAACATATTTATTATTAGAAATAAATCATGTGGAACACAATTTGTGTTTGTGACTGCAACCGCAGATTTTTGTAGGACAGGTGAAATCCATGTAAGGCAAATAAAGCTAGATGTTATTTGCATACGGGTCAAGTACATGTACATATAAAAGTTAATGTTGAGCCCTGTGATGTTAAAAAAAAGCAACTGAGAGGTCTTTTGAGCATGCTTACAGAGGATACATGCACTATCTGATGAAATATTGGACATGCATTTTTTATGTGTGCCAGTAATATAAGGCTCTATCTTTTGCCATGTCGTTTCAAGAGCACTTTCTGAGGATGCTTCACTGAGTCTTGATATGAGATCATTTGCTCTAAACTATTTTACAGTTCTTTTGATGTACTTGGCATGTCAAATATCAATGATTTTGTTTTTAAAATAAAATGAATAAAAAATTTAAATATTTTTTTCTGAATAGCTAATATCATTAAGACTTAATATTTGTTTGCTGTCTTCTTTTACTATGCAGAACTCAGTATTCCTAAACTTGAAAAAAATATATGTAGATGAAGAAATTTAATCACCAGAGTGATGATGAGACATCTCACATTCATTTTCCAATTTGTTTTTATTATAAAGGTACAGGAAGTCAAGTGACTTATTCAACATTTGAAGTTTTCTTCTAAAATTTCTAATTAACAATGTGACAGTGTAACAACAGACATTTTTCATTTATTTAGGTATGTTCAGCAATTGCATAAATGCTGTTTAGTGAGTGTGATATTCTCCCTTAACATACAGCTATTTGCTCTGATATTTCCAGACTGCCAGCAAATCAAATCTATGTTTAACATTACTCATGTAGAAACAGTCATGCATACCAATCTCATATATAAACAGTTTCTTTCATTTTCTTTGTCTAATAAACTGTGCAAGAATTCTGTCTTTTGATTTATCATTTAATTGATAGGTGAAATAATGAAGTAGTTTGAACATTTTCAGTATGACTGATCTTCCACAGATTTGTTGTTCCTTTTCTTTATTGTTTAGAAACCTGGTTACAGATAGTATTTTGCTAATTTTAACATATAAATGAAATTTGACAGGTGCAGGGAATCTCTGTATAAAAAAAAACACTAAAATTTAATGTGAATGTTTCTAGAGTATGATATATAATAGTTTACTCAGACTTTCTCAAAGTTCTGTGTACCATCAGCAAGTTTGAAATCATATGTGATTTTTTGTATAGACTCATTTTAAGTAAAACATCAGCACAGGATGATGACCTTGACCTTTAACCTTGACCTCTTTGTAGCTGAAGAACAGCTCCAGCTGACCAGATCTGATGACCAAGAGACAGCTGTATGAGGCAACTGTTTGATTGTATGGTGAAGCTGTAATGTGACCTTGACCTTGGGCCAAAGTCATGCATATCCTGTGGTCTGACCTTAACAGACTGAAAGGGGAATCTGGTGGCTGCAGTTCCAAGAGTTTGCACACGAAGAGAAGCCATCAAATCAGACACTGCTAACAGGGCAGGAAAACTGCATGGTTGGAACATATTTACAAAATATGGTTGAGCCATATACATGATGATTGCAAACATTCCAGGATGTGTGTGCGTGTGTGTGTCCCCAGTGAGGGATGCAGGGACTTTACCTTTGATTTTATTCTTTAAATTAGATTTTATATGTTATTTTGTCATTTCATGCTTTTCTGTGATAAATAGTCATTTTCTTTACTACAAACACATGTAATCATGATTATTTGCAAATTTCATAAATTCACAGAAAGAAGGTATATTTACATTGGGAAATAGCACTTATTTGTATATAGAGGAATAACCCATTTTCATTATACTGCACAGGAATAAAACGTTAAACTAAGCACCAAAAAAGAAAATGTGTTATGTGAAAATCCTGTTTGTATTTAGATAATTTATAACATATTCATAATTACATAGTTTAACCTCTTAATCATTAACAGTTTTAATACTCCTTGAAATGGAGTGGGATAAACTACCTATACTTTAATCGTAAAATATTAGAATAATGTGTACTTGTAACTCAGATTTTATATTTTGTTCATATTTGAATTGAAATGTATTGTCACAATACTGTTAAGTTTATTAAGGGTTATTATTTGTTTTATGCAACCCAGCTATCACTTTCACTTATCAGATTTTTTTTTTTTTAATTCACAAATTTCACCTTTTTCTTTGTTAATCCTAGTCCTAATGACAGAAAAGCATTATCTCTATTACCTCCATAAATATGTATTTCCCAGACCTTTGTTCAAAATCCTTGCAAGTTCTGAAAACCAAGATTTATACCGTTATTAATATAATATATAGCCCATGGGGCTGCAGTCAGTATGGTACTTCTGGAAAACTGTACCAGAAAAAAATCATCCAGGTTTTCTCCATGCTGAAATGAAACTGTTCTGTCACCATCCCTTAAATTCCTGAACACTGAATGCGACTGGGATATACCACTTTTGTCAGGTAGAAATAAAAAGTATTTGCAGACTGTAAACATTGAAAAATATTGTCATTGTCATAACATCTAAGAATGTTATCTTTCATATAATAAAACATTAAAGGAAGGAAAGGACCATGGTTAACCTACAGACGTTTTCTGAACCTCATGTCCTGTCTGACGGTTTTGTTGTCAAATTGGTAGAAGACCTCCCTCGTGCTGAAAGGGTTTTAGTTCAACTAAAATTCAGTGTAATAGTACAATATTTCATACCTTCCTTCAAAATAAGTTCCATTTGGGTTTGTTTGTTTATATTCATTGGGAACTTTGGGCTTCTGGGATGATCATGTAAGCTTGAAAGTTTTCTCCTAAACTGATGAAGGAAATCAGAGTTTAAAATGCACTAGGTCGTTCAGATTCAAATATCCATACTGACCTGTATTCAGTTAGGTCATACAAAATATTTTGTTATATTAACATGAGTACTTTAAAATTACCATTTAGTGTGAAAGCATGACTTGTATCGGGTTATTAGGACCAGTTATAAAACAATTAAGATGTTTAAGTGTAATTGCTAATTATGGTTTTATAACCAAAACTGGTATTTAGGCCATAATTGTCATTAACACTTGAATTGAAAGATGATTTATCTTATGCTAGGGAACTTCTAGAGACTTCCCAGGCAACGCCAGTAGATTTTTATAAAATCCCTGTGAGTCCTGCTTTTATGGCTATCCTCATGCAGGCTGAAAAAGGGGGAGAGGTAAAGAATCAGTGTTTATATTTAAGACCTGGTATTTCACGGTTAGATAACTGAGTTAAATAAATATGGCTAGCTTAACTTGGATGTGTAAAGGTTTATTGAAAAGTGATGTCACACCTTTTTGTTTGATTGGGGGGGGGGGGGGGGTTATGAAGTAATTCGGGATCATGGTTTCTTCTAGTTTAGTTTACGCAGTCTTATATTTTTCTTTTATAATGTGCACCAAACATTAAGTAAAGGCCTACCCAAAAAAAACGGAGGGGTAGAGGGTTAAACTGCAAAGAACTCATTATGTATCAGTTAACATTCTTTGGATCCAGTTATAATTTTCACGTTTACTGGCAACTTTCTGTTTAAACGAGAAAATTCGATTTTTATTGTCGGTTGTGTACACTGGCGGGTATTTGCAGTGCTGCCACCTGGGGGGTCTATGAAATTACTTGGATTACGGTTCACGTGAACTGACCCAGTGTAAGCCTTGTGGGCTGAACTAACGCAAAGTGGCTTAGAACTGTGTGATTAGGCGTGCTCTTATATTTATCTGAATTATATACACAGATTCAATGAAGATATATATTAATAAGTATTACCAGGACCAAATGTAGCTAAGAAAATTTGATTTGATAGCAATGAATAAAATCTGTGAAAAATGTAAAATATCAAGTACTTTGACAGATATTTTGTCATTTATAACGAATAAGATATACTGGCTGTCAGCTTTATAATATCTATTGCCTTGGGTTAAGAAATGTATAAAGACCAAAGATGTGAAATATAATAACCTACCAAAGTTATATCATAATGATATAACAATGGCAAAAAAAAAAAAAATGTATTCAAATGACGCGACAGGAATCGGTTTAAATAGAAGAGGGAGTACTGGTGAGGTGCTTTCAGCATGTCCTAATGTAAATGTGACTAACAGAACAGCAAAACAATCAGTATGTTTGTCACTTGGGAGTGTATAGAATAACAGAAAATATTATAATATTATATATGCTGTTTGATACAAAATGTTATACTTATCTTATGCAGATGTAATTGAAGTTAATTTATATTATTTCATTCTTTATCATTCAAAGTCGGTCTGACTAGTTCTACCAGAAAAGTGGAATGTATGGAATGTATAAGAACGAATGCAGTGTGACCATTGTGCAAGATCTGTGGCGGATGAAACGCAGAATATATATATGGACTGGCCAAATAATATGCATATAACGTTATACAACATGATACCTTTCTATTCACTTGAAAAGTTTTACTTTCAAAGATTTAAGAGAATCACTCTTAATTACTAATCATAATGTAAAGTTATAAAGACGATCGTAATTACTATAATAATATTCCCGAAATAGACAGGATATATCTACTTTCTGCTGTAAGTGCTAGCAGACTATTTTTGGCTATTATTTCCAAAGCCGAATATTTTTTTTCGTATTTCACAAAATGATTTGTATAACGTGAAATTTTTACTACAATGTAACCATATTGATGTTATTATTTTGTAAGATACGTTATTTATCGAAAGTTCAATTATAACATTTTGAATATGGAATCAAATTATGTAAGAATAAATTTCCGGGATGAAAAACAGGAACTGAAAAAAATGTATAACCTGCAGGGCAGGCTATTTCCGATTTTCATTATAATATTTGAGTATTATATATATATATATATATATATATATATATATATATATATATATATATATATATATATATATATATATATATATATATATATATATATATATAACAACAGCCTTAACCTTAGCGAGATTATCGTCAAATACGTGAAAATGAATATGGGGCAAATTTAAAGAATGTGTAAAATTTTTTTTGCATATTGGATATCACATGTTGATGAGTAGGACTTAGAAATTTGTTTACCAACTGGTGATCACCTGTTGATTCATAAGGATTGGAATTTAGTTTACTTACTTGGGGTCACATGTTGATTGGGAGGGATCGGAAATTTGTTTACATGCTGGATATCACATGTTGATTGGTACCGATTGGAATTTTGTGTACAAACTTGAAATCACATGTTGACGTGTTCGAATTGGAATTTTGTGTACGAACTCGATATCACATGTTGATTGGTACGGATTGGAATTAAGTTTACATACAGGAGATAACATGTTGATCAGTAGGGACTAAAATTTTGTTTACATACTGGAGATCACATGTTGATTAGTACGGACTGGAAAATATTTATGTAAATGTAGCTTTATCAGAATCAATAAACAAAGTCATCTGACGAAATCTACCTTAATAATCATGAGATAAATGTTTAAACTTTATTACATCGATATAATTGTATGTAAATATTGCACCAAAGTACCCTTTGTTACTATGCACTTTTGACACCCTTAACGAATCATGTCTGGTTGTTGAGTATTTCTATATTCTTGCAAGTGTTACTCTGTACCTGTTGGTATGAACCACAAGTGTGTCTCAGAGGACATTGAAAGGGTTAATGTACAATTGTAGTAAAAGGGTTAAAGGCGGGGCCTCACTCGATGTGGGGGATTGAAACTGTGATCCTTTTGCAATATACCTTGTGTTGTGATGTGAGATTTGCAAATCAGTGCACGTGTGTGGATGTTTCATGTCAGGGTCAGTTTGGAATGGGGCGATCGTAAGGGAAACCTGGTATAGACGGACAACCGGACCGTGTTAAGGGTAAAGGTTCTGCCGTCTCTTAATTACCATGAAGCATTGTAAACGAGAAAATTGTTGTACGAACAATGGAACAAAAATACGACAAAAATTAACTTGTTGAGACTATATACAAAATGTGCCAATTCTTAGAAAGGATTCTATATATCTTTGATGAAATATTTACTGGTCTAGAATGAATACATAAAATTGTGCCAACTTACTGAAAGTATAAATAAACGTGCTTTCAGTTCTTGAAATGCTTCATATTAACAACACGACATTTAGTCCGTTGTGAGTGATGCCTTTATTTGAATCTATCGAGACAATATCATTAATCTTCATTACCGAGGACATTTAGCTTTAAAAAAATCTTTAAAAAAATAAGAAACAGCAATCACTATTCCGTAGAACAACTCTCAGCAATACTCAAAGACTTCAAAGATTATCCAGTAAAAGGGACCGTAATTTGTTACTCAAACAGTAAAATGGGTCTGTAATGTCGTTTCGTCCTCCTCTATTCACCTTTAATTTCTTGGAGACATTAATCAGGGTTAAAATAATACACATGGCAAAAAAGACTTCATATGTGTCGAGTTTGTATTTAACTTATAACTGCCCATTCCATGGACATAACATATTATACTGTCAATGTTTTCAGTTTAAAGAATATCTTCTTAAAATAACTCAATATCTAAAGCAGTGGAATATGTGTTTAGATTTCTTTGCTTGTATTTGGTTGCAGTTTTTTTCAATCGAGCATCTTTAATAGTACAAAGCATTGTGTTATTGATATAGGTTTGTACAGATTTGTACTTTGTAATCAGAAATAAAGACGCCGCAAACGGCATTTTGAGTGCAATACTTAGGAATAAATTCTGAAAAATGCAAATGAACCCTCTGTATGAATGTAATTCTCACGTTTGTCATATGTAAGTGGTATATAAAGTCTTGGACTCAATCCCTGGTTCAAGAATTATTTTGAATTTGTACGTTTAAAATTTTTGGACAGAAATGTAAATATTTTATTTAAGATTATACATTTTTCAGCATATACTGTTCTTAATATATTCTTTTTGTTTAAACAAAAAAAAAACAAAAAAAAAGACAACAGAATAACGTTAAGCATGACGGTCATTTTGTTTGAAGCCAGGAATGCGCATGCGCACACGCCTTTCATTTCATGTTACACTATACCGTCAGCTCGATAATTTAATTTGTTGACAAGGACTTCTTGGTTGTAGAGATGCCTCGAATGCAGAATGAATTCAGTAAAAGTGTTACATGGAAGCAGCTTATGCTGTGCAACAAAATAGTAACCATGGATGAATCATTAAATAAAGGTTAAAGATCCCATAAATCACAATACCTACTTTATAAAGTTTTCACCTTAGGACTCTACAATGACATTTAGTTGTTATTGGTTCTTCCACTGACTGTATCATAAGCTGGCTAACAGACTTTCCACACAGGTTTACAAACGTTGTAATCCTTAAGTAATACTTACAGATACACATGAATACTTACAGATATATGTACACATAAAGATCATTTACTATGGAATGTAAGGAAATTTCTCCATACATACCTTTTCTTCATGAGATATATGGACAATTATGAATGCAGCATTTTACAATATATGTTGTTTATGACAATCAAGTTCCGATGTGGAATATATATTATGGTTATACCATGCCAGTGTTGCATATATGAGCATGTTTATTATCAAGAATTACATTTAAATGAAAGAGAGATATCTTACATTCCTTATATCCCAAATTTTGCTAAGCCAGTGTCTCTATTATAATCTTATATATGCGGGTTCTATTTTGCATTGCGTGTACCTCGCATATGCAGATTCATGTGATTAGCAATATACTTATATAATCTTAAGCTTGTAATACTCATCACCAGGAACATATATAGGTAACATTAATGTTTTTGCAGATGTTCTTGTTTTCAACGAATATGACTGGTTTTAATCAGGTAACTGGTTGTACATCTAACACATGCGGAGTGCGGCAACTAGCAACGTTAACTGTTATTAATTGTAATACTTCTTTTGGTAATCAGTGCCCTTCTGTGGTCATTCAGCGTAACTGAGGATAAGATGTTCGAACATATAAAAAATCTTCTGTATATAACATTCGGAACACCTCCGCCAGTCTGGTCTCCATGTATTTATAACCCAATAAGAAACCGAAATATATGACATCGGTCAACGGAAACCCATCGGGTTATCGGGGGGGGGGGGGGGGGGGGGGGGGCTAATACTGGGATGGCAGTTTATGGGTATTATTCTTAAATTATGCATTTGATTTGTAAATTTAATATATATATATATATATATATAAACAAATTTTTTATGTAATATATTTTTGGGCCTAAGAAAGTTATAATTGTTTATTCTATTAAAGTAATGACAAGTACATGGAGGAGATTATGAGAGGGGAATAAGAAAGAAATGAACTTTGCATAACTTAATAATCTGATTGCTAATTAATAAAAAAATATGAAAAAATAATAACTTATCAAGAATAAATAAGAAAAGAAATAATGAGATAAAATGAGAGATGTTACCGGGGGGGGGGGGGGGGGGTGGACTGGATCCGCCACTGACAGCTTTATACTGTTGAATACCAATCGTGGCTATTCAGGTAAAATAGTTTCTACTTTGACCATCAGGCGGCGCTGATAAGTGATTGTTGTATTATCCTAAAGAGTTATTAAACTCTGGCTTAACTACATTAGTTAACTTAAATTTTCCTGGAGATGTCACGGTTTTCATCCAACTTTGGGGACGGTGTGCACATCCAGTGACCCTGTACACGGAGTCCTGTATGCACGTTAGTTTGTGCACAGTGGTATTTCATAGAATTTTGTCACATTTACTTTTTTTAAATTAAAGATTATATTTTACCTTGTATCTTGGTGTTTGCCTTATTTTACACTTTCACAAAGCATGAATCCTCCCCGAAGCTTTCAGAATAAATCACACGCATACACACATGTCAATAAAATATTTGACATTAAATATACAATATATTTATAAGGAAGGGTTGCATCGTTATTTCTCCCGGCCAGTCAATAACAGAAACATCTGGATTCGGGACAAAATGTTAGCATAACGCGTAATTTGTTTGGACTGTGATCCTATAGTAGTACTGAATCATAGAAACTTGTCTTTACGACAGAAATTCACCCAATAATAAACTCCTTAATTTAGCAGTCCGTGGCAAATTCAACCTACGATGTTAATTTACCTGACCTCTTGCTAGTAAGCATTCGCTTTCGGTTTCTGGCCTTTTGCTAGATTCGGTGTAATCAGACCACCGAGTGGTCGCGAATTTAAAAATCGGGAGCTCGATGCACCATTCGATACCTCGTTGGTCTGATTACAATGCTTTGCTCTGTGCCAGCCCTGGTGGAGGAACCCGGAGAATCTTGGTATACAAAACAAAGGAGATTTAAAACGAGAGTGTAACTATACATATGCTGAAAACGTCCGTCTATGTAACTCTATTCCTGGTCGGCACAAAACGTTTCTACAAGACCGGCTTTTCTTTTAAAATGTCACTGACAGATTTGACATGTTAATAATTTCACCGCCATCAACTGAGGGGGATTTCCTATGCTTATATGGCAACTATTAAATGAAAATAACATTTAGAAACGAGACCAATCGTATGGAAAGGAGACAAACACAGCGCTTACGCCACCTGGTGGTGGTACAGCATAACTTCACAAATCAAGGGTTTTCAAGCTTCTCTTGGTGTTTCTTCTTTCATGTTTCTTCTCAAAATCTTCATGATTTTACCACCACTTCATCGTGACATATGAGGAAAAGACTTGTATTAGAATTTCGTATTCTTCTGTCACAGATAAATCTCACGTCCATGAGTGATAGTTTTTAATATCTTTTTGTAATTTAGATATATATATTATATTATATTATATTATATATATATATATATATAGAGAGAGAGAGAGAGAGAGAGAGATAGAGAGAGAGCCGATTGTAAAGTAGTTTAAATGAAAAGAGTTTAAATGAAAAAGAACCCATTTACATTTCAAATACCAGGTATATTGAGTTTACATGAAATACCGTGTAGTCTCCTCAAACTATTACGGTATCTTTCAATATTTCGTTCGAAAACTGTTTGCTTAAACCTGTATACAATTGGAAATATAACTTGGCCCGGGCGCGATCAATGACGAAAAACAAACAGCGCTCACACCACCTGGTGGCCGTAAACATCAACTTCACAAATCAAGGTTTTTCATGCTTTTCCGGGCGCTTCTTCTTTCATGTTTCTTCTCTTTATTTATAATTGTCGCGTGTGCTAGACTAAGATCTTGCTTTTGGTCACGCGGTCTTGTTATTGTAAACAGACAAAGGTGCACTAGTAAACAGACAAAGGTGCACTGTGTTTACTCACACACAGAACTATAATAATGTATAAAACTGGTAAACAAGATATTAAGCCCGTGTCGGCATGGATTTTCTGAACAACTTTCGTATTCAGCCAAAATGAGTTAATAACCTGAGACAATATATATATTATTACAAAAGAATATGAACCTTGAGTGTCAATATAGAGGTGTGTGCAATACAGAGATGCCCGTTAGGAGAGGCTCCTGATTCATGATTTATGAAACGAAGTGCTTGATCCCATCAATTGAACTTCATGCCGTTTACAGTAGGACGATTGACACTGCGCGTTATGTCATAAATCTATAGTTCTTATACAGATCAATTTTGGAATAAAAGAAACCTACCCCACATATATCCATTCTCAATTACTTAAAATCAGGCTATTTGGTAGCTGTACTTTTGTTCAAACCCTGCCTTCCCCATAAGGTAGTTTCAATTTGGCAAAGGTAATATTTTTAGCGAACCTGTGAGCTTATGCGATGGTGCGGCGTCGTCCGTCGTGCGTCGTGCGTCGTCTGTACGTTAACGGATTTGGTTTATTTTTTTTCTAACTGCATTTTCTTAGATTTTATAGGGAAAAAGCTAAAAAAAGCTTTAAAAATCTTCTTCTCCGAAACTGACCAGCCAAATTGTCCAATATATCACAGAAATGATCCCTGGAACATTCTCTCTCAAGTTTTATCGAATGGTTCCAGTTCGGAGATTTTTGACCGAGTTACAGGAGGTTGAACCTAGTCATCTGTCCAAAAAAAAAAGCACACTAAAATTAAAATCTCAGAAACGGCTAGAGCTATAATCACCAAATTTTATACCAATGTTTTTCACATATGTCATATCTGAAATTGAGGTATTGGTGGCGCCACCTACATTGATCTGCTTTTTACAAGCGAAAATGTAACTTTAAACTCTTCTAGCTTATACACTGATTTATGATGAAACTGTTAAGCTGATTGGTTTAAACTTTACAAGAATTTTTCTATGGTAGGGTTCTGCCAGTTTATAAGAATAGATTGGGTAAATACAGCTTTAAAAAAGCATTGTAGTCAATTGAAAAAGGCTTTCTGTGTTTGAAAACAGATTTGACATCATGCTGAGTTTCAGCAGCCAGTCAAGAGGTCCCTCAGTACAACCAGGTGGGGTCCAGACACCACCATGGCAACTGACCTGGCTCTGGCGGGCGTCTAGACAATGTGTCTAGACGTCTAGACACAGCGTCTAGACGTCTAGACACAATATCTAATCGCAGAATTCCCAGATTATTGGAACTATATCTTTCAGCTGTTTGAAAAAACGTGGTTTGCATTTTTAGCAAATCTGTGAGCTTATGCAATGGTGTGGCATCGTCCGTCTTCCGTCGTCCGTCGTGCGTCATAGCTATCTCAAAAAGGGCAGGAGCTAGCATCACCAATTTTTTTGCAAAAGATTTGTCATCATTAAAAAAATTATCGGATTTTTAGCGAACCTGTGAGCTTATGAAATGTTGCTACATCTTTCATCGTTCATCGTGCGTCAGTGCGTTGTGCGTCGTCTCTAGTTAACCATACCTATCTCAAAAATGGCAGGAGCTAGCGTCACCAAATTTTTTGCAAATAACCAGTCATCAGTCATCATTTGTTTATTTTTTCTTCTAACAACATTTTCTTAGATTTTTGCACAGCGTCAAACTGTTCATCTGCCTTGGGATAAAAACACTCATATCTCTGCATTGGTTGGACTTATCGACCTGAAATTTTGCATGTGTATATATCTTGGACAGCTTTCTTGATTTTATGACAGGTGGCGCCACCTACATCACGTTTAAGCTGCAGACATCAAAGCTCATATCTCGGGAACCGTTTGACCAGTTGGGCAAAAATTGTGCATGTGTATAGATCTCCCACAGCTCTTTATCATACGCAAAACTGGTGGTGCAACCTGCAACCATTTTTGCACAGCGTCCGATTGTTCATCTGTCTTGGGATGAAATCACTCATATCTCGGCAGTGGTTTGACTTATCCACCTGAAATTGTGCAGGTTTATACATCCTTGACAGCTTTCTTGATTTTATGGCAGGTGGCGCCACCTACATTCAAATTACCGCTGCAGACATCCAAGCTCATATCTCTGGAACCATTTGACCGATTGGACAAATATTTTGCATGTTTATAGATCTCACATAGCTCTTTATCATACGCAAAACTGGTGGCGCCACCTGCGATCATTTTTGCACAGTGTCCGTCTGTTTGTTTACGTGGGATAAAATCACTCATATCTCGGCAGTGGTTTGACATATCTGCTTAAAATTGCAGGATTATACATCTTGGATAGCTTTCTCGATTTTGTGGCAGGTGGCGCAACCTACATTTATGAATACGCTGCAAACATTCAGGCTTATATCTCAGGACTGGTTGGACATATTCCCCTGAAATTTTGCATGTTTATAGATCTAACATAGCTCTTAATCATACACAAAATTGGTGGCGCCACCTGCCACCATTTTTGCACAGTGTCCGTCTGTTTGTCTGCCGTGGGCTAAAATCACTCATATCTCAGTAGTGGTTTGACTTGTCTGCCTAAAATTTTACATGTTTATTCATCTTGGATAGCTTTCTCGATTTTGTGGCAGGTGGCGCCACCGACATTTATGTATACGCTGCAGACATTCAGGCTTTTATTTCAGGACTGGTTAGACAAATTCCCCCTGAAACTTTGCATGTGTATAGATCTCACATAGCTCTTAATCATACACAAAACTGGTGGCGCCACCTGCCACCATTTTTGCATAGCGTCCGTCTGTTTGTCTGCCGTGGGCTAAAATCACTCATATCTCAGCAGTGGTTTGACTTGTCTGCCTAAAATTTTGCATGTTTATACATCTTGGACAGCTTTCTGGATTTTGTGGTAGGTGGCACAACCGACA